>JAYKKI010000010.1:43400000-44647500 GCA_039881145.1 Druceiella hillmani | reverse complement strand
GCTGATGTTATTTACACATACTCCATCTATGTGACATACTCCATCTATGTGTCGCGTAGCTCACGGTATATATATATATATATATATATATATATATATATATATATATATACTATATCTGTCACAGATAGATTTGACTTTGTTGTTTATATTCCTTTTTTAATTGAAACAGTAATATAAGTGCAATTTACTGACTTGACTTTATTCTTCGTATATCATAATTGTCTTGCAGACATTTTTATATAAGTGACTCGCAAATATTCTTTCAACATTGTATGAATTAAACTTCAATACGAAACCACTGCTTTCCTGTCAATCTGATAGTTATTGTTGATTTTATATGATAGTTATGGTTGATTGTTACATTTCGCACTTAATATCGCTGTCTTTTGAACGTGCTGAGATAGCGGTTTAAATAAATAATCTAGCAGAAATTTAAATTAAGTGAATCAATGTTACGTATATTTTAATCAGCCTTCAAATTTTTCTGAATGGGATACGATTAAGATTGTCGCTAGCATATGATACTAAGTAAACATTCCTGTGTCGACTTAGTACTTAACAATATTGCTGTACAGAAATAAAAAAAAAATTAAGTATTTCCTTATAGAACAATTCACTATTTTATTTACCAGTAAACGATGTATATATATATGTATATATATATATATATATATATACATATGTATTTATATATATATAAATATATATATATATATATATACATGTATTTGTGTATATAAAACATTAGTCGCTCTTATTATATTGTTTATATTATATTTTTCTGAGTGAGATATGTATGCAGATATAGATTACCAAATTCGGACTCATTTGCTAATTATGACATAACTATGACCTTTTAAAATTACTGGTGAAGTCAAAGGAAAAAAACATGAAAAACAAAAAATTATATTAATAAAAATAGTTATAGCAAATCGTAATAAGAAACAGTCGAAAATAAGATAACAAATATAAAAACAATTGACACGTAAATCTAAGCACGATTTTTCGTCGCGTAGCTCATGGTATCCCGAGAGGCTATAAGTAGTAAATAATATGCTACATTTTTGACATTGGTCGGCAATAACGTAGCATAGACTTGGTACAAGAATTCTATGCGTACCGGGTTAATTTCTAAATTAAAATTAAAACCATTTACAAAGATATTCAATTCAGAATAACAATTAACAAAAAGGTTCCTCTGTGTAATTTAATAGCTGTTACAGAATATCTAACAGCTATTAAATTACACAGAGCCCCCCCCCCCTTTCATAGAAATATTTTTGTGGGAACTATAATATATCTAAACGAACTATAATACTATCATGGTTATAATACATCAAAATCAGATGTGGATGAATTGAAAACAACATGGAATTATTATTAATGAAGCACAATGTTACATCGGAGTATTAAGGTTGTTTTAGGATTTAAGTTATTAAAAATAAATTAATTTCCATTATGAAAATAATTTCCAAAGAAGACAGAGCTTCTTTGGAACTTATTTTCATAATTTTTTAAAAGTTTACACTTATATTATATACGCGTCTGAATATGTAAAAGAATATATATATGTATACACACACACACACACACACACATATATATATATATATATATATATATATATATATATATATATACATACATACATATGTATGTAATGATGTTATTTACATTACATAGCATTATTTTAATAAATACTAAAACACAATTTCTTTAATTCAATCCGTAGATATTTATTAAAAAAAGGTGACATAATAATTCAAGCTTTTCTTTTTTTCAATGAACTTTGACATATTTCGAGACATCGGAACTCAGTTGGTACTTAAAACAAAAGAAGATTTCATTTGCTCCTATCTTATCTGGAATAATGTAATAAATTACATCGACAGAAATTGAGCCAGCCATCGCCCTAACTTTCCCTGACAAAATATTTTGTGAAACTTTCAATGCGCTTATGAAATAATAATCGTGCGTAAGCAATCGTCGGGAATCTGTTGCCGCTTTTTACGTTTTGTTTTTGTTATGTTTATTCTCTCCAGTTTTGTTTATTCTAATTAAAACCTTTGGTATTATTTTCTTCACTGGTGTTTAGTGTTTGCAGCGTTTAAATTTAATTCTAAAAAGGTGCATTTCTTATATTTTATTTAATATCAACTCAAGTTAGTTTCACAGAATTTTCATCAGAAAGTGAATACTGTAACTTGGTATAAACAAAAGAACTTTTGAGATTTAAATGATATGCACGGCGCAATTAGACCTACTCAGAATGATGAGCAGTGACTGCATGGGGAATAAAACATGAGACATGATAATAGGGTTAAGAGGTCAAAACAGTAATTCTAAATAATTGGCGACACTCACATTATGATTGGAATTATTTATAAGACCTGATTAGCAATACCTCTCGAGGTGATGAAACATAACTTATTTGGACTGGCGATGCAATCTATAGGTCGACAATGTTATTTTTTAATGGTTAAAAGAACTCGAATCAAAAATGGGTTAACTCGTTAAAGCTGATAGAAAATTATTCTTATGGTAATGGAGTATTTATAATACAGGCTAGTGATAGCTTTAAGACCGATATTAGTGTCTTCTAAGTAAATACTATAATGGCTGTAATTCGGTTGATTTATATGTATTGATGTACGACTATTTTTAGAATGTGTTATCGTAAAACGAAATAAAATTGTGACACAAAATCAAAAAAATCCTAAAATAAAATTATCAAATAAAACTATCTTAAAATGTTGTATGTCACTATTTCTATAAATCTTTTTTCACATTTTTTGTTCAACAACTTGTTACGCGCTGAGTCGTTATTTCCTTCAGTCTTTGTTAAGTTAATGCTTTTTTAAAAGGGTATCTTTCAGTTGATGCACCGTTACGTAAAAATTTAGGATCATTGGAAATATGCGGAGTATAATATAGTCATACAAATTTTTAGAAGACACAGCCAGGTAAAAACAGAGAACAAATTAAAAAAAATAAATTTTGCCTATCATAGCAATAAACGAATGTGTATATTTTTGGTGAATTTCATATAAATGCCTCCACTGCGGAGAACATTAATATTATCGAATCGGTGCCAAATCGAGGCCTCAATCATACAAACCCACAAATATATGCGGTTTTACCACCAGCCGTTAAGAGAGCGAAACAAGAAGGTTTTTAATTTTGATGGGACTTCCATTCCACCGAATTAAAAAGTTGTAATTAATTGTTAAACTACCTCTATTGAAATATTTAATGTTCATTTACCTATGTTTTTATTTTTTAAGATTAAGAATTAATTAAATAACTATTATAATATTATATTAATAATAAAAAAAGAACAATTAATTTCGTGAAATAAGTGAAATTAATTGTTTTTTTTTAAATCAAAGTTAATTAAAAGGGAGATTAGGGTGACTTAAATGCAAAATATTTATTTATCATATATTATATCGCATTTTAATTTTTTCTTTAGTAATATTTTCTTAAAACCCTAAGAAATACAACTTTCTAACCAGCACAAATGATCGTTTTTTTTGAAAATAATTTGCAGTTGAATTATGCTTTGCTTCGTATAAACATTCAGTGGGATTGCAGATTTCGTGCAAGTCGCACCCTGTTTTACGTAGCATATCTATAACTATTTGGCGCGCAATCGTACGAATGAATAGTTATGCAATAGTTGCGCATAGAAAGCTATGATGGCAGACTTTTAGGGCCGCTTTAGAAACGGGTGGTATACAATATGGCCTTTAATCTCTAAAAGTAACGGTAACGATCACACTATCGATGATTTTAGTGCCTGTAGTTCTTGCGTCGTGTATATATGGGAACAGTTCTTGCATATTACTAAGGAAGAGGGGGGATAGCCTGTGTTTAGAGTCCTTTGTAGTTCTAGAAAAGGACTTGAATCCAAGGCAGCAATCGTCTTGGACCCAGTAGAAATGAACGTCCTTCCTTGAATCATTTGTCTAACGATAATTTCATAGTGTCCCAGATTTCTGTCGATCCGTTAAATGTTATTGTTATTGGCATATATTTTCGGTATTTTAAACACGCCGAAATATTTTGCAAGCACGATAAAAGCTTTTTCCTCTCTATTGGATAAAGCTCCATGCTAATTTATGCTAATGTAAACATACAATTTTGCTTCTGGTTCTCCAGTCTCTATCTGTGCAGTTTCCATAGGATGCCCGCAAGTTCTCAGAACCCACGGTAGAAAATGAGGAGTAGAGGCAAGCGGAGGGTGTATGCTGCTAGAGAGTCGTGCCAGACGTCTTCCCCGAAGACTAAATAGTAATTTTATTCTCTCTCAATACTCAATTGCATCTAAATCAGAACAAAGGATGTAAACCAGCACGTTAATAAGGAAGAGGTCTCACATTACTCATTGAGAGCTCGATGAAATCAATAGAATGTCATATTGCTTAATTTACGAATAACATGGCCACTGAATGCCAATATAGAGTGTTAACCAGAACTAAAGTCTCTCAGGCAGGCTTTGACTTGCCTCGTTTAGAAAGAAACCTTGACAAGATTCTACCTCGGAGGCCCTGCAATGCAGTGTAGGAACAAAAAGGCCATGGCATTTAGCGCCATGGTATAATACCTACCAACGCATTAAGTGCCAAAGTATGTCTAGGGAATTCATCGAGGCTCTCCAGGGGGCCCTGATGTATGCCTGTGTCACTAAAAATAAAAAGTTAGAACGACGAAGCTCTCCCATTTTCTTAAGTTTGGCACCAAAATTTGTGATTCGAAGGTTATATCAATATGCGGAGCCTCTTGAAATCCTTTGTGTTTACGGTTTGAATCGCGTGAAACTCCGGAATATTTTTAATGTCATCCTTCACGGACAACGATCTTGCCCTCTTTACTGTTAAGTAGCAATCCGCCGGGAATTAGTAGGCATATATCTCTTGAATACCTTTGAGCCGGGGCCATACCTCTCAAAGTTAGAGGACATTGTCAGGAATTTTGATTAAAATAAGATTCTATCCAAGATCTTCGGTATTGATTACACCGACAATGGGATTGTAATGGGGTTCCGAAAGTACCAGAGATACTTTCCAAAGATATGGACGGTAGAGACGTTAAAAGTCGTCCCAAAAAGTAATGGAAAATCGCGTATCAACTCAAAATTTTATAAATTCATTACGCTTCTTCCGGCCTTCGTAAATTTGCTCAAGTGGATAACGGCAGCGAGTTTGCTGGTCCAATTGACATGTTCACTGTGTCTCCAGTATATTCGGTTTTCATCTCAGAGCGTCTACGTTGAGCCATTTTGTACACGTTAGGGTTTAGGGCAGCGTCAGCGGATCTCCGTCAATTAATGGATTAGTTATTTTAGGGATTGATTAGTTATTTTAGGGATTGATTTATCTGTTTGTAGGATAGAGACTCTGTGGTAAAAAAAGTTAACAAAAAACGCTAATTTTTTAGTTATGTATTATGAACAATTATGTTTGATGGTCTACTAGTAATACCCTTCAAAAATGCAGTCGTAGCGTATGTGGATCACGCGTTGTTAATGGTCTGTAAAACGATCTGGCAAGAGCCATAAAATCGAGCATCGGAACTCCTCGTTAGGTTAAATGACTGGGACGCCAAGAATAACGTTACGGATTAGGTTACGTACCTGGGTAAAACCCTCGACTCTAAGTGAAGATTTTCACAAAAGTCCGCAGTATATCAGGGGGAGGGCCAGGTTGGCCTTATATTTTGTGGCCCAATTGGACAAGACAGGTTGAGGGATAAGTACCTCGCTTCATGAATATAGAAGTTACTCAACAGATACGCTGCCAGTTTTGGTGAGTCTTCGACCTCGTGATCGAAGAAAACGCTGTTTCTCTTGGCTGGGGTAGGTGTGTTAATGCGTTCATTACATTTTAAATTGGTAGAAAAAGAGCCATTTCTTGCAAGAAAGAGACGTATTTTATCTATTATTGGTATTTATCGTTAGCCCCTGTAGTCTTTCCTTAATTCAATGTGTGAGATCACCAAACTATATATTCCCGATATCTTCAAGCGGTTGAATAAAACCTGGCTTAAAAGAGTCTACTTTACAGTTCCTGACGGAGCATGATACCAGGATATAGGAGATAGCCCGGCATGACTTTGGAATTTCAAAACGCAGTACGTAACGGACATTTTGTTTGACTGCAATGAACAAGATGTTGTGAGTAGAAGTTGGATTGAGAGCATACGTCAATACAGTAGAATTGATTCATATATATATATATATATATATATATATATATATATATATGTTTATAATATTTGTAAAAGGCTGGGTCAACTAATATTAAAATACTAAAAAACTTTATACTTGGTTTAGTTTTTTCAAATCTGTAACATATAATTTATGGCACATTTAATGTGATTAAAATATTTTGAAAGCGAATAAGTCACTTTATTACGCAATATTATAGGTTACTCTGTAGCAAAAATTGCCATAGAGTAAAAAAATGAGAGGAAATTAATAGATCACAAATCTTAACAAAAACATGGTATAATTTTACTACATTATTATAAATGTATAATACATTCATGTCTAAAATTATAAAATATACGTATATTTGATATATATTCATACACGCACATATATGTAAATATAAGTGTGTAAAAATATACTAGTACTTGTAAAAACTAATACACATTTTTCTACAGATATCTATTTCACAAAACGGATCGCGACCATTGAATCAGAATTTATATTTATAACAAGCCATATATTTAAAAACTCTTTAGTAGATATAAAAACAATCGGAGCTTTGAAGGTACATTCAGATAAAAGTTCAACAAAAAGATGAAGCGAGCGTTAGAGCAAGCTTTGCAGTCTATTTATTTTTTTTGGAAATAATCCTCAGTGAACCGTGAAACTCCATTAAAAATTGAATTTGTGTAACTAAAGTGAACAAAGAATTCATGAAAATGGTGAAATCAAAAATAGTTTGATACTCAATGCCTGGATGACATATTTATATCAGTATGTCCTTGAATAAATATTTTTAAATATTTGTAATAAAAAAAAAATATTTGTAATTAATTTTTCTGGTAGTAATTTTTAACGACGGTATTCGACAAGCGTTTACAGTAGACCATTTTTTCTTGCTGTTCTTGTTTGTTGGAATTTGTTTTGGAAAAATGATATTGTATTCCCTTAAGTATATACCCTGTATCTTCATTTACCGGATCTAATCATGAAGCAAGAAATATGGTTGGAAGTTTATTTTTCTTTAATTTTTTCGTTATTGTGGCTTGCTGATAGACTCAAACCAACACGATTAATTTCCGAGCAAAAAATAAATAAGGAATATTAATATTAAAATATAGAAAGAAAAAAAAAGTAGAAAAAAATGTAGAAAATATACATTTATAGAAACTCTGTTTATAATTGAAATATATTATTAGGTTTTTACAAAGCTTGAGAACTCTGAAGGTGTAAAAATGTATTTTATAAAAATCTCTATATAATTTGAAATAATTTACATTAATAAAAAATAAATTTTTATATATTTTATATATTCAAGTATAGCTAACTTTTTATTCGTCATAAAGTACCTTCATTTCTTACAGTTTATATTCTAATTTAAGTTCATGCAATATTTAGATTTATATTCGAACTTCACATTTTGAAATTGTAGCATCAGATAGCCAATAAATAATTTGCTATTCCAAACGTCCCTTATAGGAGTAAATCAATTTATTTTCGAAATCCGAAACGAATATCTGTTAAATCTTTTTACATTACTAAAATATTTGAAAAGTAAAATTTCAGGTTTTTATGAAGATGTGAACCCGTGCCCTTTTTATCGTCAAAGTTTTGCTTTGAAGTTTACATGAAAAGGTTTTTTAAATTAAAGAGTTGTATCAATGAGTGAATTAATTAGGTAAATAAACGTTGAAAGGAAACGAATTATTTATTACTTACATTAAAATTAAATTTATACCTATTTTAAAAACATCGATCTATAACGTATACTTTTTTAAAGACGTTGTTTTTCAATCAGGATAGAGTTTTTTGTGTTCTAGCATGCAACGTAGCAGAAATGGTTTTTGTTCTTCGGCTGTGGTGATCAATCCGTAAAAATATTGCACCAGCTTACTGCACTTTCTGCAGTGTCAATTAAGGGCAAGCTTTCAAAAATAACTTTCTCTAGACTTCCAAACATGCTGCATTTTTCTTACATAAAGAAACATTTTTTTCAAATTCTCTCGTCGATCTTCATTCGTAAATATAAGTTTATTCACTTTTTCCATACAAAATCGTCAGAAGATTTTTTTTAAATAAAAATTAATATACAGGTTTAACAAATAATTAATATTAAATAAATGTTAAACACGACAAGGTGCCATTGTCAGGGTAAGATTTCACAGGTAAGGTTCTATTGTAGTAACGTTTTTTCAACATGTTTAAAAAAAACTTTGTTACAGTAGGGCCTTACCATACAAAGAGTTTAATATTTCTTCCTTAGATAGATGGTATTTTTTGCCAACGTCGTGTGATTTCTAATTTTTTCAATTGGAAACAATTTTCATATTTATTTTAATCTCACCTTTGTTATTGAAAAGAACTAAGACGTCCATTTCATTACACAAATACCATTGGTGTTGGCAGAAATTATTTAAAGCTGTTTTTGAAATGAAGTTGTCAATTCTTCGTGTTTTTTCAAAGTTTTCAAAAAACATAAATTTTTATTTGGCCCTTTTAATGCCAAACTGCATCCAAGCCGGTGTATAGCATATTATACTACAATGAACACGTGTTGCAATCCTTGCTCAATATTCGTGCTGACTTTGAATTGAGGTTGTAACAAATATATCTTCAGAGAATAGATTGCTTTTCCCATCTATCTCGCGTAGTACATGGTTGGCCATAATTTGAGTTATTTTACAATTTTTTTTTATATCTTCCCCAACTGGTAAAAGTTTACAAGTTTTTAATAGAGTTTGGAATTGGTCTTATCGATATTTTTGCATTTTTCCAGAAGATAGTGCACTCACAAATGACAATATGAGTGCTCTCACTTATTAGTTGTTTACCTTGCCTTATATTGAAAAATAAAACAGATAGAATTTGATAATTTGAAGGCAATTTTGAACCTGTTATGTGTTGACTGACGTTCTCCACTAAAGAGATGTTTTTTTTATCACATTGTAGTTCATCTGGCGTCATTTCGAAAGAAATTAATACGTGTAAATTGCGTAAATATTTACACTATAATGATTAACTATACGGGCATTGGCGACTTGTCTGAATGTGTCTAGTAACAAGTTGGCACGGGTCCTCGTTTATATATTTAGCTAAAATTTATTTTGAGTGCTGATTATGCCTTAATAAATAAAAGTATTTCATATATATATATATATATATATATATATATATATATATATATATATATATCTAGTATATTTGAATGGTGAAAAATAATATCAATATTTGAAAAAAGTTCATTAGAAATAGTGTCCCTAAGTATGGATGAAATCCTACTGAAATTCCTACTTCTAATTAACAACTTATTCTCCCTTAAAGTTAATAAATTATACCAATACAAAGTTAGTAAGGCTCGCATATAAAAAGTAATATAATTAAGGTATAAATTCCTTTAAAATGTGACAAAGAACAGCGGAAAGTACGAATCTTACTCGGCATGGCATCGCCTGTTTAATAAAGCAAAAAATTAAAACAATTACGGAGGAAGACGTTATTTTTCAAGAAAATTATCAATATTTGAATGTCTCTTGTACAGGTATAATTATTTTATTTCTAAAAAATATTTATTTCTGTTAGGGTTTTATGTTCTTTGTTCTAATTTCATTTGTATTTAAAGTACTTTCAAACAGAAACTTTTTGAATTTTAGAATACATATTTTTGTTATTTTATATTTGGTATTTTAGAAACATACATTTACTCGGTGAAAATATATTAGATTTTCCGGAAAGTTCTGGTCAATAGGTTCAAATAAAATTTCAAGACAAAGCTATCAAAACAAACCAATAACGCTGTCTTTTTTTCGGTTATATTTATCTATTATTTTATTTGAACAATGGTTTTATCGTCTTAATATTAAGAAACATTAATTCTCGTAAATATGGATGACTTAGAAGATTTTATTCTATATAAATTCTAATTAGGTAAAATAATACAGAAGTGTGTAGAAATAATATATGCAAAAAATGGTTCGAAAAATTTGAGACAAGTTTTAGAACAAGCCACGAGACCATCTACATCTGATTGATGATAATAATTTTAGGACTACTAGCTAAGTCATTTTATTGATAAATGAGCAGATCGCCGAAAATCTTAAGTCAACACAACAAATCATTTTGGACCATATCCGAAGTTTTAGATTGATGTGTTAATATTACAGATAAATGCCATGTGTGTATGTGTAAAATTTATATCACCGACGGACGTACATATCTGCGTCTAACCTTTTCCGCATAAGTAAATTTCTAAGAGAATTGTGAGAAAGAGTATATTTTAAAATATATATCATAAATTATTTTCTCATAATTTTTGTTATTATGCCTCTAGATCGTGTATTCTAAACGAAAAATATGGAAACAGAAAAAATTTTGTTTTGAATATTACAAAACCTAAAATTTAAAAAAAACAACGTTATTAGAAGTTTATTTAAAGAAAAAGGAAGAATATAGTGACGATTTAAAGATTTATACCTTTAAAAAAATTATTCTAAATTTACTCTTGTTAAAGGAATATTATTATGGCGATTTATAATTTTAAAATTTGTGTGTAGTATAAGACAAATAGGTTTTTTTAGATTTTCTTCTCAATCCACTTAATTTTTTTAATATCGTGTACCGTAAAATTACCTTCTTCTTAACATGACACTTCCTTTAATTTGCCATAATTTTCTAAAGTTCAATGACATCTTTTACTATTAGAGGTCTTAGCTTTTCCAAAGACCTAACCCACTTTGAGAGAATGAATAGCAGCGTTGTATTCTTTACTTACGTCTGTTTCTCTATATAGTGTATATTGTACTATTATTTGGATAAGCAAAATATCCTTAGAATCATTTTAATCAATCGAGTGTCCTGCAATCGATTGTAACACCACGAACAATGCCATATGGCGGCTGTGAATCGCCATTGTGTCCAGTACAAAACAATTAAACTTCTAATTTACCACGAAGACGTAAAATCAAGATATGAAATTAAAAAGCTTGATGAGTAAATGTTAAAATATATAATAAATTGTACAAAATAAATATGATTTTTAACAATAATTGTATTAAATCTCGCCACGAAATATTACTTTGGGCTACGTGGTGATGTTCGAATTAATAATCGGGTTTTCGGCCTTAAATTGTTAAGTAGCATTTGGAAGTGCAATATTTTGGAAGTGAAATATTTCTACTGCAATTAAACGAAAAAATGTTTATGACAGTAGAAATGTTTCACTACATCGATTTACAATCGTGTTACAATCGATTGCAGGACACTCGATTGATTAAAATGATTCTAAGGATATTTTGCCTATCTAAATAATAGTACAATATACACTATATAGAGAAACAGACATAAGTAAAGAATACAACGCTGCTATTCATTCTCTCAAAGTGGAATGCAGTCAAGCGGTATGAAGCCAACTTTTTGCAACATTGTGTTTGTATCTCAAGAGAAATTGCATTATTCAGTGGCCAAGCTTTCACCAGAGACTACTTTTATGCACACATATTACTTGTTCTTTTCAGAGGAACTTCTATTTTTAATCCCGACCACAGTATGAAGGAGGTGTAAATATGATATTTAAGAAATGCTTTGCTAAAATGAATATATATATATATATATATATACACAAAGAAAACCACAACACTCGTCTCCTAGTGTCATTGATTTTCTTAAACTTAATTTTTCCGCGTTATCGTCAGAGTCCATAGATGACACGACTGACTGTTGTGATTTTTGTCGAAATATGAGGTAGGAATTAATATTATTGTAAGAAACTTTGTTTTATAAAATTACTAAAATATACCTAAAATGAGGGCTTTAGATATTGTTTCTTTTGCTTTCACAGCTGAGTAAATCTTTTGTTTAAAATATAATTTAATTAGTTGATTATTGTAAAAGCGTCTTGTAAATAAAATTTTGTTTTCACATAGAAATTCAATTACGTCTTTGTTTCAATATTCCCATCAAGTTTATAGTAAAAGGTATGAATTACCATTATATAAATATTTCTACATATATTTCAAGAAATATCGAAAAGTTGAGGTTTGATTTTGCCGTGAAACTAGTGGTGCAACCATCAATAGCTACACCTAATAAACACATTATTGGAATACCAACTAAGTACCAACCTACAAATCTACATATATTAATTGAAAATACTTCCAACTATGCCAAGGTAAGGAAATCGTTAAATAAAAGACACCAAACAAGGAAAATATGGATAACTTTGACATTGTGTAACAATTATTCTGTTATGAAAAAATAAATATCTCTCTTATATTTATAGTACAAGTATGAGCGTTCGTACTACTAATCAAGTAGTTAAAAATATTTTATTTATTTATTTCTTGTCGAACCTTTTTTAAATTTAATTATGCTTAAGGATTTATTTTTGTATATCATTCGATTCGTATTTACTATTTCGCTGATAAATTATTTACAGTTACAGGAATTAATAAATATGTAACATATTTTATAGCACAAGGGAGATATTTAAAGTCCTGTTCATCTTACGAAAGCGATAAGTAAAGTTACAATATATTTTACGTAGCTCTTCAACTTTGCTACATAAATTAATAGAAACCATTAAGAAGAGAAATACTAAACATTCATAAAAGGCTAATCCAAAATTTTCATTCTCCAATTAAATAAGTTTATTTAATTTTTATTTCAATTTATTCAAAACGTTTTTCTTCGAAAATTTAGTGAATTTTATGGTTTACATACAATTTTGAAGAAAATAATGTTGAGATATTGGTTCTTCTCTTTAGAACAATTTTAACTTGACATACTTTAATAATGAAAAAAAGATATATAGTAAGGTATTAAAATTCATTTACAAACAATGGACAGTTAATCATTAAGGACGTATTTTCAAAATACCGCAGTAGCTCGAGAACATTTACTAGTCAAAATTTCACTACTTACACTGCCGGTTGGTATACCAACGTAATAGTCCATTTGCCGTACCTTGAAGATTTATATATTATAATTGAACTGAAAATGTGTTTTAAACGTTTTGGTAACCGATTTTATTTTGTTGTAAATTTATTACATCGATACGGCAATAACAGATGTTAATTTTATTCCAGTTTCCATTCGGATTTTATCCATTGACCTGGCCAGCTATGAACAATCATTTTCTCTTTCTTTTAATATCTATTATTCTTTTTCGTTTTGACATGCACTTTAATTGTTATAATTGGTATTTGGTTATAAATTGAAAACGCGGTGTAAACTTATAACCACTGGATGTCATTTTTAACGTCAGTAAGAATTTTACAAAAGTGACTTCCCTAATGCTTTCTAAAGCTGCTGACGTATTCGCTTTATCCTTCCTTCCCAAAATGCGTGCAGTTATTCGCTTTATCCTTCCTTCCCAAAATGCGTGCAGTTATTCGCTTTATCCTTCCTTCCCAAAATGCGTGCAGTTATTTCTAAAGCTGCTGACGTATTCGCTTTATCCTTCCTTCCCAAAATGCGTGCAGTTATTTCTAAAGCTGCTGACGTATTCGCTTTATCCTTCCTTCCCAAAATGCGTGCAGTTATTTCTAAAGCTGCTGACGTATTCGCTTTATCCTTCCTTCCCAAAATGCGTGCAGTTATTTCTAAAGCTGCTGACGTATTCGCTTTATCCTTCCTTCCCAAAATGCGTGCAGTTATTTCTAAAGCTGCTGACGTATTCGCTTTATCCTTCCTTCCCAAAATGCGTGCAGTATTTCTAAAGCTGCTGACGTATTCGTACTTTCTAAAGCTGCTGACGTATTCGCTTTATCCTTCCTTCCTAAAATGAAATAAACAAGTTAGGATGTATTTCATTAAAATATTTAAATTTAATACTCACGATTAATATGACAATATAGGGCCAGCCAATTATAATCTCATACGTACGTATGAGAATACAGCTATGGTATTTAAATGAATCGTGACAAACTAGATCCATAAACTGACATTGGAAGGGCGACAAATATGACGATTGTTGCTTTCATTCGTGTATACTGTCTTAAAGTCACCTCTTCATTATCATTGAAATAATACCGCATCGTATATCAAATGTTAGAAAATATAATTCCACTTTAGTAATTGTCATTAAATAAACAAAGCAAAGATAAAATAAATAAGGAGGTGTGCTAAAGTGGCGTCGAGCGTATCGCCTTGATATATTTAATAAGGCTTAAACGAGATCGCGGTTAGCACACTGTTGCAAGTAGTGTTTTGAATGTGGCGCGTGAATATAGCTCCGTTATTTTTCCAAAATGCTGAGATGTTCAATACTTTATTGTAGAAACAATAAAGCAAACAAAAACTTTAAGAAACGTGACTTTATACGTCGCAACTAGGTGCTGATTCGAGAGGATTATTAATTTTTGTTATTATTCAAGTTCTTTGTCGGTCGATCTTGTTTTGTTTTCTATATAGTTGATCTTGTTTTGTTTTCTATATAGTCGATCTTGTTTTATTTTACGTCTAGTGCCATCCAACATAGACTAATACTAATATATCGTTTGAAATATATTTTTAATTGCATATTATGTCGATATTTTTTTAGATTTCAAATTTATGCTTTTTCCTTTCCGAGATTACATTAAAATTAAGGAATACGTGCAAAATAGAGTAGATTTTTTTTAATTGAAATACTTATTCAATTTGCATAATTCATTTCTTTTAAGTGTTTTCAGCTTACGAACGTTTTGTTGAATTTTTAATGAATTAGTGTTATTCTGGAATGTTGTCTTGGTTTGAAATGGTTTAAAAATAAAATAAAATAAAATTAGTCAAGGCGTTTCATTTGCTTGAATATATTTGAAATAAATCCAGTACTTCTTAAGAGTTCACTTACTAATTTACTTGAAGCAATAAGTGAAATGCATTACGTAGTCGAAAAAATAGAACAAAACCGAAACTAAAATTAATTAAAAAAAAATGTTGGAATATCCAGTCTGACGGAACAAAAAATGAATAGGAATAGTTGTTTAAAAATTAAAACCAATATTCTAGTAAATAGTTATATGTGTAGAAATATATATATATATATATATATATATATATATATATATATATATATATATATGCATACATATATATAAATATATATATATATATATATATATATATATATATATATATATATATATATATATACGTATGCGTGTGTATAGTTTATTACGTACCTTTGACTTAAGAACGGTTCATCTAACTATAATCACATCGAAAATGAGATCGCAACTTTTTTCAAAATCCTAGATAAAAAGTCAAATTAAGAACAAGTGACTAGTGAACGTAAAATGACGGATCGCATGACCTGCAAAATACATGAGAAACTTAAGCTAATTTTTGTTAAATAAATTATTTTTTCGTTTTGCTATTGCATCAATCAAAATTCTTTTGTTATCAAATTGGACAAAAAAAGAACATTTTATCGCTTATTTCAAATTAGGCTTTTTTACATTTCAAATTACAAGTAAGGAATGACTTGTAGAAATTTTCTTGAAATAATTTGTTTTAATATTGATTTTCTTGAAATAAAGGTATGAAACCAATAAAAAATAATCTGTCTGAATTATACATGAGAATTTGGTCCATTTTTTTACTCAAATTGTTTTACTACATATTTCCAGAGTTTATTATATAAATCTCGCAAAAATAGACGCTTTTCGTCAAAAACATAAATACGCCCTGTATAGATTTTAGTTAGTCATAATTATCTATATTGTACTATAGTAAATAGTATAAGGCGGTATTTTCAGTCATTTACGTAGTTTATTTAATTTTATAAAACTATTTATTCTATTAAAAGTGCATATAAAGGTTCAGTCTTATCATGTAATTTATAATCCTATACCATGAAATAAATCCGCCAGTTTGTGGAATTGTGTTAATTATAATAACGGGAGAAGCTTAAGATGAATAGTTTTATTCACATGCGAGTTTGATATATGAAACCTTGAAGTTATTAAAAGTTAAACGTCTCTAGCAAAATTATTAATAATAATTGTCAACTAATTAAAGTAGGGACAGCTACTTTTCTGTACAATTTTATCCGATAGCTAAAATATTATAAATGTGCTAAAAACTATGTTGCTGACTTAATACAATTTATCAAAAGCTTTATAAGTTATCAATTGATATTACTATTAAAAATATGAAAAAAAAACAATGAAGAAATAGAACATATTTTACGTTTATTTTTATGCAAAACTATATATCAGTTTATTTTAATAAAAGACATACATTTGTAACTCCTTTATAATTTGAAGCCAAGTGAAAACATAGTATAAATTTATTACTATTTTTAAGTATCCTAACTTTGCATTTCACAGCGTAGCGTAATTTTTTCTGCTAATTAGCAAGAAAAATATCAATATCAGAATATAGAAATACCTAACACATAAGAACATATTTGATTCCTATGTTAATTAAATAGTCTCGTAATGGCTTAATTGTGTTTTCAATCATCCATGTATTACAACTTCAATACTACTTAAATTTGAGACGACCAGGACTATTAACAATATTAGTGTATATATCATAACTCTTAAGCAAAGCAAGCAAATAAGCATTAATATGCAATTCAAATCGTGAGAAAACTTCATTCTCTTTGCATCTCGACGGGCTACAGTTGAGTGTGCATTTCGGCGCCAACAGCACCGTCGAGTGAGAAGTGCGACGGAAATCAAAGGACCTCCCGTGGGTTCAACAGGTTTACTGCTGCTAGAGAGGCGAAGTGGATGCTGCTGCCCTCTTTATCTGAATATTCTGCGAATATCTTAAATACTTTCTGTAATATCTAAGAGCAACGAAATATATAATGCTGACTTTTAAGAATCTTAAGATCAAGGGCAAAAACCCTTGATCTTAAGATTCTTCTATAGGATAACTTCATTGCCAGTCTGTTTTTATGTGTCAGTCAAGACCCTTTTTCTTAGGAACATGTGGAAGTAATAAATTGAAATTGATATCAAATAA
This sequence comes from Druceiella hillmani, assembly GCA_039881145.1. NCBI lineage: Eukaryota > Metazoa > Arthropoda > Insecta > Lepidoptera > Hepialidae > Druceiella > Druceiella hillmani. The sequence goes on along the minus strand of JAYKKI010000010.1, from coordinate 44,630,333 downwards.
TTATGTCTATGGTCCCTTGAAGCTGTAAAAAAATCAAGCAATATAAGTTGACGCAATTAAAAACACCTAAAAATGTGGCCATATTTGCCGAATTTTTTGACACTCGTAAATATCAAAACTTATACGATACTTCCCGTTGACATAGAATCGTGAAATATGGCAATATGTAAGGTCTTATAGCACAAGTACAAGAAAAAATCCGAAAAATTTTAATTTATACTTATATCACATTAAATTTTTTTTTAAATATGCATCAATAAAAAATATAGTATACCACATATTTTAACAAATAAATCAATACCTACAGAGTTCTACCCGTTAACCTATAGTCATGAAATTTGACCAGAAGTAAGGTCACACAATAAAGTAAAAAATCGGGAAATTTTTAATTTGTAGTTAAGTCACATAAAATGTTTTTTAATATGTGCCTGTGAAGGAAATAATACCTGAATTTCTCAAAAATTGTAATACCTGGGTAATCGCAATAGTTTTGTGCCATATTCTATTTAATTTTTGCCAGTCCTGTGTTTTTATGATATTTGCTTCGGCAGTTTTGGAAATACGGTGGATATTTTGATGCATATATCGGAAGGTATATCGCTTAGAATTTTAAAGTATACCCTCACCGTCTAGAAAACTAAAAGTGAACTTTTTCGAAGACTTAATTTTCTTCATTTAAAATTGCCTTATAAATATTTCGAAGTGTTGGCACTAGGTAAAATATTAGTCTCTACTTCAAACAGTTCCTGAAAAAAATAGACACTTTCATGATTCTATAACAATTCCGTTAACCATCTTGGAGCAAAAAACCGCAAAAAAAATGTTTAAATGAAAACCATAAAAAAGTTTATAGAAATATGCCAGAGTATTTACCATAGAATACGCAGTGTGATAATAGAGAATCATTTATTGTGGAATGGCAGCACGCAAATCGTGCTGAAAACTATATATTTGAGATATGGACTATCAATAATTTGTAAAATAAAAGAAAGAGAAGGTGAGTGGGAAAATTTCATTTTTAACGATTTATCTAGAGTGTAATCTCAATTTTGTACTAAGTATTTTGGTCAGGCTGTTATTGACTGCTAACCTGGTTTGTAAAATTATCTTTGTAAAATATATTGTTTGTGTGGGAAGATAATAAATGGTAAAGTTGTTGATTATTTGTAAGAACCCTAAATTATCATTAAATGTTGTAAAACAGTGCTTCAAAAAACGGATGAAAGTTTTCCAAATCTTAATAAAGTCTTTTTAAGGCCTGCAATGAAATCAAAGAGTATTATGGTAACAAACATGTTCATTCCATTGAAAAATAGCTTAAAAATACATTTAATTTACAAGCAGCAATTAAGAAAAAGAAAGACTAAAATAGCATATATATGTTTGCCCGTAAACATGGGTTCTACATAAAAGTGAAAAATTTGTAAATGAGGGGGCAAAAATTGGAAATGAAATAGTTCCTTTCAGTTGCCACGGGGGTTTCAAGGGAGCTACAATTTGTGTTTTATAAATAGAAAATTTGGAAGGAATAATGCGTTCGCTCCTGTCGCAAGTTATTTAAGAGAGGAAAAGTTTTAAATTCATTAATGAAATCTAATTAAGATTTTATTTGTATAGCATACCTTTACGGAAATTAAATAAACTCATGAACGTTAAATATATATTAAGATTAACAATTTGTAAATTCAGCTTAGCGATCAGAGAAATATATTGACACAATTTGAAAAAGTGCCAATTTTAATGAAATAACTGAATCAACTTGCTCGAATTTTAGTGATTCTCACTAAAATTCTTTACGAAGTGTTATAATACGTATCAAAACTAAATACGTATTAATACTTAACCTTCTAAACTTATTATTGTCTGTTAAAAAAATCTTAGGTTAAGTCACGTGAAACGTATATTTTTATTTGATATTATTGAAAGGCGTAGGTATTGTCCAATTTTTAAACATGAAGTACATACATACCGGTAGGATATAATATGTAAGCAAACTCAATTTGGGTTTACACTGTTCGTATAAATCGTGTGGCGTTTATATTTTAATAATTAACAGCGTTGACATTTTAATAATTAAATAAAAAACTATTTAATTACACAGAAAAATAGTAAGGTCGATTAGATACTTATGTAAGAAAAAAAGATATTTCGTTCTCAATAACCCATAATTATTCTTAATATTTTTTTTATTTTGCCATAAATGATATGATGGCTCATACATTTGGATTGAAATTTGTTTGAACTTTATCAGACCCAAACAGATATAGAAATTATGTTGCAAAATGTTATAATTCCATAATAATATGATCTGTCAATATTTCAAAACTGTTCAAATCCCTTGGCATATTTAAAAAAAAAATAATTGTCAATTATACTAATGCTATAAATGCGAACGTTTATGTAAACGGAGTTGGAAGTTTACTCTATAACTACATAATTTATATAATATCTGACAGCATCTATATTTTGTAATTTTCATATTTTTATGCTTGAAAAAACAATACTTTTTGTAAGGAAAATTCTATGGGTTAGAATTTAGCACGTTGCATTTTAGAACGCGGCACTCACTCGTACTGTGTACTCAAAATCTCTCAAATTTGTGGATGTTTCCCGTTGGTAATTAAAGTATTTTTCCCCCTCACAATTTAATCCTTAAATCTGAATAGTACCTAAATTATTGGGTTGGCTAATAAGTAATAAGCGGTCTAATATTATAGTTTTTATTACGTTTCGAATTTCAAATCAATTAATAGTCATATAATACATGTCTCCAATGAACTGGCAGGGAGTGAATAGCACCTGCGTAACATTCAGGTTACTTGGAATGAAAAAAAAATGGTCTATGAGCTATCGTAGGAAGTCTTCATCATCAATTTTTGAAACAAACAATAATACGAAAAAAGATAACCTAACCAGCGGAAGATTTGCCGAAAAGTCAAAAGTTGAGAACAGATTTCAAAGCGCTGATAAAGCTGGTCCAGGCTAAGTTAATGTGTGACCCCCGTACCATAATTCAAGCTTTTTTCGAAGCTGTGTAAATGATTCTATATAGTTCCGTGGGAGCACATGAGCTCAGTTGTTAGTCAGAGTGTCTTTAATGGGAATTTCTTCCATTAACAATTTTAACCTGACGCTATCCAATTCCACTGGTCGAACAGAACGTGATTGATCACTCAGGGAATAATCGCCGCTGCGAAACCGATGAAAATGCACATGAATGGAATCTCTCATAATTCACTGCAACGTAATCCAATTCAAGGTAAAGGGTCTTCCCCGAATTTTCAAGCAAATTAGCTTTAGTTAAATGAATAAAAAATACTAATCATTACAAATTTTAGGTCATTGAATAATTTGAACAACATAAAGAGAAAAATTCTAATCCTGAAAATTTTAATAGTGAAATCCGAAACATACGGACTCAAGTGCTAACAAATAAAAATAACAGAAATAAATATTCAAAATAAAAAAAAATATTACCGCATATACCAAATCTATAATATTTATCGACACTAGCGTTAATAAATATCTTTTATCCTCGTCGAAGTTTATATGTATTTTAATAATTGTTCCATTCGATTAGATCAATTTACTGTGACTAATTTTCCTTGCAAATTTCTCAAAAATAATTCAATCGTTCCTATAACTTTGACAGATTAATCCGATTACACTTACTCGAGAAATTACGAATATAAACAGATATTAATGAGAAAAAAATAAGAAGCCCTAAAGCAAATAAATACCATAATAATAACACATAAGTAATATCATATTACCCAATTAAAAAAAAAACAATGGTTTCCTAAATTATGGGTATTCATAGTTTATATTTCAAATTAGTTTTTTGGTGTCTAGCGACTGTCAAATTAAGTTGGCTACGCTCTTAGCCATGAGACAAAGTTTCAAAATCTAATGCCTCATACAACTACGTACTTATATACTTACTTAACTTTTACGCTGAGTTTATAATGAAAATGATGAAAGACGCCAGCCGAGTTTTTTTATGTCGCGTCGTTTTTCCTGTTATCTATTTAGGTTTAATGTTTATTGCAATAGAAACATTATAAGAGATCTTGGTAAGATGTTCCATAACTACAACGCAATGACGATTCCTAATATCGGAGATATCTAAATGAGAATATTCAATTTATTTCATATTTGTGTATGATTTTTTGAACCTACCTTATCGAAAAAACTCTATCCAATAATATTAAATTTTATACAAATGACAAAACTTTGCAAAGTTTGCATTTATTTTGATTTATAATGTACACATATAAAGTTTTTCCTTATTGAAGATATTTTCATTCAGAATAGTTTCATAATTAAATTGTTTATAATTTGGTTACTATATTGAAATTAAAGATATTTATGTACGTAATTAAGAAGAACCAAATGAAAAAGCAGGCGTCATAGCAAATGTGATACAGTATCTTCATAGATATTTATCGAAAATAAATTTCTGGTATCAAAATCTAATTAGCTAAAATTTAATTTAAGTGTGACAAAATTTTTCTGAGAAAGCAGAGAAATTTTAGATCGAGCTTCATAAGTGCTTAAAACTCAGTGCTTAAATATCAGAAACTTATCTTCGATAAATATCTATAAAAATCCTTTGAAAAAGTTCGATATCGCTAAACTTTAAAATATTCTGCTTAAAAAAACTTAAATACGCAAATAACAATTTTTACATTTCGAGACTTTCATTACAACTATTTTCGATAGATTATTCTAAGTTGTACTTTCCGGTTGCTAAATGGTAAAATAATATATTTAGGTATTCCGTAACTAACAATATGAAATCACATTAGTCTAGCCTGTCCGTTGATAGACCTACCCGACAGCTAATAAGAGCGCTGCACGGTGGTTCCATTCATAGTTACTAAATCGAAAAATTAATCGAAAAATTATTACCTTACATTCTCACTTCTAACTACTTCATTAATTAGTTCGATAAACAAACTACCTGACTAATAATGGTTTTTCTCTTGCACTTTGACCTCTGAAATGCGCACATCGCGCTTGTTTACTTCAACCCTTCACCGCGCGCTTATCAGTGACTCATTTTAGCAATACCATTGCCCTGTGTTTGGTTGTTCAAATTGACATATTTTTTAGGAATTGTAACATTTTAGTGCTAAGAAGGTCAATTATAATTTGAGATAAAAATGCCTATATTTGATTTCTCTTGATCGAAGTAAAAGGTAAAAAGTAAAAGGACATGCTAAAGAAAGATACGAACGTATTTTATAAAATAGACATTAGATTATAGTCCTTTAGATAAAGTATGCTTAATTTGTGTAAAAGTATCGACTATACTATAAACTTGTGAATTATAATAGATCAAAATTGTTCAAAAAGTATAGATATAAAGACCGACTTAGTGCTATTAAGTTTACTGACTTAACAATAACTGATATGCAATTAAAATCTGAATGTGATTTTGATCAATCTAGTTAGTGCGTCAACCAACCAAAAATTTCAGTAACCTTAGCAAAAGATCAAAACGTAGACGGTTAATGGAATTCTCTCAGGTCGACAATTCAGCAGTTAGTGCTTTAGTCAATAGTTCGGATGCTTCAACATCAACAAATATTAGTATGGATGAAGTTCTTTTACTTTTTGTGGAAACTAAGCTTATGAAACATAAATATTTGTTGAAAATGAACTTTGTTAAGTTGAACTTTGTTTTTAGAAAAGTTAAAGTTTTACCATCGTATCAGATTATTTTGAAAGCTAAAAGAAATTCTATCCTATAAATATGGTGGTAACGAAATTAAAAGCCGAGATCGAGTCGGAAAGTTTGTTAGGTCACACAACTTCGTGGGTCTTAGAGAAAATTGATTTTGATATTCCAGTAGAGGCATTTAATTTAACTGTAATTGGGAAATGGAGTTTTGATGGCAGTACGGGTCATAGTTAATATAAACACTCTTTCACGGATTCTAGTTTAAACGGTGATAGTAGTTTATTTGTAAGTTCCTACGTTCCTTTGAAGTTAGTAACAAATTCAAATAGTGAAACCAAGATTTTGAGGAAAATTCCCCGCCTGTATTCTATGAGATACTGTAGATGTATTCATTTTTAATTTATGAAGAAAATTTCTACTGTATCTAAGAATAAGAAATCTTATTTTGACGAAAAGATAGCTTAATTGCATCCGATAATATTCACATTAGACGAACGCGTTTTCAACATCCAGCATTCTTTGCAATTGACAATAGTTGATGGTAAAATTTGTAGTGTGTTAAGTGGAATATTATTTGGTAAGTGTTATATTTGCAAAGTAATCCCCAAAGAAATGAATCACACAGACAGGTGCTTACAAAAACAAAGAGATGAAATTCGGTTTTTTACCTCTACATTCCTGCATTCATTTCTTTGAATATTGACTTCACCTTTCACAGTTTAGGTCGGATGACGATAAAAAAAATGTTAGCTGATAAGATATTGTGCGCTCAAAATTAGTTTATGTCTTGGCTAAGCTTAATTGTAGATAAACCACGAAGAGACGTTTTTTAAATTCAGTTTGGAATCGGCGCAAATTTTGGTACAAGAATATCCATAGTACAATCTCCCAGCTTCCGTCCACAACGTACTAATATATGGCTCAGAAATTATAAAGTATGCATTAGTATCTATCAAAGAATTATCTGAAGAGATTGCTAAAATTAATAATAAAAATTTGAAAACATTTAGACCTGACCATGCTCAAAGAATTGCTTGGGAACTTAGTAATACAAATTTAATGAATATTATTTGAATCTTAAAATGAAACCTCTTCGTTACCAGCCTACAGAATCTTCAGTTATTAGCAGTTTAGAAAATCTCGTAAAGGTTTTTGTGAGAATATCTTATCGTAGGTATATTATTTTACTTAAAAAGCCGAGTTAATTTTTCAATTTCAATATCTTTTTTTTAGAAGTTGTGACATTGAAATATACAATTTCTTTATATTTATTTGAATTTTCTGTTTCTTGTTGTTTGTAGTTAAATTATTTATTAATGTTTAGTATAATCAAATAAATAATATTTTGTTTGACCATTTACAATAATTTTAATAGATATAAAATGATTTATTTCTGAGTTATTTATTTTTGACCGCCCGCCTTATGACTGTGGACCATGTCGTGCGTTGCATCGTTTAAATATTAAAGGCGGAATCTTCACAATTTCAAGGATCGTAGGTGAATCAACAGTAATATAAATATATTATTTCTAATTTCATATATTTATTGAGTTATTTTTTATAATTTGCTACAATATATAATAATATATTGATAAAGTTTTCAATGTTTTAATCTAGATAGGTTTGGCTACAAACCATCAGCGTATGAGTTTACTTAGACTTACCTGTTTGTCCTAAAAAAAAGTAATTTTTAACAGACAAATAATTTTTTTTCTTTTTACATATATAAAAACGTTACTTATTTTTGACGATAAGAATTATAAAGGCATTAACATTGAATTTAACCTTTTTGAAGTAATGTTTGTATAATAATACCAGTTATATAAATATCCGAAACATCAGTTAAAGGTAGCCTTACCATGACGATTTTTCTAGGTCTATCAAAGTAAGCTGATCATTATTTAGGAAGCTTTTTTCACATTTGAAATCAAAGAATACAGTACACCTGTACTATACAAAACAGAGAATAATCAATCGTACGGCAAAAGTAAGAGCATTAAATTTACAGGCGCAAACATAGACTGTATCCGTGATAATATTCAGCCATTACGTCGATTGTAAATAAACAAATATAATACTACTCATGTCGAATGACTCAAAGTGATTTCAGTAAAACTCTCTTGTTCAATCTATTTTATTTAATCCTTAAAGTGACATGTGTTATGAACATGAATGAATGTGAAAATGATTAGATAAAAAGGTAACGTAAAATTTTTATTCAATCCTCGGCGAAATTTTGATGGAGGCGTAATTGGTTTTGTAAAGAAAGATAGAAGAGAAAATAATGCAGTCACCTTTTTACGAAAACATTGCGTGAAGAAATGGTAAATTGCCAAAACAATATTATGAGAAATACAGTAATATATAACAAAAATTTACATATCATAATATGCGGACAAATACATCAGAACATAAACTGGATGTGATTTAATCAGTACAAATATGTTTGATTTTTATTGTAATTTTCCGAAGTTAAAATTTATAAAATCAGTAAAATTTCCAAGACTTTAGTTCTTCGGAATATGATGCAGTTAAATAGAGAGACACATTTAAATCATCACTGTGCTCCTTTTTGGCAGAAATTCGGAAATATTTAAAAATAAATAATTACATATGTAAAAATATTATAGATGTACATTGTCGGTCATACTTGCAATTACAAAATTAATTACGTTATAGTAAATAAACAATTAATTTAAAAAAAAAACATTAAATTTCGAAACCACCGAACTTGCTTTTAATTCGAGTTATACTTTCTTGGCATATGTGATAATTAAATTATTCTACCGTTACAGATTTTATTTCACACATCCCAGTTAACTCAAGTCCGGATTTTGTTAAATGTTCTCCATGAAGAAAACTTTCAAACTGAAAATTCCTCTAGTTTTATTTGAATTTGTTTAATCTACTAATGACTATTAGCAATATTCGAGTTAAGAGTAAAAACTTCTAAGATAGGCGACTTCTAAGGTAAAATATCTAAGATTTGCGAAATAATCGTAGTATGTTTTAAAATACATATAGTTTCTATGGCCGTTTACCCTGTTATTTATTTTCAATACTTTTATATAAATAAATCAAATAATTAAAAAAATAATATTAACAAAGCCAACTGAAGACGTAAATGTTGAAAAATTGTACCCTGGGAATAATAATTATTCAAATTTAAAATGCTTGTATTTCCATTTTCCTTGCACGTCTCAGGACCAGGAATAGACACATCAATCATTTGTATTTATAAACATTCAATATTTCTGTATAGTCGAGGATATAGTCATTTGGCATATTCTCAAATGTACCACATGTTGGGGTTATTTTACACATTTTTTGTTTAAATAAAAGTACAAAAATTAATTTGCCTTCAGAACATTGATTTGAACAATTATTTTTTAAATTATAAAAATATTAAATAGTGTCACATAGAGTGTGTAGTTCATATTTTAATGGTAATGACATTACCCCTCAGCCCCTTATTTATCAATTTTTTTCAAGAGTGAATTTATTTTTTCCAATGAGGATTTAATGACAAATAAGTTTTTTTGCTACATTTTTCCTGCAATCTTCATTCCTTGACGATATTTTCAAATTACTTGGTTCCTTCAGTCTCGAAATGAAGAAAATTTTTTTAAATTTCTTAGCTTTCTCTCTCAATTTTATTTAAACAAATATGCAACTGTAACCGTACTTACCAGGTGACATCCAGTATTGTGATTGAATTTCATAAATGTTTATTTTTCAATTTTACCTTTTATGTCAACGAAAGATACGAATAAGTAAGCAAATTTAGTAAGTTCATTTATTTTTGTGGAATTGTTCAAATTTCGTGATAGTGTCACATTAATAGTGAGATTTATCTCCATCAACTCATCTAACTTCTTTAAAAACTTAAAGGTTAACAAAATTTTAATATACTTTTAAAAATCTTACAATGTAAGAAACCTAAATGCTTTTAAAATAAAAGTGATCAAGTATGAGAACAAGCTTAAAAGTAGTTCTATATTACTAATGGACGCATTTGTGAGAGTAATTATTAATAAAAAGAATTGAATGTATTTAATTGAATACTATTAATAAATAATCATTATTACTTTTACTATCCTAAATAGTTCAAAAAATTATTTACTTCAAATGAAAAATATTACATTATATAATAATTAGGTAAAATCACAAAGAGTGACAGTGGCGACATTTTGTTATCATCGTTTTTGTATATTTATTATTTATGGTAATTTATTAGTGGTATTCTGAATAGTTTATTTATTAACTCTGTGTCAGTCGAGTAGAGAGCTATACATACAGCCAAATCTTTTGACGTAGAAAAAGTTTATAACTATTTGAATTACTTAACCATATTAGCCTATATTAATTTATAGATATCATCATAGTTTAAAATTATTTCAAATATTACTTTAGCACGGATATTACGGATTACAAGCTCAGTTTCAAAAATACACGCGGTATATATCGGCTGTTTCACTTAAATCATTCGTACTTGTTCTAAAAATATATCTTGTATCCAGTATTAATCCGAATATTATGAACAGTATGATAGTGAAATTTCATGAATATCTGATAAAAATTTTTCTTCAAAAATAAAAATAAAATAAAATAAAATTTACCCTTAAAAGCAGATATATTCTTATCAAAATAAATTATATACTACATACATAATTTTTATATTTCAACCACATCATCATTGTTCTAACATTACAATTTATTCAGTCGAGTTTTGCTTCCAATTTCAGATTTCTTATATAAAGCTTAATGGCTCATATGTAAGCACACGGCAATACGTAGTTCAAGTTCTAGCAAAACTGGACGCCCACGTACTGTTTACTATTTATACAAAAAAACCGCCGACAAAATCTCATTGTAACTGCCGAAATTGCTTCAACTAAATCTATCTACAACCATACGTTTTGGAAAAGTTATAAAATTTTCTAAATGTCGAAATAATTTTTCCTTTACAAATAAACAAACATATATTATGAAAATTTTGAAATATGTGAAAGACTAATTTCTCGCTCGAATTTCAATTATTTCACAATATTTCCTAATACAGCAAATGAAAAACTAATTTGAAAATAAAACTCAAATAAATTGGCTAAAGAAATATCGACAGTTACATGAATTTAAATTACATACCGATATTAAAAAAATCATAAACATTATGAATAAAAGCGATGTGTTTAATCGATGTGTGTTTGACCGTGCACGGAAAAGAATCGCTACAGTAAAGTTAATTATCTTTTTATTTTACAATGAATTCTGTATGAAATTTCTATAAAAATTGTGTAATTTTCCTAAAAATAAAGTGATAATTAAAAAAAAGCGTGAACATTTTTTTCTTCATGTGTTACCGTAGTATTATTCAAAATCGAGTGAAGTAATATTTATCACTCTAATTGTATACTTCCATACAAACATATAATTTCCTAAATATTACATCTAATACTTTGGAACTTGGATATATATATATATATATATATATATATATATATATATATATATATATATGTATACATATATATATATATATATATATATATATATATACATATATATATATATATATATATATATATATATATACATATATATATATATATATATATATATATATACATATATATATATCAAACATTATTTAAAAAACGTATTGAGGGCGGGACCACCCTGAATTTCGGATTCTTGAACTATCAAGAAAAACTAACTGAAATAGCTATTAGCAGTAATTCCAAAATTTTAACAGCAATTACGGAGAAAATTACTTTCTACATTTTTTGCAATAAAGATATTAAAAAATCATAGATTCTGGTACTCACAGAAAAATTATCAAAACCTATTAATCAGTTTCAATATACCTCGAACTTGGAAATTTTAAACATAATTTATGTTATATATACAAATTGCTGAAAAAATGACAGCCCAGTGAAAAGTTGTTTAAAGACATGAAAGTTGGGGAAAAAACTTACATCAGCGATTACTGCACAACACCAAATTTATTTTTAAGAATCTTAAATTCTAATGTACCTACTAAGCTTAAAAATTATGCAAAACTAATTCTGTTTCAAATTCGAAACATATTTATATTTGCCTATTAAATTTTTAATTAAAGTTTGATATAGAAAATATACTCGAAGGAATTTTAAATCTTAACTCTCGTATCGATGACTACATATTCCGCCAAAAATTCGATATGTTTTAAGGGATCTCTATGACGTGACAAGATACATTAATCAGAATATTAAGCTAGGTAATATAGAATTTGCATCGGAACTTGTCCAATCATTTTTGTGCGATACAAAACAGAGACTTTTGTAAATAAACCGGTTGATGCGAGTTCTAAAAAATACTTTCAGAAAACTGGATTATTTGTGAAATCACTGCGAATAAGTTTGAAGCATTCCTCATCTTCACTTCATAATTACCAACCTTTGAACCTGAAACTCTTCTTTGGCGTTACTTCATATAAAGGAGAACAAAAATCTTGAATTATCACTTTTCCCCCGATTTTTGCCATTTCTCCTTAGAACTACAGAATTTAAGAAATTCTATCAATATATAAATATAAAATTTGAAAATAGTAATTCGAACCATATCGCTGGATTTTTACAAAATAAAATAAAAGGCACGTTATTGAAATTTGATTATTTCGAAAATATTTCCACTTTCCTCTGTCTTTTGGTCGAATATATTAACTTTACGTAACATAAGATTTCTTTTTTTTTCTTATTGCTGATTGAGTGTACCATTTCGTAATTTAAGGTTTGTATGGTAAGAACTAGTTTCCGTCAAAAATAATATTTTTATTGTACCGTGTGGTAATCACAAACAATAACAAAACTCTTATAATAATGTCTTGTTCTCTGATCGAATGTCCGTTCGCGTGTACTGGCAAGTTCTTATTCTTTAGACCGATCGTGATTAATTTTATAGGTGTACCTAGTTAAATTACGTGAATACATGGAAATTAAGGATGGATTAGGTGAATTTTTTATCTCATGGGCTTCATTGAGTAATATATAATTGAAGTGGTCTTTTAAAATACAATCAAAATCCTTACTAAAGTTTTTGATGCGGTATTTCTTTGATATTATATAATTATTACATTGGTATCGTGACACATTTACATTTGAAGTGAACTCGTAATTTGATACGCATTACCTCCAATTATTTAATATCTTAAATGGAATTGCTCATACATCTAGGGGTAAACTTGTGTAAATTTTCTTAAACGGTATTCAAATTGTTATTAATGTAATTTTCAAAATCTTTCAAGTCTTTTTTATTTTTAACTAGCAAAAGAGATTATTATTCTTCAACCCTTTTGTAGTACATCAATACACGTATCGTATTTTTCAGAGTATGGAAGTATGCGTGTCTATGGTTGTGTCCAGTGGTCACCATCTAGATAATATATTGGTAGAATCGACTTACTTTTCCGTGTGTCATTATATAGATGACGTCATTATTTACACAATATGGCCACTGAAAGTCGCTATTTAATCCAACCTATAAAAATAACAATTATAAAAAATCCAAAGGATCGGCATACAATTATAGCTTATTCATGAGCTGATTTCAAAAATATTGTATATAGCACATTGTACAAATAAAAACAATATTTAATAAAAAATAATTAAACATATACCAAACAACAATTACCAAGTACTTGGCTTTGGAATACACGACAATATTCGAATTATAAATATGATTCCTAATTTTAAATTGATAGTCTTCGCAATACTCTTGAGAATTTTTTCTTTTCTCTCTAACACCTCCATAACAAATAAAAATGTTTTAAAATACCACTTCAGAAATATATGCATCTTGTACGAACATATTGAATAATGACAGCAAAATTTATACGAAATAATATAATTTATCTCAACCCAAAATTAATCGTATCAAAGTAAGAGTTTTCAAAAACAAATTTCGAAACACTTTAAAAAAACGACAGACGACAAAAGTTGTTGCGTAGGTGCTTTCCAAACTTTTTTGTGATAGTAATAGTTTTTATCTTATTTGACAATTTATATTAAACGACAAAACTTGTCGAATACTAATTTTTTATTGTTAATTAATTAATGATACTTTTGAAAGTATAGTCATTTATAATATTGAGGCCAAAACTTCATGACCGTATCTTGTGACATAATATTTTATAACGGAAAATCTATAGCGATCACCATATATATTCTGGAATTATTTACGTATTTTCATTATCTGATATAATTCTTGAAAAACTTATTTTGATGTAACTATAAGGAGTTTCTTCTTTATAGTCAAAAATGTACTCAGCACATTTTTATTCTCTTCACTTAAATAAATATTGCTCATCACACGTTTAGGTATTCCATAACCTATATCTTGTCTTTGGAAAATGTTATTTATATAAATGTTATTTGTATATGTTAATTATATGATAACGAAAGTTTCATATTAATGGTATAAGCTTTTATGATGCCAAACTCTAAAAAACAAACAATAATTTGTTTTTTTTAAATTACTATGATTATAATTTCCATTTTGATAATAGCAGTTTCCAATAGAAGGCAACTAATAATTTTGCAGATCAATAAATTATAGCACTTTTATATTTACTCCCAAGGAGTGAAATAAGTTCGCGGCCCTACATAGAAATTTCTTACTCAGTAGTAAATTATTCACTTTCACATATTTCTCTCTCCGGCATGGTTTTTTAATAAAAAGCGATTCTTATCTTGGAAGTTTAAAAAATAACTCGCTTTAAACAAATGACTAGACTCACCCGAAAAACCAGTAGTCGCTAATAAACTATTAAAATAGTGTCTTCTAGAGATCTAGCGGTGTCTCGAACGAGAGCGTTAACCGGACATAAGGAAGCAATTAGTCAAGTGGAATTTGAACATTTTTCTAATAAAGTAACGCAAAACTTGTCAACTGGGTAAGCCTTGAACATATTTTTTATCTTTTCATTTATCAAAGCCTTCGTCGGGTTTCGTAATTTATCTTAGCGGCGGGACGCGCATTTTTCTCTCCGTGAAATATAGTTTACATTTATTAGCAAGCATTCTTATCACCCCTCTCAGATAAATCATTGCGTTGTATTGTAGAGCAGCTGTGGAGGCGTTGTCTAATGCTTTCGTTATGACATCAGGGTGTAGATAGAAGTAGTGGACGGTGATATTGTGCTGGAGACAACGTCCGTGAATATGTTGGCGTAGTGCAATGCAGTTTTTATGCTTAGCTATTTATTCTGAAGAACTTATTTAATTTATGAGAGTAGTAAACATGTATTGTTTTACAAGTAAGTTAAACTCAGTCCGATTTTGATCTTAAATTGTAATAACTGAAGAGCAATTTAAAATAACAAAAGGCTTAAACGTAAAAATGTATTTTAAATTGTTTTTATTTTCAGATAATTTTCTGATTTTTAAGTTTATTATAAGAGAAGAGCATTAAAGCGAAGTTTTGAGAACCCAAAATTAATTTATTTTCAATACATACGAACATATTTTTGCATTTCTAAATATAGATATCTGTAACATAAGAACGGAAGCCGATAACAAATCTACTTTTATATTTAAAATTAGCCTATTATTAGTAGTCAGCAACAGTTTAAATTTTTATGGCGATAGATACAAAATGATAGATTACAAAATGATGAAGATGTAATAATTTACTTAAAATAAATAAATTAAATTTAACGTGGTTGTGGATTCACCTCGTCAAAAGAGAATGCGTGTTTATATGTTTTGCTATTGCACTCTTTATCCTACTTATTAAATTTAAGCTTAAATACCGTTTTCTATCTGTTTCGTTGTAAGCATCAATTTACGTTTACCACCATGTATTTATTGAAATACATTATAGACAATTTTGTTAATTAACCTGTTAACCCGTAGACAAATTTATAATTGCAAGCCTTAACATGATTCGTTTTGTTAGATATGTGCGAGTAAATCCAACGAAATTATTGTGTTAACGTTTTCATGTTGCAAATGTTAAGACATTAAGAAACATTTTATATTAGATAAGTCTAGTGAATATAAATAGATCTTCGATTTTCATCTGATTTTTAAAATGTTTGAATTTAAAGAAGAATATGAGGTTAAACATGTTTAATAGATTATTCGATTTTATTAAGGGCCGCCGGGAAGTATCATTAATTGTATAATACAGATACTAATCCAACTATTATTGATTTAAAAAATCCCATTATAATCTTAACATCGTTGGTTCTTCACCAAAACTTCGTTATCTAAGGAACTTCATATATGTATATATATATATATATATATATATATATATATATATATATATCGATGTATGTGTGTGTGTGTGGATTTCGTATCTAATATGCTATGGTGAGAGGGCAATTTATCAATGTACATATGAACGAATATACATTCATGTACACATGCATATACAGATTCTAATTATCAATGTAAAAATGCATTCATGCATAAAAAATAATTAGATATGATGAATACCAATACACTTCAATATTCATATTTAAACAATTTGCATTTGTTTGCGTTGTCACTCTCCAGTAAATTTAAATAGGTTGAAACGAAGACATTGTTTAAAAACCTTATGAGACAAGTAGCACATGATTGATTGTAGAATTGGAAACAGTCTATAATAAGGTCTTGGTCAGCTAATAAAACGGATGGGATGGATAATAAATAATTTGAATGGGAAATTACCTCACTCCCAGCTATATTCATCAACGCCTATGAGTTTTATAACGAAGCGTCTTCTGTCTTTTGACGTTTACATCGTGATACAGATGCCTCGGTTAACTGAAGTGAAGCTAGAGGTTGAAATTTAATTCCAGTAGTATGTTACTATTCTGGTTAATATCTTATCATTTAATGAATCTGTACATCATAGATTGTGTATTGTACAGTAACACATTTTGTGTCATGGTTTATTTGTCTATTAAGTATTATAGGGAAATTTGTAAAAGTTACGAATTATCTTGGGTTTGGGAGATTAAAATAAAATTAGGACACTTGCGTAAAAGGAAAAAACATTCCCATAGTTTTCCTTGTTTTTTTACGTTTAAGAAGGAAATAGTTTGAAATTCATGAAAAATCATCATATAGGTAAGAAATTATTTTGATGTTTATTACTTAGCACAGTGTACAATTACATGACTCTATCGTTATGAGTAGTTTACGTATCTATATTTTAATGCACAATTTCTTTATATTCTACAAATTACAGCTTTAATAAATTAGTGATCAAAAAATATTATATCAACACATTCAGCGCTTTTAACAAGGGCGAAGGTCAAGGACAAGACATCCTTCGCGCGAACCGGTGATACGAATAAAATGACGAGAAAAGCGATATTAGCTACCAGTACCAATGTTAATTTAAAATTAATGCATCACCTAGTCGTTTCCGCTTCCGTGAACAATTTGGAAATTATTTTCCAGATTTGTCACGAACCAGAAACAACTTTTGAAAAATACTGAAAGGTATTTTAAATCAAATGTAATACATCTCTCGGTGTCGAATTGGGTGACCGGGATAAAATATCATTAGCAAAACGGTCGGGAGGCTCTTGAAAAGTTTTACAGTGGATGAAGCTGAAACTTACATAAGTAGAGTAAATTACAATAATACACGGGATTTATTAAATAGGAATGAACCCTTGTACCCCCGAGTCTGTTTATAATTCTGTTTATGGAATTGCTAATAACATCAAGTGGGGGTATGTATAAGTATTTAAGTATTTAGTAGGAGAGTACGTCAGATTTTACACCCGCAAGTGGTATAAGAAAATCTGTAGAGTTCGAAGGGATATTTTTAGACCATTCATTTACTTTTAATGGTTTTAATGTTCTGCTGGATTTAATGGATACTTTGCATCGTTACGTAATATTCTTGTATACTGATAATTAAGTATACGCGATAAAGGACTTTTGTGTTTGGATTTTTAAATAATATATATATTGTGTGTATCAATTATTGTAAATATATTGTACATATTTTGGCGACTGCATAAAAACGTATTTAAGTCTTAAAAAATATATTTTCTGTATAGATACAAAAAACGTTCAATGACCTGCATATTTAAAAACTCGTAAAATGACATAATTTGATAAAAATTAATATATTTCTATATGCAGTCGTTTTTAAAATGTCTTTACCGAACATTTCACATTATTAAAAACGTAATATTTTGCAAATATTGTGTGTATGTATGTGTATATATATGTATTGTGTATATATATATATATTATATATATATATATATATATATATATATATGTATATATTTTAGAAATTATGAAAAAAATATTAAAAAAGGTTACACACTCAGAAAAATTAATGATCAATTATCTTTTTCTTATAAACGTATGCAATTTTCAAAACTCTCCTTTTTGCAGTTTAAATTATACCTAAATTTTGAATATCTTTGTATATTTTAAACATGCAACTAGCTTAAAATATTTTTGTCCAAGAAAAAAAGGAAGAGCAAAACAATGTCTCCAAACGGCATTCGCACAAAGAGGTATTGAAATAAA
The DNA here is from genome assembly GCA_039881145.1 of Druceiella hillmani. Classification (NCBI taxonomy): domain Eukaryota; kingdom Metazoa; phylum Arthropoda; class Insecta; order Lepidoptera; family Hepialidae; genus Druceiella; species Druceiella hillmani. Next base: position 44,612,120 of record JAYKKI010000010.1, on the reverse strand, counting down.
AATATGGAAGACGATTTGATATATTTTGATAATTTTTGGAGAAAATTTATTTGCGTAGAATAGTGAAGAGAATAAATAAATATTGCGCTGTTTATACCAGAACAGAGTAATTATAATTGCACTAGTCGGGTTTATGTAGATATTCAGATAAATATGAAAGTATGAACTTGTATGGTAAATGTATAAAAATATTAATAAATGTCTATATTAGTGTCTAGCTTATAAACATATCGCTTAATACATAATTCACGGTCCGAAGATATATCGTGGCTTTTTCATAAACTAAAACAATTCATATCAGCCCAAAAGTTTTCCAGCCTAGTTTACATTAATTTCCTGTAACTCAATCCTGGTAATTTTAACTTACTAGTTCCGGATTTTGATAATATCTCTAGAGCTATCTTAAATAATTTATAGAAAAAAAATTGGTTGATCCTTAAAACACGTTTTTTTTAGTTGAACCCAACACGATTTAAAACAAAAAATATTTTTATCATCAAAAACTTGCCCTACTACTATTTGCTATTATTACTATTTATTTCTATCTACATAGACTTTGACAGATGGAATAATCATATAAGGCAAGGATACCATAAAGTTAAAAACGGAATACTTTCTTTCTTTTTGTTATCTCAAAATGGACATAAATGATACAACACATCAGAAATGGTAATTAGGTTCTTTCAACAGTTAATTATTCAACAAAATATAATTTTATGACGGTATACCTATTTTCAAACGATTGTATAAACTGGGTATTGACTACAAGAAGTTATTTATTAGCAGTTAATTAACTGTAATGGCAAATGTCTACAAGTTGAACTATAACTATGGGCATTTCAGTGATACGTAAACACTTTAATATAATGTGTGGCATGACTGGAAATTCTATTTTATTGACATTCTTTTTGTTGTAATTTTTCTTTATAATACAAAACTGAACAGCAGCCGTTAAAGAAAATTGCTCTCTTAATACTTATTTAAACAGTTTCCAAACATTAAATTTTTCATCCAATGCAACTTTAAAATTAAAAATTATTGGAAGAGAGAAAACTCATTACAGTCTGATTTGTAACCGCATCTTTCATAGCTTATACCATTAGGCTATAGTGATAACGAAGTTGGATACCGAGGCGGCGATAGACAGAAAGCGGTGATGATAGGGAGAAAGCGGTGATGATAGGCTGAAAGCGGTAATGTTCTTATAACTTCAATTTGAACCTCTTTTCACCACTTCAAATCAAAGTTTTAGCAGTTTTCACGGATCAATGGTTTTATAAAAATTGCGCGAAATAAAAAAGCTGTTTCGATTTGTTGTTTCATTCACATATGCTTTATGTAGTTTTAACTTAGAGTTTTTAATCATATTTTTGTAATACATATAATATATTAATTTAAAATACTATGAAGTCATTAATGTGCATTAAACTGAATATTTATTTATTATTTGGGCTCCATATTTAAAACATATTTATCAAGTTAGTACTGCGCATTTGCTAACTCAGAAAATGCCCAGCAATTTCTTAATATTTAGAGTATGGTGACCGCGGGGCACTGCCCTAGACATCGGGCGAATAAAATTCGTGAAACTCTCGGCACTCCGTTACATGATGCCCTACGCAGCGCCGAAAATAGGAATTTATGGCATGACGTTTTTAAATAGGAACTTGTGACGTAAAATCTTTCATAAAAGAAAAATGTTATCAAAAGGGAGCCGCGATCCTCACCAGTGAGGAGCCGACTCAAGGAGAATAGCAGAGGGGCATTGATTTACAGGTATAGAAGTGTGTAGGTTTTTAGGTTTCTACTAATTCGTGTACTTTTGATCCCAAGCACTTTAAGTGTCTACCTAATATGTGTTCGCCAAAGTAATTAAAATACATTTAACATAGTAGGAAATTAAAAGCATGATGGAGGTTTTACAGACTGAGAGGTGGAATTGGTGGATATCTTCTTTCACTACGGAATCCTAAATATTCGGCTATAAAATCGCCACAATGCTGTATATCGAGGGATAAAATATAACGTTCTTAAGGGTAAGCTGATTCTAGAGGAATACATTTTAATATATAATATTCTATTTACGAATAAATGGTTGGCCGTACCTTTGGAATTTTTTTGGAAGTGGTGGTTTCCAGGATAAATGACGTTTTTGCAATTATGTCCACAATGAAAAATTTAAGAGGGAATACATCTTAAAGAGGAATGATATTTTAGCAAGTTTATGTTAATGAGACAGGTTAATTTTTCACACAATAAATAAAGGTATTGTAATTTGACGGAATGTTAAAAGCAATAATACGGGGGATATAACTGATAGGCTGCGGAAAAAAGAATTATGTATAGATATATAAAACAGAGCGTTATAAAATTATTAAGGTTATACGAATTAGAAGAAATAACAAAATATCTTGAGAGGAATATGAAGAAGAAACGTAAAGAGTGTTTTAGGAGAATACATTAGTATTATAACGTAATAAATGTGATAAGTATGTACTATTGAATTAAGTCAACAAAATAAAAATTAAACTATCTACATAACATTTTGAGGAAGCCCACAAAAAATTAAGTAGTAAAATGAATATTATATAACTGCAAATTCAAACAAAGCAAGACAGGTTCCATTAACCTGATAATAATTATTGTGCCTGCTCATAAAATACCGCGATCTCAATACTATGGGTAAAGGAAGTGAAATAATTAGCCTCTGGCCGGTCAATAATATCATAATGTGATATGAAATTTTGAAAGTGATTTTATACAAAATTGGAGGATTCACTTTGATAAAAATATTTTTGTTGAAAAATCCGCATAGTATCAGGAGACTTTTTTGAAATAAAAAACAATATGATAATTATAGATAAGAATAATTCTAAAATATAACATAAATTCTAAATTACAGGTTTAAAATATTACGATAAAACCTATTTAAAAATATTTAAAGAATTTATTATAATGTGAAATATCATCTCGTAATAAGAAACACTTGGAAAAACTAACCTCATGACGTAAAATGAACGGCAGTATTTTAATATATTATTTGTATTTGTCATGAATTGAATTATAAATATATGAACGAACAAAACTTTACGTGAAATTTACCCATTTTTTGTGATACAAAGTCTCAAAATCGGTAACAATGTTTTACAATTTAAAAATATCACTTGAAAATTCGTATTTTGTTAAGAATTACATTACAAGCGTAAATAAATAGACACTTAGTTCATAATATAAGAAGCGCAATACATTACACGTGTGAAGGAACATTCAAATAAATTTCCGCAATGACGAATCACACAAGTTTCCGCCCCTGATTTCCGATTCGGCACTCCGATATAAATTAGATAAACCCTTCAGTTTCCTTCATCGCCATACGGGTTCAATACATTCACACAAATTTTTTCCCCTCAACGTGCGAAAGGATGATTTTTTCCGTTACGAATTTTCATTGGGCGTCATTGCGAATGAGCAATCGTACGTAGAAGATTTTTTCCGCCCATGGGGCCGCGCCTACGGACTGTGAAGTCAAATTACGGAATATTGTGAGATGGCTGATGGTGGTACCTCCACAGTTAAAAACTGTAACTTTCTTTGAGATGGTATACTCTTTTTTTGTTATAGTAAAGTTAGGTAATATTAAATAGAATTGTTATCCATATGTTGAACATTTTAAATGGAAATCGAAAGTACAAGTAATTTGAAAGAAAAAAGATGAAGTTTGTATTAAAAGTATATTTAGTTAGGGTGTAGAAAAAATAAAAAGTAGCCAAATTTTAGAGTTAAAAAGAGAGTACATTTTAATAAATGCAGTATAAATGCAATTTAAATGAAAACCTTAAATGTACTTTAACAGTGGTCTAAAATACATTTATTCTTAGTTTAATAAATATTGACCAGACATTTTTTTATTAATAATTGGTTTGACTTTTTCCTTTCATTAAATCTGTATTAAAACGACATTGTAAAAAGAAAATATCGAACATTTTTGTCGAAAAATATTCATAGTATATATTTTATATACATTTTCTTCTTTTTACGTGGCATTAGAAGAATGTGAAAATTACATTGAGCGGCATGTAGTTCAATATCTCGTTTATCAGACAAAACAATTGTAATCACAATACTTAAAAAAATTTCTAATCTGATAAGGGTTAATTTGAAATATCAAAATTTAGATTTATTGCATTTTTAAGTAATATATTAGTAGGTAAAAGTAATATGGAGAATATGTCTTGCAGCTAAGCTAGCTATAAAACATATTAGTTATGAACAACATATTCGAACGAGTTATATAGCAATAGATGGGTGCCCAATATATTCTTATGTGACTTAAGCGTGCATTAAAATGTAATATTAAATATCTTGTTACCATAAATTATTTCACAAATCATTTTAAATTTTTTTATATGTATAAAAGTTTTATTAAAGTTAAAAGGATGACTGTCTCAAAATGATTTAAGACAAGTATTTCCATTAATTGTAATGTAACATTGCAAATTTAGTTCTAAGCATACATAAACCGCAAATATTTTGAAAAATCTTTAGCGTCGTCAACTTTTGAGTAAAATTATGATACGGACTACTTAGGGTCGATACTAATAAAATGTTTCGAGTTTGCAAATACCTAATAATATATATGTATTATAAATAGAAAACATCGTTAAATTCGGTTTTTGAAACTCATACCAACACAATTCTGTCATTTAAATGGCTACTAAATCTTGACGACATATTTCCTGTGAAATATTGGACCTACGTCGGATATTAAATTGTGAAAAAATGACAGCGTTGTCCGTTCTTTAAATACGGAAAGTTTATAAAATTGCAAAGAAAACTTTCATATTTTTATGACCAACTAAGTTAACATACTTGCAATGTTCTAGTTTGACATCTGTTGATCTATGGTGGTCGTTTGCAATAAACAAAGATCTTGCAGAAAAGTTTTTAAGAATTTTTGTACAAATTCAGTATTCATCGAGTCTAGACCTGTAATAAATTTGCTGTAATTGTAAAAGCTCTTTATTTAATCAGTAAGGTATTGGAGAGATTTTTGTCCCATATTCTTACAGATTTATGTAAATGTTTTTTTTCAGAAAAGGAGGTAATACGGATGAAAGCTGATTAATACATTGATATAGAAATATATATTTTGTTTTACATTTTCTAATGAATGTTTCGTGTAGTAGTATTTATGGAATTATCTCAGATCTGTTTCAGGAACATGAAAATAACTTTAAACAATAATAAAATAAGAAATTCAAAGTATTTACTTAACTGAAATATATGAATTCAAAATATGCTAAAAAGAATTTGACTCAACAGGGACATTAAATTTTACAGAAACATGGATATACATATTTTAACTAATATATATTTTTTATCATAATTAATACAATATTAAGCCTAGGCTGGTAGTATATAAACTATTAATTTTTAAGTGTAATATTTTTATTCTCAGTTTGTAATAAACAAACATAAGCATTACATAAGACAAAATAATACCTTTATTGCAAAATAAAAACCACTAAAGTATGTCACTTAAAAATTTTAGGACAAGCGCTATAGTTTTCCTGTAAATTTCTACTCAGATTTTACGAACTCCTTTTTTCCATGATTTTCAGTTAAGCAGTTTCGGAAATAAATTGATTATATCTAATATTCTACAATGTTTTTTAGAAGATTTATTCAAATTTGCAATTTTTCAGAAGAAGAAGATATATTTAATCAAAATTTGGAAAAACCGTTTTTTAAAATATTGATTTATGTTTTCTTTAATTGTTTAGATTAACTATGTTTTTTAACAGAAGGACAAACAGAAATAGCGGCTTTGTTTTATAGTGTAAAAATAATATTTATGAATCAAATATTTATTATAACCATTTTACAGTTTTCAAACCAGTTCAGTTCAGATAGTTGTTTGCAATGCATATACTTATAAGCTTATAAGCTTATAACTGCACAAATCGTATTCGTACAAAATAAATAATAATATGTCTTTCAAAGCCGTTTCAGCAAGAAAAATATGGTGAGGATAATGATAAAAAAATTCTATGGGACCATTTTAAAATATTGGATAAAGGTCAAAATTTTCATTATGTTCAAAAGCTTTGCTAATTTCAACGACAGGTTTGAAAGGACACCTATAAAAGACATACTGCGCCCAACTTACTTCTACAAACAGCAAATTACTACTTCGTAATATAGATATAATATTTTCCGCAGCAATAATTTTACAGCAAAATTTCCACAAATAAAAAAATAAAGCTAAGAAGACTATTGATGTCTATTTTGCATGGGAAAATTCAATTGTAGCCATGGTTACCAGGATGGTGTGCAACGACGGGTTTACACTGAGTTCGTTTAAGACATCTATTCGAGTAAAGTGGATTCCAATTGCCGACTTCTCCCAACACCATAAGGTTGATGATTACCAATTATACGGTTAATATCGCAGCGCATATAATAAAGGAATTTGCGAATCTCTAACATAACCGAATTAACAATGGTTAGTGTTTTACGACTAATTTGCCAAACCAAACTAGATCGGCAAATGACACTTCTAGTTCACGGAAATACGTGCGGTTTGCTTACATTAAATTGTAATTAGTTGTTTAAACTGCTATTAAAATTGTGGTTAGTTGTTCAAAACTCTGATGCAACTCGTAATCAATAGTATTATCTATTTTCAGAACGAACTATCGCCGCAAAATTGATATTATTAATTAATGTTAATTAACCCAAAGTGCTAATTTACTCTCTGAACTGATACCTACTTAAACACCAAGTATACTAAACATTCTTTTTTGCATGATTATCTATTGAAAACACATAACTTATTAAAACACAGCTGATATCACAACATCCAGCATCACGATATCGTAATATTCCATGTTTTATTAGAGGTGTAACAAGAGTAACCGCAAAGAACCCATAAAACGTTTTACGATAAAAGTCGTTGCGAGAAATATATAGGTATGTATAACTATAGCTTAGTATGTATGTATAACCAGAGTAGAGTTATTTTTGTGATAAATGAAAACAAGAATTGGTTTACAGACTTTAATTGTTTAATTGTGGTCAGAAGGGTAAAACGAATTTTTACTTTTCTAAGTATTTATGAGTTTATATATAAAAATAAAAAACTTTAATAATTGCACATAATTGGATGCCTAAATTTTGAAAATATACATTTTTCAAAAGATCTCACCTTTTCTACCCTAGTTTTAATTTGGAAATACAAGTTACATATGAAAAGTAAATACTAAAATATTTATTTTTTATTTTCCACCTTATAAGTTTACTGCCTAGTACACATTTCAGAGGTGTAATGTTATTGTGATTTTTTTTAAATTAGCAAATATCAAATTAGCCTTATATTACGCGTACGTGAAGTGAAACGTAAATAAATATTCTTTTAAATAATGTAAAATTTAAATTTAAACATTTTTCAATAGCATGACAGAATACAGAACGTGAAGTTCAAAATTAACTACGTACAAAATAATCCCCTGCAGCCAGAATGTAGAAGTCCATTGTTAAAGTAACCTCTTCGCACGTGACCGAGTGTGATGATCACTTTTCTCCATTGAGCAGAAAAACAATAAGTTTATTTTTTGCTCCGATCGTGCAGAATACATCATAGTTTGTTTTCAGTCATCGTAACATATATCATAGTTTGTTTTCACGATCTCCACGAAACCAATTCAGTAGATTTTTAGAGCGAACCTCTGAATGTTTCCTTCCGAAGCGCGAAGAGCGATTCCGCATAAAAATGCGGGTTATTTAAATTTCTCTATTTTAACTTTCTCTATTTGAAATTTCTCCGTTCCTTTTGATATAAGTTCTCTAAATAAATTATAGCGTTTTGGGATTTAAATCATCACCTGAATATTCGTATTAAAATATATGATTACGAGTGTTACGAAATTACGAGTATTACATTTCAGGCTTAAATGAACATACACTTAGTTCGTGTTGCAAATAGGGCAGTGCATTATACCTGTGAAGGTACGCACATTTAGTTCCACAATGAAAAATCCGCGTTTCTTTCGCTAGTTCCCTGGTACCCTGTTATAAATTAGATAAACACTTCAATTTCCTTCATCACCATACGGGTTCCACACTTCCACACAAATTTCCACTGAGGCGTCATCGCGAATGAGCAATCGTACGTAGGGATTTTTTTTGTGCCAATAGGGGCGTAGCTGCGCATCGTGGGAGTCAAATTGCGGAATATTGTAGGCGTAAGGCAATGAAAATTGCGGTGGTTCGTTTAATTTGATTTACTTTTAAAATATCGCACCTCCATAGATATAAAATTGTATCTTCCTTTCCTTAGGATGGTGTCTTATCTTTTGTTTCCTTTTGGTTAAATTTAGTGATAATTAAATGATAATTTAGAGAAATTTAAAAATAATTTATGTAGTTAATTCGTTAGTTAGTGAGGTGATATTAACACCTTGAGCAGACGTATTTTAAATAATGGTAAGGAGTAGACCTAATTAAATTGAAGGAATAGTGACAAATAGAAATAAAATTTTAGTAACAAAACGGGATACATTTCAATAAATGTACTATGAATGTAATATAAATGAAAAATGTAAAAGTTCTGTAATTTTAAATTAAAAATATTTTTCTACATTTTAATCAAATTTAGATTAATATTAATTTTGCTTTTCATAAATTAGCAATCATTTTATTTATTAAATTGGCCATTTTATCCTGCCGCACTTAATATTCAATGGTAATATTTTTTACGCAATTGCATATAATGATTACATAAAAAGATGAAATTAAGCGCCAAATTTCAGCTTATCATTTCTGCTGACATTTTACTATTTGTATATGCATTTAGATACCATTGTATAAAGGGTTTGAAAATATGTGAGATAATAAAAAGAAAAAGAGACAGAAAAATGAAAAAGTGATATTTTTATCGACAAAATATTGAAATTGCTCTAAATTTAAATAAACAAGGCCTATTTCTGCTTTCAACGTAATATTGAACGAATATGAATATCATGTTGAGCGAAATATAATACTGGATCCAAAGTATTTTTTATCACATAACTTAAAGTTAAACAAGTTAGTCGGAAGCATAAATTTGTCTTAATTGTTTTTGTACCAGAAGCTATGAAAACCTATATCTATGGAACTATTACCTTACATATTAGCACACCTTAACATAACAGAGTATATTTTAGAGCTGGCTTGGTGACCCGAATATTGTTATCTAACATATGCTTACCTTAAGAGATCGAGAAGAGAGAGAGAAGAGTCAGGTTATAATTAAATATATTATGGTCGCAAAGGTTTCTACCATTTTCATCTTTTAAAAATTAAAAATAATTTATAAAAGTGACTACTACAAAGTCACGTAAGACGAGAAAATACGTTAATTTAAATGTATTGTTTAAAATTTCATTCTAGGTCGATGTGAACTGTAAATATTTTAAAATTAAGATTAATTAATTAATCCAATTTTATTCGGTTTTTAAAAATCGATATGGCTCTTGAGAATAGGCGTGACAAATTTCGACTCGTGAAAAGAATAATATTAAATATGTGCATAAATTTCGTCGATAATGTTTTCAATTATTTGCATACATTACATATATATGCAAATATATATGTACACATATACATGTGTTTGTTCATATGAAAACAAATACATTTTTAAGCGGTTTAATTATTTGAGGTTTGTCACAATCATAATAAGGTTTTGTATTTTTTGATTGTTTTGGTGTCTTGAGTTGTGAGTCTATTTAAAATTATTGAGTAAATTTTCAAATGATACGTCACTCTAGTGTCATTGAGCTACATGAAGTAAAATGAAAATCAACGTTTCAAAGTGGTCGTATATTTAAATATATATTTTTGACAGGATTTTGGACATAATTTTGTGTTTTCCTTCTTTTTACTTATAATACTATTAAAATCTATTATTTTAATATAATTACGGACTACTTAGAGGCGGTTTGAACAAGATTTTAGGGTATATAATTACAATATCCGTTTTCGAATGTTTATGGTCCATTAATCTAACACGCTTGCCATGTTCTTGGTTAGTACGTCGACGGATTATATGGTAGTCTTTCTGTAATAGACAATACTTATATTTAAAAATATTTATTTTTTATTTTACTAAAATAGATCCCACATAATTCTACGAATACTAACAGACATACTTTACGTTCTCGTATGGTTTTCCAAAAGAGGTCAAACTTTTGTAGAGATTTGCTCGATACGATTAGACAGAGTTAGTACTTTGCATTTAAATCTAGATTTGGATTACTTTTCGAATTTATTCAAAGAAAGATAAATAGATTTTCAGGTTTTTCAAACTAAGCTATACAAGATTGTCAATTTTCCTATCATTTGTAAAAATCCATTTTGTTTGAAAATGTCCATTTTCCAAAGCCAAAATGTAACGCCGCAACGCTTTAGGCGTTGGAGATAATATTAGTGAAATTAAATGTATTCAGAAATTAAGTATTTATTAATGTCTATACTTCCATCCTACGCTCAATTCGATAGTTACATAACATTTGCAATTATATTTTCTAGGGCCTAAAATAAATCACACCATATTTTCTGCATTTTCAAAAAAAATGTCAACCGAATAAAGTGCGTAAAATTGAGAATATATAAACATGAGATATAAAATAAACATATAATTAGAAGTGATATGTTGAATGCTGAATTATTGCATGCTTCTGTGTATTCGTTCGGACTTAGCGTAAAGTAATAATGGTAATGATGGGGTTGTCTATAGATTTTTCAAATCCGGGATTGATAAATCAGTTACGATGTTTCATTTTTTACAAGCAGTGCTTCGTCATAAAAATTGTGGAAAGAAACCTTATTTCATTTTAAAAACCTTTTCCAATGTCATCTCACTCGATGAAGTGGGCGAAAATTTTGTTTTTTTTCGCTTCTCTTTTATATGTTTGTGAACGTACTTTAGTTATTTGACTGAAATATGTAATGATTACTTCAAATAGAATTGTCAGTTAATACTACACACTATATATCCAACTACGAACTATCTGCGATTAAATATATTGTTAATTAAAAACATATTCGAAATCAGCGTTGAATTTGTAATTAGAAGCATTAAAATAAATTTTAATTGATATCAATTCTTTCATTAATAATTTGACATTAGCAAACTATGATACGTTGGTTTATCTATAGAGCTGCGTTTCGTTTAAAGGCTATTGTTTGGGTTAGGTTAAAGGATATGAAACATTTTGAAAAAGATCAAAAACTGATAATTATTAAACTGTTGTTAGAAAACAAATTATTATAAAACAAGACTGATAAAAATTTCCGAAGAGTAGATTTCTATATACAAATTATATTTTTTAAATTTATTGTAATTATGAGATATATGAAATAGTTACTGAAAATATAAAGGAACTGGTGTTAGAAGATTTAATTTGTTAAGAAAATAGTTTAAAGAAATCGTAAAAATATCACATTCCTATCTATTGAGCAGATTTTTTTTCGAAGGAGTAATAGGTAAGAAAAGTGAAAATTATTAGCCTATAACAAATAAGGTAAGAAAAATTATGTAAGTCTCAAAAATAGGAAAAAAAGGATACGTTTACGATTAGGCACATCACATATTTGGAGTTAAATTTTTTCTTAAGTACTGAGAAAATCTGCTTGAAAATTGACACGAATATAATTTTATAAGATTGTTTCTTTTATCCAGTCAATTCATAAATTTACCAAAAAATTCACTTTAAAGTGTCAAAAAACAGGATGCGAAAAGATTTTTTTTCTAAAAAGTAAATTCCCATCAGAGAATAAATATGCAAATATAGTTTGTATATTTTTATTTATTTCTACGCGATATTGGTGGAAAACTGTATGCGTCTATTCAAGTTATTTTTAAGAAGTTGAAACCGGAAATGTTAATACATCTCAGACGTTCTCGTTTAATACGAAGTTGCAGAAAAATAACACCGTTCAAATTTGAACGCGTCTGTGAAAAGTAAGACTTAAATACGGTTTCTTTTATTTTACAGAAACATTTCGAATCAACTTTTGAAATAAAATGATTTAAATATTATAAAATTTTACACGCTACCTTCTTTCAGCGGATACTCATACCAATAGGTATGCAAGTAATAAATTTTAAGTTTGTATATATTTATTACTGGGATTAAGAATTGCTGGCGATATGTTAGTTTTAACCAATATTTACATAAGGATTTACCAATCATATCATTAAAATATTTAGCCAGTCTTGCTCTGTTAATGATACAGATAAATCTATTAGGCTAGCTTCTGAAGTTTCATAAAAAGCTACCATCCAGTTTCTAATAATATCGGTCCGAGCAGCACCGGTCATCATAAAAATATTTGTTGCGTTTAGCAGGTGTTTAGCAGGTAGACGGTTGTGTTTAGCATCAGTTGTGCCGAGATAGATGAATCGAGATCGAGCAAAGCTATTAAGAAATGCGTTTGCGAAAGAGGAATCATCGTTTAGTCGACTTGTTATGCTATCCACCCTTAGCTGAAGTTGTCACTGCGAAAACACGGACGTGAATAACAGCGATTATATAATAGGTTGCTATGTGATCTTGAAGTTGAGAGTTTTTTGTTCCAGGTTTGCGCACAGTGCAACTTAACAAATAAATTGTTATAGGTATGATTAAATAAAAATCATTTAAATATTTTGTAGGACCCTATTGGGCAAAAAATATAATAGTATTTTCTTTATTCAAAATATATACAATATCCTCTATATTAAAGAAAGCAATAATCTTTAACCATAATGCAGCCACGTATCACAATTTGCGGAACACTAATCTAAATTTAAAGGATTCAATTCAGGTTAAATATATTTACACATTTCTAGTCACAAACTCATTGCTCACTTCGAATATATTTTTAATTTACGGTATTCTTAAACCCAGACAGTTTTTACTACTAAATGAGGATTTTTAGTTCTAATATATTGCAGTCTAATTTAATAATAATTATGTGACTTAAAACGCAAATGAACAGACACCATAGGCATTTATAAGATAAAGTTAGGAGGGAGGAACAGGTCACGTGATTTTGTGTTTCATAAGGCGGTAAAATTGTCTACTTTTAATGAATTGAGGGATAACGCTTCTCTCTTTATAACATTAATGAATTATCCTTCCTCCTTATAAGGTTAACTGACGACAAAAGGTACAAACAAATTTTAACACGACTGACAGACTTCCTTTGAACACTCGTAAAAAATTTAGTGGAATTATTATGTGGAGCAAACATGTTTAAGTATTTTTCTTATTACACTTGTATTAAATTGTCAATCTGATGCTGGGTTAAAACTACATAACGAATACTTTTTTATTTTGGATTATAAAAGTACTTTTTAAAAGTTCCCAATGAAATTGTCCATAATTTTATCACATATGTCCGTCTTCTACAGCCTCCAAAGGTTCTACATTCTCAGATTAGCATTCTTTATGTATTTTAGATTAAAATTGCAACTGATATGTTGCAAAATAATACAATAAATAATTTGAATTCCCAAACATATGTAAGAAGAGCGAAAAAACCATTTTATGTCAAATGGTATAGGAAATAGTCTCTAAAATAAAATAAGATTTAATATCACCATTTTTCATTTCAAAGTACTTCTTGCGAAAAATTAAACATTAAAACAATGCATTTAAATTAATTTTTCAACCGTAGATTTGAAAGATTCACGGCTAAAAAATAATTTTAGGTCGTAAGATATCTACAATTTAGAGCGACATGAATAAATAGAGAACTCTATTTTAAATATTTTCCTATACGCACTTGGTCGTTTTTTTTTTTGAAAAACCTTTGGAGAGGAAATTTGTGAAATGTTAGAATTAAAATATTCTAAAGAAAATTCCGCCCTTTAAAATTATTAATTGTATGCTAAGTTCGAATGACACATTGAGACTTGTAATTCACCAGTCACCATTTTTCTCGATTTTACGCACTATTTTCAGTTGACGAACTCTATGAGAAAATTGAATCTGTTTAATTGAACATTTTGTGTACCCATTGATTGGGTGCAAGATGGAGGTACGGATATTAACATGTTCTTAATTTTTTATTTAATTGTTGTACTTCTGATTTTATTTAATACAATTACTAATATTCATGCATAATGTAACATTTTGGCTTTGAAAAATGGATTTTATTTCGCAAGCGATCGGGAAATTGATAATCTTTTATCGAATAGTTTGTAAAATCTAAAAGGCCACTTCTGCTTCTTTAAATATCTTTGAAAAGCAATTTATGTATGTATATATATATATATATATATATATATATATATATATATATACACATATATATATATATATATACATACATACATATATATATATATATATATATATATATTTGTGTGTGTGTATGTGTGTATGTGTCTGTGTATGTATACATATCTTTTTTTCTTAAATTTGTACATTATACCATAGTTGAATCTTAAACAAATTATATCTCGTGACGGAAAGTCCATCACAATGAATGAAGACGGATGCAAATAGGGTTAAACTTACAAGAATTCGTTGTTTAATACTTGTTTACACGTATGGATATATAAAAATAGACTGAAAATAATTATATTTAGACACAAAGTGATACAAATATGCGCATGCATACATATACTAAAAAATATTATAACAAAGCTTACGCTTATTTTCCAGCAACTGATAATTAAATTAAACTAAATTAAATATGAAAGGTATTGGAGAGTACTCTTGACAGAAAGCTATTGAATGTTACGCACGTATTGAAATATTTTATGTAGAAAATGGAAATAAAAACGAATTACAATAATACTAGGTTACATATATATCTACTAAGTAAGAAGAATACTTTTCTCATTAACACTAAAATTTACTGAGCACTTAATAGCCCCAAGCAAAGACAGAAAACACGTTGAAACGTAAGTAGTTACGTTATATTTCCTTTAAATAAACCGGCCGGAAATTTCTTCACCGTAATTTCCCCTAGAATTTTACATTTGTGTATGCGGTAATACAGAGTTTTTTTCCCATCTACATATGTCTGCTTCCTATTACCGAAAATAACGTCTATCATTTTTTCGACGGCTTTCAGTTTCATGGCAAATTTTATGCAAACTCAATCAGGTGGTTAGATTCATTGGTGTAAGGAAAATGTAGTTTAATATAGTTGAGTAGTGCATATAATATTGATACGAATACATTGCATATTAATGGAACCATTTTTAAATATTTAAATGTTTGCTGGCAAACTCCTTTTAATATAATATATTTATTACTATTGAAAGTCGTGAAATATTCGCATATCAGACGATAATTTAAACAAAAATTCCCAACAGAATAAATAATTCTGTATATATCTCCTCTCCAAGGACCGTATGCTTACTCTTTTACCAGGAATGAAGAAGATCGTTTAAAACCTAATAAATATTGAATTGAAGATTATATTTCTATGATTTAATCAAAAATGTTAAATACATTTTTTTTAATAATTGTTTGTGAGACTAGTGTTATTTCTTATACGGAATTTGAAATACAATTTCAAATTATAGTTATTAATATACCATTTGTCTTGCGTAATTTTTTTCTTTGTTACAAACAACATTAAAATGTAACATCAAAAATTATAAGTTTTCATGCTAGCCTGAACTTGACATTGAATTAAAATATACTTATTTCTGCTTCTATGACGAGTATTTTTTATTGTATAGTGCGGCAAATTATATTTATTACGCTTCAAAATCGTGTGTTTTTATTATGTAAATGTTTCTATTTATTTCGCCAAATATTAAATTTTCGGCCATTTATACTAAAATAAGTATTAGATAATTCTAAGAATTCTGCTAAATGTAACCATTTAAGGAATATTTTTTTTGAGATCAAAATATAAAATAAAACAGTATACATTAATATATTACATAGCTTTCATCCGCAATTGCTCCTTTTTTGTCAAAATACTTTGAAACCTTTTTAATAACTTGCGGATTAAATGAAGAGCTTTTATTATTAACACAATTTGTTTGAAGTTCGGAGAATATCGAACTTGTAAAACTAGTGCAGAAACAGAATTTTTCTACGAGGCCAATCTTTTTTACCAAGTATTACGATGGGACAACCTTATAATCCATAGGTGAACTAACCTAGAATATGTGAAGTTTGTCTCACTAATGACTCACTAATATTAATTAATGAGTCATAAGAGCACGAAAAGCCAATATAGCATTTTTATATCTGATAAATTTTATTAGCACCGCCTCTAATTAGCCCAAAATTGTTAAATTTCTGACAATTATTTATTGTTAACATTTCTTGAAATTTTTTTGATCCCGTTGTAAATATCCAAATTGAATATGTTAATTTTTTAAGGTTTACATTTAAAAATACACTTATTTCATTACTCACTTAAAGTATTATAAGTAAAAATGGAAACATAAAATTATGTTCGAAATTGTCGTAAAAATAATTCAGTTTATGACCACTTTAAATTTAAAAAGATTTTTAAATTATTTAGAGTAAAACAATAACACTATAGTTCGATATCATTTAAGTTAAATTTACATAATAATTATAAACAGAGTAAACTCGTATATCAAAGCTTCAAACCTACCTATGAAAAAATTTATCGACACGCTTAATTTTTTTTTAATTTTTAAATGTACGTTTGTATAGCGTATATACACTTATATATATATATATATATATATATATAATTGAATTGAAAATGGTAATTTCTTTACGATTTGAAATTTGTTATTTCTCTAGTTCCATTTAGATTTTTTGTATTTTTCAAAAATTCCATCAAATTCATCTCTTAATTTTAAATATTTGGAAATTACATTGGTTTCTAAAGAAATTTACAACAAGATATTTAAATTAACGTGTTTTCTCGTCTTACGTTATTACGGATTTTACTAGTCACCTTTATAACTGTTTTTAATTTTCATAGATATGAAAATGGTAGAAACGTTTGCGATAATTTATTTATTATAACCTGAAGCTTAGCGTCATTTCTTAAGGCAAGCAGATGTTACATAACGATATATCGGTCACCAGGCCAGCTGCAAAATATGCTCTCTCTATTACATGTACGTACGAATATGTAAAGGAATAGTTCCAGAGATATACGTTTTCACACGTTACGTTATAAAAATAATAAAAACCAATTGATGCTTCCAAATAACTTGTTCTACTTTTGGTTGTCTGATACAAAAGACCTTGGACCTAGCATCATATATCGCTCAATGTGATATTCACATTCTTTCAATGTCACGTTCGATGCAGAAATTGGCCTTGTTTATTTAAATATATAGCAATTTTAATAGTTTAGTGATAAAAATATTATATTTTTTCTATTTATAGCAATGTTTTAATATAGTTTTAATTAAATTCAAAAACATGTAAAAACCAGTTGAGAATTTTGCACTTGGTTCCGTCTGTTTTTGTATTTATCATACACGATTATCAACGATAAATACAAAAAAGTTTTTATCGTCAAATGTTAGCGGTAACAGGAAGAAATGGTCAATTTATTGAAAAAAATTCATGGCTAATTTAATATTAAATTAAATTATTATCTATCCAAAATTGATTGCAAGACAAAAAAAATTTAGATTAGAATTACAAGACATTAACACTTTTCATTTATGTATATTACACCTATTGAAATGAATTTGTTTCTTTTTTACCGTTATGACCTTACTGTATTTTATTCTTATGCTCCCAAATTAATTAGACCCATTTTTAATCGTTCTATTTTTTAGAATTTCGTGTCTACTTCTTCAAATAATTCGAAACACATCTGCTCAATATATAGAGTAAATTTAACATCAACTAACATCACTAAAAGGAAACAAA
Source organism: Druceiella hillmani (assembly GCA_039881145.1). Lineage (NCBI taxonomy): Eukaryota > Metazoa > Arthropoda > Insecta > Lepidoptera > Hepialidae > Druceiella > Druceiella hillmani. The sequence continues at coordinate 44,594,253 of JAYKKI010000010.1, read as the reverse complement.
TTACAAGATACTATCCTAAGGAAAGGAAGATACCATTTTTACATAAGGCGGTGTGACACACTAAAAGAGCAAAAAATCAAATAAACTACTACCATTTTCACTGCCACCTGCTTATAATATACCGTAATTGGACTTTCTCAATGCACGTTCCTACTGGTGGAAAAAATCCTATGCGTACAATTGCTCATTCGCAATGACACTTCAGTGAAAATTCTTGATAGAAAAAGTTATCCTATCGTACGTTGAATGGAAAAAAATTATAAAAATTGAACCCGTACGGTAAATTAGGAAATTGATATGTATATATAATTTATATCAGCATGCTGAGTTGGGAATCAGGAGCGGAAATGCATATGATTCGTCATTGTGGAATTAAATGTATGTGCCTTCACGTGTGTAAAGCATTGCGCTTTTTGTATCATGAACTAAGTTTGTGTAAAACATAGCACTTAGAAATATATGAATATTCAAGTGCAGTTTTGAATCCGAAAATTTGCAACCGAACTTGGGACATTGTATTACAAGCAATGAACAAGTTTCAAATAAATGTTTGTTTTGTTCACAAAGTCAATAAAAATACCCTTTTCAAAATAATATATCAATATAATGTCAGAAGGAGTATTTTGTGTTCCGAGTTTAGTTTTAAATTAAGTTTTAGTTGTTATGAAAAGACATTCCACATTATCCTACAACTTAGAAACTTTTGTTTTTACTTTGTATCATTCATCATTCTCTTTAAATTGACAACTAAAATTATAAATGGTTTTTAAATTTATTTTTATTTATAATAACTATATTTATGTATCGTTTTCTGCAACAAAACCTTTTTATGTTCTTCGAAAGGATTAGGGTACTATTTCACATAAATACACGTTATAAATTTAATATTTTACCTACTGTTATAAATATAAATTGAATCGCTTGCTTATCTAATTTATGTGAGATGAAAATTTAATTACGTAATTCTAATTTTGTCGTGTAAGTCTCATTGTACATTTCTGTTTATTTTAATATCCTTTAATACTGACATGCTCTCAGTATCCTCTGTTTATTTCTCTCAATTTCATAACAAGTCTCACATAAAATTGTTTTTTATTTATTTCGTATTTTATGTATTCCAATACAGTATGCATTAATTTGTCTTTCTTACATTCTATTGGATTTTTTTTGGATTTGGATTTAAATTTCTCTCATATCAATGCTCAAAACATTCCGCCTAATTACTCTAACTTTATTATTCCATCAAATAATTCCACACGCATGTCTTACGAACGAAATCTAACTGAAAACTTCACTTATTTTTAATCTATATTCACTCCCAGATTGACATTATTCATCAATTATCTTGATTATGAACGCGGTTGCAGTAACGCCACTTATCTTAAAGATGGTCTCCCTTTCAAAATTGTTTCAAACTTTCGACCAACCATTCGTCCTTGAATAGTATATTTATTTTTAGAAGTAATTTACCACGGAACTAATTTGCCCATAAAGCTCGAACATTTTATATTCATTTATATTTTTAGTATTGTTTAGTAAAACTACATACCTTTCTAATTTCGTCATTTCAGTCTATCCACCAAATATAGTCTTTAGTTCCACAATGTAAAAATAATTTTAACGAAATTTTGGAAATATGTGATTCATATCAAGCTCTCTATTAATCCAGCAAAACATTAAAAGAAAAAAATAATGTACCGCCCATGTATATAAAATTATTTTAAATGGTAGAAATGGTTTTCATGCATCTCATTGAATGAGAAATCATTGCACAGATCTTTTGCCAGCCACATATAAAATTACTCCATAACAACATTTTTCACTTAGCGTACCACTAAAACAAATTAAAAAGCGAACAACTATTCAAAGTGGATGTGGAAAATGTTTGGGAATAAATTTATCCGGATTTTAGAAATTAAAAAGTTTCACATTTCCACGTTTGTTGCTCAACTCACTCTAAGACTCAGGTCTGATAGAAATCAAATATTTAAAGACGGCAGGTATGCCTACAGATATTTTGACTAAAAGTTTTGAGTCCATGTAAACATTTGAAATTATTAAATGAGTTAGGGTTTATAAAGGTAGTCAATATGTAATTTTAATTGGTCTTATTTTTTTGTGATATGTATGCACACGTCATCATATTATTTTGATGAGGGAGTATGTTAATGTATTAAAATACTGATATCAAGTATCGCCATCTACTGGCAACTATAAACACTAAGATAAAATGGCGCCATTTACGAGCAACTATGCATTAACTTGTGTAAATAACAAAATAAACTCTCAGTTTATTTTCAACTGCACACCATTTTTTGTTAATATTTAAAGTTTACATGAGACATCAAACCAAGCACCACCCCGGTTCCACAGATTCAAAGAAGGAAATTTTCCTCTCTTCGGTAAACTTCATTCAGGGCTGCTTCCTACAATAAATTTATAAAAATTAAAATATATTTCCGAAATAGATTCAATATTAAGTTTGCGTCAGCGGGCATAGCTACGTGCATACGTGCATTATTTCGTTGAACGTCTGTCGTCGGTGGCGGGCAACCGACACGGAACTGCAACGGACAGAGTTCTATTTATAAATATAACAATATACGGGCATGGTTTCTCTGAGACACCGCACGCTGCGGGTAGTGGGGAAGGGCGAAAGTCATACGCTGTACGCGTCGGTCGTATGCATCGTCGTTTGGTTTCTCTGAACGTCCGTCGCCGGTGGCGGGCGACATGGACCCGCGATTGACGTCGTCCGATTTATACATATGAAAATATCCGTATACAGTTTCTCTGACACGCGGCACAAAGCGTGCGGTAATGGCGAGTGTTAGTTACACTCCATACGAGTCTGTCGGTATTATTTTATACAATTGCAGTGTAAGCACGCCGCGGGCGCGCACGGTGTTCTGTTTTAAAAATAAATGATAATAATAAAAATAGTGATGACATTTTACTTCCATTACTTTTTCACATTAGTCTTGTGTGATGCATCAGATGAAAATATAAAAAATAATATTTTAGCGTAGAGTATCTTAATAACTTAAATAAAATTATACTTTTGAAATGAAAAATTTATGTGATATTTATTGCTAAAACTCTGAGAAAAAAAGGAAAAATCAAATGTAATAGTTATCCTAATTTCTGAAAAAAGGAATTAAAATATAATAGTTATCCTAATTGTTTCCCATCACTATAATCCATAAAAAATTGAGAATATAACTAATTAAAACTCGTTTTCGTCTTTATTCAGGTATAAATAATTGCTGCAATTAATTTAAAGATTATAAATGAAGAAAAATAAAATTGTTCCAAATCCAGAATATTACTGATGGGATTCTCATATTTATAGTTAGTAAATTATATTAATGATTATGAACTATAAAAAATAAATATTAAAATTAATCATATAATTTTTTTTCTTTATTATAAATAATGTTTTATGCAATAATTAATATTTATATGTATTTTACGATGAACGCACATCTTTAAGCCGGTGAAATTGGGCGAAGATATTTCTACTACGCTATATTTTAATGTCAAGTTCAATTTAATTTCTTAATCTTGCAGATTGTTCTCGGAAAAGTCTAAATTATTCTATAAATTTTTCATACGGTATTTAATATGCTTGAAAATTAAGTTGCACAATATTTTTTCCCCTCTTCATTTTCAAATGTTTAATTATCTTATTTTTTGGTTTTTGTAAGTAAAATTAATAGTTTATCATTCCTCTATTCTTCGAAAAGAAGCAATTTTAATATTTCTTAGTTACGTTCCGTTAATTACAAACCCTGCTGACCAAGGGACGTTCGTACATCGGACCGCCGGTCCTTGTGCTTGGGATCGACAACGGGTGGCACGCTCGCGGGCGCGTCTTTGTATGTCGTCGATCGAGTCAGAGAAACCACCATCTCATACTACTATAGAAAAATAACTTTATGCTTCAAGAAATATTCTTTTTGGCGGTTACATTATCTAACACTGGCGAACTGAGATAGTAGGTTTGTTGAACAGAGATAATAGGTAGTTTCCAACCGAATATTTCCCTGCAATTTATGACACCTACTTTACGGAAAAAATCATTTATATTTTACTATTTTTCTAAAAATAGTAATTTAAATTTATTACAAAGTAATTCTAGCCGAGGGTAGTTCGATTGTGGATGAAGGCATGAAATTTTTCAAACTGACATATACAACAGATTCATATTGTTTTGACTGACGCAGTTTAAATTTAAAAGAAGTAAATTTACAAGTTTCTTAATGATTAGTTATGTGATTATTGACACTTTGAATTAATCTACCATTCTTTGCTATATTTGTAATTTTACAATACAAAAGATAAATAAAAATAAATTTATATACCAATAAGCAAAAGGAAAAAATTATTTTCCGTTAATTATGTCTATATTGTTTTCATTTTTCTTATATTTTCATGATTACTGCGTAAGTTTTATTGAATTTTAATTTTACTAAGTGCAGATCGAATGAAATATGATAAAATTTATAGACACAACCATAAAGTTCCATTTTTTATTTTATTTTTGATGAAGTTTATAGACTAGACTAGAAATTTGCGTTTTTTATGTTATTTTTGAAGAATTTTCAATTAGGATTCGTCATCATAAGCGTTTACCGTCATGTTATTTTCTTAGTTAATAAGTACAATAATTATCTAAATTCGTTCTACAGTATATGCGATTCCTTATAATAAATGATCTTTCATAATCCCATCATATAATTAATTTCTAGGCAAGAAAATAAATAATTCAGAACATGTCAGCTATGCATATCTTATGCCTAGATACTTGCTCAAGTGGTTTATTTTAAGCACATTCCAAATATAGGCGAAACTTGTTACTTATTGCCTTGTTAGTTGAATTTAAAAAGAATTTCAGCCTAATAGTAAATAAGGAGGTTAAGGACAAATATTAAATTCAGTTAAAATTAATATCCAATCCAAATTTCCTGTTGCTTTTTATGGGTGAGCTCCTCTTGCTGTTAATGTTTATTTAATTCACTATGTAAACAAAATGTCTTGTTTCAATAACAATTTTGATTAATAGAATAATTTTGGTCACTTCTGAAAATTATTTTTCGTGTCTTCGTATTTTTAAAAAATGCATTACGTCATTACAAAAACGTTACAAAAAATACTGAATAAAAACCCCCACAGAAGAAATTAAATAAAAATTAAAATGTATACACATGTGTAATAATTATTTATATTGAGAGTAATTACAGGAAACAGCACATTCCTTTTGAATTGATTTATTTCACTAACCAAAAGAATTAAATAAAAATTACAATAACAAAAACATCGCTGAATAATTTTCAATAAGGTTAACAAATTATAGATGAATAAATGAAATTCTAACAATACTACTCAACCATAAAACAGAAATTAATACTGGTTAAGAAGCCTAAGCGCTTCTTTTCGATTTCTCTTCACATTAAATTTGAATAAAGGAAATACAGTGTATAATTATTTTTAGCCAAATATTGTGTTAATTATATTTGATGAAATAATTTTAGCTGTGATAATATTGGTAACAACATCAGTAAAAATGATTTCAGCGGCATTATCTTTATCTTAGATTCAGTTAAACATTATGCAATATAAAATAATGTTAGTTAATTTTAAATACTAAACCATTTACAAATGTATTATATTTCCAAAATAAGATTTGGAAAAGTAAAATAATTTTTTCAACGAGGATATTATTAAATTAAAATTCCATAATTGTCATCATGCATGGATCTAATACCACTCTATATCATTGTATGGTTCGAATTAAAAGTAGGTTTAGCTCAGTTCACATTTATAAAAAAAAAAAAAAACGAAGCAGAAACTTATGTCATATTTTTTTTTTACTATCTGCAATATGAAATTATTCTTAATATTAAATTATTCTTCAAAATGAAATTAATCTTAATTTGATTTCTTCGATAGCAAATCTCAAAAATCTTACAATAAAGAAAAATTCTTCAGTATGAAGGAAATTAACAAGAAAAAACAAGTTTGAAAATACAAGTAAAATTTGAAATTGTTCTATTTGGAGGTAATTTTTATATTTCCGTTAAAATATTTTTATGCCACGTTACCAAAGTTTGAAGTTGACGTAAAGAAATAGAGGAAATAAATACGGACAAATATTTCATAAATACTTTTTATAAATATGTAGCTATTCTAAGCGATTAAATTCTTTTAATGATTTTTTTGTCGTCGGGCTCATATCTGAATTTTTTTGACAGATCTATATTAACCTTTTAAATTAGGCACTATACAGTAAACAATTCAGATTCACAAAAGCAAGATAAGAATCCTGGTAATCGAAAAGCCAAATCCAATATCCATGTTATGAATAAAGCTGATAAAAAGAAAAAACGGAGCAAAAATTGTACTATTTTACAGAGAAATTAGCGTTTAAAAACTTTCAAAAGAATCGTTTTCCAATATATTACATTTAATATATATATATATATATATATATATATATATATATATATATATATATATATATACAAATTTACATTTAATAAAATAGTAACTCTTTGCACTGAGTGTCGGTGTAATAATAATTGACGCAAAAAAGGAATCAATATTAAGATATAGAATAAATTTGATAATTTGCCATTTATAGACTTGTGAATATTTTTTGTTAACATAATAGCTTCATTTTGCTTTTCCAAATTTAACTTAATAATTTCATTCATTAATTATCGGATAAAGGTCAATTAAAATTTTACTAGTATGGAAGAAATAATTAAGTTATTTACAGATGAAGTTCATAATAAAATCTTATTACAATATGAACTTATTCTTATTTTGTTTGATACAAAATATTTGATATCATAATTTATATTTCAAATACAATCAATATTATTATTGTAACTTGTGTATATTATTTATTATTCCTCGTTAGTTTTAGAGCATCTTTCAAGACAAAATTTTTTTTTATAATAACAAGGTAACAATATGTCAATAAAGAAAAAATATATGAATAGAAAGTGCTGATCACACGACATACAATACGTAAAAGGTTTGGAAGTAATTTTATAATAAAAACAACATGAACTACTAATAAAAATTTTATAAATATGACAACTGGAATACCGTTTAGCGATGAAAATATGTTTAAATGAATTTTCGTGGGTCGTAATGGAAATATAAAAAAAGCATTTCCAGATAGTTCACCATACCGTATTCATTTAATATTTTTGCATCGTAAAAATAGTTTTTCGTAAAAAAACTTTTCAATAATTCTCAAAAACTATTTAAAAAAATGTTCATTCTTTTTATTTGTTTATTTATTTATTATGTAGTTTAATGTTTAAAACTAACACATGGGACGGAATTATTGCTACGAGACCAATCTCTACAGCCAAGAAGAAAACTAGTCCAGGGCCACTCGACGAGCAGCCGGGAATCGAACCCGGCTTCCCGCGGTGCGCCACGCTTTCAAAGGCCATATGCCTTGTGATCAATCCAACACACCACGGCTATGATTCAATTTAACACCCAACGTTTGTTATATAAATTGCTTGCTTCTTTAAACACGCTCTAAAACTTCCCTTATTTTCATTTTAGCCGGAATCGGAGAACCAATAACTTTTAAATTCTTTCCGCAAACAGAGATTCTTTTAAAGATTTTAGAAAAGAAACAAAATGTTATACATGTACGTATATAAATATATATATATATATATATATATATATATATGCGTGTGTGTGTGTGTGTGTATGTGTCTTTGTGTGCGTGTGTATGTATATGTATAGATATTGCTCGTTCAATATGGAAGCAAAATATTTGAAGATTATCAGAAAATATAAATAAAAGAACGTCATGTAAACATACACATTCTTTCGTAACTTCGACGTCTGTTATATACCGGCTTTGAAATATCAGACAAGTACTATTTTTACCAATAATGAAATAACATATCTAAGTTTTTAATAATGATCACTCCGTAGATTCTTAGATAAACATATATTAAAGGAAATGTTTATACATTAATGTAAATAAGAAAAACAAATTTTGACGCCCGTTTTCACTTTTCACTTTTTTCACTATTTTATTTATTCCCAATAAAATCAGAAACATCAATCATTAGACTTTAAAATTTCAATTTGTACACACTATATTATCAACTCTTCTTTTATAGTATTATGCCGGTCTAAATCAAGGGTCTGTATTACAGATTTATAATATCAAAAAGCAGATGACGTATATATCGGACAATATCTACCAAAAATCATAAAGACTGACATATTTTCATTTCCTTCTTTGCGCCGTTACTTGTAATAGTTCGAGCGAGATCGCAATTATTTCACATGCTTTCTCAACTCGAAACTCTCACTACGCCCTAGTTTGCTGTATTGCTAGGGCGCCATATTAACAAAATGAATTATTAAAAATTAATTGTCCAAAAATTATTTAAAAAATGGGTAAATATCGTGATATGTGTCATAGCGCTTCATTCAGGTACTTGTTAGGTATTGATGAGTACGTAAAATATGATATTATATTATACGATACTGTTTATGATTATAGCTTAAAACACAAACAAAATAAATGAAACCCTCATTTAAAACAGAGACGGAAACTTTAACTTCTAGTCATATCCCATGAACGCGCCATGGTGCAAGTCTGCCGGACTCACGCCTCTGCTGTTTAATTTTTGTCAAAGAAAAATTCTTCAATAATAGAGGAACAAATAGTAATTACACACAGTTTGTACTTTGATAAACACAATCGTAAATATAGAATTGCCAAAATAAAATAAAATCACTCTGCAGCGCAAAAATTTTGTTACTATCTGACAGTCGAACAAGCCAACCATTGTGCAAATTAGCAGCATACTGTTAATTGGCCTTTTGCGAGCGACCAATAACCATATTGTCATAGCATTAGAACGAAATTTAATTTAAAAAAATAGATCAACTCTCCTCTTTTGACTAGACTTCTAGTTTTCTCCTACAATTTGCTTCGAAAAGTCGAATTGCTTCCTCATATCAAATCTTTTTTAATGGTCGATTTGCAAATATAGCCTATATATTATTTAGACTTAAAAGAATCACCAGAAAAAACTTTATCGAAATCGTTTAGTTGTTCTTAAGTGATACGCGAACAAATAAACGGACAAACTGACAAACATTCCAAAAACAATATTTTGAATTGTTTTACTTTATTATGGACCCCCAAATATTTATCGTAGATTTCTTTTATATGCATATGCCCTACAACACTTTTGTTATTTAGGCACTAACCCATACAACACTTTTGTTATTTAGGCACTAACATACATATTTTCAAATCTACATAGCCAAATTCTGTAATTACCAAAGTAAATTAAATTATGAATATTAGGAAGTGCTACAAATTTTTAACAAACTGAAGAAATAGAGTAAGCCTGTGGTGAATACATACAATATCAAACAAAATTTATGCGCACAAGATTATTTCCATTGATGTCTGACCATATGAATCTACCGGCGTTCATGTTGCTCAAGCACCGAACATTCACGAATCATTCCACGCGTCACCTCTGGTCACGCTCATTTTTGCAAAGAAGGTCTGGGTATAGAACTTAATTACGATTTAAAATATAGGTAGCCGTCTCTTGATGTTCATAGTTCATTATATATGCGTCAGCTAGCTAGGTACTTCTACGTTCTTGTTTTACCAATGCAAACAAAGGGATCCGAAATTCATATTTTTAATTTCCATTACATTTTTTGTGACCATAAAATCATTTTTATTGCATGTATAGACAGGAAAGTAAACTACAACCAAATTTATACAGCCTAATACTAACAACCAAAGCCAGCCTCAATAAGCAACCAAGCCTAACACTAACAACCGAATTTATAGAGCCTAATACTAAACAACCAAAGTAATTAAATTACAAATACTGACAAAAAATTAATATTTGGATAAGTTAGGGAAACAGAATAAGCTTCAATGTATTGTGCTAAAGAATACAAAAAACAATAAAGAATTTGATGTGTAGAAGATGAGCAACAACGATGTCTGTCCTCATCCCTCTGCCTTCATACAAATTTCTTACCTATTCCTCCCACATCACCCCCTACCTCATCTATGGTTGCACTTCTTTTGCCAATGTACATATATTAGGATGCAAAATTCATTGCACGATTTAACTTACCCGTAAATCTACTATTGATGTACACAAACACGTTATTTATTTCAAATTACTATCTGTCGAGTAGCTAGATATATCTTTGTCATTGTAGTTCTAAGGTCAAATTAATACAATTTTGATATTAAATGAGTATTTACTTTCACTGAGCGTACCGATTGTGACGAAATAAAACTAGAATTTTACCTCAGGTTAACCCATATATCTTCCAGAAACTTCATGTCTACCGTTTTGAAAATGAAGCGTATTAAACCAAACAGACGGCCAGATTAAAATCCCAAAAATAATATCACATAAAATACATATTTCAAAGCTAAATAGAATTGATTCTAGATTGTCGCTTAATTGCGTAGCGAGCCGGCCTCAACGGGTTTCTGAGACGAAAATTAGTCGATTATTATCAATAATTTATTATACCCTTATCCAGATACATAATTTGAAGATTAATTAATGGGTTGAAGACCCTAGAGCGCATAGGGATGGGGATGTCACCTTATCAAAACTATACACGAGAATGTGGCGAAACACCAAGCACCTTAATCGACCTTAAATAGTGAGCGATATTTCATAGAAAGTTGTCATAAAGGATTATGATACTTGTAGCTCAGTGTCTCTTACATGGAGACTTTGTTCGTGATAATTAATCATTTAATAAATGTAATCAGGAATAAAAATGTCAAAAAATTTAAAAATTTATTCATAATAAAGGGTCTAATCAAAATAGGTTTTTGAAATAATTTTCGACTAATATTTTGGAGAAGAAGCCGAAAGAAAATTCAGTTATGCTAAATAACCAACACTCTTTATGTATATATGTATTTGCTGTCGGCGTGTGTTAGCGTGTACGAGTGTTCGCGTGAGAACGGTTGCACGTGAGCGCGAGTGCGCAGTGTGCGTGAGCGCATGTGTACATGTGCACGGGTGTGCTTGTGTATGTTTGTGCCTGTCCTTGCGCGTGTGCTTGTGAGTGAATGCGCGCGTTTGTGTGGGTACAAACATACCCACACACACACACATGCATACACAAACGCACACATATACAAACACGCACATACACACACGTACCCACGCACACACGAGTTCGCGCGCACACACATACACACGCACTCACATATTTACATATATGCATATACACATAAATGAGCATTGATCTTATTTATTGGAGACTTTCAGTTTCGGTTTCATTACATCAGTAAATCTTCATTTTTACAATTTAAAAAAAAGTGGAAAAATCACGTTAATAATGATCTGCAATTTATTGATATTTAATAATTATGTGTATTAATATCGCACAAGGGAGATGAAATAGTATATGCAGAGGAAAATGATAATTATGGAGAAAGGCTTCACTTTAAGATACATCAACCAGCAGTATATTCTAAGCAATAAATTATGCCTGTACAATCCAGCAATCGAGTAATAATAACTTATTCTTTGCTTTTCTTCCATGTAGAAAACTTTTCGTAGCTTCATTTAGAAAATTTAGGTTTTAAGATAATTTTACACAGAGATGCGCATCTTAATGGCTGTAGTCAATACTAGTAAGAATCACATTCTAATTAGAAACGCAATTCTAAATCAGCATTTAGCATTATACCCGTGCGTAAACTACTAGCCTACAGTAATACCGTGACTACTAAGTTTACCCGACATAAACCATATGCGACAATAAATGGCGACACAAAATAAATTGTTTCACATTCGTTCCAAGTGAGAATGCCAGCAAATTAAATTATAAATCTCCGCATACAACTTCTAATCATTATTGGTACGAGTCCAGAATTCATTTTACCCTGATAAAGCGAATATGTAATAGGGTACAAGCATGTGTCAGCTTTTAAAAAGATCCGGTATCCTTTTTCATTGGTTTGGCACCGCGAAGTGTTTAAAATGTTTCACAAATAAAGAAATGCATTATTACAATGGGACTGTGAAATACTAAAAAAGAATAATGCTTTGATATTTGTTTCATTATGAGTGTCAACTCTGTAATATAGAAAAGCAAATGCTTTTTAATAATACATTTTACTTGCATATTTTGCGTATTGATTTTCAAGAAGAAAATAATATGAGTAATTTTGTGGCATATTTGTTACATTGCGATAGGCCAAAAAAATTGATAAGGAAAGAAAACGGATACAATGCTTGAAGGCATTGTATCCGTTTTCTTTAGTAAAATTCAAAAAGGGGTAAAAAGTTTAAATAGATAAAAGTTTTAATAGAGTTTAATAGAGGAGAGATTTAAGAATAATTCTGCGTAGGTTTCGTCTTTGTTCATGACTAGGCCAAAATTGGGCATTCTCCTATCTCATTCAATGATTGAGAATTTCCCATCGTTTAAATTACTATATTCGTTAAATACAAAAATATTTGCAGACTCCAAGAAATATTTATACCTGAAATTAAATAAAAATTTACATATTCACATGTAGATTTTTATTTAATTTCAGGTATATATATATATATATATATATATATATATATATATATATATATATATATGTATATATATAATAATGAATTTCTACAAAATTAACGCCAACTATATACAATAATTAAGGAAAAAATAAAACAAATGACTTCATTGGTCATTATTCATATATATGTATGTACAAACTATACTATTACAGATCCACACATTTATTTACAACGTCCATTACTTATATATTTGATACAAGTTAATATTTGATGTTTTTATGCAAGGATTTAAATACTACCATTACAAAGTTCTGACACTGAATAATGACTACAAGTATCGATAACAGGTGATATATAATGGTCACTAATCCATCTCTCCTTTCACAATATGACACAGGGACAATTTTTTTTTCTCGGGGCAATGGATCCATTCTTGTCCATCATATTAAATATTTAGATAATTTTTTTCACTCTAGGAAAGTTCTAAAGGCAAAAAAGAAGTAAAAAGTTTAAATAGCGACAAAAGATAATTCTTCACATGTTTCGTCTTTGTTCATGATTAAGCCAAAATTGGGCATTCTCCTTTCTCGTTAAACAACTGAGAATATTCCATCGTTTTAATTACCCTATTCGTTAAATAGAAAAATATTTGCAGACTATAAGAAATATTTACACCTGAAATCAAAGAAAAATTTATATGTACATATGTTCCCTAAACTGACATTCATAATGGAACTTTTTGAGTATTTCACAGTCCCATTGTAATAATGCATTTCTTCACTCGTGAAACATTTTAAACACTTCGCGTTGTCAAACCAATGAAAAAGGATACCGGATCTTTTTAAAAGCTGACACATGCTTGTACCCTATTACATATTCCTTTATCAGGGTAAAACGATTTCTGGTACCAATAATGCTTAGAAGTTGTATGCGGAGATTTATAATTTAATTTGCTGGCATTCTCGCTTGGAACGAATGTGAAACAATTTATTTTGTGTCGTCATTTATTGTCGCATATGGTTTATGTCGGGTAAACTTAGTAGACACGGTATTACTACAGGCTAGTAGTTTACGCACGAGTATAATGCTAAATGCTGGTTTAGAATTGCGTTTCTAATTAGACTGTGATTCTTACTAGTATTGACTACAGCCATTAAGATGATCTTTGCTTTAAAATTATATTAAAACGTAAATTTTCTAAATGAAGCTACGAAAAGTTTTGTACATGAAAGAAAAGCAAAGAATAAGTTATTATTACTCGATTGCTGGATTGTACAGGCATAATTTATTTCTTAGCATATACTGCTGGTTGGTGTATATTAAACTGAAGCATTTCTCCATAATTATCTTTTTTCTCTACATATACTGTTTCATCTCCCTTGTACGATATTAATACACATAATTACTAAATACCAATACACCATTACTAACGTGATTTTTTCACTCTTTTTAAATTGTAAAAATGAAGGTTTACCAATGTAATGAAACCGAAACTGAAAGTCTTTAATAAATAAGATAAGTGTATATGCATATATGTAAATATGTGTGAGTGCGTGTGTATGTGTGTGTGTACGCGTGCGTGTGTATGTGTGTGTGTGCGCGTGCGTGTGCTCGTGACAAAGCGCGCGCTCGTGTGTGCGTGGGTGCGTGTGCGTATGTGCGTGTTTTATTGCGTGTGCGTGTGTGAGGATGCGTATGTATGTGTGTATGTGTGTGGATATGTGAGTACCCACACACACGCACGCATTCACTCACAAGCACACGCACGAGGGCAGGCACATACGTACACACGCGCAAACGTGTACACACGCGCACCCGTGCACACGTACACACGCACACCCGTGCACACGTGACACGCGTTCATGCGCACTGCGCACTTGCGCTTGCGCGCACCCGTTCTCACGCGAACACTCGTAGACGCTAACACACGCCGACAGCACATACATATATACATAAAGAGTGTTGTTTATTTAGCCTAATTGAATTTTTTTTCGGTTTCTTCTCCAAAATAATAGTCGAAAATTATTTCAAAAATATATTTTGATTAGACCCTTTATTATGAAGAGATTTTTATATTTTTTGACATTTTTCATTACTGATTACATTTATTAAATGATTAATTATTACGAACAAAGTCTCCATGTAAGAGACACTGAGCTACAAGTATCATATTCTTTTATGACAATTTTCTATGAAATATCGCACACTATTTAAGGTCGATTAAGGTGCTTGGTGTTTCGCCACATTCTCGTGTATCGTTTTAATAAGGTAACATCCCCATCCCTATGCGGTCTAGGGTCCTCAACCCTTTAATTAATCTTTAAATTATGTATCTGGATAAAGGGATAATAAATTGTTGATAATAATCGACCAATTTTCTTCTCAGAATTGAGCGACAATCTAGAATTAATTTTATTTAGCTTTGAAAGATGTATTTTATGTGGTTTTATTTTTGGGATTTTGATCTGGCCGTCTGTTTGGTTTAATACGCATCATTTTAAAACGGTAGACATACAGTTTCTGGAAGATATATGGGTTAACCTGAGGTAAAATGTTAGTTTTATTTCGCAATCGGTACGCTCAGTGAAAGTAAATGCTCATTTAATATCAAAATGGTATTAATTTGATCTTAGAACAACACTGACAAAGATATATTTAGCTACTCGACAGAGAGTAATTTGAAATAAATAACGTGTTTGTGTACATCAATAGTAGATTTACGGGTAAGTTAAATCGTGCAATGAATTTTGCATCCTAATATATGTACATTGGCAAAAGAAGTGCAACCAGAGATGAGGTAGGGGGTGATGTGGGAGGAATAGGTAAGAAATTTGTATGAAGGCAGAGGGATGAGGACAGACATCGTTGTTGCTCATCTTCTACACATCAAATTCTTCAATGTTTTGTGTATTCTTTAGCACTAACTTATCCAAATATTAATTTTTTGTCAGTATTTGTAATTTAATTACTTTGGTTGTTTAGTATTAGGCTCTATGAATTCGGTTGTTAGTGTTAGGCTTGGTTGCTTATTGAGGCTGGCTTTCGTTGTTAGTATTAGGCGGTATAAAAAACGGTTGTAGTTTACTTTCCTGTCTATACATGCAATAAAAATGATTTAAGGATACATATAAATGTAATGGAAATTAAAAATATTAATTTCGGATCCCTTTCTTTGCATTGATATAACAACAACGTAGAAGTACCTAGCTAACTGACGCATATATAATGAACTTTGAATATCAAGAGATGGCTACTTATACTTTAAATCGTAATTAAGTTCTATACCCAGACCTTCTTTGCAAAAATGTGCGTGACCAGAGGTGACGCGTGGAATGATTCGTGAATGTTCGGTGCTTGAGTAAGCAACATGAACGCCGGTAGATTCATATGGTCAGACATCAATGGAAGTAGTCTTATGCGCATAATTTTTTTTGATATTGTATGTATTCACCACAGGCTTACTCTACTTTTTCAGTTTTTTTAAAATTTATATCCCTTCCTAATATTCATATTTTATTTACTTTGTTAATTACAGAATTCGGCTATGTAGATTTAAAAATATGTATGTTAGTGCCTAAATAACAAAAGTGTTGTAACTAGGCCTCTGTATATAAAAGAAATCCACGATAAATATTTCGGGGTCCATAAAAAAGTAAAACAATAAAAAATATTGTTTTTGGAATGTTTGTCAGTTTGTCCGTTTCTTTGTTCGCGTGTCACTTAAGAACAACTAAACGATTTCGATAAAGTTTTTTCTGATGATTCTTTTAAGTCTAAATAATGTATAGGCTATATTTGCTAATCGACCATTAAAAAAGATTTGATATGAGGAAGCAATTCGACTTTTCGAAGCAAATTGTAGGAGAAAACTAGAAGTCTAGTCGAAAGAGGAGAGTTGATCTATTTTTTTAAATTAAATTTCGTGCTAATGCTATGACAATATGGTTATTGGTCGCTCGCAAAAGGCCAATTAACAGTATGCTGCTAATTTGTATAATGGTTGGCTTGTTCGACTGTCAGATAGTAACAAAATTTTTGCGCTACAGAGTGATTTTATTTTATTTTGGCAATTCTATATTTACGATTGTGTTTATCAAAGTACAAACTGTGTGTAATTACTATTTGTTCCTCTATTATTGAAGAATTTTTCTTTGACAAAAATTAAATAGCAGAGGCGTGAGTCCGGCAGACTTGCACCATGGCGCGTTCATGGGATATCACTAGAAGTTAAAGTTTCCGTCTCTGTTTTAAATGAGGATTTCATTTATTTTGTTTGTGTTTTAAACTGATATTCATTATTTTTATTTATAGAAAAACATGCGATTCCAATATAAACCTCCACAAGGTACAGGTAAAAGGACGAAATTTACTAAAAGGAAATTGTAAATTGTGATAAATGTAATAATGGAGGGTGTTTCTGTAAGAAAAATATCTGTAAAATATTTGGAATCGATGGAAATGAACTACGATGTTACAAATTTAATGAACAATATATTTTTAAAGAAAGCTATATAATTTTTGAAAGAAAGACAGCATATACTAAACTATACAATTATTTGTTATTTCTGAAGAAAATCTGCTTGTCAAGTATTCATTATCACATAGTAAAATTCATTATGGTTTAACAAGAAAACATACTATATAAAAAATATTTGAATTTACCAAAGAAAATTCCTCAAGCTTGAACCACAAAGAACTGGTTATGCGTTTTCGTTTTCAGAAATCCCGAAATAATTCTAGGAACACCTGAAACTACCAAGTTACCTCGAGCCATCAGCATCAATAATAAAACCTCGATAATATTTACCGAAATATTCTGTTTCACCGTCCATGTAACATAGCACCATGCTTCTTAGTATTCACAAGACTTAGGTATCAAGTTCATTTTATGTCCGAAACACCGAAAGCGTCATGCGAAGACACTTATCCAAGTGGATGGATGACCATGGAAAGTCTAGCAAAATTCCTTGGATATTTCGCAAACTATTAACATACTTCAGAGAATAATCGTATCCTCTTTATACTTGGAAATCGTAACAGTCATATAAGCGTTGCTGCGATTAATTTTTACATAAATAATGGATTCATATTTTCAAATTTTTCACCACACGCTAGTAATAAATTCAGCCGCACTTGATATTTGAGTATACTACGCATTAAAATTAAGATATAAGATAAGTATGAACGTATGATGTTTTTCGAACCACGCAAAAGAGTCACAATTTACAACATTCCTGGTTTCATTAAAAAATGACGTCTCAAAACAACCAAGCTAGAACATTAAGTGAATTCGAGAAATCGGCCGGCCTCTTTCCATTTAAGCCAGAAATTTTTGGTGACAACTATATCTAATGTTTTGCTGTCACCGATAGAGATTTGGCAAGAAAATGCATCAGCAAGCGATGAATCAATTCATAAAAAAAGTTAGGTTACGTTCTCCGCCGAACTCAAAGAATCATCTCAACTTAAACAAAATTCTGCATTCACAATTATATTCATGCAGGAGCAGGAAAATTAACAGAATATTCCCGATTATGATCATGCATCTATTTTGCAAAGGTCTCACGGGATTATAAGAAATTGCTTAATGGTAATTCAATATTTTCATCAAACAAAAAAATCGCGGTGATTTGTTCAATGAATTATCGACTCTTAAACTTGAATCTTTTAATATTCTAGAGTAGTATACGAAATCTCAACACAATAAATGAAAAAAGTACACGCCAAATTCATTCATGAAACTAAAAATAAACAGTGAATGTCTCACGGTAACTCCAATGAAAAGAAACTTCAAACTCAGTGACAAGTATAACGACGATAACAGTCCAAAAATTAAATTTTTAGGAAACTCAAGCAAATATTAAGGAAAATGATGTAACAAGAAAACAAAATATTAAAGTCAAGGAAAAATTTTTGAGAAAAATTACCATGAAGGACAAAATTAAAATTATTAAAAAAATTATGCTATTAAAAAAACAAATGAGACACTGGAAACTAGAAGAAATAAACCAGCATTTAAAAGAAAAGAGAGAAAAAACCGATAAAAAGAAAACTAAAAAAAATATCAATTTAAGAAAAATTACAACAAAATGGTATGTAAAGACTAAGATATATCATATGGTGCTAGTCACATCGATGGCGATTTTGAAAAAAATCCCGGCATGGACGGCCATTAGTACTGATTTGTTTGCAAAATGTTAATTTATACCGTAAGTATATCCATAAGACTTGTGTAGGGCTAACAAAAAAATATTTAAGACTCCATTTGCCACGAATACAAAAATATTTAGTTTTTTTTTTCTTGGAATGTACTCCTAGAAGCAGTTTAGTTGATTTGCATGAGACTTAATGAAATTTTTAAGACTGATCGGTGAACTTACGATTATTATAATAAATGATTAAATCTGAGTCAAAATGTTTAACAAGAAAATAACGAATGTGTTTGATGATGGAAACGTTTAAGAATTTAATTTTTTTTGAACAAGTAATTACTGTAAGTTATTTTCTTTATATATTTCATTTTGGGTTAACAAATTTATAAACATATAAGATTTTGATTACTTAAAGCTTAAAATATGTGAAATTTACCTCTAAAGTATTTTGTCACGAATACATCGCTGGTAACAATAGTTATTTTATTTTAGTTATTGGTGAAATTAAATGTACTTGTTTGCCAGGAAATGGTAGAATTATTGCAGATTATATGAATAATCAGTATAGAATAAGAAATAGAATAAAAGCTATTTCTTCAATTTATTAAAATTTTAATTTGTCATCAATATTTATAATTTAATTTACTTTGGTAGTTAATTTGACGTTTTATTAATGCGTATACAAATAACAAAACTATTGTACTAAAGCACCTGCATATTATAGAAATTCGGCTAAATGTGTAGGGGACCATAAAAAAAATAAAAGAATAAAAATATTGTTGAGCTAATATGGGAATTTAAATATTTGGTGTTTCGTTTATATTTGAAGCTACGATGCTTGAGATGAACTAAAAATTCATTCGTCATTTAGTTCTTATTTTCTATTTAATTTATTATAAAAATACCGTAAAGTAATTTTAAGATGGCTTTTGACAATACTTTTAAAAGTTTCCAAAAATTACCAATAATAAATAAATATATACCGAAAACCCTTTTAAAATTTATCAAAAGTTTATTCTCCATTTTCGACTTAAAAAAATTAATTAATCCAGAAGAAATAATAAATTTTAAATCCACGTATAATATGTATAGGACACGTAGTCCGATGACTGTAAACTTATTAGACAAATATTAGGACTCTTAATTATACATTTAAAAGAATGTCTTATGTCGGTGAAAAAAAAAAAAAGATTGTATCAAAGCCAGTAGACATGATATATTGTTAACGCCGCTTTGGGAAGCTACAGAGTGAAATTCATTGATGTATGAAAATCTTCTTGGATCCTATATTTTACGTTTCTGTATATCATTCTAGACATCATAAATTTGTATGTTTATATACAAATAGTATAATTTGTTTATATTTTTATATAAATTTGTATGTTTATATATTTGTATGTTTATATACGATAGAACGTGGCGGTACAATTGCATGGCCACCATGTTCGCCAGACCTCAATCAATCAGGCTATCTCCTTTGGGAATATTTTAAGGAGGCGGTCTATGTAACTGCTAATGATAATGATCAACAATTAAGACAAAAATTACAACATGTGTCTGAAGTGGTAAATGTTTTTTTTAAGAAAGGGCCTTACGACGTTTAAAAAGAAATTTTATAAGAAGATGCAGTTATGCATAAGAACTAGGGGAAGGATTTTTTTTGAGCATTTACTGTAATAAAAAAAAACATAATAAATGCGATATAAATAATGATCATAAATCATCACTTGTTTTATTTTACCGTGACCGAAAAAATGACCAATGGTATGGATTTAGGAATCAAGAACACGTTATGAAATGACTTAGCACTATAAAATTATTCCTTTCTGCGTGAGTTGAAGATTTTTCAAAAATAAAGTTCCATATATGTTTTGACACTAGCATTGATCACAAATCACTTTTCATCTTTCGTAATTAAAAGAATGCACTTGTTTCAGCGTTTATTTTTATGTTACCAATAATAGTGCATGAATAACATTTTAATTAGGAAAACTAATGTTCTCTTAAAGATCTTGAATAATAAAAAAAGCAGAAATAGTAGCAACACCTAATAAAAGAAAATTTGTTGTCATGCGCATAAACAAAAATTTAAAAAATTATATCTTTAAAATTATTAGACGTAGGATTATAAAATTTATTGTTTCGTTTGTGTAATAACCCCCTCCATTACCGACTTTTCGTTGGTATATTACTATCGGGACAGCCTACATATATATATATATATATATATATATATATATATATATATGTGTGTGTGTGTGTAAATATATATATATATATATATATATATATATATATATATATATGTTTATATATATATGTACATATATATCTAGCCAACGATATTTATTACCTGGAAAAGACGTTTGAAGCTATATATTAAGATGGCAAAAATAATAACATTTGTACACAGCTCAAGAGAAATACACTGTACTTTTTAAACTCTTATAAATGCACAAGTGTGTGCGGAATCTTCGTACCGTGAGTTTCACTTGCACTTAACTGGTTATTTAGTTGCGTTCCTTATTCATATTTGGATTCTCATATTGGATCACTTCTTTTAACTTCCTATTAAATGTGGCCATTCAACAATAATTTATTCTTTTTTTTTATCACATCTGTCCGCATCCTAACAAACATAACTCTCAAGCTTTGTAGGGTTTCGTAGTTAAATTACAAAAACGGAGCCCTTTTATTTTCGTCATGTCCGTCTGTGTGTTCATTTTACTCGGACGTAAATGAAATTTGTATGATAGATGTCTGTTATGAACGCTATAGGACGAAATAGTGAACTTATAAAAAAGAATAGTATTAGGAGCACTACATATATGCAACTGAGGGAGGA
Source organism: Druceiella hillmani (assembly GCA_039881145.1). Lineage (NCBI taxonomy): Eukaryota > Metazoa > Arthropoda > Insecta > Lepidoptera > Hepialidae > Druceiella > Druceiella hillmani. Next base: position 44,572,675 of record JAYKKI010000010.1, on the reverse strand, counting down.
AAAAAATCTATTGCATATAGGTGTGTGGGACAGGTCTGAAAAATGAAACAGAGGTTCCAAAATAACTGTTTTATTTAAATCCATGGTTGGTGAGATTTGCGCTCCTAAATTTTAAAAAGTTTGTTCTGGAAAAAGTAAGTTTATCTTTCATTGTTTTTGAGAAAAACAAACTTACAAGTTTAAAATTGTACTTGCATCATTAACACTTTTCGCTCACTTCTACACTAATTTTCCAATTTTTCTTTATCCGTAGCTTTACATTTTCGAAGTATCATTTGCTTGTGAAATTCTCACGTTTCATTCTTGGTAAAGTAACATATTTCCCTCGTTAATACATCATCCGTTTATCTCAAAATGTAATTTTCCTCCATATTAAAATCTGGTCATGTATAGTTCTCATAATATCTTGGAAAAGTATGTACAATAGTGCATCTTAGGTCTCTTCCATAATTACAAATACATTAATTCAAGATCTACCATGCTTCTCTCATTCGTTTTCCAACAAACATGTAAATACATCATTTTATTTTTGAATAAAATGCAAAACTTATTTGTCTACAAAATAATACAATTACTTTGCTTGTATAACTATTCATTGTAATCTAAGGAAGAATGTATACGTATTCATAAGAGCTCACTTAATTATTCAGTTAACGGTTTAGAAACAGCATGTATAATTGCGATTTTTTTACTGGCCACGGAAATATTTACATAATTAAATAACATGACACACTAATTAATCGATTGAGTATTAAAAGTTACTTTACTTCTGAATTGGAAACGTGTACTTACACATTCATGTGAGTAAATGATATTAACAAGAATTTGCATTTAGTTTCGATCTCGGGGGGGGGGAATAATTCACAAAGTTTCTTTCTCTCTCTCTGTTGTTTAGGACGATTTGCTTAATATGACTGAACTTTTAAAGTATCGTTAGATGATTTAAGTGTCGTAAACAATATAATCTGCAATTTCAGGTACCGGAATGAATGAGAATTTATAAATAAGTGAATATTATTACGTTGAAAATTTTTGTATTTTTGTGAAATATATAGTTCAAAATTAGACTTATTAGTGCAATTTTCCGCTAAGAATTCCGTAATATGGAATGCCATGAATATGAAATGCCATTTGTCGAAACAAAATGTATCGTACTGAATGAGAACGACAATGAAAATAACATTATTACAGTAATATAATTTATTATTTTTTGAAAAGAATCATTTAAAAAAATAAAATCTCATGATTTCTCATCCCAGAACTCTCAACATTCTATAGTAATGCAAATGTAACTTTGTATAAAAATGTATCTTTTAAGAAAATACGTGATCTTCTAAACTTGCCAAATTTTATTGATTCGATCTTCGTCCAATCATAAACACCACCACGACTAAACAGCAAGTATTTATAAGATTTTGTAATAAATATTATTTAAGTATTACAATGATCTAAAATATTTTACGTAAACTATAGAATTTTATGGTAAAAAGATGTTAGGCGTGTACGCATAAAAGTAGATTTTTTATAGGATGTGCTTAATAAACTTATTGACATAGAAAATTCACTAATACATATTTAATTTTTCAGAAAGGTAAAATTAATAAAGGAAATTGGTTAATGATAAAAACTTTTACAAGAATAAAATAATTCAGAATAGAAATTGAAAAGTCTATGCATCTACAAGATTCTTAATGAGGCCTACTTCTATGATATATATATTTTACGAAAGAATATCCAACTACGAGGGACGTAAAGTATTCAATTTTGTATGTTATTTGCTATGACAAAAATTAAATCGAAAACATGTTATATCGAGTATCTTATGACATGTAGTTTGATCTATATTACGTTAAAAAACATATAAATGACAAGTTAAATGCAAAAATAACTTTGTATTTTAAAGTATATACTCACTATACCTGTGAAAGTATTCTATCTTTATATACTTACATGACAAGAAATAATATTAATATTTGTAAGTTTAATAGCATAACTATGTACGATGAAATATTAATAAGTACGAGATCCTCATAGTGCGAGTTATACTCGTACTTGTCAAGTTTTATTTCGTACGGAATATTTGTTTAAACGGTATCAACTATGGTAGTTTATGGAAGGAAATATAGCAATTCATTATTGCCGATGAGGGAATTAAAAGAGAATATAATAAATAATAATGGTCATAATATGTGCTTCAGTCCGAAACAAAAAAGATCTAATGGATATTTTTCGAAAAAAATAAGTATTTCACTGATGTTATGTTAAATATGTTTCAAATCACCCAGGAAATTGCATTTTTCGTGATAAAATTGTGAAAAATTCGTGATAAAATTGCATTTTTCCCGATTAATTGGATGTTTTTCGCTCGACTTTGGGAATTTTGAGAATGTTTGCTATGAAATAAATTTTAATTGAAATAGGTAGTATCTAATGTAGTTTGCCGAAACCAACGTCGAGCTAAAAGGCATATTTTTAAAATCATACTTCAAAATTACAATATTATTGAATATTAATTATGTTTGATAAATAAGGTAAAATTAAAATTGACGACACACTTAATCCGACTCATAGCGTTAGGTCATGTTGTTTTATGGCGTAATCCACAGAACATAACACAACACATAAGTGATTTACGTAATCCACAGAACATAACACAACACATAAGTAATTTACCAAACTGTGTGAAAATACGTGTCGCCAGTTTGAAATGAATGAATTTAAAACTCGTCAATTACTATGCGGGACGCCTATACCTCTGCTCATATTCATCACAGAGATGTTAAATTCGTTCTCGTTTTGCATATGCTTTAATTACATATTCTTATCCCGCTCGCAACAAATATTCTAAAATTTTTGGTTTATTAATCGATATATTTAAAGTTAATTTTTGAAGGAAACTTACGTTCTACAAAACTGTATTTACGTACGTACTAAAATATTTATGACTAATTATATGTTATAAAACAAACTAACTAATAGCAATACCAGAGTTTGCTAATAGATTTTTGTCAGATACAGAATATTAAAATTAACACTTTCGCTATTTTATTTAAGAAAATATTCGCAATTTTTATTAATTTCGAACATAGCTGTATTTCCATAATACTCAATCAAAATTGTATTTAATTTTTTTAATGGAAATCAGACGATAAAACGCGCCCAGATTCTGCTAAAAAAAGAAGCAATTTAGTAAAATAGACTTACAGGGATACTACAAGCATAATCTACTGATTGAATATAACGACAAAAGTAAAAACAAATGAAGTAGCCGTAACAGTTTACTAACATAATTGTGAAATATCCAAACAAAAAAATATATATATTATAACTTGAATGTACAAAATCTTAGACTTAAACAAATTTATTATGAAAATTTGAATTTATAATAATTGTCAATGACCTATTCCGAAGGACATTACGAAAGAAGTTATATATAAATGTCATTTTCAAGGTATCGTGGGTCATTGTGATATTATTATTGTAATTAAGTCTTTCTCTAATTTATGCTTAAAATATTACATATTATAAAATTTTACACTATTCATCATGGACATACATACTGACATCCATTTATCATGTTAATAAATAAATGCTTTTTAACAAAAAAAAAGTTTTAAAATACAATATTCAAAAGTTTTCTATTTTGTTTAGTTGCTAATACCTGCTAGATTTAAATTATTTAAAAACTATATGAAGGAAACATAAACAATTCAATAAGCTACGATTCGGCATGATGTAAATATTGCAAACAATTTTTTTTTTTGAAACGAATAAGATAAAATTTATTGAACCAAATTAAGAACATTTAGTTACGGCAGACTAAGAAGTTAACATTAAAATAGATTTTTAATTCTATAAATTAATAGCAGACACCAAATATTCGCGCATAACGACTTTTAATAATTATGTCTTGATGTAAGCGAACGATAGTAAACTATGTGTGACAGTAACATATTGATATCTCACTCTAAAGATGCGTAGACATGTTGCGCGGAGAGGCCACCTAACGGTAATACTTTTCTAATGCTTTGAAATTCGTGCGATCAGAACCTAACGGTTAAATTTTTTTTAACGCTATGTACTTCGTACGCTCTAACTTTTGATCTTATTCCTCATAAAACGTCTACGGGGTGCTATATATGAAAATAGATTCTTGAGAAATATACCCCAAAAATGTAAAGTAACATGAATGGTTCCCGTAACTATATGGGACAACATGTCACCAATTTTGAGCTGTGATCTTTTAAAGTACTAATAACTTTGCAGTGCATGCAGCACGACTCAAAATAAGTAGTTTGCACATTTATCGAACGCTCAATACGATATTGAACTAAATCACCATAATAGATCAGCGGGTATTTTTGAACATATTTTTTTTCAAGGAAAGGTTGTAATGTTTACCGGTGCAAGAATATTTATTATTTTTCTTTAATATAAAAAAATAACAATGTTACGCACAGCCGAAAATGGAAGTAAATAATAAAAGATGAAGGAGTAAAATAAAAAGAAACTTATTGAATTAAATATAACACAAAAAGTTTCAAAGTTTCCAAGGGAAACCGAGTACTCAAAACTAGTTGTGGTTTGTACTAATCAAAATGATTTTAGTTTCAGTTGCTAAAATTTTGTCGTACGGATTTAACCCTTCAGGAATTTCAATGTAGTGAACCACTACGACTTTTAAAGTTGAATAAATAACTAGTTCGAATCCTCAAATTTCAGACATGAAGGTGATTTCGTTTATGTGATGCCGTTAATTGACAATCATGAAGACAAAATATGATCTTCGTTCCAAAAAAGATGGTCACATTCGTCAATTTGTTGATAAAATATTTCAGTAAATATTTTACTTTCTGCCCAGAAAACATTTTATATTTATTGAATAATTGAAGTTTTGTGAATTGCATATTAAGATGTTTGGTTAAATAATATATGTACTTACCAATTACGAATTTCATTAAATCGATTACAAGATTCTTCAAGAAATCTTTTTATAATGAAAGAAAGCAATACAGTCAAATATCTTAATGGGTATAACACGATTCAAAACCTTGATTATATTTTTCTAATTTTTTCACACTAATATCATAAGTTATTCAAACATCGCATATTTTAGACTTTTTATCATTAATGATTTCATATATTTGTTGGGCTATTTTATGAAATTAATGAAAATCCTACCAGTCGTTTATTTTCTTGATTTCACTAGACTGTAGAATTATTACATAACTGATCCACTTTAAAATGAGAAACTTTTATCTAATTAAGATGAAAGTCTCTAAATATATTCCCGTTATTGATGCTTATGCGATAATGATATTAAGTGACCTACACTAGTAACGCGCATCGGTACAACTACGTCGTCAGTAACGTTTTTATTTAAAATGCAACAAAATGTATTAAAATTAAATTTGCGATTACATAAAATTCGGCAGTTGGTTGTATTATTTTGCTAGCTGTTATTTTTGCACGTAATTATGACATAAAAGTACATTTTTGGGTTCTAATGAACAATGAGTGACTAAGTACTAGTACTTATCTCATTCAATATATGACTAACAATACGTAGAGAATAATGTGTGATAAAGGGATCATTTCTAGCTATAATATATTCTATGTGACGTAAACCATAAATAAAAAATAAACATGGTTATTAGACATCTGTTTAATGTCAAAATATATAATTGTAAATTAGTCAGTTTTACATATATCTCTGATAAACTATATTTATTCAGTGCATAATTTCTTTAGAACCTAACTATCTAGATTACCAACAGACACGGATATAACGGGGCAACACGACGTGAATAAGACAAACTCTTTGGACTTCATAATTTCCCAAGCATCTTCACTCCCGCCACCAGCATCCTATTAAAGATAACGTGTTCGAATCGTTTAAATTTCCTGTGCTTCTCGTTTTGTTATGTTAAATGTATGATTTATCTGCTACTATATTAGGGAGTTAATAGAATGAAGTCATTATAATATTTGTGGAAAGTGTAAATGTTAAATTATATGCCGGTTATATATATTGAATATTTACTGAGGATCGTGAAAATAAATTTAAAATGTTAGTGAAACAAATATGAATTTGTTAGAATTTAGGATTATTTTTGCTCTCACAAATAGTTTTTATGTCACTTCTTTCTTTTTTTTTAAATACTCATTTCATTGTCTTTGAATTAAATATGCAGATTAAGTTGTGTGATCAGTTTTTCTCTACTTTCCAAAATTTCACTTAATCCTTTCAAGATCATAATATTTCTAGATCTAATAACTTGATTTCAGTGATAAAAATGGTTCATATGGTATCAAATGAAATAATTTGAAACAAAAAAAATAATTAAAAATGTGTAGTTTTTTTATAAATTGATAGACCATATATGTCATTGAAGGATATATGTCCCATCAATTGATAAAACATTTGGCTTGAAATTAATGGTAGATTTTTCGTAAAATATCTAAATATCTTTATTTTAGCTAGAGTTACAATTTTTCATATTATCTGATTAAAAAAATACATTTCCTGTAATATATTGCCAAAAATTTACACAAACGAACATCGTAAAACCTATATAGTCATCCGTGGTACTCTGCAAAATAATTCCTTTTATTGGTATAACATAAGTGGACCTTGCACATTCGGCAAGTGTTATTTGGGCGATTTTCTTATTTCATTTTGGTGCAATGTACGCATCTTTTTCTGTGTCTCTTCAAAGACTTTCGATTTGCATTTTTTGATGTAGTGGGGACATTTCGCTGTCTCACAATGGAACCATTTATCAAACTTTGAGCTTCATATTCAGTCCCACTTCTTCATTTAAAATCGAATTCATGGAAATAACCTGTTGCCGCGTCACATCTAAGCCACAGCTTGAACCCCCATCTTATAGGCTTATTTTTTATGTTTTTTTAATTTTTAAATTTTATCATATGCTCGTCAATGAAATGCGTTTTTGTATTGTTGGGGGCATTTTGGAATGACATATTTAGGTGGTACATTATGGGTCGAATCTTATATGCTCCTACGTATTCCGGGCTGTTGATTTCACTTTTATCGTCATTATTACAAGAGTACAAGTAGAGTATGACTTCAAAATTATGTCTTTGCATTACATTTGACACAAATCTCTTAACGATGGCAAAATATGATCATATATGATATGCACATCATTAAATTTATGCCAAGAAACGCTTTCATTTCTTCACGTCCAACAGCAAATTCTCGTCTGTTTTGATGAGCATATCTTACTGACTGTGATGTAATATGTTCAACTAAAATGTCTGTTTAGTCTATGTCAATTAAAGATAATAGTAGATTTCAAAATTTCAAAGGGAGTCACTGAAGAATTGTCGTCTTTTGGCAAGATTCGTACTTTCCCTTACTCATACTCTACATCAGGAAACACGTTTGGGGTGTAATTCTAGTTCCATTTGAAATCTGGTTAACACGTGCGGTCTGACGGGTTCTGCTGTTGACGTTGAAGATTCTGGTAAGTGCTCTTGTGCTCGAGGTGTTGAATCTTTAATCTCCACTAACTCCAACCCTAGATCATTGTATTGTATCAAAAACATTTGATCTTCTTCGTCGAATTGTAATCCATCCTCATCATCACTATTGTCGGCCATTAAAATATGATGAATTTAAAAATCCCACTCTGAAATGACTCTTCAAGATCGTTTTCAAATTTACGCAATACTGTAAAAATTTTAAATGTAACTTTCTCAAATTTTCCAGCGACAATTTGATTTGACAAATGATAATTGTTCAGTTTGACCATTATAAGAACGATAAAATATACTATAAAAAACAAAATAATTAGCAAAATTTTCTTTAAACTTTGACCAAATATACTTAGGACACACATGTCCCTCTGATCGTTAAAGGGTTAAAAAATTGTAGAGATATCTTCTAGGCTTAATTTAAGTAAAATATGTAGAAAATTAATTTATGGCACGTATGGGTATGGGTTAACATAATATGTTAATTAAAACCTAAGCGTTTTTTGTCGTGGTTAGAAAATTAGTTAAAAAAATTATAAGTACAAATTGAAAGTTCTATAGACCGAGACTTTTTATTTCTTAATGGCTATTGGGTTTTAAAAAATGGATACCAAAAATATTTGTTCAAATATCAAAAAGAAGTAGGAATATTCGTAATAATATAGAATAATTGAGAAATAACCTATTTTGCGTTTGTCTTTATGCGTTTTCTTATACTTTCATAATCGCAATTTTTTTTAGGATATGTTCGATTGCACATGGAAACTTTGATTTTTTTACACAAAATTAATTGTGATTATACATGAATAGGTTTACGTAAAACTTAAGAATAGAAATTATTTAATTCCTGGAAGACTTCGTAGAACACCTTGACCCATTCAGATTTATCAAAATATTCAGCTTGATGTAACAACCTAAGTTTTAAAGTAGAATAAAATTGCACACACACACACACACGTACACACACGCACACACACAAACTAGGTTCTCGTGGGAAAGATATGGAAAAATTAGTAAACAAAAACCAAATGATGATAGTAAAAGAGCTAACAACGGGCAACACGTCCAACAAGTGGCCTTGGATGCAAGTGCTGGCATGAAGAGGACAGAAGCGTGGGATCGCCACGAGCAGTTTATCACTGAGCTGAAAAATTTCATCGATCTGAAAGCAAACGTCCATACGGAGATAAAGACAAAAGTATCCAGCATGGGCACAGCCTTTAGGAGGTTGAAATCATTAGAGGCCAACACGCGAAGCAAGCAGCAGCGCCCCTCTAGCCTGGTGTTAAAGGATGTTACACATTATTGCTATTCTATGTTCAGACAATCGCCGAGATGGAGATGGAGGTAGACATGGAGGTGCAGAAAGTGGTTGAACCCCTATCCGCATCCCCATAGAATGCCAAGAAGCAGCGCATAGAACAATCTATAAAGCAGCCTTTGCAGTAGTATAAGGCGAAGAGGTCCCGAAGATCAGACACTAAACGAAATGCGCTGATCATCTGATCAAAGGAAAAATCGAAGTATGCGGAGATTCTTACACGAGTTAAGAAGGACGTTCCTGATGACAAGGCACGTTCCACAGTTAGCAAGATCCGCAAGACAGCTGCCGTATACCTACTCATATTATTCACTAGGCAGAACACCCATGGATGCCAAGGGCTGTAGAAAATAAATAAAAAGTCTCTTCAAGAATGACGCCAAGGTCATCAGTAAGGGACCTCAAAAAGACTTCGAAATAAGAGATCTTGATGACACTGCGACAAAGGAGGAGGTCCTTGCAGCCTTACAAAAACCGGCTGAAGAGAAGTGTCAAATCACGAAGGTCGCAATCAAATCATTGCGTAAGGCCTATAGAGGTACCCATCCAGCTGCCTCAGTGACACTGGGGGTACCAATAGCGGAGAAGATGCTCGGTGAAAAGTAAACGGGACGGACCCAAACGCTGCGTTAAGTATGGATTAGGAAACCACAAATCCGCCGAGTGTCGGGAAGAAACAGGCAAAACGGAGAACTCTACTCACGTTGCTGGTCCCAGCAGATGTCCAGTCTACCGAGAAGCACTTCAGGAGATAAAAAGCAAACAAAAATAAAGGTGCTTCCACTTAACTTTAACCATTGTGAGGCCGCGCACGATCTGTACACGCAGACCGCGCGCGGACTGAAATCAGGTCTGACACTAATATCTGAGCAACACAGACACATAACTACTCAACTCTGGGAAATGAATAGCACTGTAAAGCCATCATCTGATCCTGCGGCAAGCTTCCGTTCCAGAAAGTGTACTTAATAGCTTCCTTCATCGGCTGACAGAGGACGCGAAGCAGCACTCTCCCGTGGCAATCGCAGAACACGTGAAATCTTGGGCAATTGAAGCCCGAGGAGAAGCGCTGCTGGAGGCCATTACTGCATTAGACGTGGTTCTACTTAACAGTGGCAATAAAGCAACATTCATCAAAGAAGAGGCTAGCTATATTGTGGATCTCATTTTTGTAAGTGCTAAAAAAGCTACTACTGGGAGGTAATGGATACCTATATGGCCAGTGATCACTGTGCGATTCTATTGACGGTATCTACCGGTCATAATGGTGAAAGGACACATCGATTAATGAACGCAATTGGTTGGAAAGCCAGCTCCTTTTATGAAACCACTTTTATGGTGGCCCTTATAAGGATCCAATCAGTGGTGGAAATGCCGAAAGGAAGGCAAAAGTCCTGATAAAGAAAGCCTGTAATGCTAGCATACCTCGAAAACGCGGCACTATCCATCGTTTGTCGAGGCAATGGCGGAGTGAAGATATCAGCGCCCTCCGCAAAAAGTGCCTCAGATCATGAAGGGCATCTCAGTGAGGCCGTAGGAGACCGAACTCTATTGAACTGTGGCAAAGTATAAGAAGGCATACCGAAAGCTGAATGCAGAGATAAGGAACAGTAAGCGGAAATGCTTGAATGAGCTGATCAAGGAGGTGGAGAAGGACCTGTGGGGCAGGCCTCATAAGGTGGTTTCCACCTACTTCAACAAACAGCCAATGCCGTCACCTACGTGTCCTTAACTTATGCAGAGAATCGTTACTGCATTGTTTCCGCAACAAAGAGATTTCATATATCTGCCGGACCAGTGCGAAAAAGAAGAAATTCCTCTGGTTACTGAGGCACAGTTGAAGAAAGCGTGCAATAGAGAAGGGAACAAGAATCATCATCATGTTGTTCACGTTATGATCATTACTATCGAAATAATTTCATTAGAAATGGCTGTAGAAATGATACGTATATGGTGGGTTTTGATTATTTAAAAATAAATAGATAAAAATTGTTTTTATTTTCTATCGCAGTAAGTAAACACACAAGTTTAAAAATTGCAAATTATTTTTCTCATTACCCTACAAGCACATTAACATTACCCTAAAGAACATTACTATATGTGTTTTCCTATATAATGAGAAAGAAAATAGTTTAATTGGTATTAAACTATTTTAGTTTATTGAAAAAAAATAAGCTTCCATTACTATTACTAGCCTAATAAGTAATTTGAATATTCTAAATGGATAAATAACCGCTATTCCTGAAGTTCTGTTACATGATAAATCTGTCAATGTACTGTCTATTTATTTACTACAAAAGAGACTGATTAAGAAATTCAATGTAAGATGCTTTAATACGTAGGATCAGATGTTTATTTTCTCATTCGGAGGCTTATGTAATATCTATTTATATATTATTTGTTCTTAGTATGTTAAGAAAGTTAGTTAATTAGATTCGTGAAGTATTAACTGAATGCCCTAAACGGTAACAAATTTACTAACGAAACATTTACTACTATCATATAATAGATAAAATAATATTCACTAAATAAATAGTGGGCTAGATCGTGCGATCGCACGACGTAAATAATTATTTTCGTCGATATTGTTTAACACATTCGTAGCGAAATTAATGAACGTAATAAGTCCGTGGAGTTCTGTAAATATATCCTTTTTCTTCGGCAATTGCACCGTACTTAAACTTTTCTTATCAAACTTCTGCACTTCAAGTTATTTAGATTGACCACCAATCAAGGTCCTATGTTTACAGAGTCATAATTAATGTTAAAAATAAGTTATAACAGATAAACTTTCCGTCACAGCAAACCGACAGCCAAATAAGCTCCGTTGCAAACGTGTCGAAGAAAAACGTAAAGTAATGCGACGTTTATTTAATAATGTTTTGGGATTTACTTGTAATTTTTCATATATTTTAAAGAAAAAAAATAAAATCTGGCAATAATAACACAAGTTTTTTACTATATTTCGTTAATTCTAAAGACATATAAAGAAAATTGTGCTGCGGGATTCAATATCCAAATATTTTTATGATTTCTTTTGTATAATTTTTCCATGAAGCTATTTCAAATATTTTTTTCATGTGACTATGTATTTTATGACCGTATTTACTGAATTTAGCGTGTAAGATTAGACCGTTGTTAATTTAGGGAAAGAGAGTTTTCTGAGAAATTAATTTATGCACATTAATATATGTAAATTGAAAAAATATTTTATTTAGAAGATTGTGACATTTTAATTAGAAAAGTAGATTTTTTAGGAAAGGTGAAAATTTATGACAAAATTGAAAAAAATAATTATTTTTGGGGGTACGACCCAAAACTGCTAAATAACAAAATAAAAAAACTCAAAATGCAATTTTTTACTCATGTTGTTTTTAGAGTTCCGTATCTCAAAAGGAAAATAATGAAACTCTTATAAGATCATTCGCGTATCCCTTCATTTGTTTGTCTTGCACAGCCGTTCTCCTCAGAAACCTGCTCAAAAATGTAAAAACTTTAAGTTTAACATGGAGCCATATATAGTATATGTATATAGTGGCATAATATAGATATTTGCCATTTTTTTTACTATATTGTTTATACCTTCGTTTATACTTTCTTCAAAGAATATCTTAAAATGTAAAAAATGTAGATACATACATGTATTTAGATCGTTGACAATAATGAGATAAGAGCTTTTTTTACGGAGAACACAACGTTAAAAAAGTGCGCTTGTCTATTAAATTCCTGTTATTATACGTACTTGTAACACATATTTATGAGCGAAGCGAGTGTATACAAACAAAGCATATGAGTAAATATCGGTATACTAAATTGAGAATTGCCTGAAGAATATGTGACGATAGATGAAGCAAAAGAGGTGTTTCACTAGAAACAAGTAAACGTTCAATAAACTCTTATGTTGCCAGCGTTGGAAGTAGATTCATAGTATAAATAGATATTAATATATATTTTTAAAGATTTTAAGCGTTTACAAAGAAATGGACAATACACGTTCACAGCCTGTTTTTTTGGCTTTCTGCGCGAAGTAAAAACTCAATTCAACTTTCTTTTATATTTTTTGTGCTACATTTTCCTAGTTAACAATGAGTAGTACATATAAATCATTGGTTAATTTCTTCTTAATTAGCCTGGAAATAATGGTTGTGGTTTGGAGCGTATTCGCAGTTAAATAGCAGTAAATTTGTTAGAATAATGCTCTAACAAAAGTTCTTTTTCAGTTTTACGTAATTTTAGAATTATAAAATGTTAAATTATAAATTACTGGAAAGCCCTATCTGTTGGCTCATTTCAAGATGTTAAGTATTTTTTATTAAATTTCGTAAAACAATTATAATATTGCGTTCAATAAAATAAACCGCAAATGAAGGTAAATATGTTTTCTTCATTTCTGTTTATTTTATTGTAACTAATTCCCTTTAATCGAAAAAAGACATTAAGAATGTTTGAAAGTTAATAAGAAAAACGATAACCGCTTTCATTATTATAGTCAATACAATTATTAGAAATAGATTTTTGGAAATCCATTGAATAAAAAACCATATACATATATTTGTTGTACTAAATCGTGCCGGTATCAGTATAATTGTTCAAATCTTGTTACATTAAAATTGCTTTTAAAATTTAAATTACAATTAAAAAAACGATACATTTTAATAATTTTTCATTTCAGTAATTACAAAGCAATTAAAAATAAGACCTATTAAGTAAAAAAAGGACTAAAATATATAGCATTTTAATGAATTTATCTAAATATTATTATTCTTTTAACACGTAATTTTTAAAAATTTCAAATTTGAATATCTCAAAATCTGTAAAATTTAAAAATATAGGTAGTTTTTTGGTGAACTATATGCCAATTACTTGCAATTTTTTTTTTTATTTTTACTTTAGCAGATAAAAAAAACATTTTGTATATATTTTAATCTATGGAACCATATTATATAGAGTTCTAAAGTACATAATTCTGAAATCTTTCTGAGATACTCCTTCACATGATATTCCATACGACACGAGAAATTAAAAATGTTTCGAGTGCTTTATTTACTTACTGTGAATTTGCCGTCCATGTAATTTCCATGTAACTATTTTAGTACGCGCGGGTTTGTATACTTTATCACTATAACAAATTTCATGTTTTTATGCCAAACAATTTCTGGGAAAGACAGTTGTAATAGATAAATTGAAGAAAGTATATGTGAGGGATATTGTAAATGTTCCATTTCTTCCTTTTTGAGATAAAACATCCTAAATCTTGCGGAATGCATTTTATTGTAGCTTTTATAGTTAAGTTTATTTACACATAGTTGTTTTACACATAAACGTCATATGTCATTATTGAGCACCTATATTGTGGAGCTAAGCAGTGGATCAAAAAAAATTCAAAGAATAAACGAGTTAATGAAGGAATCGTGTTAGCAAAAATGTGGCGCCAGTACGTAAGAATTTTCATAATATAAGGCACTAGAACTCGGTGCCAAATATTTACCTAAGAAGAAATATATTTTGAAGATTTACGACAGAGTTACTAGAAACCAATTTGTTTTAGAACGGGAAACATTTTTTAATATACCTTGTTGGTAACACATGTTAATTCTTTTAATCAAAAGTGTTAAATATGAGTGTGTATAATTAATACCTCAAACTAGTTTCTCCAAAATTCATATATAGTTACTAGAACTTCATTTTCTAGTAATAATATAACAAAGCCTTTTTTTTAAAGTTCCCTGTACCGAGGATTGGAATCCCATTGGCCTCACTTATCTGTTTGTTTCAACGCCTGAACAACGCTATACGTAAATATCAGAGATATAAACTTTAACGATTTTATCTGAAATATGTACAGATAACTCAAGGAACTGTTAGAATATTTTTTATGTGAATTTTTAATATTTCATGTAAGAAAAAAAAGCTGACAGCCTAATATGCCAAACAGCAATATAATATTACAAAACCGTTAATGCCGTATTTTTTCTCGATTTAATTATGTAAGTCAAAAAGAACCTCACATACTTTTCTGGAAGAAAAAATTAATTGTCCATTTAATGCATACCCTTACTAAAATGCAAAATGTCACGTAATTTTTTAAAATTTTTAGGTATATTTTAAATGCGTATATATTATCAAGGAAAGTATTAGAATTTTTTCCATTGAAATTTTTGATGCTACATGTGAGAAAAAGTTTATAGGTTATATTGCAATACAAAGTAGTAAACATTTTTCTCAGTGTGATAATGTAAGATGAAATCTCATATCTCATAGACTTTTCTGTAAGAAAAAGTTCTCCAAAACGAATTAAAACGAAAATCGCAATATTTTAAAACTCTTAGATTTTTTTGAATAAAACACTCTGGTGGAAAATATAATTGTTTTATACTTACTGTCTGTATGCATGATCCGATTTAAGACTTTTTTGAAACACGGAGCTGTGGAAAATATTTGATATATTGTCTAAAGTAAAATTAAATTTGTTTATTTTTATTAACACGCAATTTAAAATTTTGTGTAAATTAAAAAAAAATACCAATATTTGGCGGTACTCCTAAACTACATGAACAATTTATTAACAATATGCCACAATAAAAGGTAAGTTAAAACAAACCTATAATATATTATCGATATAGTTCCTACATTAATTCTACATAAATCAATTTCTTGTGAAACTAAGGCTGCTAATAACTATTTCGTAGAGTAACTTCAAAACTTAATTATTATCAAATGAAAACTTTTTGAACTGTAATTTGTTTATACAATATATATTACTAACAAACAACAAACAAAAAATAGTAAGAAAAAACAAACAAAAATAGTATAGTAATAACAAACAAAAAATAAAATATAAGTTAAATCACGGTTTGTGGTGTTATCACAAATGTTATCTACTTGTTTGACCTAAGAGATTGGCATGAAAAATTATATATATATATATATATATATATATATATATATATATATATATATATATATATATATATATATATATATATATATATATATTTGTATTTATTTGATGTAGTAGGATTTATTGAACTTCATGAGATCCCTTAGTAGATAAATAATCCTTTGAATCTCGTATGTTATAGTTTGGAGATAGATGGAGATTTTGTTTGGATGTGTATAAATATCTTTCATTTTGCTATATATTTTTTTCCATTCATGTAATTTTCGTATTGTTCAGAATACTTCTTGTGGCAAATAAATTCAACATTTTTCTTTCCGAAATGATATGATAACTAATATAATAAAATCGTATTTAAATTATTTATTTGAATTTCGTAATACATATACGTCAGTCAAAACACAATATTTTTACTAATATTAAGTAAAGCCTCTAACACATATGTCAATCAACATAATCATACATATAAGAAAATGTATTTACCTCATCTTTTTCTAATCCTTTGTAACCGCAATGATAATAGTTGTATTCCTTCTCAATCGCAATACCTTTTTCTAAAAGCCTATCCTCCTACGTTCAAATTTCTGCTCCTTGCTCTTTTTAATACATGATATAGCATTAAAGAACATTACGTTAAAATATCGATTTCTTTTTAAAAATGTAATCGTAGAAAGTAGTGACATAAAAGCAGTTAAGTTCTTTCAACATTTTTGTAGAGAAGCGTAGATTGAGCTAGAGATATAATATTAATTTATTGGGAATACCTCTCTATACCGAAATTGGCCACAGCGTATAATTTTGTCATTGAATCGCTTTCTAGAATTAAAGTTAAGCAAAGATTTTATTTATAATATTAAAAATCTATTATGCAAATATGAAATTTGATATGTTACCTAAGATAAATTCATCTTACAATGAATTCAACAAAAATTATACTTCATTAATTGAAATAGGGAACGTCTGTTACGTTTGCAGTAATTATTGAACTTAAATATATTTAAATGTACATTTGTATACACATACATGCATGTATTCACGCACACACACATATGTACATACGGACAAATAACATTCCCTCTTTTCGCTTCACCATAGTCAGTACTTCAAGCCTTTGTATACTTTTACATACATATCCATCAACTAATGTTCTAGTTGATACATATTTTTGTATATACTAACTTACCTAACTACCTGCGTACTAATATTCAGTTAATTCATGCATTTGTTCATACTTTTACATACTTATTTTTCTACTCAGCAACTAATACCTTAGTAGTTTCATGCCTTTGTATGCGCTTATGTATATACTTACCTACCTAGTTACTTTATTATTTTATTTTTATGTCCAAATGAAACGAGTATAGACTCGATGTTAACCTTCATTTGTGGCAAATTCGTGACATGGCCTTCATTTTACTCTAATTTTGCTAAAGGGCACCTTTAAGCCGCCTTTAGTTTTTCAAAATTTACAGAGTTTATTACAAAATTATCATTAGACATAAATTATCCAAACTTGATCACAGCACATGTGTAATATACTACATATTACACATGTTGAGGAATTCTGTAGTATTATTTGAATTTTCATGGTCAAATTTTTGCCAATTTTGTATGATACTGTACTAAGGAAATTGAAATAAAGAAGAATTATACAAATTGGTTGATTAATGCCAACCATGGGTTAATATATACAATACAAGCCTTAGCACTGCAGCATTATGTTGAAGAATAGGAATATAAAGTGTTTAATGGCTAAATCTCTAATGACCTAATTTACTTGCTGTTTTAAAATCGATGTTAGGGGTGTCCTAAAATCGATTTAAAAATAGCAAGTCTTCAAATCTCCTAATTTAAGCAGGCATTACATCCACAGCGTCAAGACTAAGGAGTTGGAATCCTAAGTTTAGTAAAGACTCTGTTTCAAACTAAAAATACTAATTTATAAACAGAAAATCGAAAAACAGTAGATGTGTAACTTAAAGAAAATAGAAATAATACTACATCACGTCATTTCATTTAATTGTGAAACAGAAAATCCTTAAGTCTAACTGTTTGAACATGCAGTGCTATTTCAGTATTGGAAATGAAGAGTTGCATCTCAGAACTTAATCACAGAATCTTTGCTTGATACCCACAACACTATTTCAAAAAAAGCAAATCATCATCTCTCGCAGTTTAAGCAAGCAGTATTGAAGAGTTGGAACCCATAGTTTGATGAAAACGGTGCTGCTTAAGATTATCTATACTAATTTATAAACAGCAGATTCCTAAGTCTCACGATTTTAACAGGCAGTACTCCCACAGTGCAAGGTTGAGGAGTTCGAATACGAAAATTAGTGGCAGAGTCTGTGTTTGAGGCCGCAGATCCTCAAGTCTCTCGGATTAGGCACACAGTACTCTTGCGGTACTAAGGCTGAGAAGTTGGAATCTGTAGATCAATGACAGAATCTGTGCTTGAAATGCTCAATCCTATTATAAAAACAATGGATCCTCAAGTCTTACAGTTTAGGAGGGCAGTACGCATTTTTTTGGTAAAAGGATGATTTGGAACCCAAAGTTCACTAACAGAGTCTCTGCTTGAGACCATCAATACTAATAGACAATAAGAGTAGATCTTCAAGTCTCAGTGTTAGAGAGGCAGTACATCTGAAATAAGAGGATTTATGAATTAAAGATTGAAAATTTATTCTATCTTCTCGAACATTCTTTTTACGCCAAAACAAGCGAAACAAGTCCAAACTCTATGAGTTTATTCCCCATCACTGACGAGTTTTTGTCACCACTTTCTGGCTGCATAATTGTATTCTCATTTTGCTAAAGAGTAAATTCATGTTACACTTAGTCGTGTCTTATTAGACTATTATTAGACCTAAATGGCCAAAACTACAGACCGCCAAGACACAGCACTTGTACTATTCAATGTTGAGAAATTCTATGATATATCTTTAATTTCCATGATATACCGATTTTCATGGGACAATACCGGAGATGTATCCTTGTAAATAAAAAAAATATCCAAATTGCTTGAAAATGTCGGAAATAGTGGCATGCAAAAAAATACAGAGGAGTTAAGAACCTCCTCCTTTTTTGAAGTAGGTTAAAAAGCATTTATGAGGACATGATAAATATATTTAATATATGTAATCGTAACAGAGTGAATACCGTAGAAGAAAAATGTTTCAAAAACAGTGAAGGTTTATTTACTTTCTGTTTATTAATCTGTTCGTCAATAACGCGAAATCTACTAGATAGATTTTTATAAAATTTGGCATGGTAATAGGTTATATCTAAGAGCGATATATGGGAAAAAACAGTTCTCACACTTTTTCTCGCTCTAAATTGAACGAGAGTGAAACCGTGGGTCTCAGCTAGTAGATGATAAAAGTATAGCTTTTAGGATTTTTGTGTCTGTCTGCTTATCGGTTTTTTGTTTGAATATGCAATGATTCAACACATTAAGATGGAGTTTTTTTGAAGAACATAGTTGTTTACTCGAAGTAACATAATTTTTTGACTTGAGCAAAATCAATTTCTTCTATCTGAAGATACGACAATTTGATGTTTACAAAAATAATTTCCATTTCATTAATACAACAAAAAAGAGTCGAAGCTATTCGAAGCATAAAAAATGCACAAATATATGGTGTGTCTATGTGTATAAACAGCAAACTCAGTCCAACCCAAAGCAAAGACAAACCCACCCATGTCAAACCTTAATCTAATCCCAATCGAACACAACCTCATCAAAATCTAACCCAACCCGAACTAAATCAACCTTAACCAATTCAAATTAACCCAACCCAGCTCAACTCCAACGAGAACAACGCAATTCAAGCCAGCCCAATCCAACCCAACCACTTATAATACCTACAAAATTGAAATATGGCACATATGTTCTTTGAGACATACAACTTACACATATAAGGAAACCTAGGAATGCGAGGCAATAGAGAAACTCGCTAAGAACTAATTTTCTCGGAATCAACCCCTGTAAGGTGAGTGTGGGTGTGTTCGTGGAATGAGTCGTAGCACCATTTCTTTACCAATAATATCTACAAACTTTAAATTTGGCATGTATGTTTCTTATGCGACATAGACACCCGCTGAGAACAGGTTTTTCCAAAACCAACTACAAAGGGAGTGAATTGACGGTATAAGTCGGTGGCACTATCTTTGGATTCATAAGATATAAACTTGATGTTTGGCAGTCTTGCTCCTTATGTAACATAAACACTCACTGAGAAAGAACTTTACCGAAATTAATCCATAAGGGGATTGATGGGTGTAGGTTGGCGGGATAAGTCAGTACCACTACTTCTTTACTTATAAGACCTATAAACTTTGAAATTGACATGTATATTCCTTACGTGACATCTACACCAACTAAGAATGAATTTTGCCGAAATCAACCCCTAACAGGGTTAGTGGAGGTGAATTGATGGAATAAGTAGATAGCACTATCGCTAGACCTATAACATCTTCCAACTTGGAAATTGACATTCGGCGATATCAATACCTACTACGAATAGATTTTAACGTAATCGGCTACTAAGGGAGTTAGTGGGGATGAGTTTTTGAAAAAAACGGTTACACTACCTTTGGACCTCTAAGACCCGTAAACTTGAAATTTGGCAAGCGTATCCTTATATAATATAACTAAGCACGGATTTTACTAAAGTCAATCTCGATGGGTTAGTGAGGGGTTAGTGAGGGGTAGATTGGTGGCTCTATCTCTTTGTCTATAAAAGCAACAAACTTGAAATTTTGCTTTTATGTTTCCAACGTAACGTAGACACCCACTATGAATGCATTTTACCAAAATCAACTCCTGAGGGGGTGAATAGGAGTGGGTTGGTGGATTGAGTCGGTCGTGCTCTGTTTACCTATAAGACCTACAAATTTGAAATTTGGTATGTATTTTCCTTATGCAACATAAACAGTCGCTGAGAATGAATCGTAGCAAAATCAACATCGACCCAATACTCATCAAGTTAATGAGTAATGGGTCGATGGCACTATCTCTTCGCTTATAAGACTTGCAAACTCGAAACATGGCATGTACCTTACGCAACATTGACTACTACGAATTTTATCAATAAAACTTGGAGAATGTCCTGCATTAACGGTAAAGTAGTGCTTGTTAGCGACCTATTCATTGCTACCAGATCCTGCCTAATAGTAGAACCGAATACTAATAGCATCATCAACGTGACTCTCAACGGGACTACCAGCTGGACAATAGGATAATAAATTAAATAGCTAAAATATGAAACCATTATTCTTTGTATAAAAGAAGCCCTGTGTAAGGACCAAATACATTCGTTCATTCATTTGCATTGTTTAAAGTCAACTTTGCTTTGCGACTTTTGTCCTGAGCCCCCTGCTCAGTAAAAGTTGAATTGTATAAATTAAATAATAAAAATCAATTAAAATTAAATATATTAAATATTAAATAATATTATAATTGTGTTTCATCGAAATCGCTCCCAAATATCATTCTATTCGCACATTAAATAAATTTATTACGCATCGCAAATAAATTGTTTTTAAAAACATAACTTCTCGGTCACGCGGCGTAATTAGTACAGTCGTGCGGATCTTTGAAGCAGTCATCGCATCAGAAGCTGTTTTTCGTATCTACGAATTCATCAAAGTCCGGATCAACGACGAAACCAACCCAGCCACTATAGACCAGCCTAGCATCAATGAAGACTACGACACTGTAAGTGTAGATTTTATTTCTTATTGCCAAAAAGCAATCCCTTTATATTAACTTATATACAAATATAGTCGTGTTGTAAATTTCGCCTGATTCCCATTAGATCAAGCGTAAACTACGAGTAGACACACAGACACATACACATACATAAAATACATATATACATTTTTAAATAATTAAAAACAGCAAAATGGAGGATATCGTATATATATATATATATATATATATATATATATATATATATATATATATATATAGATACCTTGTATAATGCGGCACTTAAGATTGTACCACATTTCGACGGTAATCCCAATAAGCTGTACAGATACATTAAGACTGGTGAAGCCGCCTTGAAACATTACTATAATCCTGCTTATTTCCATAACACTATCATTCTAAATGGGATAGTTGGAAAACTTGAAGGGAAAGCTGAGGAAATTATAAATATTAATGGCGCAGAAACTTGAATCGATATTAAATTAACCCTAATACAGAATTTCGCGGACCAAGGAGACGAGAATTCTCTAAATAGAGATCTGGTAAATATCAAACAAAAGAAGAATGAAACTCCTCAGGTATACCATGAAAGATGCCTAAGCCTTTTAAATACTATAACAAATTATATCGATATAAATGAAGGGGATGAAAGCCTTTGTACTTGCAAACGCAAATTTTTCGCAAACCAAACGTTAAAAACTTTCCTAGCCAGATTGGAAGAACCGTTAGGGTCAACAATACGAGCTATGGGTCCCGATTCACTCCCTGTGGCACTTCAATACGTCAAAGAGGAGGAGAATATAAGTTATTCCCAACGAAACATTTTTAAATATAAAAAACTTTCTAATACTAATAATAATAATAATAATAACAACAACAGTAATGCTAATAACAATAACAATAATAATAAAAATAACTACTATCCTCAACAGAAACCGTTCCAATTCAAAAATTACCGCAAAAATCATTTTCACACGTGATTAAAACCTCGCAACAACCCTTTACCCTAGACAAACCTGGGCTAAGTGTACAAAAACCCCGGCACCAACAAAAACTCACTCCTATGGGCGGAATCTCTCACAACTCATACAACAGAACACCACAAAAACCTACATTTCGTCTATCACCTAATTACATAGCTGAAGAGCTACACCATAACTCTCCAGCTTCAGATGTTGAAACAATCAATACCGAATTAGATCCAGAAGATCTCATTGAATATCCATATTATCGTGAAACAGAACTACAAGAATCTCAAAATTTTCCAATAGACCTGGACCCAGAAGAGAACCCATAGTAGAAATTAATGCACACAACCAAAGATACTTACCTTATATTCAAATTCATAATCCACCCTTAAAGATTCTCATAGATACTGGAGAAATAAATTTTTCTTAGCAACCAAAATTATTAAAAAATATTTTCATAATTTCCCAATAAACTACGATCCATTTACCATAACTAATTTACATTGTGCAACAAAAAATTAATATTCCATCAATTTACCCCCTTTTGAAGAATTTAATATTATACAAAATTTGAAAATGAAATAACTAACATTCAGAACAGACTTATTGTACAACCAATCAAGCTATTATCATTTGGAATGCAGAATATTACAATAAAAACAAATTTAAACCATTAAAAGTTCAAAGGTTACAAACAAATCAACTCTATTATTATAAAAGTCTATTCGAAGATAACCAACTCATGAATGAGGAAACAGATACTAATAAACAAATATATCTAACTATACCTGTCTACCTCACATATATCTGTGTATTAATATTCCTGATATTCAAAAAGAAATTAACAAATAAATTAAAAGCATACTCTAAGGATAATCCGCAGAAACAATCCAATGACCAGGGAAACTCCGAAAAACTCATCAAACCCTTTTTCGTTCAAGATAAAGAAGAGGCTTGTCGCTTGTGCAGGAGGTTTTAGCGACCTATTCATTGCTACCAGACCCTGCCTAATAGAAGAACCGAATACTAATAGCATCATCAACGGGACTCTCAACGTGACTACCAGCTGGACAATCGGTTAATAAATTAAATAGCTAAAATATGAAACCGTTATTCTCTGTATAAAAGAGGCCCTGTGTAAGGACCAGATACATTCGTTCGTTCATTTGCATTGTTTAAACTCAACATTGTTTTGCGACTTTTGCCCTGAGCCTCCTGCTCAGTAAAACTTGAATTGTATAAGTTAAATAATAAAAATCAATTAAAATTAAATATATTAAATATTATATAATATTATAATTGTGTTTCATCGGGATCGCCCCAAATATCATTGTATTCGCAGATCTAATAAATTGATTACGCATCGCAAATAAATTGTTTTTAAAAACATAACTTCTCGGTCACGCGGCGTTATTCGCATAATAGATATATATGTAAACCAATTTTATTAAGTTGATGAACTCTTAACCTAATTGTCTCAACAACAATAATTTGAGTCGATTTACTCAACAGCTTTATGATTTGGTTTACCTTAATATAGATTTGATTATAATATATAAAAATGTATTTCTAACAAATAATGGTTTCCCAGGTAAAGATTAGCTAAAAATAGTCTAAATTTTTAATAAATCCACTTTAAAAATAAAGGTTAAAATTCAAAACAAAATGTGCGTATGACAATTTGTTTAGTTCTATTGTTAATTGTTTTTAAATTTTAGTTAATTTAAGTTAATCGTTTTTAAATTTTCTAGAGTTTCTAATCTATTTTGTCATGTATGACAATTTCGTCAAGTGCCTGATAGAGGGGTTGATATCCACAGTATATATACATATTATATGCATACCATGTAGGTATGCATATAATATGTATATATTCATTTAATAGCAGGTGAAAATAAATTTAGCACTATTACTTCGAATACACTCAGCTTTTAGAACATAATTAGATATTATACTCGTATGTCTTATATTTGTTAGCGAATTCGTGAAAAGCAAGTGACACGCGTTTTGTAATCGAATGATTAAACTAATTAAAAGAATAATAAAATATAGCTAATATAGTTTTCAATTCTATTAGTTAATTGTTACTTATTAAATAATTCTCAAAGTATATTAAAACAAAAAAACTTAATTTTTATCTATACTTAAAATTGAAATGATACCGTGCTTACACATACATCACACATAAAACTAAGGGAAAAGTTTTAAGAAAGTGTTTCAAATGTATTTCTAACTGGTTTCATTAATATCTACAACAGATAACATCCCGTTATTCCTCGGGAGGGTCAAGAGGAAGAAACAAAACCTCATTTTTGGATCTCCGAGTATTTTGTCAATATTTTTATTCATTAACAAAATCGTTTTAAAATATTTTGGAATAACGTGCAGCTCTAAAAATTACACTGTCCTCAAAAAGGAGATATTTATTATATTTCATTAAATGGTTTTAATTTAATAATACATCTATACTTACATACTAGAAATTGTGGTGTGATCACTGCGTGTTAGATATCAGTGAGTGTTAGAAAATGTTTGAAAACCTGAAGAAGTGCAACAGTACAATTTTCCCGCAGTTCAAATGTATTTGCGTCATTCTAAAAGATAAAAATTACTTGGTCATATTTATTAAAGAAACTATTATAAACTATTAGTTTAAAAAAACAAAGAACAAATTTTATGAAACTTTCCAGAAAATTATGTTAATACTTTAAAATTACACGAGCTAATACACAGGGGTTTACAAAACGTATCGATATATTAGAGGTAAAAGTTTTATGTGATGAATGTCACACCGAAATAAATTGAGAGCTCCTTCAGAATAATTAATATTTTGCTAATTAACCCATCCTGTCTGCTCTCTTGAAGCTTCTTTATTATAAGATTAACGACGAGCAAATCTTATCTTTCAAGTACGATTTGCTCGTAATAATCGATAATTTCAACAAAAAAAAGCCGCAAAAAAATTAAGAGTTTTGAAACGTTTCCATCAATAGCAAATAAATTCATACTTGACAATACTTCATAAAGTTCGAAATATACAAAAAGTACCCAACCGTTTAAGATTTCTGGATATTCAGTCTCTGAGTCATAATTACAAAGACAGTATTAATTCTTGAATTATAAATATAATCTTGATAATAGTTTCTATTCATCTCAAAATGATTTGGTAATTGAGAGTATATAGAAAATATTGTCAATTTAATATAAATATTGGCAAGCAATTCATATTTTATAGATAATTAGATTTAGGTAGTAAGTTCTTGATAGTAAAGGAAATTCAATTAGTAATTAATAACTTAAATTAAATAAAATGAACAATAAAATCAAAATTTGATCTTTTTTAACTTAACTTTTGCTACTTTACTTGAAATTACTGACAATTCTTGTCTCCCTAACACAAGTCCTGACGAAAGTACTAGTATGTCCTCAGTCTGGATCTGAATCTGCATCATTGTGAACAGATAGTAGCTGACATAAACATAAACGATGTCGTTAGCGGAGCAAGTGCGAAGAACGTCATTGCGACTAAACGAAAAGAAATAGAAATCCAATCACTTGGTGGCTATAGTTTTCGCAAAAGACTTGCAATAGAGAAATTATGCGCATATGGAAGCATATGGCATTATTCACTTCTATACCTTGAAAATAATATTAGAAAAATAACTTTAAGGGTGATAATACAACTAATAAATTATGTAAGTATAAAATAAATCATGACAACTATGCACCTAACTTCATATCAAAAAATTAAATTTTAAAAATAAGTTGTCGGGTATCGTATTTGGCCGAATAGGAAAAATGTGGCCAAAAATGTGGTCGAATACCGAATAGTATTCTAATACATATTTTATATTTTATTTACCGCATCTCCTCTCTATTTTTGAAGTAATTAAAAACATTCTTAATACGGCAGAAAAAAACTCTCCTTAAAGCAATTTCTCTTTTTCAACAAGCCCAACTACCCTGTTCACAGAAAACTTTAAAGGATATTTAAAAATCTATTAAATGTAACGTAATTCTATACGTAATACCTGTAATTTGTTTTCTCAATTTTATTTCTAGATATGAGTATTACTCCTTTACGCACCAGCTTTCTGTTTAAAATTAAGTATTGTAAATCATCTGACAGTAATGTGAAATTATTTTCGGAACAGATGTTGATCATTAAAGGATAAAAAAGCTGGAAATGACGTAAACATAATTTTATAATTAGGTGCAAACCACTAGACTAGCTTAAATTTAATTTAGTGTCCATCTAAAAATGCGTTTTTTGTGGTAAGTTCAGAAATAATTATGTATACTTACGCAATTATTTTATCGAAAGTCGTAGGTGGAAGTCCCGTAACGCCGGAAGGCACCTAGCGCCCGGCACTCGCAGTATCTCGACAATTTCGATTCAAAAATTGGCAAAAGGGGTGCAGTGGAAACGCAGAGGTATAGAGACACGGCAAGCGATTTGCGAATAACGCGAAGGGCCGCGGTGGGGGTAGTCAATTGCTGTCTTTAGCGGGAAAGCACAGCGTCACATAAATTCTAAGTGGGTATTTCTGCTGTGGTTTTGTGTTTCAGTGTTTAGATTAATTGTCAATAAAGATAATGTTCCATTATTATTCTTATAATGTGAAAATTTTCATCCGTTTCCTGAACAGTTTTGGTATAAAACACGTCATTTTGGGGACTCCCTGTCCCCTAGCACCGTACACAAATATGTCCCTTAACACTGGACAATTTACAATTTGTTTTTTCCAGGATAACTCAGGCCATAAGTGAACAGTTTTCACTTTATAAATATAAATGTACGTTTATTGAATATTCACTTCCCTTCTATAGTTAGAGGTAGTTCGTCTATTGGATAGAGGTCAGAAAAAATTGCCTAAAGATAAACAGTGATTTATACAGAAATGACTTATTCTTTTCTATATTTAGCTCTGTCTCATCAAATAAAATGTTATTATATTAATATAAACCACCAAATAACGTTTTTTTCATACAAAATATATTCGATCATGTAACTGCTTATTGTTACCAATGCCTGGCAGCGCGCGCCACATTAGAAATTTTCTTTAAATGACTAAGAAAACGTTTATTATCGAAGCATTGTATTGTTATTAAAGCACTGTAACTCGGTAAAATTTTACTATAAACAAAAAGCCAAAGAAAATAATGGATATAAATCCAAGGAAAAGAAATCATTAACCGAAATATCTAATATAGGAAAAACTATTTGGGTAGTGTGCTTAGAGGACCAGACGAAGACTGGATACAATGCTCAAGTTGCCAAGAGTGAGCTCATGAAGCATATGCAGACATTCCTGAATGTGGAGATGTCTGTATATGCGATCGATGCATGATGTTTTAATAATGTCCGTCGCTTGGGGTTCGTAGTTAGTTCGTCCGGTACTAGGTGCCAATGGCAAAGATTGCATTTTTTCGTACCAAAATTGATTTAAGTTTCTCAAATTTGTTTATGCGGAATTTTTATTTTTGTTATTTGATTTTGATTTTATAATTGATTTACTTAACTAATTCATGAATAAAATTACATTTCTCGAAGTAGTTTTTATTTTATTTTCTGAAAATCTTAAGTGTTCGCCAGTAGGTGACTTCCCCCTACTTAAGGATAATCGATATAAATTTATTGATCTTAACTTATACAAAATATACTATAATTATCCAACACGACCGATTTTAATTTGAAGAAATTACGCCCGCTAATTTTTTTAACATTTGAGTTGAAAACGTATCTTGATATATTACAAGTGGAATATTGTATAACCAGTACAATACTAAAAAAATTAAGAGCTCCTTCAGAATAACAATTTTTAGCTAATTGCACCAAGTCTGCTTTCCTGTAGCTTGTTTCCTTTTAAAATACCCAACGACTTAATGGTATTGTTAATATTGCATGCGCAATCTAGCAACAACCGTATAACAAGCAATCTAAATTAATGGAAATAAAACCTATCAAGCGGGACTCGCATTAGGGGGTTCCGTGCACGTTTATGCACTTACAAATATTTAAAGATGCATAGTACTTCTATTAATTTTTCACAAACTAAATATATTGTTTGCCATATTTTTCGCAGGCATGAAACGTGGTACATATCTCTAAAATTACAAGTTTAAAGATAATCGCTATAATTTCCCTGTAATTTCTTAGTAAGATTATGTCAACTCCGTTTTCTTCATGATTCTCGGTAGTTTCATAAATGAGAGTATGTTATATATTTGCATATTTTTAAAAAAAATTTTAAACACGCACTTTAGAATTTAGAATTTAAAAAAAATAATCTCATAATAAGCCCTTGAAAGTAATTATTCAAAGGATTTATTACGACTAACAAAATATTCAAATATATTTACTCATAACAAGTTCTTAGAAATAATATCTCAAATGGTACATAAAATTGAAAAAAAATTTAACCCCTTTTAAAGACCTGTATCATTTATATATATATATATATATATATATATATATATATATATATATATATATATATATATCTATATGAATATCTTTATAAAAATAAATAATGAAACTTTTATGTTAATGCATTACTATCCCAAATTTCAAATTTCTAGGTCGCACGGTTTCTCAGAAAATCAGCCGTGACTGACGCACAGAAAGACTTATTCATCTGATCTCATAAGGATCCTGTTTTTCCTTTTAAATAACAAAATTCTAAAAGGTAACAGTTTAAAAATATATCTGTAAATAGTAACGTTACGCGACCGATAATATTTTATATCATACCAAATGTATGAAATCACTTGAAATTTCAAGATATTCGGCCTTTAAATGTCGTCAGAAAGCTAGTATTCATTTTTGTATTTTAAATACGATGTATATAATAATTTCTTTATATTCTTAAAAGATTAAATAAAAAGCAGACGTATACACATGAAAGTGGAAAAATATAAGTAAAATTTAAGAAAAAAGTTTTAGTTTATATAAAACGAGAATAGATTTTACATAAACTTAAATTTGATTTCTTTTAACTTAAATTTTTCTAGTTTATTTGAAATTATAAATCATTCTTTTCTTCTTTAAAATGGATAATGGCGAAAGTACAAATTCATCCGCTGTTTTGATCAAACGAAACATAAACCTAGCAAATTTGTAAGTCTAGTATGTTTAGCGTTACGTAACAGATTAAATGCACAAAAATACCATTTTCATCGAACTTAATACTCACTTGATCTGTGATATAACACATGAAAAAATATGTTAATCCAAGTGAACGGATTAATATTTCTTTTGGCGAGCATGAAACAGAGTACAGTTTTCACAATACCTCACAAGATTTACAGCAAAACATTTATTCACATCTGGAAGCCGCGTTTTTGGGAAAAAATGGTTTTAGAAACTAAAATCGGGTTAAAAGAAAAGCTATTGCCTTTTTCCAAATAGTGAAGAAAAATTAAAGTATCCGAATTAAAACATATTGCTTCAATAATTTTATTATTCTATTTAAATAAAAATTGTAAGAGTAATAATGAACACGGTAAATTATATACATTTAAATAAATTATTGAAAGAACTATACTTTATTTGAGAACAAAGAACCCAATTTTTAAATAAATTGTGGACTTTTGTACTTAACTGAATAATAAAAATATATGGTAACGAAGAGTTGCTGAATATTTGTTGTAGGTCTAATACACATTTTACATTTTAATTACCGCATTTTCAAATGAATAAAAGATAGTTTATATCACGGTAATCACTCTCTTTAAAGCAACTTCACTAATACAAACCGAAACTTTTGGCAAGGGCGGTTTCTGAATTGAACCTGTCGAATTAATTTTTACGGATATGTATAAATATTTTATTTTTTAACTTTAATTATTACTGTCATTTTGTGTACCATTATTTTTTTTAATTACTTTGTATCTAGAGCACCTTAAAAAAAATATAATAATCAAATTCGTACAGGCGGAGGATCAATTTTAATGACATAAATAATACGTTTATTAATTTTTTTTTTAATATATCAACAGCTGAAAATATTTTTTGGCGAAATGGAGCTTTATGTTGAAAAAAAATCAACTTGGCAACGAATTATTAACTTTGAAACAGATTAATATAAAAATGAATAAATGCGAAAAAAATCAGATTTTTCACAAGTTATGTTCGCACACTGGTCTCAAAAATAGGTTTTCAAAATTCAAAATTTTACAACCAGCGCACGAACAGTATCATTCGCAATAAATATCGCGTAGTGTTGCATTATCTTTTTTATTTATTTCGTCAGTAAAATTTTTTTACATATACATTGATATTTTTGATCATGTACTATAAAATTATCGCACACCCAAATTTGAGAGGAGGAGCTTTTGTTATTTAATTTCTTGTATCACGTTATTATATGCTTTATGCTAAATAACAAATTCTTGCTTAATATTTTCCTTATAAGATAGACTGAAGAAATTTAAAGTAAACCCATATTCGCCTTTCAGGTTTATTTTTGGTGCTCTCGATAATTTGACAGGAAGTTTGACGTATTTACTCTGAACTTTTTCTTTATGTTGATGTTTAATAGCAATTTAGGGGAAACTTGTTTTATGGCAAACATTGTAAAAGGTCAATTATTAATTAAAAAATATGTATTGCACACTTCAATTTTTTTGAATAACAACGGATCTAAAAATTGTGAGTATTGTATAGAATCTTTCTATAAATGCATATACAGTTTTTTTTTGGGATAATTTTATCTGATTGTAGAATATGTGAATTATTTTTTTCATAACTCCTTTAATCTCTTTTTCACAAACTGGATAATATTATTTGAAGGTTGACGAGGTTATTTGTGGTTTCTCAAATAAACCTCCATCAAAGAGAACCATTAGTCACATTTATTATTCGTTGTTTTATTTATTACAAAGTATTTCATAACAGAGATATGTTAAGCTGAGATAAATAATAAATAGTAAAAGTTATGTGCACAAAATGTAATATTTTTATTTCAAAGGAAGACATCATTTTAAACTATTTTTCTGTCTAGTTGTTCAGGAAAAAGTATTTTAAATATCTTTCTGAGAACTTTGTCATCGAAAATTAAGTATCCCAAAGGATTATAATATTTTATTAAGTTACAACAAAGATATATCTTTAAAGTGAACGAATATTTCGTTTGGTAGGTTTCTCCAACTTTTTTTTGTCGTGAAAACTAACATATATGTAAATTAAGTGGAAACTCAAACTCGTTCTACTTGTTATAAAATGATAGGAATGTGTAGGTATTTGCTCCGAATACTGGTGAGATTTAATATGTATTATTAATTTATACTAGATTTGTTTAAGATGTCATGATCGTTACCATAGTACTTGAATACTATTACTTAATTAGGTCATGTTGTAAGTTCTACGTTGCTAGTACCTATAAACCGCATAACTATTGCCTTCTTTTTTGAAAGTTTTTTTCGTTTTCAACTCCTTTATTGATTAACCATATAGTAAAAATATGTTGTATAAAATTATAAATTTATATTATATATTGAAAATATTTTACTTAATAATTTACTGTCGATAGTAGCCATAAAAATGCTACAGGGATGTCAGTTGTATGGTGATAATATCTTTCCTTGAGTTACTAAATTGTATTTCTCCGTTTACTAAATTGTATATTTTTTGTATCGTACATCTCTTCTCCGATAAAAGGCTATTGCTATTCTTAAAAAAAATTTTTTGCTTCAAACCGGTCTAAAAATGTAAATTATTTTTTTTCGGATAAGTATTATTAATTGATTTAATGAATTGGCAGTAAATTATAATTATTATCCCTATTTGAAAACTTGTATGCAATATAATTTATTTTAAATAAAATAAGAAGTAAAATATTGCAAAATTGGAAGTTATTTACGCAGGTTCGGATATTTTATGGCATATTGCATGGTTTTTACACGTGCCGAATCTACCCGGTGCTGTGCGTCAGCGGATTAATAATTTTCAATTCAGTTGTTTCAGAAATAATCAAGTATTTATTTTTATTTAATAACAGATTTAATTACCTACTCATATTTTTAGATACGAGTCATTATTTAAAAAAAATGTACTCTGAATGTATTTTATGAGCTTTTCACTTTGATATAATACATGCCTGCTTAAATAATTTTATAACCTAATTTAGAATTAATCTCTAAATTTACGAATGCTGTGAATATATTATTAATATATCTAAATGCTAGCAAAATTTTCCAATTCAAGTAAACAAATTTCAATATGACAAATTTCAACTATGATATTTCAAGCTCGTTTAATTGATAATTGCACGATGTTGAAAATGGTAGAAATCGTAATAAGATAATAAAGTATTAATTTTAAATGTATTTTAATTACGTATATATCAATTTCAAAAGCAACGTTCTAGAACACAAAGGTTACGAAGTAAATTCAGTCAAGGCAAACTTTTCAACTGAAATTATTTTAGATATCGTTAATATGTTTTAAAATAGGATATAGGATTTTGAAAACTGAATATATTTTCTTAACTCCTAAGGGTGAGTAACATAAAAAACGAAATAATATTTAGCACATTAAGGTGAAGTTTCTCAAATAGGAGATAAAGTGTCACTATCAAAGGAATTTACAATGTTTTCATCTAATTAGATGAAGATGTGACCTTTAGTTAAGTTGTTTTTTTTAATATTTAGGTCTTACCCTTGCGAATTATTATCTCTTTTTACTGAGGTAAGTGAGCCGTTTAAATTCTACTAATTTATTGAAGAGGCATTCAGTTTTACCTTCAAATTACTTCGAAACTCACCGAAGTATTTTCTCATCTCATTATAATTTTACAGTACCATAAAACTCCTTTTAAACTAAAAACTCTAGTTAAAATAGTTTCTTTTTTAAATAAATAATGTTGTGTGTATTAATATATTAATAACATTTTTAATAATATTTTTTGTAATTGAAAATGTCTAAATATTGAATTTTATTAAAAGCTGGGTTCGGCTCGGAAGTTTATTAAAAACCCTCAGACAGACGAAAAACTTCGAAACGGGTGGTATTCACGTGGCATATATAATTTCTGACACTTTTTTTTAATAGTTATTTCCGACATATTTATCATCGTAGTCATCGACTTCGAAATCTTCGTGAAGCCAATGTAAGCCTATATTTCCTTAATTTACTAATGTAAATTAATAAAAATAATTTTGCATTTCAATGCACGTCAAATGCAATTTTACTGATTACTTTTACATTTTTGATATATGTAGCTATACTGTGAAAAATATTACGACACACTTTGGAGACTATTTTTGTAATATTTTATAACAAATCAGATAGATACCTTATTATAAAATACAGAAAATCTAAAACTACGGCTTGGTATTATCTTTTCATAGCTATCAAATGGACTTTTCAAAGTAAAATTTATGTAACACATAAACGACATTTTAAACTAAATGTCAATGAGAACCCTCTCGTTATTTCAGAAATGAGAGGGATGTGTGTCAATCTGCTATCCGTGTACAGAAATTGATTTAAGTAGGTCGAAAAAAAGAAAATATTATTATTATACGACCACGTATATCCATGCACACCATATACTGAAATAAGAAAAGCATGGATCTGCTGTAGTATTTTTATACAGTGGCATTGAAGTGAATGGATTGCATTCAATGAATTAAAAGGGAAGGTTATAATTTAATAAGTTTCTGCAGAATTTTTGAACATGAGATAATTCAGCTGCATGAAAATATAATGCCGATCAATTCAGACGCTGATGCGAGATTACACCGACCATTTAATATTGAATGAACTGAAGAACAGATTAAAGCACAATGTGTTACCTAGAAGTCAGAATTTTAAAAAGCTACTTTTATACTCCTCATATTAGCTTTTTTGATAAATGATTTTTTTTAATTAAGCCATCTTTAAAATAAATATGGAAATAAAAATGAAATCCTAGAAATGGCTCAATAGTACTAAGTCCATACACTAAATATCACTAAGCCAATCACCATGCTTTTTAAATATTTTTGATCAATTTTAAACATTTTTTACTACAATTCACAAGTTTATAGTTTTTGTCGACACTTTTACGCAAATTAAGCATATGTTTATGTAACGTCTAATGTCTATATTATCAAAGTTTTCTAACAGCATTGATAAAACTCGTTCGTGTTTTTCTTTAGCTTGTGCCCGTTTACTAAATTCCATAACTCAAAGAAATACATACTAATAAAGGAGACCTTTAGTGATTTACCCGAAAAGAAAAACATAACCTTTAAATAACATATAAAAAACGTATGCTACGATTTAACATAGAGAGCCATAACACGCATAGATTATGTCATGCTATACTGGTTCATGTTTTTATATTAATCTATACTTATATCGATATATAGAAAACATATTACAACAATTGCGCATAATTTCTAAAAATTGTGAAACTAAGAGGAATCAAAATTATGCATTTTCATTTCAATTATAATTAACCTTGGTAGCACTAAAATATTACAAATACTTCAAAATATATAAAATCAAAATACCATAAATATTACAATACATACATTGAATTTGGATTTTCAAGGGTCAAAGACGTAGCGCGATGCGCATATTTCAGAGCTCAAAATGCAAGTGAATAACAATTATTAACGGTGGTATTTATATTTTTAGGTTAGTTTGTGTTTTGTACTAGTTAGTGAGGCAGTGAGAAGTAAGAATTCAAGGTACTGATTTTTCGATTAACGGAACCACGGTGCAATGGTAAAAGCTTATAAAGCACAAAGGGAGTATGGCAAAAAAAACTCAGCACGAAGCAGGTAATAATTTTGCGGATTGTAGATATTGACCACTTATAAATTAAAACAAGTTTGTATAAAATGTAAATATTAATTAACAATCGCATTGCGGTTTGTAATTATTGGCGACGTAGAGCTTAAAGCAAGATTGTATAAATTATAAATATTAAGTCCTGTAATGACACTCGTTATGTTTTAAAAATTTACAATCTAAATTCAGAAAACATATTCTCACCAGTATTCGGACCATAGGTCTACATATGCGTATCGTTATTCCATGAATATAATGAGATGTGAGTTTAATTTTATTTATACTTTTATAAATGAGGTGTGGCGATAGAAAAAAGAGAAAAAACCTGAAGCTACGTTCGTTTGCTTTAAAGATAAATGTTTCTATCACCCCAATAAAATATTAAATGCCTTCGGAATACCCAACGGTCGATGAAAGAGTTTAACATATTTTTTTTTCAAAGAACAGAAATAAAACAGTTTAAAAATTATATTCTCAAGTTATATTAAAACATTTTATTTTGTGTATGAAAATATATCAGAAAAAAAAACAATTTTTTCTGTTCATCTTGACAACTTAATTTTGAGCTTAAGGTATATAAACTCAAAATTAATTTTATAAACAAACGAATAATACGTGTCACAAATTGTTTTCTATAATAGACAATACCAACAAATTTGGTTTACAAGCTTTGAGAAAACAGATTACGTTTGTGGAAATCAAAAGAAAAACAAACTTTATATTCTTTAATTATTCAACCTGAATGAATCTGAAAAAATTTTATTATGCCAAAAAAAATTAGATATGGACTCTTCCAAAGATATTACCTTTGCCTACACAATAACCACACATTTTAGTTACGTTGTTGTTTTGTTTTTTATAAAACAAGTTCTCCTAACTCATTATTCAATATTAATGTACAGAAGAATCACAGTGAATATCTTGATTTTTCCACCAAATAATTACAAATGCCAATATGCAAAATTTTTACCGAAGAATTTTTTATTTACTTTCAATTTATATAACTATTTAGCATCTAACCGTTATATAGAGCAAAGTACTTGTAACTATTACTTACTAAATATTAGCCACACGAAATTACAACAAAACATTTTTTTTTTCAAATTTGTCATTCTAAATGGCTAAGAAAAGCTAAGGCGGTAAAACAAATATCCCGTTTTGAATTGGGCATTTTGCAACGCGTTCAAAATTTCCATGTGATTTTAACATGAAATGTATCTACATATTCTTGTATTTAGAAGTTGTTTAATAAATTACTTAAATTAGGCTTTAAATAAATACCACAGAAGGTGATATAATTTGATAATATAAATCTATCAAGATATTTAATCTTGACTGAGTAACAAACACCCAGCTGTGTAGTATTGTTGTTCAATGCAAGCAAATCCGCAAATAATTATTAATTATCGCCACTTCATGAGTTATAGAGTACATATATTTATAGAGTAATAAAGTAACAAACAAACCGAATTTCGGATATATAACATTAGGGTAGGGATGATTTCTTCTTGCGCAAATAAACAAATTATTATAATACAATTCAACACAAATGTATCATTAAAAAATAAAGTCGTTAACGTCAAGAAGACTCTAGATCAAGACTTCTTAACCAGTGGAGCCCACCTCCCTAGGCGGGCGTAAGAGATCGTAAGAGTGACCCAATGTGTTTGGATAATTTAAAGAAATAAACTATTTCAAATCTTAAATCCACTCAATAATTTATTCGATCGCATGCAGGCGCAAATATCGCATTAATACAATTTGATCATTTAATTATACCTAACTATTTTTAGGAATGAACACCAAACTTTTTATTTATTTGATTACGCTTACAATTAAGAAATAAATGTCCTGCAAATGATGTGTTTTTTTATTGTAAATTGGAAAAATGGAAGGGGACATGATTGTTTTTTTTTTAAAACGAGGAGGCACAACGAAAAAAGGTTGGGTATCATTACTCTATATCTATTCTACAGAATGCTAAAAACTTCAAAGTTTCTTACGTTGTTGTCCTTTTACGTTGTTGTGCTTTATAGCAATTGCAAAATTCTACATTTTATGTTCATTTTTATAGCTACTCTACCCTTTATTTTACCGATGTATTAATATTTTTTGCATATACCTTTGAAGACGCCATCAAAATATATCTTCTTCTTAAAAGTCGGTACTTGACATATTAAGTACCTTAGTTAGGAATGTATTGAATGTAGAAAATGTCAGAATAAAACAGATTCCGATTCGTTGCCAATTTAAAAATTCCTAATAGTATCCACTTACTTAAAACTCATTTTCAATCGGTAAAAAGTCATGCCGCGTGCATGGCCCGTAAATTTATTAAAAACTTACGAGACTGGAATTGAAAATCAATACAAATCAATTATATTGTTTATAATTTTGTTCATTTTGGGATAAACATAATGAAAACCATTTCTAAGGAAAACGTTTACAAATTTAACACGAAATGAAATACACGAAATGAATACAGTTATTAAAAAACGAAATGAAATAGGTTGTGAATATATTTTGCAATCAACATATTTTTACTTGTATTATCTTCTTTATAAAATTCACAAATATTTACAAGAAATTTTTGTTCTGGAGGATTCCATTTAAAATACTGCAACATCGTTAGTTTCGGTCGTTTAATATTCATATTTAAATATATCGACATACCCAATATTCCTCATTATAATATTAATTTACATGTATAATATAAAAACATAACAATTATTTAAGTTGTGTGTTGTGCTTGTGGTTGCTTATGATACAGTTGTTATAAATACATTTTACAAGAAAAAAGCCTTTGCCATCCAATTGTAAAATTGTGTCGACTGGCAGATAAAAGTTTCTCCGTAAAAAGGTAAAAAAACTTGTGAAAATATTCTTGGATGACATACATGTAGTTTCACTCATATCTATAAATAAAATTGAGATAAAGAAATTATTGACTATTACGAGCACAAAGAAACTAACGAATATTAAGCCTAAAGATGAATAAATATTATTAATCGATCAAATGGTTGTCGCGATAGACATAAAACAATTGCCCGATTTTTTTTTGAGATTTGCAATTGATATCAAAATTACAATTAAATGAAATTGGTAGTTCAAATTAATTCCAATAATTTTAAATATAACATTAAAAAACGACGGTGGAGCGAAAACCTAACACATTACTTGGGAGCTTAATGTTTTACAAATCTTAAGTTTAAATTTGAAAAATGACGAATGGAATCTAAATGACACTTTAAAAGACAGGTGGACTATCAAATATATTTCATTACGTAAAAAGTAAGATATAAAATACCCGTTGAACATAGCGCAATACATATAAAACAATTCAACTTCGTTTTACACATTAAATGTGAAATGAAATTTTTTTATATTTTTCCATTGTAAAAATGAAAGTATATAGTATGATTTTGTTAAATAATTTGCTATATTTGCACATAATTAAACATTTTCATTTACATAGACTTGAAACTGTGGAAACTATTAGGTTTTGATAAAGGGACAAACACGTATGAGATCGTACTATAGTGATTTCTTGTTAGCAATTAATTTCCTGCGAGCGATGTAATGATTAATATATATATATATATATATATATATATATATATATATATCCATAAAAATGTTCTCTAATCACCTTATAAAGAGCACTTGTCGCAAATGTTAATTGGTACGAGGGAAGCTGTTTTAAAGAGAGCATTTTACTGCCATGACAATATTTTTGTTTTAAATCCTTGAAAATTTAAATGAAAATGCGATTAATCAAATATATTATATGTATGGAATTGTAACAAATATTCAGCAACTAATCGGTATCCGGCTTATTCGACCACGTTTTTGACATTCAGCCAAAGCAATGAACTTCAGCCGAAAATGTATTTAAAAATTTAATGATCTTATACAAAATTAATCACACTTTTGTTTAATGTGTATATTGTTTTTTATTCTTACAATTACACTTGAAGATTTTTTTTGCTTTTGTTTTTAAAGTATAGAAGTCATAAATTTTCATGTAGAAATGTTTTTTTTTCTTATTACCAGGGTATTCTTATTTCCTTTTTTCTGTGCCAAATGTCAATTTCGGAAAATTTATTTAAATGGATTTTTATTTCCTTTTGTACGTTGTTATGAGTATGTGAAATGAGTACAAAGTTCGGTGGTAATTACATTTTTTGCACTTGCTTCATTTATGTTATTGTTTATATTTGCTTCTATCTTCTCACAGTGATACCAGAAAGACGTACGTGTTCTCTGGGCTCATCTTGTGTTTAACTCAGATGAGGAATGCTAGTACTTTCGTCATTGCTTGTTTTAGAGAGACAAGAATTGTTAGTAATTTTAAATAAAGTTTTAAATTAAAAAAATTAGTAATTTAAAAAAAAATGTTATTTTATTATTAAATTTAAATAATTTAATTAATTGAATTTTCCTATCAACAATTTATTATCAAAATGTTATTATATATACATGTATATGTATATAAATATATATATATATATATATATATATATATATATATATATCATCATCATCATATATATTAATACGCTAAAGTTAAGATGTTACACTCCCTTTTTAGAAAAAACCTCACAACTAATCCACATAAATTATATATCATTTTATAGATAATTGCTTGCTCTACCGGCATCCACAACTAAAAAAATTATTATTGCTATTGTTTTTGCAAATTAATTAATTATTAAAATTATATACACAAAACAGCAATGCTGCCATCTAACGGCTCAACATCAATATGATTGACGATCGGTAAAATTTTTGTTTAATTTCAAATCCACTCACGTATAAATAAAGTGGCGCTTTAGCTCAATGCTTTTGATACTTACGCCTCTATATGTCAATTTTAGTAAAATATTTGTTTGATCTGTCATCTGAGCTTCATAATGGAATAAATAATGCGAAGACTTCGCACGGGTCACGCTAGTATATATATATATATATATATATATATATATATATATATATATATATATATATATATATATGGTAGGAATTGTGTATCTCCCAAATTGCTTTTTGTTAAATTGCTAAGACCATAACGGAAATAATATCTAAATCGTATTTATATTCAAAGAATGGTTACTGTATTTCGAATTACGAATTCTTTGAATCTCACATTCTTCGAAAATTAT
Source organism: Druceiella hillmani (assembly GCA_039881145.1). Lineage (NCBI taxonomy): Eukaryota > Metazoa > Arthropoda > Insecta > Lepidoptera > Hepialidae > Druceiella > Druceiella hillmani. The sequence continues at coordinate 44,532,323 of JAYKKI010000010.1, read as the reverse complement.
TATTCTGAAAAATCTCGTAATTTAATACACCTTAATCACATGAATATTTATATAAACAAATAAATAACATAATTGTTGTTTGTACTGTATCGATATATTTTTGTATAGTGTAATTTTTGAAACTGTGAAGACGATTTTATTAAAACTTTCATAAAATTTAAATAATTTTTTTTTACCAAAGATTTCACCACTTATATGTGATAACAATTTATAAAGTAGTTAGATGGTATCCTTATTAGTTTCAACAAAGATAGGTAGTAAAATTTAATTCGTTTCTCGTTTATTTTTCTACCAAATAAATACAACTGAACTACTTGACCTGAAATTATTCACAAGCATGTACTATAAAAATATTTAATTATAGCAACTGTTGGATTATTGAGCGGGAAAAGTATTGATTTTACATTCTTTTAGATTTTCAAACATTTCCTAGCAGATATCGTTCCATAGAATGTAATACATAGCGATAACAGAGTAATTGGTAAACGGTGAGCATAATTGAATTATTAAATTTAAACTATTTACTAAAATGTAATTAATATTGTCATCTTCTAAAGAATAAAATTTAAAAGTATTAAAAAGTAAAATTATTATCCAATCAAATTATTGACGAAATATTCAAAAATCCAAAATGAGATTTTTTTCCTTTTGTTCGACCCTCCAGAAAAAGACCGTTTCTATTGATTTTTTTTGTTTTCTAATGCATATACTTATTCGTTTACAATTGCTTATATTATATAAAGTTCTATTAAATACGGAATAATTAAAATTATATTGAAAGTACCAATATTATATATATATATATATATATGTATATATATACATAAATATATATATATATATATATATATATATATTTATATATATATATATATATATATATATATATATATATATATATACATATATATATATGTATAATAACGTACCTAATCCATATTATAGTGTTATACCTTAAAAAATTGTATCGAATTTTTAGAAAATTTATTCAATGCCTTTTAAGTTTAAAAATACGCTTACTTTGATATTTCTACCTAAAGTATATGATGATGTATATGATGATGAAATGATTTACTAAGAGTTGAGGATAATTTTAGCTTAACTTGTCCGGAGAAACCATTATTTGTAATAGATCTATAAATACTTTAGGTAGTATTTAATCAAATCTACAAATTATAAACCCCTGAAGGAAACCTAGGCAACTTGTTGTTACTGAAAAAAATAGCTTAATAATTTATCAACTAATTTAAATTTAAATTACCAATGTAATCAGCCTTATTCATCAAATTACTATTACTGCAATATGTTGCTCGTGTATACTTCAAAAGATTTCACCATGTAAAATAGTCTAATAAACTTTAGTCGTGAAGTTACGCTGAGAAAAAACCCTAAATATAAAGCAGTACTCGACTCGTTTTTATTGATCGGCACATGAAACTATTTCCCATCTCGTGGAATAGTATCAGTGGTAAGAGTTTAACATAAAAATAACATATTTTTATCAGTTTTATAAATTATTTAAAAAGGTTCTAGAGTTCGATTTTTTTCTTATTATATTTTCTTATTATATATACACACATAAATATAAATTTAAATATATATGTACATATATATATATATATATATATATATATGTACGTATATATATATATATATATATATATATATATATATATATATATATATATACACCACCATCACGCTCACGAAACCACGTTCTCTTATATATTCTAAGTTTTCAATCTATAAATAAATGTAAATACGAAATTGCGAAAAACCTTTTAACCAGAAAAAACCTTGAATATGGCTTGAAATGGAAGTCGGTTTTTACGAAGAATTTTAACACTATTCGGTGTTAAATTTCCCTTTCGCGCATCTGATTACGTGCACGCTAGCGAATTTATGTTACTTCAATTAACAAGAAGAACAAACTAAGTTGAATCGAAATAGAGAATCGAACGTCTTTAGGAAAACAAACATAAGTTTTTATAAGAGAGCTATCCTCATTTTGGAGTACGTGTTGATTGAATTCCTATAAAATGTAGGTCACATTTAAGATAAATTTACTATTGTTTATTACAAATATTATGACCTTGCCAATTGTAAATATTATAAATATCCAAAATTATACGAAAAGAATAAAAAATACAGTAGAAAGGAAAAAAAATATTCTGCCACACAGGCTATTGCTAAATACTTAAATCCAGCCGGCGTCTATAACTTTCCGAATTAAGGGATAAGGACTCTTAGCAGCTCACGTAGGCATTGCAATACCGCAAAACGGGATCCGAAAATCCGGCGAGATCCCGCTCAACTCATTAGCCTGCGGGATCCCATACCTCCAATCACGGATACCAGGATCCCGTAAATTTGAAAAATGGCGCGAAATCTTCCGCTTAAATAAAAATTTTACTCAACGAGCGCGAGGTCGCCGTTTTGCTGAGTAACCTTACTGCGTGGCGGCGGGCGGCTCATGCTGTAATGCCCCGCAGTCATTTTGTACGCCACATCAGCGTCAGTTGTACGTAGACTCGCGTCAGACTCAGGCAGATTAACGGAGTGTTTGTAAATTCACTTGTGTGTTTTTTAGTGATAGGTTTTGTGCTAAATATGTCGTGCCGTAAATAGCTAATAATTGCTACTGGTATAGTTACTTATAGGTGCTGATGGTGAGGGGCATCCAACTTAGTTAAAGTTTGTGGCGATATTTTAAGAAAAATGATATAAGTGGCTTGTGGAAAATGTCTCCTGTGTTTAGACTACCTGACAATTATTCAACGTGCTACAAAAGGCTTGAAGATACATTTGAAGACTAAACATAGGCTTGATACCAATTCTCGTAACAAAAACTTAGGAGAAGAATCTATACCTAAGAAGGAACTCAAAACTATGGATAGGATTTTACATTAAACAAAACCTCAGGGATAAAATTATCTCCAGAATGGTATGCAAATCTTGATTCCCCTTAAGTACACTTTGCATATCTTCGGATCTAAGAGACTTATTTTCTAAAAGTGCAATCAAACTTCCTAATTCACAAAATAAGATAAGATCTATCGTAACAAATTTCTCCAACGCTGTTAGAGCCGACATGATAGTAGAATTCAAACATCTTAAAAACCGTTCAGTTTGGATTTAGTTCATATACATGGCCTGGGTACCGCATAACACTGCGAGAATTTGGTGAAAGAACATTTTAGGAGTTTTGAACTTGACTTAGACACAGATATTATCGCTAGTCCAATGGATGGCGTTGGATTGATGAACGAGCGCCGCATTGAGTTCACAGGAGTTTTGATTTGAGTTGAAAATAACGAGTAGGAAAGCGATGTTTTGGAAAACATACCTGAAACAGAATCATACGCAACTGTCATAGACACTACACTTCCATTAGAGTAAGAATTAGAGAAACTGTTAAAAGAAGAAAAATAAAAATTCAAGAAAAAGCTAGGGAAGGATTATGAAATAAAATGGGAAAACGAAATAGCGTGCTTTGAGTCCGATAGAATCAGAGAACAGTACCAGAGGGTTGCCTGTAATTATAAACTGACTGTTCAGCCGATTAGTGTAAACACTGAGGGAGCTTTTTCTATAGCTGGATATATTTGTAGTTATATAAGAAGGGCTGGAAGATGATATAAACGCTGTTTTCTTCTTAAGAGTACATTATCAAAAGCACCTGAATAAAGTGATGAATAATTATGATTTAATTTTTAGAAACTAGAAGACTGGATAAGTATAACACAAAAACAATTTCATAAAAAACTGTCAGGTGTAGGACAATAAGAACAAACGAGGGTAGATTAAGAATAAGATAGAGTACTTTTTATACCAAAGAAAGCATTTAAAAACTAGTCAAAATATCTTAGCTAAGCACTTAAGATAATTATTTGAAGTGCTTAGTTAGAATTTACCGAATTATTTGACATATAATTTTTTAACGAAACATACTTTAATTATTCCTTATAATTATCTATCTTCATACTGTTATTTGTTGTTAAACAAATTTTGATTGTTTAATATATAACATGTCTAACAAAAGTTGATTTCTTTAACAAAAATATGTTATTTTAATATGATCATAAAAATTTATATTGCGAGTGCAGAATCCCGCGGGGGATCGGTCAATCCCGTACACTGATCCCATGAAATTGAAGGAGCTACGGAATGGCAATCCGTAAGTTAGTGCGCGCCGAGCGTAATGCGACATCATTAAGGGCTACCGCGCACTAGGCAGCCCGGCCGCGGCAGCCAGGCTGTGGCAGCCAAAATTTTGAGCAGCCAATTCTATGCAGCCAGCCGTCGGCCAGTCATAACGGTGAGTCGAGAGAGAGCGGACCAATATGGACGTGGAAGATGTTTTAATTGTGTACTTTCTGTCTCGTAAGACACGCAAAGCAAAAAGAAGATACTGGATTCATCCTCTACTTCTCGAACGACACTCGAAGGGCATATTTCAAAATTATTTCAAGGATCTTCGAAACTATTCAGATTCCTTTTTTAACTATACAAGAATGTCAGTACAGTGATAACCTACTGGAGAACATGAGTAATTCAATAAAGGGTACTAACACTCGTATGCGTGCTTGTACAAAAATTAATTAAATTTATTATTGGAAATTCTTGTACAGATTCCTGAAACAGGTCTAATATTTCAGAATTTTGAGTCACATCGGTTGAAATTGTGTCAGTCGGTGATAACAGTGCACCATATCCGGTAATAGTGTCCTGTCTGTCTGGTGTGGAATATTCTCGACGACTTGGTTCACTTCCCGAAGCATGTATTCTATAATTTGGCAGTGTAGAGTAACCATGGCGATATTGCCCACTTCCCGAGGCTTCTGGGACATAATTTAGTGGTGCTGTATATGGCTGTATGGTCCAGCGGCTGACGTTCCTGGTTCATACTCAGAAAAGCTTTGGCGAAATGAACCGAATTCGGAATGATGAGTTTCCACTTGAAGCGTTTGTGCTCTTTTTATTATGTTAATAATTTCTACGTTTGTGGAAAGCCTACGATGTTCTGGAATCTTTCTAAAATCATCTGTCAGTGAAATCATAAATAGCCTATCTGGATTAGATTCTTGGTTCCTCTCTCTGTCTTCTCTCATGGCGATACTTTGTTTTAATATTTCAACTAAACTTTCATCGTCAGTTTTCTTCTTCTGAAGTATGCTTGGCGATTTGGGAGAAAATCAGACAAACGGCATTTCCAGAATTGAATGAAGAAATATGGATTGAGACAAGCAAATGGGTTTAATAAAAATACGAACTATCCCAATTGAATTGGTTCCATTGATGGAAAACATATCAGAGTAATAAAACCTAGTGGTTCAGGCTCATTCTACTGTAATTATAAGAATTATTTTTCCGTCATTTCACTCGCTGTGTGCGATGCGGATTATAAGTTCGTTTTATCGAGGTTGGAGCTTATGGAAAATGTAGTGACTCATCTATTTATAAGCAATCCATTTTTCATGAAAAACTCTTCAATAAAAATTTACAAATTCCGAAGAAAAAACCTAAACCAAACAATGGAATACCAATGCCACATGTTATTGTGGGAGACGAAGCATTTGGTTTATCCGAACATTTGATGCGTCCTTGCGGAGGAAGGAATTAAGCAGAGGTAGCCGATTATCAGCGTCTTATAGGGATTTATTTGCGGGTTATTTTATAAATAAAAACCCGCTAGAGTGGCAAAACAGAGTTGCATTAGGGTAGACAGTAGTTATGTATGTGAATTATTTTAAAAATAAACAAAATAATTATTATTATATTCAAAAAAGTTATTTACCAAATTCTTTCTTTTCATTTCCTGAAAAATTCTGCTCACACATTACATTTGTGACTTCCTCCCATCTCCTTCTCTTTGTTTTTCGACCTTCAAATTCCTGTATAAATTTCTCCGTATCGAAACTCATCATGAATCTCTTTCTGGAAGGCAAAATACGTCTGGCTGCTACTACAAGTGTGCGGAGACTGAGGCAGCCGCAATACAATTGGCTGCCGTGCAATCGCCCCCGTCCTATTGGCTGCCGCAGCCAAGAATTCTTGGCTGCCTAATGGGCGGATTCCTATGAGTTGTCTATGTCGAATTGGTTACCGCAGCTGGGCTACATAGTGCGCGGTAGCCCTTAAAGCACTTTATCAAGTGATACGGGATATAATTCGTAGTAAAACAGATTTGTCATACAGATAGCTCAGTAATTTTTAATTTTTTTATGGTTCTGTTTATAGAAACAAAATGATTAAGTGTGAATATAATTTAGAAAATGTAGAAAATAAAAAAAAAATCATGTGTGCAATTCACACGTGGTGGAGTGAAACCTTTAAACATTTTGGCTTCAAGATAATGAGACGAATGTAAAATTTCGGGAAGAGGATAATTGTAGGTTTTAGTTATGATCATAGTGATAAAAATATTTGAGTACTTCCTATGATCACTTTCACTATGTTGAACAGTAAAATCATCATTATGCGTAATAACTTTCATTTTCCACATTCAATGACGCTTTTCGGCGTGCACGAAATTCACGAACACGTTCCGTTGAACTTTTTGCTGTCTTTTTATCTTGTTTTCCCTTTTTTTTCGATAATCGCGACAATATTCTGCACTCATTTTCAGCATGTTTAAAGAATTTTATTATAAAAATGATGAAGAATTTTATTATAAAAATGATGAAAAAACCCGGGTTTAGATTTTGGAGTCCATTAATATCAAAAGCACACTAATATCAAAATAATTCTAAATAAATATTTTGAAAATAATGTAAAAATTAATGAAGAGTGTTGTTTTACAAAATTATAATCTCCTTTTAAGAGGCGAACATACGACAACAAAAGATTTAATCCACCTTTAATATTTATACTCAAAAAAGTGTCGTAAAATACATTATTTATAAGGATAAATACCCTAAATCCATGAAATAAAATTAAGTATTAAATATTTCTGAAAGTACTATTAGAAATAGGATTTACGAAATTTATTGTGAAATATAATTCTTCTGCAAGGTGAACAATGGCATTTTTTTCGATAATAAATTAAGTAGAGACCGAAAAAGAAATATGTAAGGGCCAGAAATAAAACATTTAACGGATATTTAAACGTATATTGTTTTTTCTTTCTGTCCATTCAGAGTAAAACTGCTGAATACGTTATATGTCCACGTATTTCTAAACATGTTAATAATACAATTTATTTACACGTAGAAACTTGGAATATATACGTCTCTTGATTCAGAATTAAACCATTCCATGAGTACAGAAAATACTTCATGGTGTATTTAATAGCATACAACATTTCATAAAATTATGGCAGCTCAATGGAATACTTGTATTAACCTGGTTAACCAGCCGTACTTTTACTTCCCAGCGTGGCAGACTTTTAACATCAATGGAATTACGACAATACAAACCGAATCACTCACTTTAAAACGAACCCAACAATCAGACCAAAACGAGTTTTTGAATGGAATAATTTTATCATTATCTTTGGCGTAAGCCACCTTTTGTTCGTAGTAATTATTGTTTTATATTTCGCCAACAAAGGGAGACTTATCTTCAATAATGACCGGAAAATTTAAAGAAGGTTAACAATAAAGGTCGTCTGAAAGTAATTATATTATTGCAATAATCGTCTTAATAACGTTTGTGGATAATTCTTATTATTAAATATTACACCTGTAATTAATCTATAAAGATATTTCCTCTTACATTCAGGTACTTATTTCAGTAACAAAAATTACGCCTTTTGAAATCACTGTTGTATAAGCTTGATTTTGGTAATAAAAAAAATCACTACAAACTAAATAGTGTATCACTTTGTATACTGAACCGTATATTAATGTGTATCACTTATTAGTTGATTCACATTCGAATTATCAATTAATAAATGTATGTTATTAAGAAATTAGTCCAAGTTCGAATAAAGAACCAAAACATCATGTTCGCTTTTCTGCGTTCAAAAAACTCAACCATTGCTTCGTTCGTTTTGTACAATCCGTATTCGCTCTTGTTGCGTACCAAAAAATATAGAATTATATAGGTTCGTTACGGTTAAGGCGCTGACAACATCAAATTGAGATCATTTAAAAAGTAACAAAATCAAGTTAGCAAAATCTACTAAATTTATGGCCATGAAAAAAATGTATGTAATTCGGACAATATTTTTATTGTTTCCAAAACACGACTAAAATATATTCTATATATGAAAAAAAATCCAAAGACATATTTTATTTAAAATCTTGGATGACATTAATTGAAAATAAATTCAATAAAGTAAATAAAAATCGAATAAAAAATATAAAACACTCGCATGCAAACAGCAGTGTGTGCCGAGGAGCGATGCTAGTTGGACTTATGTCGCTTGTTTTCCCATCCGCTCTAAAAGCAATAAAAATAAAAAGCGTTATAATTAAATTAATTTTAATCTTAGGTTTGGATCTGTGTTTTAATATCGTAGGAATAAGTTTAGTTTAGCACCAATAATATTTTGACATTTATTGATAGGACATGGGAGAATATATATTATTTCTTTCACATAATTCATCATTTTCCAATACTTTTTGCTTACTCACTTTTGAAAATTTTCATTTTGTCTTTTTTATATTAATTTGTGCTTGTATTTATAAATTTTTTTTCACGGATACTTTTTGCTTATAATATTTTTAGACATTTTGAGTTTGTTTTTGTATATCAATTCTTTCAGGTCACAATAGAGTAAAAGATCATCGTGACTTTCAGCACAAAAAATCAGTTCGCTTATGAAAAGCCTGGCCAAGCATCACCAAGAAATAATGTGAACTACTTGTAAACGCGGGAATTTTCATCCTACCTAATTTGACAATCCCAACTAATGTTAAAAAATCAAATGTGCATTTGTTTGACCTTTTTCACATCGTAATGGAGCTACAAATCGACTTGGCTTTTTTTTTTAAATTTAATTTTTACTAACAGTAATAACAACTATTATTAAATATTCAAAAATCTGTTAATTTATTCTTTGTTCACGACCCAGTGGAGCAAAATAACATTACTTTATACACAAAAATAGTTGTCGGACCAGGAAACGACATAGACCATTTGTCAACCCGAGAAATCTCTTCCTAACTGATATTACAATCTCCACCTGTGTTAAATAATATTAAAAATTCAAAAATCTGCTTGGTTGTTTCTCTCTCACGTCGAACTAGAGCAACAGATCGACGTGGCTTTCTCCATAGAGATAGTTGGCAGCCTAGAGAAATAATGCAGGCTACTCTCTTATCCTAATTAATATGGTAATTTCAAAATTTACTGTTCAGGAAGTATATTTGTTTGTCCTTCTTTCATGTTCCAATCGAGCAACAGATCAACGTGATTTCCTGCCTTAAAATAGTTAGCGGTCCGGAAAATGCCACCGGCCACTTGCGACCCGAGAAATCTTATCCTAACTGATATTATAATCCCAAATAATATTACAAATGCAAAAGTGTATTTGTTTGTTCTTCTTTCACGTCCAAACAAAGCAACAGATCGACGTGACTTACTGCAAAAAATTAGATTGTGGATCAGAAAATGAAATACGCTAATTGCCAACTAAATTGACATTAGTTGTTATACCAGGATAAGGACTAATCACCAACCTGAAAATCTCTTCTTTACTAACATTGCAATTCTAACCATTGACAAAAATTCGAAAGCGTGTTTGTTTGTCCTTCTTTCATGTCGCAGTGAAGCAACAAATCAATGTATTTTTTTGCACAGAGATGGTTGGTGGGCTAAGAAATAATCTAATACTCCAATCAGGAACTTCTAACTAAAACCAAAATCTCAACTAATATTAAACATTTGAGAAGGTTCTTTGTCCTTCTTTCACGTCCCAACGCAGCAAAAGATTGACTTGAATTATTGCACATAGATAATTGGGGAACTGTAAATGACATATGTAAATTATCAAGGGGGAAATCTGATCATAACTGATATCACAATCCAAAATTATATTAAATATTCAAAAGTCTGTTTCTTTGTTCTTCTCTCACGTCTCAATAGAGCCACATATCGATGTAGCTTTCCGCATAAAGATAGTTGGTGGACCAGGAAATAATACAGGCTACCTTCCAACGCAGACAAGCTTATCCAAACTAATATAGTAGTCATAAAATTTACAAATCAGGAAACATATTAGTTGGCCCTTCTTACACGTCATTGGAGCAACACATAAATGTGATCACCAGTACAGAAATAATTAGAAGATAGGGAAATAATAAGGCTACTTAACAATCTTATCCTTACTAATATTACAATCCTAATTAATTTTAAAAATATTATAACAAAACGTGCAATTAATCTTGAAATTTTTCAACATTTGCAGGAAAGTCGTTTCCAGATTTTTGTAAGTTCGTACACTCTGCTAGTGATACTGAGTAACTTTTTCCATGTGACCTATGGCTATAAATGACAAACAAAATTGAATCCTCTATACAAAAATAACGCAGTTTGAGTGTCGTATTTATATGGGGTATCGAAAAAAAATATAATTTGCAACCTTATAGTTCCATAGGAAAAGAGCAGAACACGTGGTTTAAATTTGGTTCATTATTTAGCCAGTAACTTTGTAGAAGTACGCTCGATATAAATAAATATTATTTCTAATTTTATCATGGTGAGTACGGAATTAAGTAAATTATTTAAAATTTGACAAATATTAATTCTTATTATTATTATTCTGAATTCCTAATTTGTATAAAAATATATTTTATAAGCACTAAAATAGTAAGAACTTTAACTGTAAATAAAAATCAAAGTATTCGCCTGCGTCTGAACACTTCAACCGTCTTCTTTACCGTAGAAAAAAAAATCGGAAGCAGTCATGAGGACTGTTTACAGAAGTGAAAACTTAAAACTGTATTTTGAAATTACAAACTGATTGTAATATTAAAAATACCATAAAATTATTAAGACTTCTTAAAATTAAAAACTCTTAATAATTTTATAATTATTATTTATAATATAATTAGTATTATTAGTTGTCGACCTAATGTTTTACATGAATATATATGTACATATATATATATATATATATATATATATATATATATATATATATATATAATATGTATATAGTACCAGGTGACCGAGCGATGCTCGGTGTATTTCCCCCGCCCTCCCCCCCCTACCCAACCCCCTCCCCCTCCCACTCCAACTCCCCTCCCCCTCCCCCTCCCCCCCCTACCCAACCCCCTCCCCATCCCACTCCAACTCCCCTCCCCCTCCCCCTCCCCCCCTCCGTTTTTATGTTGCGTTTAAATAATTAAAATCTAGCAGGTATTAAAATCTGAACAAAGTAAAAGACTTTTGGTTACATAAAAACGTATTTGTTTATTAAAAGAATAAATTAATGTTTGCATCTTTGAGGAAAACGCGATATTTAAAAACGATGTAAAATATGATGATTTATCAAAAGAATCAAGAGTAATTATAATATCTCATATATAACGTACCTTGAAAAAGAAATTTGTATAAAAACTTCTTCCTTAATGTCGTTCGGAATAGATCATTGTCAGTTATCATAGATTAAAATTTTCGTAATTAATTTGTTTTTTAGTTTAAATATTGGACTATTTTATTAAACGATTATTTTATTTATTTTTACCTTCATATCTATACTCATTCATTAGATTATGTGGGGCGAATCCCTATCATTTCATTAAAAAGGATGGCTTAGTTTTTTATCAGGACCATGGGGCCGTTAATCATTTAATATTCATTCAAAAAATTAAAAGCGATGTTGTTGATACATTATGGAAATGAATGTATATCCAAAATTAATAGAGAGAACAAACATTTTTTTAAATAAAGTGACGAAAATTTTATTTATATTTCCCTTTAACCAACGAAACCCTATTATAAAACTTTCGTGTTTCCATTAGATAGTTTGTTGCATCGCATGTATATAATAAATTATTAAATATTTTAGTACGTACTTAAACATTACCGTTTTGTAGAACGTAACTTTCCTTAAAAAAAAGGAAATTTGCAAATACCGGATAATTTTTGCTAGTGATTTATCTCCATATCGTAGTGAGCAGTCGATAAATATGTGAAAAATACTAAGGTTTTAAAATATTAGTTGCGAGCGAGATAAGAAATTGTTACTTAAGCACGCGGAAAAATGTATCAATTTAACACCTAAATAATAATTATGAGCCTGTATTTAATCCAACCAAATTTAACATAACTCGACCCAATTTATCAATAATCTAACATGAACCAACATAATATAACTTAATACAGCCCAGCGAAATTATTTCAACCTAACATAACGTAACCCAAGAAACCCAAAATTATCCAACTCAACCCCACAGAATCTAATCCAATTTGATATAAGCCAAACAACGCAGCACAACCCAAATAACCAAACACAATGCAAAATAACTTATTTTAACCCAGATACCCAGATATTGAAGATATTTTTGAAAGAATAATTAAGGATTGCATAATAAAAGTACGAGTAATAGAACAGAACAATGTAGTTTTTGGAATTTTTTTCTCTTTCTAGTTGTATCTGTGTATATAAACACGCATCACATAAGACCTAGTGATATAATTAAGCTATGGACTTTTGAGGAGTATATGGGTGAGCCAAAAGTTATATTTCGTTTTTATTCCATCTGAATCGGTGCACTCAATCAGATCACATCCAAATTTAATATTTTCAAAAATGCATTTACATTTCAAGAAAGAAGTGTCCAGATACTCAAAGCTTAGTAATTACACAAACGTATAGCGTATCTATACGCATCGATAAAGAATACTATTTGTAATTTAAAGAATACAGTGAAATTTTTCACACAGAAGTAACTACTGACTTTCACACTGAAGTGTTATGGGAGGAGCATCTGTTTGAGCAAGCTTTCCCAATGCAGGCAGACACATGAGGGTAGACATTATTAATAATTGTCTTCAGCAAATAAAATGTTTCGAAATTCAAAAATCGTCATGTGCTTATTATGTTTCCTCGATTTGTTTAAAATTTAATTATGTTGTCAATATTTATAATTTAATTACTTTGGTAAGTTTATAATTGGTTGGTGTAAATTTATCGTTGCGTACTTTATGCCCTAAGGATATATAAAAGCTATTAAATTGATCATAAATAATTTTTTTATAATTCATGCCTGAATATATTTGTGTGGAAACTGTTTACTTAAATCGTATTCATCCATAGCGGCTTCAATAAAATTTTAATAATGTTTACATTAATTGGTATAGTTATTTAGAGGATAATAAATTGTTTATAATTAGAAGTACGGATCAAATGAATAGAGATAAAAGAGAAGCAAATTTTGATTTAATTAATGAAATACATACATTTCTATTTTTATTATTTTGAAATCATGGCTGTTATCTTATTACTTCAAATTAGGTATTGATTGCAATGTTACTTTAATTTTTTAAGTTATGAGATTATATTAACCCTTAACCCTGCTACTAGGTCTCCGTGAAATTATTCTTAATTTAAATAGGAATCAGCAAATTTTATGAGATTTGTTTCCATGAAATAAATCAAATACCTACTATCATATATACTACTAGAAATCTAGAAAAGTTCAAATCTAGAACCATTTTATTAAAATTTTGAAAAATATTATCATCTAGCGTCAAATAAAAAAAGTATTTTTAAACTATGATTTTTTATTTCCTGTTTACACATTAAATAAAAAATAAAAGGTCAATTTAATAGAAAACGAGACTTTATTCGCTTTATACTTATAACTAAAAATATAAAAAGTAATAACATTTTTAATGTCTTCAAAATATGCAAAATTACAAAGGCTTTGTTCACTTATCAAACTATAATCATTTTATAGCAACATCAGTTTAGTCTCAAACGAGAATTTTTGTTATTAACTTTGTATTATTATCTTAAATTATTTTTCACATCTGGTACATATTTTTGTATCAAAGAAATATAAACGACATATATTTATTTGGCGTGTTGAATACACTCTCGGAGTATTACTATCCTTCCGGTGCGGGCGCTCGAGTGTATTAATGAGTCCTCAGCTGTTGATGGATTCGCAGGAAGGTCAATACCGATGTCTTGTAAAAAATTAAGATCTCATACCCTGAACATGAAATTTCACCAAAGCATATCCAAGGTTTTCCAAAAAAATACAATGACTCGTCATATGAGGGTTGGATGCAAAATGAAATTCATGACCTTTATATCTTCCTGTTGATCGAGTAGGCTACACATTTCTGATCCAGGGCATCAATATCACCTTCATTAGAGTTGCAAAATAACATTATTTCTGGATTCTTGTTTTCAGGATTTGTAACAGATTCGTGATAAGCACTATACCAGCGTTTTTTTAAGTACGAAAACATTAAAGTTTCACTACTCTGTTAGCCATAAATCGATAAAAATCAGAACGGCTTCTATGAGGAAAATGCTTCGAAGGAATCCCTTTTCCATTTTGTTGTATTGTGCAAACATATGTGTGAGTTGTTTTTATTTCAGAGCATCGACTAAATCAAATGAGGTAAATCAATTGTCACCAGTTATATTCCTTTTGGTTCCATAAATCAGTTTAGCGAGAGTCACAACTTCCTAGTGAATACCAACAATGAATTAACTCGAGAAGATGTTTCTTTTCCTGCATAAACAAAAGCGTTGAATAGATAATGTGTTTATAGATAATGTGCTTATAATACCTTGATAACCTTCATTGTGTTTTACATTAACACATTATTTTCAAATAATACTTTGCTGATCTTATTGTGGGTCAAACTTTTATTCATTGTGCTCCAAAAACTTAAAAAAAAGAAAACAAATAAATGAAACTGTATTCCAGAAATATTACTTACGTAACTAGGCCATTGGAGTATCTGCGTCACACAGCGGTTCATATCTCGTTAACCACAAACGTTAGCCCGCTCCCTGCTATCTCTCAGGCGATACTAGAAATATACGAAGCCCCGATCTCGTAAAGTTTCAAATAATGAAAATATTGGATACAACTTGTATGGTGTGGAACTCTGCTCCCTGCGAGTGATATTAAGATTTAAAATATATCTTATTTTAGCCGCCTACGTATTTAACTAAAAAACACACTTATTCACATTTATTTCGATATAATCAAAGATCGATTTAATCGATCCCGAGATCTATTATTCAAGGAAAGATTGGTATTCCTAATTCACAACTTGCTTAGTCACTTTGCTTAATTAGTTTGCATCATAAGAAGTAATTTTTTGATTATTTATTAATAATTAAATGAAACTACGTGAGGGAGTATTATTTCTACTTTTTTAAAATTATTTACCACGATCTAGGTCTCGTTGTATTACAACATCTCCAGGTGGGCAATTAGCAAAGATTGATTTGTGTATTTTTCTTAATTTATTTGTGTAATCTTTGCTAATTGCCCACCTGAAGATGTTGCGATACAACGAAACCTAGGTTGTGGTAAAGGATTTAAATAAGGTAGAAATAATATCACATCATGTAATTTCATTTAATCATGAATAATCAATTTTTACAAATTTAAGCCCAAATATATTCATTACTTATTTACGTCAATATTAAAAAAACAATTTTTGATATACGGGACTGAATCATTATTGTTCCGCGACATAAATGGTGTTTGAAACTGAAATGTTATCTACATTGGAGACAGCATGTACCAGTGAAGACCTCTTCAGAGAATTCCTCGTCATAGAATAATACATAACATATATATATATATATATATATATATATATATATATATATATATATATATATATATATGTTTATTGCACAACAGTCACGTCACTAAAATAGACTATAAATAGATACATTTGAATTACAAAAAGATCCAGGAGTCGGATACAAAGTTGCGACACAATTATAAAGTTTTTCGATAATAATTAAAGTAATAGATAATACATCAATAAAATTAGTACAACATCTCACAAAATTTCGAGAGCTGACTAACGTTCTCCATACAATTTATGTAAAGTGCAAAGCGTAAATCCAGATGATTAGGAAAATCGCGTTTTTTACAAAACGGGATGAATGTTGATTCTTACGAACTTTTTATTAGAATATAGGTAATCGGTCTCTGCGGGATAGGATTAATATATGGTTTCAGCACGATGGAGCTCCATCACACATATCGATTTCGGCGATCGATTGCTGGATCAATTAGGATGCCATAAATGACCTGCTGGGCGCAGGACCTTTCTTTGATATTTTTTTCTTATAGGACTCGAAGAAGCTCGTTAATTTAAACGAATATGGACGAGTGTGATGCAGTTATATATCGCGATCTACGATTGATCATATCCAGAAATGTATGGAAGTAGGTGGTCATAATTTTAAACGTTTTCTGTAATACTGTTGATTATTAAGGGTAAGTGGAATTATTATTTCTTTGTGAAGTTTTGTTTTGAGTACGATAATATACATTGTTTTAATAATTCAATTGTATCTCTATATTATTATCTTACAATTATGGTTTAATTTTTATTAACAAAATTAATTCAGCTGATCGTAAATTATTAAATATTATTTCGTAGAAATTACTGGAACATATGTTTTAAAATAAATTCGTAGATATAATTGTTCATGGAGCAACGATCTCAGGTGTGGATTTGGCATATAGTTTTATAAAAGACAATAAACCTGGAGCTAAGAAATTACTAAGAACCGTAAGAACAATCAGGGTGTGTTTTTTTATTTCACATAAACACCGTTTATGGCTTATTTGCTCCACTATATATCGGGTATTAAAAATATATAGCCATACTTTAAGCGTAAATTTATTTCGTCGTTTTCTGAGTAAATTTAAAAAAATATTTGTCTATGGTTTGAAATCTTCTATTCAAATAAATACAACATTTTAAATTCGTACCATAAAACCATGGTTCATGGTAGTTAATACATGACACGGTGCACATAAATTTTAGCCTCCATCACAAATATAAGAAATGGTGTTTCCTGTTAAATATATGTATCACGATTGGGGAGGGCCTAATAGCGTACAGAATTTTGTCACTATTATTTTTAACGATTGAATGTCATGTATCTGTATTTGTAAATAAAGATGCACGTGGTCCACGTATGCAGTGAATGTATTTTCTGTGATTTAAATTCCTAGAAGTTTATCATTTTTATGGGAACCGAGTCACTCATCACGAAAACATTTGGTATAATTCCAGTCGACTTTGAGCCTTTAAATTTGGAATATAGCTAGGGTTAAACAAATTTAAACAATTAGAAGCCGATCAATAAAAATTAAGAATATTTGGCAAAATAATGAAACTAAGTATTGAATGCTTTACATGACATTAGCTTCGTAAAATTTGAATAAAGGTTAACCATATATTAAATTACGTTTATTTCCAATTTACATCTTTTCCAACTGTAGCAAATGAACTCAAGTTTCTTTGTGGTTTACCTAAATCCACAAACATTTTACAGCTCTTATAAATTTATAAATTTCAATGTACTGGTAGTTGGAATTTCATCACGAGCAACAGGTTCATTCAAAATACTTTCAAGTTAGCCATTTCGAGTATTGATACTCTTGTTTAATATATGTCGTTACTTGTATTTTTCGTAAAGGTAATGTTACGAAAAATACAAGTAACGTTATGTAACCTGCACCACTGCACGTCATTCTATAGGTTTATGTTATATTGATTGCATATATGACGTCAATGAGGATTTTCGCTTATTATGTTGTAAGGATAATTAAATTTGCTGGCTTTTTATACCAATTTTACATTCAATCAGGTCGTTTGAGTTGGATTTGAAACGTCAGTGTTTTCACGCACCTTTGACGAAATGTAAGCGTTCTAATATGAGGGCAGGAATAAAATGTATGGCGACACGCCTTGTAGTCACAATGACGAGAATTCATAGGACAAAAAATATATTAAAAAAGAACAAAGTAGTAGGATATAATAGGTTAAGTTTCAATTGTTCAGAAAATATCACAGTCGCTACTTTAAAGGTAAAACGTTTATATATTACAATGGAGGAGTTAAAGTTTGAGTTTATAGTAAAGGCTGGTGAAGACCCAAAAACAAATTTAATTTGCATAACCTCAATAATTGATGTCAATTAACATACATATATAATATCGGAAAATAGTACCTAGTAAGATTGCATGAACACTTATAAAAACTCAAGCGATTCAGAAAGTAAACAATACATTACGAAGGAGGCGGGATAAAAGACAAGTATGGATTTCAGTAACACCAGAAATAAGTAGTGCCTATATAGATGAAGATGGAAACGTGCAGTTTATGAGATATTTGCTAGAAGAAAAACCAGAAACATCACAAGAGTCACCTTCTACAGAAATTTCAGAAAAAGCTTTTACAAGAGTCCTAGAAATTTTATTGAAATGAAAAAGGATACATTTAAATACTATAATATTAGAAATTTGTCATACAAATTTATAATACAAAAATAAAAAACAACAAACACAAACGTGTGCCAGTGGATGACTATTTTTGGAACACAAAGTGCTCGAATTGGCATAAAAGAAGTCGCTAGGAATATTGAAATACTCGGGTTGTTTTTGGAGAACTATGACTGTTACAGTTCCATGCTCATAAAACATACAATGAATTCAAAATGGTCAACATGGAAACAAAGCTTGTGTGAAACATATGCAGACAAAGGATGGTCACTAATCAGAGATGCAATGTTATTCAAATATAGAAAGGGCTCATTAGTACGCCTTAAAAAAAGAACAACTTTTATTAGAAATAAATGAATCAATGGATAAATCCAGTCTAATTAACTTAATCGCTACGGGTTTATCAAATTTTATAGCCAATAAAATTAACAGGAGCAATCTGAAAGAGACGAAAGATATATTTAATAAACAGAGACTTAGAAAATTTAGTAGATAAGAAGAAAATAAAAGATTTGGAAAACAAGATTAAAAAAAGGAATATAAACAATAAACCATGCAGAATTTGTGAAAAAGAAAACAAAGGAACCCGATATCACCCTAAATCTGTATATTGGTTCAAAAACAAAAGTTGTGAAAGACCAAGTAGAAATCATATAAGAAATGCGAATAATTTTGAACTAGAAATGGAATTGAATGATTTAAATCCAAAAAACCAGTAATGCAACCATTAATAAAAATTAAGTCTAAGTTAAGCGACTCATTATAAATTTTGGGGATTTATGATTCAAGATCAAATGTGTCTTTAGTAAATTCAAGACTGTTGTCTTCAAAACAAATCCAGTAAATAATAATAATACAAACTTAAAGTTTAATTGTGTGAAAAATGCTTTAGGAATAAGAACTTTAAAAATAAAGATTATTGATATTGAAAAGAATGTTCACGTTTTGTGATAGATGCAGAGAATTTTGATTTTGTCTTCTTAATTGGATTAGATTGCATACAAGAATTTTGACTAGTTCAAAATGAAAAATTACAAATTACACAAAATTTATAGAACAATGATGAATATGTGGAGTCCTAAAAAAACTATAAATGAAACAAAAGATAAATATAATATAAATTTAATGAACACATGGAGAAGATACACTTTATCATTTCTGTAAATCATTTAGACCTTCAAAAGCAGTCAGTAATAGATGAATTAATAAATAAATATAAAACTCTCTTTACTACAGATAAATATGATATAGGCACTGTGAAAAGCTATAAAGCTCATATTGATTTCTTAAGAGATAAATATTCTAATAAAAGACCTAAAATGATTGAGAATAAAAAAAAATAGAACAATAAATAAAAAAAGTTGTTACAAAGAAATTTCATCGAAGAATTCTGCAGCCCTTTTGCACCTCCAGTAACATTTGCTTTTAAGAAAAAAGAAGGAAGACGATCAAGATTACCTATAGATTTCCAAATAAAATAGTATGGACAACTATCGCTCATGAATGTATCAAAAGATATAATGACACTGAACAGACTGACTGGATTTTCTCCAAAATACTTATTAGATGGAGAAAATATTATTATTACACCAGATGAACTGAAACGAGAGATAACCCATGATAATTTAATACAAGATAAGAAAATTGCAGTGAATAGTATAAAATCACAAAACTATGAAAAGAATTTATTTGACAAAAATAGGAAAAAGTGTGAATTAAAAATAAGAGACTTTGTATATGTTAAAAACGGTACTCGGTTAAATAGAAAAAAATTGGATCAATTAAAAATTGGTCCATATAAAATTTTAGAAAAGTTGTCAAAAACTGTTTATAGAATATAGGATATAATAAATGTGAATCGAATATTTTCCACATAACAAAACTTATCCCGGTAACAGAATAAAAAAAACTCTTTAAATAATTCTATATAGATATTCTGTATGCCCGTGACTCTGTGGTAGAATAAACAAAATGTCAAATATTGTTTTGTTAATGCTTAAAGTCGAATAATTTATATAAAAAACTAATATAAGAAGTAAAAGGATTTGTGAAATATTGCCTTAAATATTGTTTCTCTTTTCAGAGCAACACAATATGGTTTTATTTCGCCATTCTCGATATTATATGAGGTTTTTATAACACATTAAGTATATATATATATATATATATATATAAATATATATATATAAGTATATATATTTATACATATATATATATATATATATATATATATATATATATATATATATATATATAAATGCACATAAGTATAAACATACACGCACACGTTCACATATATATAAGTCACTAGATAAATATTGTCGTACTTACAGAATATTTACTTTTTTCTCCTCCAAAAGTGGTCTCCATCCCAAAGAACTGCGGAACATAATCACAAAATTCTTCAAACGCTCGTAGTAACTCTGGGTCTCCTAAAAACTTATACCCTTTCAACTGTTTCTTTACTTAGAAGAACAAAGCTAAAATCTGATCATCCTCCCTAAAGCGCCAAGTCCGGACTGTAGGGAGGATGATCAGTATTTTCATTTTAGATTCTTCGAGAAATGTAGTTGTAGAGCCGGCCCGATGTGCTGGAGCAGTCGTGATGAAAGAACCAAGTAACAAGTCTTAAATTTGGGCGCTCGTTTTTTAAGGCTTAGAAAACCTTTGGGTGACATTCATTTATATATTAGGACCTTGTGTCTGTCCCCTGTATCTCTAAGGGAAGAGTAGCCAAAATACTTCTTGTACTGAAAAAAAAAACTACAGCCATTCATTTTTAATAGACCGAGTCTGTTTCACTAATGTTGATGGTTCCTTACCTACCCGCATTTTGCTCTGAGATTTGGTAAGAACGTCGGAGTAATAAATGTAGGTTTCATCACCTTTGATGGTTGTATTAACGTCAGTGGAAGAACTGTCATCAAATTTTTTAAACATTTGTTTGCATTGTATCCTCCGCTCCCTAAAAGTATTAGTGATCAAATATGATGGTACCCAGAGTGAACAAACTTTTAACATTTTTAACTTATCTTCAGTAAATTTTCTATCTAGCGATATAAAATCTGCCATAAGTAGGTGGTTGACAAATATTTTCAAGAACATTTCTGTTGGCAGATTACTTTTTTCACTTTAGCAACCTTAAATCATGCATTTTCTTTCTATTTATATTAAACAAATCTGGATCAGTCATTCAAAGTAGTATTAAATATAACCATATATCATTTACTATAACACCGAAGTATTGGTTGTGAAATTGAAATTATTATCCATATTATAAAGCAATTAGATGGTTGTGTAAAATGAGTGATAAATAGGTAACGAAATGTTAAATTATTAGTTATGATTTATTTATAAAATGTACCACCAGAAATATCTGGTATATATTAATCACGAATATTGAGGATATTACTGTATAAACACTTGCAACTAACCTCGTATTTTAATCCTACAGATATATGAATAAATATGAAATTGCTAGGCACATCTGTGTATTCACGGTACCGAACAGATAACGAGGGGAGAAACTCAGAAGAAATAGGATTCAATATTTTTCATTATTTTTTTTGAGGGATGCATTCGGTATGCAACTGAATTTATGAAGGGATGAAATATGTTTCGCAGTGTTTATGAATGTTCGGTGAAGGAGGGGATGACCCCAAAACTTTTCTCAATTTTAAGCCCAATTTTACATGCCTTGATTGTGGTGGAAATGATTAGTTGTGTAAAATATATAAAAACGATGGGTTCGCTAATTTTTTTATTACTTTAAAACCATGTACAAGTAAAATATAAGGCCTCAGTTCTTTTAGACTTACGCTGATTTTTATAACTCTCAAAATGATCTATAGTGTATGTAAATGATCTCAAATATTATATAAAAAGGAAGGAGAAATCAGGAAGGAACGACCATATAGAATTTTTCCCTTAATGCTTCCAACATTTTAGCTAAATAAAAGTCCCTGATAATATAAATAAAAATACTTCTTCAAAAAATATATTATTTAAATATTTCACGCATTCGATTCATAGTATATTTAAAATTTAATTTTTTTTCCACGGCCTAATTGAAATCACCATTTTAAATTATATATTATTATTTAAGTATGCAACCTTAGACGGTTCATCCTATTACACGAAAGCGCTTTAAACTATCTTGTGGATTCTTGGTATGAACCATATTAACGAGATACTTTGGAAATACGTAAGAATCCGCAGAATGGAATGATTGAAACCTTTTAGAAAGGCTTACATATTTAGCGGAAGTCCGTGTAAATATACATTTCCGTTGATTTTTTTTTATGTTGAGTTATGAGATTTTATTCAAGGCGTGAAGATAGCATTTGGCAATAATTTAGCTTGTGTGCCTTTCATGAAAAAAATATTTTTACAGTTTTGTTATATGTGAAAGAATTTTATTATAAATAAAGTATTTTCGAAATTGGAATACGATTTATTAAATATATGCCGATCGCCTAACAAGAGAAAGAACATTAATGAAAGGCGAAGGAATGTTGAATAAGGAGTTTTTATGTAAATATTTTAACGTACCGAAATAATTTATTGTAAAGAACGAAAAATATAAGCAAAATGGTTAAATTTGCTTTCTGAGATGAAATATGTAATGACCTTTTAATTTATTATTGATTTGCTTCAAAATATTAATGTAACAGACATCTCTACAATAAAGCAGTAATCAAATGTTTGATAGATTTGGACTCCGAATTCATTGAAGATGAACTGGACAGTATTTTCAGGAAAATTATTCAGACATAGTACTCCGATGAAAAATAAAAACAATTGACAATTTACTTCCAGCTAGTCATTTAAATATTTATCGATCGATAAGCCCAGTATATATTATAGTTAAAATATTTTTGCATTGTACAAATGAAAACTTGGAAACTTAACGCAGGAAGTATATAATTTTTTATTATGTTATCTACTTAATTGATTAACACTGAATAAATATTGAATATTTTGACAGTTTATTTACTACATCCAAGACTTCATATACTGTTAATCATTTAAATGTTTGTTTAGTAAAAATGGATATGAGTGTGAATTTAAATAAATATATACGTACGAGTATGTATATCAAATAATCTCAAGGTATTCAATATACAGATACATAAGAAAAATGTAACAGAAAAGTCAAGTAACCGAAAAGAAACGTGAACTTTACTGCCGCCAAACTAACTTCCATAAAATTATTTAAAAACTAGCAGGTTTTTGCAATGCAATTCATTACATTAGTCAGAGAGTAATAATATATACATTGACTATTGCCTCACTGGCAAAGGAAAATATACGTCTCGGTTGTTGAAAGTACTTCTGGGGACATTTCAAAGAATAATTAACTGAACAATGGACAGGCTTTGAAGGGCGTCGGAGTCGCCCAACAGACACATAAAAGTCATTGCCATTCGTCAAACTTGTCATGTCATTCTTTTTACAGCCCTTTGATTGTGGAAGTTGTATGCATAACTATTTCGTTTTGATACTATCATAGGCGAATCGATTACCTGTTTTATGCTATTTAGTTTTCTTATTCGTGTGTCCGCGATATCGCATACGTTTGTAAAAATGTTGTATTACAAAGACCTGTCAGTTATTGTGAAATGTTTAACCATTTAATTTGATTTTCATTTTATTTTATGATTCAAGAAATTCAAAGGTCGATTTGAAATACAGATTTCTAAATATTTTCGACATTGCATTGTTTCAAACACTTTCCACAATCATGTGGAAACTGTTTGAAGCAGTAAATATTAATTAATTATTCATACATTATTTATAACAATTACTAAACTTGGTTAGAGTTGAAGACTTGAACGTGACATAAACTTCTTTAAGACAAAAATAGCTACTATATAAAACATTTTATGTTTTTATTTTATAGCACAATTATTTTAGGCAGTATTAATACAGGTTTAGAAAATAGAAGCAATGATAACCTTATGAAAAAAACTCAACTCCAGCGCGATCGACATTGTGTGAAAAATAATTTGCATTCATGCATTTGTGTAATACTTTAAATGAGCAACTAATATTATTGCATGTAATGTTTTAAGTTAAGTTAAGCGAAATGTTTCTACACTTTGAAATTATATCTAAATTCAACATACTCACTGAAATATAAGTTACGTGCTAATACGTTATTGAAATTTTGAGCTTAAATACTCTAATCAGAACTAAAATATATTTAAACTTAATTGTGATGTAGACAAAAGTCCATTACTGTAATTTAACTGGTTGCTTACGAGTTACCAGATAAATTGAAAATTTTAAATCTTACTAATAGAAACTGACAATATTAAATCACTTGTACGATTTTGCCATGGTCATGACAGCATGAAGCTTGCTGACACCGAGACGGGCACGACATCAGTATTTGCAGTCAAGCTCTTATGAGCGCATTAATATTTTTCATACATATTGGCTTTCACTGCTGCCGTATCGATTTCGACATCTTGTCGGACGGATGTACCCTTATTCGCTTTTTTAGTCGATAAAAATTTAAAGACACTGAACATGTTAAGATTGAAATTACTAATTTTTTCAGTCATGAGCTCAAATATTTATATAACTAATTTTACATAAACACCAACGTTATGTATTAGTTTTTAAGCGGGTAAAAACTATTACACAACGTTGGTGTTTATATAATGGAAGATTGTTTTTTTTTTAAAATATATATATATATATATAAATGTAACAAATTTAGTAGCTGAGAAAAGAGGTTAGTTTGGGGCAACGTTTTATTTGTGAGTAAAGTGGAATAGAAAATTATTGGGACAAAAAATTATTTAAGTAAGCAGAAAAATCACTTTTATAGTACATTCCTCCAAAACCACATAAGTTGTATGACCACATAAGTTTCATGAGGGGATTTAGTACGATGCATTTTAATTATATTGCAATGCCGCAACAGCAAAGATTTTTCTCACCTTTGGCAAATATTTAATCATTATGAATTTTTGGATTTACTTACTTAATTTAACTGGATTTACTGGATTTAATTACATAATTTTTCAAATGTAGAAATTAGTTACGCCTAGTTGTAAAAATCAAATAAAAGAGCAAACATTTTAAAATTGGTCAGAAATAAAAAGTTTATGTGAAATATTATGGAAATAGTAATATTGTATTAAGCACTCGTTGTGTAAAAAATACCTTGTGAAATAAAAATATATTTTTAGTGAATAATACTAAAATGAAAAAAATAAAAACTTAATTTTAAGATTTTGATAAAAGTGAAATAATAATAAAAGTAGAAGAAAGCAAAGTTTTACGAAAAAGCTCAAGTGACGTTTAAGAGCAGAGCATGTCTTCAATTTGAATACTCGGCGAAAGGGGGTGTGCCTAAAATGTAAAATTCCACTTTAGTACGTATATAAAAGTAAAATACAACCACAATAAAGTCAATTAGGGTCTGAATTGATTTTTTTTGGGCACAGATGGTGGAAAAAGACTATTGTTTTAAAGGAGAATGGGAACAATTTTATTGATATGTCCTGACAGGTAACAATAGAGCAGAAAGACTGAAGTACGTAAATACTATCCTTGTCTTTAGAAAAATGATAAAAATATCAAATAATACTCGTGTTGAAATTCATTTCTTATAGAATTTATAGACTTTAAATGCTTATTGATATCGTTGAAACATAGTAATTCCGGAAGATTGATTATATTAGTGGAAAGTTAATTAATTTTCACAATAATTTTAAAGAGCCGAATTTAAACCTGAATTTAATTTTTATGGTAATACAAAGGGTAAATAAAAACTCGATGAAGTTCGTAAGGGAGTTTAAATTATCGTATTTATATGAAAAATTATGCAGAAGCAGATTAATTTATTTCATTTGGCGATAATATTTATAACGGTATTTTGTTATTACACAGAAGATCTTTTTTTTCAATTCTAAGTGAGATTTGCCACACAATTTTCAAATCATGCGCCTTCTTTCTAATAGTTTAAAGAATTACTTCAGTAAATTTACTTTAACTCTAGTTTCAAAGTCACAGCTACTCATAGTTAAGGATTATGTTTTGAATATATCTCTACTGAAACGTAATACTTTTTGGAAGAATCAGTTTTTTTTACATTCAACTTAAAACAAATCTGGGAAAAAGTTAATATTTAAATTGAAAATTCATCACTAACTTATCTTTTAAAAAATCGACTGAAAAAGTAAGCGTTCATTTGATATAGCACTGTTTAGGGTTCATCTTTTTTCTCCTCACTTTTTCTTGTGATTAATTTCCTTCTACCGCAGTTTTTCCTACTTCATACTTATTTCTAATTTATATAATATTTGATTTGTTTGATAATAAATTTAATGGTTTTTTCAATTTTATGATTTTCACTGTCGCTCAGTCTAAGTTTATTTATGCAGTAATGTTATATAGATTTTATCTAAAATGGTCCTGTTGAAAGCTCCGTATCGGAAAAAAATAATGATCACCATACAACAAGTCTACGATTTTTTGTTTATTTCTTAAGTATAAAATTCAGTTATTGAAAAAGTAATTAACTCAGTTTTAATAGACGGACATTAAAATTTATTTAAATACTCTGGCAGGAAGAAAAGTTTAAAAAAAAATTACCGATGCCGATGTGTTAAAAAATAACTCTTGTTGAATATATCATTATTTAAAGGACGAATGTCGACAAGAAGGTTTTTGGCCCTGAATAACTCTAATTTTAAGTCCATCGTATTTGTGAATTTTTTTTGTTTAAATATTTTAAGTCTCCTTTAATATTTTTATACACTTGATTTTTTTTTAAAAGCCCAAGTTTTTCAATTTTGACATTTTTGGTTAAAATTCACCGATTCTCGAAGATTTAACTTACTAGTTTTATAAGGGCGCAAGAGCTCAAGATTTCCTTATTGAAATATATGATAAAACACACAGAGACACAAAATATAAATAAAAATAAAAGTGTTGCACCACTGAGCTCACAACGAAAATAAAAGTTGAAACAAATGAATATATATTTGGTCATAAGTATATTCATGCCGCAACAATCGAGGACATGTTTTGACTTAAATGAGAAGAAGCTAAGAGAGCAAAAGTTTCTTTATTATACGTTACATTGAAGAGTTAATTTTAATACAATTACAGTGTATATAACAATACTGAACAGATAGTTGTTTTTATTTCAATAAAGTGCTAGTACTAATGCTGTTTTAGGTCCTAGAAAGCGTTCGTTATGTTTTTGTTACGAACTCCTACAGTGAATCTTGTGAACATGAAGAATATTATTTGTGGCCGTTCCTCAAAAAGAATAAACACAACGATTACAAGACATCTAACCAATTCTCATATTATTCAATTTTAATGGGTAAAAATCAACATTTTAAAGACATTTTGAAAGCTTGTCCAAAGAAAGTAAAACTTTGAAGCTTATAAGAAAAATAAAAGAAAAATATTAAGAAATAGCGAAGCAATTCTAATTAGATCAAACAATGCCGAAGATAAGGATTTTGGATTCTAAGCCTATTAATTAAATATGAGTAGATCCAAAAATAATGCCGTGTGCAGAGACTAGATTCTGTGAATTCCGTTTAATTCATTTACTCTCTGTGGAAAGCTTGAAAGAGTTGAAAGTATTATCTGCGTCTAAACCGTGTCAAGAACAGAAATGTAAAGGTTCACGAAGGATGTACGAAAAATTGCATACAATTTTGGTCCGATTTTGACAATTTTACGACTTTATCAGAAGATAATTAATATCATTTGACGGTTGTGTCGAAGATGGATTTCGATACTACAACAAATTGCATTAAAACATAAATTTGCTCAACATCTATGCGTAATTTCAAACAACGATTAGCTATTCTATTAGTAAAATTTTGAACCGGTCTTTCTCATGCAATATTGTCAATCTTTTCAAGATGAAGACGAGAGATACCGGCAAATGTATTGTTGCGGCTTCCAAAGCACTCATGTCAGAATTTGTGCCGCTATATCTTGGCATAGAATATATAAATCAAGAAGATTTTATAAAAAAACATGCAAGAGATGCCGCTAAAAAACTAGTTGCTGATAGCAGAGATATACTTGTGGTTGATCGTACGTATATATACATTATGTCGCTATACTTGTGGTTGATCGTAGGTGTATATACATTGAAAAAAGTATTATTTATTCCAAATGTTCGTGTATGCAACTGAATACATTTTAAAAGACCTTGGGTTGTGCTACGCAGGTGCAAAGAATAACGACACACTTTAAATTTTGCTATGACATCCGCATCTTCCAATATTTGAAACTGGTTGCAACTGAAGATATTTTAGTAGTGGATATCCGGCATAGTGTGGAGCTTCTCGACGGTTTAGAATTTATTGCAAAAATGCCCCATTTTTTACAAAATAAAAATCAACGTGAAGACGCTAATGAGTCAAGATCGATTACATAGATAAGTTGGGCAATTGAAGCTGTCAAGGGTTTACTTAAAAAGTGAAAAGCATTAAAACATGTGACACCTAATTCTCAAATACCACTGATTGGTTATTTTGCGTCATTATTAATAATTTTTGACCACGTAGAATCCATAAGAGTGACAAAGATATGGTTATTGCTCGTAGAATGCTTAACCTTATTAACCTGATCAGTTAAAATCATTAATAAAATCTAAAAAGTGAGTTAAACGGCAATTAAAAAAAAAATAGTAGAACAATTATTGATGGATTTTCCTAGTTTAACCGTCGATGAACTGCATTAACCCTTGGTTTCTATCAAATAAAGCAAGGGAAATCATACACTGAAGAGCATGTTAGTGTTTCAGGTATTTATGTATTATTTATTCATAAAAAAGTAGGTTTATCATTCGCATGTAGTTACAGTTTAGGCACACGTTTTCAAAAATCTATAACACCTGAATTCAATACAACAATTCCTACACATCTTCTTAGTATTGCCAATGCAAAGTAGGGGCACGTGTTGCGGGCTGTTGTGCATACGTTACTGTTGTATTATGGCATTTATGTTATCAAAGACATGTTGACAAGAAGAAAAATTGCAATATTGATTATAGTGATTGTATTTCCGATGCTACTGCTTCTTATTCGCCGGAAAGCGATGAAACAAATGTTAAAGAATCTACCTAAACGATTTCAATTAAATTTTTGCTTTTTATACACAAATTATAATTCAGAAAAATATTTAAATCTGATCTATAGGTATTTAATCTGGAGACAATGCTATACCATGCTTCATAGCAAATACGTGTATATTGAATTTCTTCAGTAAATTTGTAATGTTTTGTGCATATAATAAAATAAGAACTTTAACTTCCTCAGGACCGGAATACCCTTTATGGAACCCCTCATACCTTTCTTTTTATTAATTTATATATTTTTTTATTAACGTCTCGTTTAGAATTGTTTCATAACTTAAAATCAATTTGTAAAATTGTTCGTTATTTTTATTATATGTATTTATATTTATGTGGTCGTGTAATGTTTGAATTGTACCTTTATTTCCGAAATGTCTTTTAGATATTTTTCCTCGTACGTATACATAGCGATAGGTTTTTAGAAGGAAAATATCTTCAGGTTAATGAATATATGTATATGAATAATTTATTGCAGGTTTTATTGATAACCTCTTAATATTGCACGACTTCAAATGTCTATATGGTGATGATATGATTTATGGTTTATTTGTATTTATACTTTAGAAAACAATAAAAATACTAAAACTATATAAATAATTATCAAGCATGTTCAGACCATCCCTATGATTATGAAATATGTGTGCTGGTTTTATTATGTGTAGCACGCTTTTCGTATTCCAATATTCGAGATGTTTAGAAAATTATAGGAGTTAATTCTGTATAAGTCTCCTAAATGTAAACCTTGAAATATAATGATCGATTCGTTTTTCTAATTCTGAAAACGTATTATTTTCTTGGAATGTATTATTAACCACAAGCGTGCAATGGCTTTGCCCGGCAATGATTTTGCATAGAAATTTAAAGCCAAGTCTGGAATGTTATCTATTTCATAAAGTTTCGATTTAATTTTAGTAATTAATATTTACTAAAAAGGGCATATATGTCCCTTTCTTTATGGCCAAAAAACTGACGTGTGGGCGAGCCTAAGACGAAATTGGCTTAGCACGTACATGCTGTTCATACAGTCCTGCTCGACCAGTCTCGGCGAGTAGGTGAACATGTCGTAAGATGACATAACATTTATATATATTAATATCATTTTACGCCCAGCCCTTTCTTTCCTGTACGGCTCCTGCCATAACGTGCCGCACTCGTTTTTCACCCACGACAAGTATGACGTCATGGCAAGGGGTTTTAATTCAGCAGAAAGAACCTCAGGGTTTCTTAAGAGTGTTAATGAATCAGTATCAAAAAAGGTGATATTTAAAAGACCACATATTTCAATTACAATGAGTGAAAAGCTTGATTTTTTACAGGACTATGTGGTTGGAAAATTAATTATTTCATATAAATGAAATCTATACGTTCCTCAGAAAAGCAACCTTGACAGATAGACAAACAGGTAGCTAAATTATCTTTCTACGGTTTCGTTTTTTAGTCATAAATATGGAACCATTGAAACGTAAAAATGTACATCTAAAAGGACACTTTCTAAGCAAAAAGATCATGCTATATGAAAATGAGTGTAATTAAGCATTAACTTTATTTTAAAGATTTGAGTTTTACCTAAATAAATAGATATTTCAGTAATTTATTCAGCGTTTTGTGTAAGTTATGAAATATAACAGAAGACTTAAAACTTTTCATCAATTAAAGTTTTATCTTAGTTTAGGGCTGGTGTGAAACTATAACTTTTTTACGTTTATGCATAGTTTTTTCTATTTTTAATGAAATTATGCTGATTTTCCTCTAATTAATATCAGTAAAAAGAAAATTGAGATATTATTAACGATGTTCATAGTAATAAGCCATCCAATACTTACTATTAAAAATTGTTGAGTTTTAGGCCGCTATAGAGCACCAAAAAGAGAAAAATATTTTTAACCTCAAAAAAGTTCAAACTTACCAGTTACGGAAGCTCTTTCCGCAAATAGATTTTAAAAATACCTATATATATTCTTAAACACTAGAATAATATACTCATCTCTATAAGATAAGCGTCATACAAGAGGTACATACGTATATCCCTCGGTCTGTGAGATTAAAACATTTCACCGAATAATTTGGTACATAGTGGACATGACTGGTGAGCCGACGGAGCTTCCCGACAAACATTACAACCAAGGTCAGACAGCTATGTTAGACAGCGATAATTATGACCAATGCCGATATTGTTCCTTACGTATCATTTACTATCCTACTTGCATCTTCGATGTGACGTGCGATCAGCGCAATGATTAAAGTAATCATTATTTAAATTATGCATATGTGGAATAGTTGATAAGTCGATATTTTGTTTGCAATTTTAATAATTTTGAAATATTTGCTTTTCAACGCCACTTTATGAAAGTTACTAGTGATTATATCGTAGGACAATGCTCATCCATAGAAAGGAACTACTTTTAATAAAGAGAAAAATTCCCATTTTTCTTCACACTCTAGGTCAAGTTGTGATATGAATATACGTGTTAGTTACATGTTCAAATATTTAGCCGTCAGGGGAGGGTTTCTAAATAAAAATAGGTATGTTAGTAGTAAATGTGATATTAATGTAATAGTACATCTAACTGATCTGTTAAATAGGACTGGAGTGTTTTGACAGAATATTACCTCTACAAGTGTGGAGGCGTGAGGATTAGATGGAGATATTTACTTCAGTTAGCAAATTAAAAAAAATATATTTAACAGGGCGATTAATTTGAGAAAATATAACATTAAAATGACATAATAATATTTTAATCACTAAAATTGAACTACGACTACTCTTATGTTGATTTTTAGCTATTGAGGTTTTACGAATGTAGTTAAGAAAAAAAATATAACTGTTATTATTATTTCATTTTAATTACAATTTTAATTTATTTTTGTTCATATTGTCTCTAACGTTTTCTTTCTTTGCTTTATTTTACAGGACTATTGACAATGTCTTCATCACGTATCTGGAAATAATCATGTCCATGGCTATGAACTTTTCATTAATTTTGGGGAATCTAAACATTTTTCATATGTTCGGGAAATTTATCTCTGAAAATTGTCCATCAGAAGTCGTTTTTAATCTCTATTTTTACATTACTAATCTGTTAATATTTCATTTAATATCTCCAAGCCATTAAAGTTATGATGCATCATCTCACGACATTCAGTAGCTTTGTTTGAAGATTTTTTTTTATCAGATTATGGAATAGAGGTGAATGGAATGAGGGATGTCCCCTTTTCGTCGTATGTCCATTAGTATTTAGTCTTTGTTCTTTACATAACATTTGTATCATAGCACTCGTTTAGTTATCGATTTCTATTTTTGTTATCCATTACAAGCTCTGATTTACTGCTTTTGTTTTTAGCTTTCTTGTGTTTATTTGTGTTTAAGTACACTTTTCTCTCAATTATTCAATATCTATCATAACAATTACTAATATCTAAAATTCATTGCCACATTCATTCATAAAAGATAGTAGAGAAATACATAGAAGACTTAAAAGTATTGTTACATGATCTAGGGTAATAGCTTTAGTTTTCCTATAAATTTTCAGTAAGCCTTTAGGAAACGTAGGTTTTCGAAATGGAGAAAATGATATATATATATATATATAGATATATATATATATATATATATATATATATATATATATATATTTAAATAGGGTATCCAAGACCTCATCCGAAAACGAATACCAATAAATCTCTTGGTTGTATGTGGATCATCGGTAAAAACCGGAATTTATTATTAGAAGGGGTATAGACATTATAGAACTATTACAATTTCAAGATAAACTGTCTGCACGAATCCTTACATATTTCATTACGTACACCATACCGCCAGGTGTTAAATACATAACGAGCGTAGTCGTTAAAATATCGTAAATAAATTATGTCTAACCCATATATAATGAAGATGAAAACAAA
Organism: Druceiella hillmani; assembly: GCA_039881145.1. NCBI lineage: Eukaryota > Metazoa > Arthropoda > Insecta > Lepidoptera > Hepialidae > Druceiella > Druceiella hillmani. The sequence continues at coordinate 44,498,894 of JAYKKI010000010.1, read as the reverse complement.
TGAGAAGGACGAATGCTATGTTGCCACTCCTTTTTCGTATGCGAGAGCACATTCGTGGTCAAAGTCAATTATTAATTTATTTTTGGGAGGGAAGGGGAAGGGGATATATATATATATATATATATATATATATATTAGGTCGACAACTAATTACGAAATAATAATTATAAAATTATTAAGACATTTTAATTTTAAAAAGTCTTAATAATTTTATGTTATTTTTAATATTACAATTAGTGATATTAAAAATAACAAATAATATTACAATTATGCAATTACGTAATTACTAATTAAAACATTATGTAATTATTATCAAAAAAAAATTTTTCCCATTCAAATTTAGGGCTAATTTTCACTCCCTTCCATTTCTTGAAAGGTTGAATCCCGGAAAAAACTGTGATACATGTTTCATTATTTGTATCGAAGAGCATGAATACCCAGTTTTAGGCAAAAATTACTGTAAAAATATTTTTTACAAATTTAGCTTTAAATATAGCTTTTCACTCTTTAGGAGTGTAATATCAGAAAATTCTAAAATACGTACCACAAATACTTTTAGTAGTTGATGAGCATTAATACCAAATTTCAGGGAAAAAATTACAATAAAATTATTTTTCACATACAAACTTAGCCACAACTTTTCACCCTTTAGTAATAGAAATATTTTCCCATACAAACTTAGCCACTACTTTCAACTCTTAGCAATAGAATTGCAATACTTTTTACCCCTTAAGGGTTGAATCTCGGAGAATTTACAATGAAACAATTTTTCTTGCACAAAGTTAGCCACCATTTTTCACTCCTTTTTTATTTTCGGCATTTTTCGAGATGAGAGTTTCATCTCGAAAAACGCTTAAACTTGTTTTAAACGTGTTTCATTATTGGTTATAAAGAGCATTAATACCTAGTTTCACGTAATAATTTACAAATAGGAATATTTTGTCTTATACAAAATTTCCATCTCTTTTAACCCCTTAAGTGGATGAATTTCGATAAATTCCTTCTTAAAGGACGACGTCAATATAATATCAACACCCTCTCCAAATTTAAAATGCAGAGTGTGTTGGTTGTTGATAATTTCTCTCATTAGTTATTTGAATCTGTATATTTCCTTTCACATAATATAGATAGATTACAACAAATAAGTGACAAAACTAAAAGAATTCTAGTATTTATTAACCTAATACATTAATTAATATTTAAGAATATATATGTTTGGTCGCTCAATAAAAACACTGTGTTAACAGAGAACAACTTCTTCAAACTTAGTGGTTAGAGTTATTAAAAAACTTAAATAATTTGTGATTAATGACTGATGACCGAGTTATGTTTAGTTTAATTGGAATAATTTCCAATACTGACATATTTAACATTAAATATGACAGTATTGGAAATTATTCCAATTGACTAAAATCTAGGTGTGTACTCAGACGATTTCTGTATTGATATGTTGATTTTCAAGGAAATAAAGTTGAAGCGCATAAATTATAATTGTTATTAACTCCACGTATCGGTTAATGAAGGTTCAACATCGAAATGTTATTCCGTAATTGTTCTTTAGTTCTTTTTTTAGAAGCATTGAAATTGTTCTAATATCCATGTACTCTCTTTTCTTTCACTAAAATTTTTCTTCACTTCAAATATTGTTTCTAACTAATTCTATTATTAGAGATAAAGTTGTCTAGTGTAAAAACAAAAAAATGGTACTATAGAGAAAGAGAGCTGTATAACTTCTCTTGATCGCACTATGAATAAAAGTTTTTAATTTCAATAATATAAGCTGATGTAAAATTGAAAAAAAATTACAAATCATGGAAATTAAAAAATTAGGTTATGTATTTTTTATTTAATAACTTTTATATATGAATTTGTACAAGGGAAGCGAAACCTTTTGACAAAATGTTATTTACATTTTTTATGATAACATAAGCTTTCCGTAAAATTTATTGGAATTTTTAACCCAAAAAACAAGTTAACTTGACTCAAAAATATTAAGTCAATATAAAGAAATAAAATTCGATATGAACTCCATATATAAACATATCGACAGCAGATATTTGACAGGTAACTTAATACTTTTTTGGATATGTCTCTATTGTAAATATAAACTAAAAATTAATCATCTGAATTGAACTAATTGAATAATTTACCCTGCATATATTTTTTTATTTATTAATTTTAATTAATCGATTGACTCTATCGAATAACTTAAAATGAAAATAATTTAATCCAAAGGTTAGGTAAAAATATAATGTTGTTAGTAGGAAATTTTGAAGAGGGTTTTGTTTTAAACGTTTTTACTTCTTACCATAAAAATAGTATCGATAAAAATAATTTTGCAAAAAGATAATCGTAGTTAGTATTTTTTTCTCTTTATTGTGAGAAATTCCTCGGAAATTCGATGCAAATTTTTGTACGGCTTTCACTAGTTTTTTTTTTTTGGTAATACTAATGACACATTTAATTTTTGATGGCCAAAGAGATCGACGTAATAATGTAATTATATTTTACGAATTTCTTACTTTCTTAAACCTATCAATTAGCAAAAAACAAAGTGTAACAACAACTATCAATGACAATAGTTCATATCTCACTCAAATGCTTTAGATTTGAGATTTAGAAATCTTCGGTTTTTGAATTACGAAGGAAAAGACAGCATTCATCCTGAGGTGTTCGCGACTTACATTTTCCGAAAAAGCATGCCACCCCTTTTATTTTAAATTTACTTTATGCTAGCTTCATTCGTATGTATGTATATATGAATATAACGGCATCTTTCAATTAAATTATATTCATTTTTAGACATACGAATTATTTGAAATTTAGCACACGTATCAAGAACGTGACACGTGATAATACCATAATTTTGTAACTTAAAATTTGAAAATAAAATAAAATTAAATTAAAAAAAATTAAAAGAAAGAAGCTTTTCCAACGATATGAAACAAACAAAAAATAATCTGAATATATATAGATTTTGGCGAAGAGCAAAAAATATCTTAAAACTCAGTACAAATCATTTTTTTTAATATCATAAAAAAAGAATAAAATTTTCCGAATCGAGAATTCGAGGATCGAGAATCATCTGTTTTGAAGAAACAAGATTTGTTAGTTATTACAATGAAACCAAAAAATATAACTTAAAGGATGTCAATTTTTTTTATTCAGTTTATTTGATTTCAATTACTAACCACGGATTGAGTAATCTTTACTATTCTTAATTTATTATGTCCAATAGATTACATATTAAACGTGAGTTGCTTGTCTATGTATTATGATGGCTAATAAGTAATGAGCTGGCATTAATGTTACAATTTGTTATTATATTTACAGTTTGAATTTAATTAATCGTCGAAATAATAAACCCCATAATTTTTTACTACATGACTCCAACTGACTGGCCGGGAGTAGATAGAAGTTGCATAAAATTCAGGTGACTTGGAATAAAAAAACTAGCCTACGAACTATCGTAGGTAGTCTTCATCATCAATTTTTTTTCGGGTAAGGCGTTGCTAAGCTATCTAAACAATAAACAATCAGTGGGTGCAAGGTCAGGGGAACATGATGGATAGGCAAATCTGTGTCCAACCAAAATGCAATTTTAACGCCATAAAAGCTTTATGGCGTTAAAATTGCTAGCTAGTGTGTCATTAATCGGCTATCTTCCTTAATTAACAATTTTAACCTATCGTTATCCAATTCCACCGGTCCACCAGAGCTTGGTTGACCACTCAAGGAATAATCGCCGCTGCAAAACTACTGGAACCATTGTTTTTCATTAGTTTCAGATATTTTTTCAGGAGGTACGCGTTGGCATATGTTACGCGTAGCTATGGCAGCAGAGTGACCAAATTAGTACTCGTGGAGTAGACAGGATCTCACATGCAACTTAATGTCGTCCATATTTTATGCATGTTAACAATGCAGCGCTTAGTTACTACTGAATCCGTGAGGACGTGCTGCACCCTTTAAATATCTTCGATTATGGAAGCTTGTAAAACATTCCATATTAAGAAAAAACTGCCATTACTTTTTAGCCAACCGAATATCTACTTTTTGGTTAAAGTGCTATGAATATAAAAAAAATTAATAACTAAATCGTATTTACAATTCAAAGAAAGAATGTTGTTTTGAATTTTATATTGTAACTCAAAGACCAAATATTTTTAAATCTCAAATCGTTCGGTGCTTTTTTGTGAGATATGAAATATTTTCTATCTTGTGACTGTACAATTGATTGATAGGTTTCAGAATACTTTACTTTTTTCTAATTGATAGGTTTAGAAAAAAAAATTAAAAATTCATAAAATATAATTATCTTTGCTCATCCGATACTAATTATAATTAATAAATAAAAATTATATGGTGTAGATTATTCAATTAGATCAACTCAAATTACTCATTTTTAATTAATATCATGTCCAAAAAAAATGTCAGTGTCTTATTTTTTAATTTGTATTATTTATATTTGACATGGAATTCTATTATTTACCTAGAATTAATATTTTTAAGCCAAAATGACTTATTTTCAGTTCCGAAAATTCTATAATTTTCGTGGAAGACTTATCTTGCCATAAAGAACAGGTAAATAAAATTTTGAACAAATTCAGATATAACATTTTTTGTTCTTCTTTTTTGCCTATGTAGTAAATAAAAAATAAAACACCTAATTTATATATTTTTTATAATTTCTGAAATTTTTACAATTTATATCGGCTTATTCTAGTGAAATTAAATGCTACTAAACTTTTATTCATAGTGTTATTAAGAGAAGATATTCTGCTACATATTCAGCTATATAAATCATTTCGATTTCCGCATTGAAATAAAACACTTAAAATTTCGTCAAGGTATGCTGATGACAACTTTACTTCTAGTGAAAGAATCAGTTAAAAATAATATTTGAAGAGAAGAAGAAAAGTTTTAGTGAATGAAGATAGAGGATATTCAACATATCTACATATAGGTATATGAATACTAGAACAATTTCTGTGATCCTAAAAATATATCCAACCTATATCCAACCTTCATAAACCGATACACGAAGAATAGTAGTTCACCAATGTGAGGTTGAAAACCTCACATTTTTGAAGATCAACATGTCAGTGCAAAAATCATATGAGTTCACACCTACATTTTAATCAATACAACGTCAAACAGACTACAAAAAGTACGCATACGCAGTCACTAATTACAGATTACTGAATTTTTTTTAATTAAAGAAAGACTCCAAATTATACTCATTTCGTTAATTAATCTTATTTCAAATGGTAGTTTTTACGTTTTACAGTTATCTGAAATCCATTGAATATAACAATTTGAATTTTGAAATTAATGTTTAAATAATTTCCCTTCTAAACGAGGTACACAGTAATTACAAAATTTCAGATTCTTAGATTTTTATTATATTATTTCATTAATTTTTCATGACACGAATAGGTTTTGTTTTTTAATATTTTAAATTAATCGACTTTCATATTTAACATCACATATGTTATGATGTTTTTATTTCCACCCTCAATCATTTACTTCTTTCAATACGATATTTTATTGATACTTAATTTCTTTCACTCATCTCCATCATATATTAGACGAAAACCTGTAAAGAATTATCTTCATATTTGTTTGTTAATCAGTTAATAATCACAGATTTCATTATTGATTGAATGACCTAATTAATTAGTTGCATTTTTAATACATAAAATAGGGCGCTACACGTGATAACTAAATAATTTTAATTTCTATTTAATAGGTTTTATACAAGTAAATAAAATGTTCAATGAATTAAAAAATTTGTTCCTTAAGATTTACATACACACATTTTTAAATATTAGATCGGTTAGTAAATTTCAGCCACAACTTTGGGAGTTTTCAAGAAAGATTCTTAAAATTTCTAGAAGATTTTACTATAGGGTATAAATAGGATTTACGTAAAAATAATGGATTTAAATCGATATGAAATACAGATTCTATTATTTCAACTATTATTTTATTTATTTTCTATTATTTACTTATTTTCTTCTGAGTCACGATGCAAAGACTGCCACAAATAATACATGTCAAAAACCGTTATTGACATTGAAACGTAACTTCGACTGGCTGAAACAGATAGTTACTGGCGATGGGAAGTAGGTTCAATATATAACCATATACACAAACCTCAATAGCAAAGTGTCGGAGAAACTGGAGCTTCAGTATCTAAACCTGATAAGTACCGAAAAGTGATGGTCAGCTGCTGGTGGAATATCAAGGGCATTATTCATTGGGAGTTGTTACCAGAGGGATCCACGATTAAGACAGATATTTACTGTGAACAATTGGACCGAATAGCTAACAAATTGAGGAGTCGTCAGAATTGAGTTTCTTTTCTACATGATAATGCTAGACTACATGTTGCAATACGTACTCGTGACAAATTAGAGGAGCTCGGCTGGGTTCTATTCACTCATTTACTATATTCGACGGATATTGCGCCCTCTCATTACCATTTATTCATGGCTCTAAGTAACAATTTACGTAAAGAAAATTTATGTTAAAGAAGATCTCCAAAACAACCTCACACAGTTTTTTGAATCAAAGTCACCGGAATTTTACAAAATAGACAAATTGTCACTGCCAACTAGATGGCGACGAGTAGTAGATAATAATGATGCATATTTAACTTAAATTTAGTCTAATATGTAAATTTAAAAAAAAATTGTTGACAGCAATTCGGGATTAAAAACTTATTAGCCAACCCAATAATAAAAAATCATATTTTACGCTTTACCGACAAACTCTGAAATCACGTTTACTTTCCTAAAATTTCCACGTACATCTTTACAGTTTTAGTTTCACTCCTACAGTTTAAGCATGCACACCCAGCGCATGATATGAACCATTTTTTTTCACGGCTCAAAGAGTACAAAAACTTATTTTGTTTCTAATATGTTTCTATATGTGAATTTCTTCTACGATTTAAAAAAATATTTTCATACCTTGTATAAGTAAAGTCAACTACAATGGTAATTTTAATTTTAAGGTTTATAATTTTTTTAATTGGATTGATTTGTTAAAAAATATAAACTCAGGTTGGAGGAGTTATTCAGATGGGAAGAAGTAAAAATTTAATATAATGGTTTATTTTTAATGTTTCATAAGCTACTTGTACTGCAGAAATTTTAACAATTAAATTTTACTATTTTTCTTCTTTCTTTTCAAAAATATTTGTGAGAAATTTCTCAATAATAAAGCGAATAATATTTAATGATTATTTATTAAAAACATTCAGAGTAGTTCTTTCTAACATTCCTTGGCTACTGATATTCTTATCCGTAGTTATGGAGATGTGGTAATGAGAATGACGTAATGACCATACCAGAAGTTAAAAATATAATGTTTTAGAAGTTCTTCCGATATTTTGATTAGAACAAACAATGCAAAGAAAAACGATGTAAAAAAAACAAAGATTAATTATAACGTAAATATTTTTGAGTATAATGATCAAGACAATTGTTATTTTTACTATGGCTAACTAAAGCCTATTTGCTTCGGTTTGCTACACACTTGATTGCTACTTAATTTTCAAAGAGGTAAGAATTTTTTTTATTGTTGTTAATTTTTTTCTCGTACATGAATATAACAAATATTTGGTCACGGATGGTATCGTAATTGGATGGTATTATGACATGATTTTTGATCCCAGCTACAAATAAGAAAAGTTTACTTAATGTTTTGAATACCGCATGTTTATTATCACGTCGTAACATAGGAACCGTATCAAGTAGCATCACAATAATGGGTCGCACACGTAACGCGGTGCAGGCGGTGTGTAATATCTGCTTTAATGCTATAGTGGAAAGACATACATAATTAAGAAATAATATTCTCATGATGACATATAATTCGCTTCAAACCATTCAAAATTTTTTTTCAAAAATGTTGAAAGTTTCGTCGATAGTTTAAATAATGTTATTTCGAAAAAAAAATTTATTCCTCAAATAGACTTTGCTGTTTTTATCGAATAAAAAAGTATTTTAGAGAAAAATTTATTTTAACTCAAATTTTTAAATTGAATTTTCGAATCCGCCATCCGGAAGAGAATTTGGTTGCTTTTTTTAAATATTGATAAATTAAAATAATTTGCAATTATTCCAATATATTATTTATGAATATGTACTATATATGTAAAAATAATGAAAATTATGCTTTTTTGGTAAAAGTTTTAGTTCAAATCAAATATTTATAAATGTTGTTAAATTTATTTATATAAATGTCATTTTTTATATTCGCAAAGAGGCGGATAATAAGGATTAGACAGAGATCATGCAAAAAACTTGCTTTAAAGAAAAACATTTTTTTTTAAGATATATATGTATATATATATATATATATATATATATACATATATATATATATTTATATATATATATATATATATATTTATATATATATATATATATATATATATATATATATATATATATATATATATCCAAAAAATCTTCTTTTCTTTAAAGCAAGGTTTTTGGATGATATCTTGGATGATCTCTTTCTTTAATTCATATTAAAATGTACTGTTACTTATTAAGTTCGAGGTTTTTGGAGAGTGAAAAATATAGGTCCATGTTATTCATTAAGACGTGCCATTATATCATTAGGACATGCCTAATGTGTTCATCTGCAAACTAATTTCATCGGGTCCAGGATATGTCTAGTGGCTAATATATAATGAATACAGAGAAAACGATAACTTGCACTAATATAGGTTACATAGTTTCAATAAATCCAGGAAATGTGTTTAAAATCAATAATAATGTAGTATTACAGGCAATTAATGCCGATGTGTTATGAATTTCATTTTGCGAGCCACAACAAAATTCAAAAAACTCAAATATGAGTGATACTCGAATTTAGGTGATTGCTACAAAATCCCAACTTACTAACCAGTTATTATGACCCGGACGCTGTTGAATTACTTCATTCTCTTCTTACAAATAGGCGCTGATCGTATGAGACATTTTGTTTCTTCTATGTTATTGCTTGACAGTAAATTTTTACCAAATGATGCGTCGTCTAAATGACATCTTTTTAAATAAATTCAAGGACTTCCACTAAGAACTTTGGAAGCAAATTTAATTTCCATGTCACTTAACTAGCATATATACCAGCTTAAATACCATATTTTATAGATTAAGTGTATTTGATCGAAACGCAATACGTGGGGTATATATATTAATGTACTTAAACAATTTAAAAAAATCTACAATTAAAATTAGAGGATTAAAAATATTTGTATTAGCACTGTTTTTGTAGCTAAGTAATTAATTGTAATTATAACAAGGTTTACATAAAATAAAATATTTTCTCATGTATAATCCATTGAACGGCATAGAATTAAGAGACAAAAAAGAGAAATATAAATTAAACATCTTTTATTTTTCACTAGCTCCACAGAAATGTTCGACTCTTTCATTGACTGGGTTATGCTATCCTCTATGGTACAACTTCATGAAAGATAATTTAAAGATAATTTGTTTAGTATACTACTGCATTTATAATGTATTACTTTATAGCAATTTGAAAAAAATACGTATTTTATAGAACTGTTTTTCATGTCTCTGTACTGATAACGTCATCCCTATGATGTTTAAATAGAGGACCACTTTTTAGGTCGTTGAGATAATTTTTTATAATTTTCTTTTTCTTGTTAAAACCTATAATGCTTTGACAGTTTTCACAAGTGAAACCACATTATGTGTCAATGTAAGAATGTAATATACGGTACTTTATTAAAATATGAATCGGATTGTACACTTTACTTACTGATCTATTTAATGGAAAAGGAAAAAATATTAGAGTAATTATGTGTATCTGCGTGCGTGCTTGCATGCGAGCGTGCGTGCGTGCCCTTGAGCGGGCGTGCGTGCGTCCGTGCGTCTATGCGAGCTTGCGTTGCTGCATAAGTGCGTGCGTATGTGCATGAGTTTCTGCGTGCGTGCGTGCATACGTGTGTGCGTGTGTGCGTGCGTGCATGCATGCGAGCGTGCAATGTATGCGTGTGCAATTAAAAATTATTTTAGTTGATATTTACCTTACCATTCTATAACTATATATTATTTTCATTTAATACTTTTTTATCCAGTATAACATGGTCATAGATTTTTAAACTGTTTATTCAATATAATAACAAAAAATAACAGTCAACAATTAGTATTTAATTTCTATTGAATTTCGTATGCTTTCTTCTTTATGTTACAAGATTTTTTATTAATACTATAGGCTGTTGCTGAATATTAAAATTTATATATTAATACTATTCACTGTTGATGAATATTAAAATTTAAAAACGGAATGTAATATTTTACAAAATGTTTGTTTGTACACAAATAAAATCAGCTGGAATTAAATCAAGATAATAAAATGAAACAAAATGTGTTTATTTACATTCGCTTACTTTTTTCCATTTCCTAATTTTTTAGTTTGCTTTTTTCATGTTCGAATCACTCAAAACTCTAACTACTCCAGAAATCTAGTCAATTTTAAATCCTGGGACGTAATATGCGATACATACATTGTGAGGGGGGGGGGGGCAAAAAAGTAATTTTATTAATGGAGAAATATTACATATAAATTTAAAAATTGCGAACTGTTCTCGTAAAATATGATATTTTTTTAAGTGACAGCGTCGCCCTTTCAAATACGTTTATATGTGTGGTCATTTAAAAGTACATTTCAATTCCAGTTTTTACGTAAAAATATTATTTTAATTCATATTAAAATGTACTGTTACTTATTACGTTTCGACGTATGCTTAAATTTACTGCATGTTTCAATTGGAAAATCCGTTGACAAGTATATATCCAAATGCAACTAATATATAATGTGACGGGATAATTTTCATCCTAATATTCCTAATATTTTCGACTTTTTAATATAAAATAAATAATATGAATGAAATGATCGTGAACTTACAATTTAGTTGGAAATAAATAATATTTCTTAAATAAAGAAATTAATCAAGAAAAACGTTCGCTGTAATAATAATAACTTGAAATTTTTTGTTCCGACATACGATCACATTCAAATTTAATCTTTTAACTATAACTTTCTAATGTTAATTTTAAATCAGAGAAGCTCATATTAATTAGGCTTTTTAAATTAATTTCACCAATTAACAAAACGTCCAAATTATTATAACATAAATGTTTAGTAATATTAATTATATACAAGTGATGTGCTTCCATCAAAGTATAGAAAAGTAACTGAGAGGCCAAAAAATTAATCTGAAAATTAGTATTAAAATGTATATTTCGTGTGAAAATAATACAGTTTACATATAATGGAACACTTCTTCATTAGAATAATTGTAGGAGGATCCACGATTAGATTAAACAGAAAATTATCGGTAAATTCAACGAGATATCATCTACAATATACATAAGTATAATACTAATGCTTTTCTTATAATATATATAATTAATAACCATTAAATATACATAGGTTTTTATAAAATGAAGTTAGTTCTACCGCCTCAATTAAAGTGTATTTAACTATCATGTCAAATAAAAAAACAAAGGTTTTCTGTCACGTTTTAAAAACTAGAAAATTTAAGAATTCCACTAACCACGTATAGTTAGATTAGAAAAATATTAATATTTAGTTGAACAATAAGGACTAAACCTTTATTTTATTTTATTTTCTTTAATTTGATCTATGTTTCCCTTCGCTCCTAATGAAGTGAAAGGAAGGTCGAAACCAAAGCTTCATATAGCACAATCACATAGACAAATCACTTATGACGTATAATATTATATATTGATTATAAGTGTTTCACTTTCGTGAGACACATCATGTAATATCACTAGCATTATTGTTGTGAAATTCATGTATCATATTCATATACTTGAATTATGGTTTAGTCTAACCTGAATCATTTTTTGAAGAAAAGTCTATGATCAACACAAATAAATAAAAGTGATACGATTGTGTGAGGTTTTCGAATTTTCAGCTTTAAATATTTTTCCCTTGCGCATTCGCTTACTAATATTAACTTAACGTTAAATAAATGTATAGAAGATAAATTCATAGAGACAACCTATGAACATATTTAGCTTGAAAACTAATTGAATAGCCATGGAACCCTCTTAGTTCTTGTCTAAAGCAAATCGTCATTACTATGTAGAATATATAAATAAAAACGGACGAAAAAAGTACTTGCTTTAATATATTTTAATACATCATGTATTATAAAGAAGACTTAATACAATAATTTTATAATATGATAGGTTAATAATATCTAAAATAATATTAAAATTTGGATATCAATGTATAGCATGCAAGATATAGTAATTTAAGACACAGAATGAAAAGATGTTAAAATGTTTAAAATTGCAACATGGTAATAAAGACAACATCGAGTTTCAAAAATTAACATAAACTTAGAAAAAATATTCTTTTTCAAACGGCTGCTGAAGAAAAATGGAATTCGTATTGATACCAGTAGCAAAAGTAGAACTTTGCTCTTCGTGTTTTTTTCAAGTATCATTAACTAGCGGCATCTTGAAAAAGTAAACTCAAGAATTAGTTTTCAAAAGCTATTTTTAATTCAATGAAGGTAAATACAGACTGTCGGTTAATCGGTATAGCAACAAATTCTGTGTAAGCTGTCAAGTTCACATTCCAACTTCCCTGCACACCATGTGAACACGAAGAGTCTTTAAGAGATTTTAAATTTATATTTTCCGTTAGGAACTAAATTTAGAGCGTTATTTATAGATTTGGACAGTGAGGTAAAGTATGCGAAATATTTGAAACCTGGTTATGACGTATATTAGATACAAGTTTGCATAATTTATTTAAGCCATTAATTAATTTTTATTCGGTAATTGTTTTTTTAATAGTTACATTTAGCTCCACCCTCCGTAATCCTTTCTTTTTACTACGTGTAATTAGTTCAATAAAAACATTACGTCAGGTAAATTAGAGATCACATTTTGTAAACAAATTTCTCATATGTTTTTAATACTATTGAGCGGGCTAATAAATCTTTAAGACAGGTTTGATTTTGGGGTGTATTTGGGACGTGACCTTGATAAGTATTTTCCTCAGTTAGGCATTGTAATTCTATATCTACTACGAGTGTCGGGAATGGTCTTCGTATCCTAGGTTGTAATCCATTTTAAAGAGCTTCTTTTGCGTCCCGCAGGGCTTTGTTAGATTTTTCCACTCTTAAAGACCGCTTTATCCTTAATGACATTTGTAACATTACAATATAAGATTATTTTGTGGAGTTTTATTAATATATATATATATATATATATTTATATATATATATATATATATATATATATATATATATATATATATATATATGTGTGTGTGTGTGTGTGTGTATGTGTGTGTGTGCAGCAGATATCAAGATACGGGTAATGAGATATGTGAGTAAATGCTTGTGAAGGAATTTATCATAATGTATTACGTAGAACGTTGAATTATTAACAAGGGTTACTGATATCAATATTTGTATATGATGTTCAAAATGAGACTGCAAAATAAGGTTATAATATATTAAATAATATTATCCACAATAAAAGTGGGTACATGACTTGGGGTTAAGTGTCTCTTTAAAATAGGAAGAAAAATTCTCTTCTGAATGCCTTTGTTTTTTAATATTCTGATAAATTCTAATCTTGAATTTCTATTTCTAAATTATAATTTTATATTACAACTAGTGAACAAGAAAACAATATTTAGTTATTATACATTCAATGCTTTGTCTAATCACATCAACAAATTCAATATTTGCATTTTTGAAGTAAACATTTAAAAAATACGGTGTGGTATGTTTAATGGCATGATCCAAAAATAGGATGATAAAATTCCATAAATATGATAAAGTTTCGAAACGGTCAAAGTTATGTTGTTTTACAAAACGATACTTACAAAATTAAGAATAATTCGTTCTAATTTTATCACAATATACAGATTAAGTTATGAAAATATTAAACCTAAATTTATTTAAGTTATTATACGCAAGATTATTGATGATTACGCAATTGAATTTCATTTTAGTCGCTGCCTAAGCAGGCAAATTCATCCATTAGACTAAGAACAAAAGTAGTTAATTACCATTACACCTTATTACATGCATAAAACAAAATAATCTCAAATTAACCCTCTGAATAGCGCCAAAACGGGAGGCAAAAGTTGCTTGGGGGAAATATAAATTAACGATATTTATATAATTAGCAAGCTTGATTAGTGAAATATTAACGGAAAATTAACTTTAGCATTGCGATATAACAAGGCCATAGAGACAAGGTGTAAATATCCGCAAGGAAGTTTGTCGGTTAGGACGCCCCCGGGACGATATTTTGGCGGAGACTTTATTGAAACAACTTTACTTTTATATCGCATGTCTTGTAAACTTCATTTTATTTTTAATTAATGGAAAAAAAAAAAAAAAATTTTCGAGTTACATATGCCATCAATAATTCTTTTTTTTTATATGAAATTCATTTCAAAAAGAATAAATCTTTTTATCGGTCTGTGCAATATCCTATATTATGAAATCATTAAATAGGGTGTCAAAACGCAGATAGTTTTGATTAAAAGGTAAGATTTAATGATTAGAGGGGAAAAATTAAAAGAAAATTTTTGGAGGAAGAGGGCACAGAATTAGAGCCGAAATTTTATTTCACATACCCTACTAGTTGTACCAAATTGTTTAATAATGGAATCGTAAAAAATGTTAAACTGCTTAGTATCATCAATTAATATAATCATGAAAATTTTTAATATTATTTATATCTACTCGTACTTTGAAATAATATTTTTATAGTAATTTTGATGTAAATATTAATTTTTTCCCTACGGAAAACGACAATGCAATAAATGCAATTCGTACTACGTACCATGTGTGATAACAACACTCCTGAAAATATTTCATCTGACGACTGTACTGTCTACAATAGTGCAAAAATAAAATTTAATACAAACTAAGGTAACTTTTGATAGTATATAATATGTCGATTCGATTTTTATAAATATTGATATTATTTTTGACTACAAACTTATTACCTCTTAATCTTTCCTAAGCGTAAATAAAATAATACAACGCCCATATGTCTTCAATTTATTACTGGAAATTAACCTAAATGTTTTGCATTGAAGTATTTACTTCAGGTTAATGAATAACCTGATATTCATTATAACATTTTCAATATACATGAAAATAAATAAGAAAGAAAAAATTACAAAAATTCACATTAAACCTTTTAGATTGTGTAGAAGAAAATCAATTTTTTTGAAAATCATTCCATGGAGACCGTGTGAAAAAAATTATCAGCCAGTGTAATGTGTAGAGAAGTGTTTAAAATACATTTTTTCTTCATCTAAATAAATGCACATCAGCCACATATTCCTGCAACATTTCATCGTAATCGATCTTAAATTGAAACAGATAAACTGCCTGTAAACATAGATAAATAAATGTAAAAAGTGATGTTATATACATAGACACTATATATAAATATATATATATATATATATATATATATATATATATATATATACATATATATATGTGTGTGTATATATATATATATATATATATATATATATATATATATATATATATATATATATATATTTATATGTATGTATTGGTAATGCAAAATATGGCCTCTTGAAATGGTAAGTCGTTTGAATTGCAATAATATTTCACAAAAAACACATTAAATTTAGACAATATATGTGGCCTATGAGATTCTAAAATAACCCTATAGTAGCCATTTCCACAACAAAGTAATGGCCTTTGAAGAGATTCATGATAAGTAAATAAATAATGCATGGAAAATTAAATTGAAGCTGTCTACCATAAAGCATGTAAATTCTAAGATGAAGAAATACTTGAATATATAGTATAAAACTATTTAATTAATTGAGACAATTAATTAAAAGATGTAGAAATTATGACTCAAGATTCACTTGATGATGTGGAAGTATAACATTTGTATTATCATGAAATAAAAATGTATCTTTTTATCTGAAAGGTACAAAGCAGGTAACTTTGATATTTTATTATTTTATTAATAGACATTACGATGTATTTAAAAAATTGTATAATCTTATTTACTCACAAGTTACTATAAATGTCCTTTAACTTTAAATGACGTTACGATCGTTAAAAATTTTCGACGGCGAGTGCTAGGAGCTTACCGAGTTAAGATTCATCAGATATTAAATGACAAAAAGCGACATTGCTTTAATAAATCTTTATTTCTTCCTGTCTTTATTTAGAACAATATAATTTTAATTTTATAAAGACCAAAACTTCTAGATGGTATGGAAATTTACCGGACATACTATTAGTGTGGAGATTATACCACAACAGGATAAATAAAGAAATATTTACTTGCTTATCATTCCGTGACATTTTGTAATTTAGGATAGTACTCACGAGCCGCGGAAAGATTTATTTTATCATTTTACAAAATAGTGTCATGTTCGTTTTGTAGAAATTTAGCTTATAGGATTGTATGGAGAATGATCGAATATCCTATTAATCCTGAGAATTTTAAAGCAGTAGGATAAAAAAGCAAAATATTTGCTTGTTTGCCATACCGTGGTTTTTGTAATTTAAAATTCTGCTCGTCGGCGAGAAAGATTTATTTTACAATCTTATATTATTTTGGTCCTGTAAGTGATAAAAAACCTACGTCATTGCTTAATCAGCACGCTTCCGTCATTAAGGTCGCTTGTAACAGAAGCATAATGATTTCTATTGTCTCGGTTAGATAATGTTACGCCACAGTACTTTTTTGGAATTCTTCCACGTCATATCAAACAATTATTATTATAAAGTGTCTTTTACAATCTGGCAGTAGTGTATAAATATTTATTTAGTTATTTTATGAATTAAAAGCAATTTAATTATTTTTGAAATTGTGTTTATTTCTTACATGAAATTAGGGTAAACATCTATGAGATAAATTGTTCCTTTACTAAAACTTACAATATGAATCATTAATAAAAGTTTTGGCATTATGATAAATTAAAGTTTTGTTGTTCATGAATTGCATTTTAGTATGTGCCTTCTAATTTGGCAATAAGTTGTACAATATTCCGGAATACTAATAATATTAGTATCATATTACACAACCTATGGAGCGGTTGTTATTGTGTCCTTCCTTATATATAAAATAACAAATCAACTAAATATTAAAATTTTTGATGAAACACAATTTATAAGCGAAAAATATAATGAAAAATGTAGTAGAAGCACTATTTTCAACAACTTCATCCATTTAATCTATAGATAGTTTTGGCGAGATATTTAAGCAATTTATTTCTTTGGAGATAAGCTACAGAGCAAATAATATTTCTGCATTCATAAGCACATCCGGTCTTACAGGCGCAAAATAATTAAATCAAATTTCTTGTGCCGGTGGCTGATTCATAGTAAAAGAGTGTACTTTTTATCAAAAATAACCACCACTATTGCTCTTTATCAGCACATGACACTTGAAATAGTCAGTACCCGTATTAGAAATGTATAACGATAAATCACGATGACCTCAAAAAATTTTCCATAACCTATCCAGTGTGCAACATTTTATAAGAAGAGACGACTTAAAAATTTCAGTCGTTTTATTTACTTATGCGGCATAAATTGAATTATTCTCTCCGACCAAAGAAATAATTTTTTTGTAAAAATGTTAAAATTAACGTGATAGTTCCTTAAAATTAAACAGTTTTGTCTTTGCTCCTTTATCCCCTTTGGAGTTTTACTCAAAACGTAAAGAATATCTCAAATGTATATTCTTTCGTTCAAAATAACAGACCCTGTGATATAAACACGGCTACGTTCACTGTACTCCACTTTTTACCCCTTATGAGCTCATGTTTAGTTGAAGATAATATATTCCGGATTTCATCGGGATTCACTACTTGACATCTCTTATCCTGAGTATACAAAAATACCACAACACAGTTTAAAACACTTAGGAGGCAAACACAGGAAAAACCAAATAAATGGAAATAAAATAAAATTTTTCTCCGATATACACAGTGTTTTGTGTATAAAGTAGATGACTATGTTCACTTGAAACCATGTACAACTGAGAAAAACTTCGTCATTTCATCGGAACATTTTGTTATAACGTGTAGTCAGGACCTTAAAATCTAGTTATTACAGTCGCATCAATTGGTGATTAAATAACTTAAATGAATTTAAGTCAAATTTCATATTTATTAATACTCGAAATTGTCGCCTTGAGTGTTGATGACATGATATTATTTTACATATGATTTTAGCTTACAAATAAACTAGGCTTTCTTAGATGCTAAATTTCTATTGGTTACAATTTTTCTATATATATAATAGGTATATATATATATATATATATATATATAGTAGGGTGATCATCTGCATGTTGTGCTGCATGATACTCTTAATTGCTTATTTATATCTAATAAACAGGGGCATACTCTTCGGTCGGCTTGCTTCCTTTTATTAACAATTATGTCAAAACGTTGTATTTGTGAAACTCAATCTTACAGACAATATACTTTCTAAGATTCAACTATTTATTTGGGAATTATAATAATAATAATAATAATAATAATAACGCTTTATTAAATTCCATACAAAAAGTTACATATGTGCAACATGCAATAAAAAAAATAAATAATAAATAACAACATTAATTAAAAAGGATGACATTTGTATACATTGTATAAAAAAACAATTAAAATAGAATAGTAAAAATTAATTAATGCTCATGATAATTTACATTGACAATTATTATATAAAATTTTTATATTATTTATTAAATTTATATGGACCCCCTTAGGGTAAGAAAAGCCTCCTCCAAAGCTTGCCATTCGTCTCTATCTTTGGCTGTTTGGAGCCACTCGCATCTACCTGCTGTAGCCACGATCTCGTGAGCCCATCTGGCATTGGGTCTGCCTCTCGCTCTGGTACCTTGTGGTCCCGTCCATTGGATGATTTTTTGTGTCCACCTATTATCAGCGTACCTTGCCACGTGACCCGCCCATCTCCTTTTTCTTTGAAGAGAGTAAGTGAGTGCATGTGTTAAACCCGTTTTTTTGCGGATGGTTTTATTTTAAGTTGCTTCTCTCCATTCTTCTCTGAGTGGTCTGGATTTTGCTACTAGTCTTAAGGTCAAACGTCCAGGTTTGGCAGCCGTAGGTGAGACACGGTAGAATCTCCGAGTCCATAACTGTCTTCTTGGTAGGTAGTGGTAGGTGCGACTTGAATATGCCTTTATGTATGTATTTTTTCCAGGGGATTGCTACTCTCCGGTCAACTTCTTCAGTGTTCTTTTCTTTGCTGAAGGAAATCTGTTTACCTAGGTAGATGTATTTTTCTACATATTCAATTGGCATATCAATTACAGTTATGGGTGTCTTGAGGTAGTTAGTCATGACTTTAGTTTTGTCTAGATTTATTTCCAAACCAACTTTAATGCTCGCCTGCTGGAGATCTAACATCATACTGTTTAATTGGTGTGGAGACTCTGAAAAAGAATAACGTCGTCGGCAAATCTGAGGTGGCTTATAAACTGACCTTCTACCCTGATGCCTTTCGTAGACCATGGTAAGTCCTTCATTATGTACTGTAGGACAGCTGTAGCATAAATAGTTTTGGAGAGATTGGGTCGCTTTGTCTCACGCCTCTATTTATATTATTTTTTCTTCCTACTCTATCTAGTTTGACTCTACTTTTACTGTTCGCATAAATATTTTTCAGTATTTTTATATATTTTTCGTTTATGTTCTGTGACCTCAGCGCTTCTCAGATGTTGTTATGTGATATAGGGTCAAATGCTTTTTTATAGTCTATAAAAGCTACGTATAAGGGTCTACGGAATTCTTGATATTTCTCTATCAGATCAACAACTTGAATGTGGTCAACTGTACTGAAACCGCTTTTAAAACAGGCTTGTTCCATTGGCTGGTGTTCGTCGATATCTGAGGTCATTCTATTCAGCAAACAGGAGGCGAACAGCTTATATAGGCTGCGCATGAGGCTTATTGGACGATAATTGCTTATGTCAGCCGGGTCGCCTTTCTTATACAGTAAGATAATCTCAGATTCCGTCCATATCTGTGGCACAGTTTCCTCGTGTAATATTTTATTCCATAGTAGAGTGATAGGAGTCAATAGTAGAGTCCTTGCACACTTAATACATTCATTTGTGATCCCGTCTGGTCCTGGACGTTTTTCTGCCTTAAGCTTCCTTATTTGAATCAGAATTTCAGGCTCTGTGAACTCTGGCACTGGGAGAAATTCATTGTGTTGGTCAACAGAAATAATTTGGTATTGTGAGTCTGGTTGACTATATAGTTTTGCATAAAACCCCGTGGCTGTATTTATGATTTCCTCTCGAGACATAATTTTTGTAGAGCCGGGCTGCAGTGATGGCATCCATGTTTTAGATGTATTTAATTCTTTCTAGGCTTTTTTAGCTGATCTAGAGATTTCAAGGTATCTTTGTGTAGTATTTATTCTATGGTTATCGTAGCATCTTTTTATTTCTTTATTGGTAGTTTTATAGAGATCTTACAGTTTTCCTTTCTCGGTTTTGGTTAGTTTAGATTTGTTTTGTAGTATACTTCTCTCTTTCATGAGTTTTAACGCCTCTGCGGATAGAATAGTACCCTTTTTTGGTATTTTATTAGATATCAAACTTTGTAATATAGAGTCTCCGATCTTGCGGCAATAGCCTTCAGCATTATAGTTTTTATGTGTTGTTATAAGTTCAGGTATGTAGCTACTTAGATTTTCAAGGTAGATCTCTTGCTCTTTTACTGTTTTCAGTTTATTTCTTGCGTCCGAAAAACCACGTCTGCATTTTCTTTCAGGTTTCAAGTGAATTGAGGCTCTTGATAATCTATGATCAGAACCAAAGTGGAATGACGTTAGTACTTTGTAGTTTGTAAGTAAGTTGGGTTTTGTGGTCATAATATAATCGATTTCGTTTTTTGTATTTTTATCAGGAGAGATCTATGTCCATCTGTTCTTTGACTTTAGCTTGTACATAGTATTTATTACTTTCAAGTTGTACTCTTGTGCATATTGAAGGAGTCTTTCCCCGCGGATACTCCTGCTACTGAGACCGTATTTACCGAGAACTGACTGTTCATGGACCTTGGGTACACCGATTTGTGCGTTGTAGTCGCCCATAGATATAACAAACTTCGTGGAATTTGTCAATCCCCGTAAAATTTGTCAATCTCATCTCGAGATGAACTTTTGGTAGGTGCATACACTTGTATTATTGCGAGGAGGGTATTCTCCAACTCTATTTCTGATGCACAAACTCTCTTTGATATACCAATATATCTCTTTATATTTTCTTTATATTTTTTCTTAACTAAGAAACCCACACCATACAGGCCTTTCGTTTGACCCAGGTGATACATTATGTAATCGGCATCTTCGGTAATTTTTTCACCCAGCCGGCGAACTTCACTTAATCCTAGTATGTCGTGGTTAATGTCTTGTATTGCTGTTTTAAGCTCAATTAGATTCGGTTCGGTAGATAATGATTTTACATTATAGGTACAAATATTGAAGATGTTTTTCTTTTTCCTTTTTTTGTTTTTCTTTGGAGGGATTTGGTCGATCTCTCCCTCGGTGACCAGCCGTATTGGGAGATGTTTATTGTCATTTACACACAATGATTTGGGAATTACGAGTTATAAAAATTCTGTTTTTAAAATCCAGCCATATCATTGCAAGTTCCAGCATACACTTAAATTTTCTGAGTAAATTAAAATTGAATCGTGGTTCTATAAATATAATATATGTATTATACATCTAGTCAAGATGTATAATGCATATACCCGCGTAATGTAATTATTTATTTCTTTTTAGGTATCACTATGTCCATTTGCTAACAAACTGAAATAGTAAGTGACTTGAATGTAATAACATATAGAATTCCCCCTTTCATATTCACTTTTTAAGAATACGTATCACTTAAATAAATAACGAAGATCACTTTTATACTATAATAGAACAAACACAGAAATAAGGAAGGACGTGTTTATACTCAATAAATTATACATTGAGTCAAACATAAGCTCTGTTTTTAATATTCTGGAAATGGACTGACTGAGTTGTTTATTTCGATTAAAAATTGTTACAAGTGCCTAATGTTTATTAGCAAAAATGTACTTCACTGATCGGTTATAACACCGTTTTTAACTACGTGGTTAAAATGCTGTAAAACAACTTAAATTAATTTCATAACTTCGAAGTGGATAGTACCTATTGGACCTCGATGGAA
Organism: Druceiella hillmani; assembly: GCA_039881145.1. Taxonomy (NCBI): domain Eukaryota; kingdom Metazoa; phylum Arthropoda; class Insecta; order Lepidoptera; family Hepialidae; genus Druceiella; species Druceiella hillmani. The sequence continues at coordinate 44,476,593 of JAYKKI010000010.1, read as the reverse complement.
AATTCGAATGAAATTCCAAAAAAGGGGTAGTGCTCCTTTTATTCGACAGCCTATTTAGAAGGAACATATTTAATTTGCTGTTTTGTCTATATAATCGGCAGTTTCGAATAAATAATGTTAGTTGTGTTTTCGTCTAGATAGACTTTCCGAGGTGTCTTAAGAGTTTTCTTCCGACTAAAGTAGACATTTATCTTTTTTAAATTGGGAATTGACACCACCAATTGATTAAAGGGACGATCTATGAAGAATATTAAAATAAGTTAGGATATTTCTGAATATCCTAACATATTTTCATATTTACTGTCATATTTATGAATACAGGTCATTTTTCAAACGGCCGAAGATTCGCGAACAATTTCAACTCCACATACTTATACTTCCCTTTAATATGTTAAAATGCCACATTATTATATTGACAAATTTAAAGATTTTACTGCTCACCATTTTAGGGTACGCTCTGAAAGCGTATTCACTCTATTTATTCTTGAATACACCTTTACCTCTTGTAAAAATCCTTTAATATCCAAGCAACAAAACTTTGGAATCAACTAGTTCCTGAGAAACATTTTGAAGGATCGAGCGAAAACGACCAGCGTCTCCTGAACAATTATTAGTTTATATTTCCTTTTTAGGATTTCATACCTTCAAATGAAAAACGAAAACTTGTAAGATCACTCACGTGTCTGTCTGTAAGTCCATCATAGTTGTTTTCCCAAAAACCGCTTAACGCAGAAATTTAAAATTTGGCATAATTAAAACATATTACCGCATATATCGTAACAGAAGAGTTAAAACTCAAAAATATTCAATTGAATATTTTATTCGAAAATTTTAATAAGCATCGTAAAACTATTTAAATTTTATATCTTTTCAAAGATACAATGAAAAAAAATGTCATACTCCCTCTTTATTTCCGAAACTACTCAACCTAAAATTATGAAAATAATACGGATTTTCAATAGTACAGGCACTATAGTTATATAGGTTGTAGAACTATATAGGTTGTAGAACTATATTAATGATTTTATTTGTATTTTTTTAAAATATTCCCTATATTTTAAGCTTATAAAAGATACTTTAAGTCATATATTCATATTTATCATTTTCAGTGCCAATTATCTCAAAAACCATGCGACGCATATAATTAAAATTTAGCATGGTCACACATGTTATTTGCCCATATATTTTTAATTTATTTTATACCACTAACTTTTCTAAAACGTTCATATAACAATTAAAGAGGAAGTTAAATAAGTCTTAACAAAGTAGTTTTTTTTATCATTTCATATATCATCAGATCATTATTTGAGAAGGTTTGTTAGGAGAAATTAAAAAAATTAATTTATTATTTTAAATCAATCTTTAAATGGATATTATAAAAAAAATTGCAGAAATATGGTATGTCGCTGCCTTTTTTTTGAAACTATTAAGCCAAAAATCAGAAAACCACAGGCTTAGAAAAATTTGACGAGAAAATTAAATTAGGATTGTTAGGACAACAGCGATTATATTACATCGCATAATTTTTTGATATGTACCATGTTTTTTTGCCCCTGTGAAATATATCGTATATAATACAATACGTTTACTTTTTAAAAAATGAATATGTGAAAATAGTTTAATAAAAACACTATTTACGATTAAATGTCTACAAGTACCGAAATGTGTAAGAAATCCTCGTAGTAGGAGTTTTAATTGTACTTGACAGGTTTCTTCATTCTAACCCAATTCAACATTTTGTTTTATACTTTTTTGTCTTTTCTAATTGCAACTATCTACTACTAATATTTTATATTTTAATTTCTTTTGCAGTACATCACCCAATCTTTCTTAACATATTATTTTGGTTGGCTAGAATAGATTAAGCAATAAATCTGCTATATGCACTTAACATCTAAAGTAATAAATAAATAAATGAGTAAATTTATGTGGATATGCCATTTTTTGGGATTCCATATTTAAAAGAAAAAAAAAACAGACAAGATTACTCACATGTCGGTCACAAATGTATTTCGGACAGCATTTCATGTAGAAGCTTGAAATTTGGCAACATTACAAAGCATATTAAACTTCATATATTCCAATTGTTGATTCCGATGTAGTTGACATTCAAAAATATTTTTAACAATGTATCATTAGGTATTGAAAATGTTTTAGGTTTTTTGTGCCTGTTGGAGTACAAAAATTAAGGTTCAAAGAAAAGGTCATAAGTGTTCTAAAATATATTTTTTTCTAATTTTATGTAATAAAGTTTTATAGATAGATTTCGGAATTGATAAAGTCAAAGTTACTAAAAACATCGTCAATTTTAATCTAAAGTCTACAGCAATGGTACTAAATCTAATTTTTTTTAGAAATTAACCACGTTTTTGCACCTGTAAAAGATATACTAGCAAATATTATATTATGATGAAAAATAATATAAATATTTTTAATAGTTTAACAAAAATCTTTAACGGAAATATTACATTTACAAAGGCATTTCTATATGGAATTCCTGATAAAGCGAATTCTACTCGTGTTTACCCTAATGGATTTTTTTATATAACTTCTGGTGATCCAAGATTTAACCTATAATTTATGTCGATGAGCTGAAAATAATTTAAATTATTATTCTATATCTGTGTACACAATTCATAGCGGCATTTACCTCGACCGGGACCGTAACTGAGAAGCATTAAATTGTTGTTTCAGACCTCGGGTGCGCAGTCTAAACCGGGCCCATTAGACGAGGTACATGACTACCATTAATGTGAGCGTATAGGCTGTAATTAATGAAAATGAAAGGTTCATCATTAAGAAGATCTTTTTCTCATTATGATTGTCTATATCCATCTGATTGACATCTTTCTGTAAGCATATGTTTGATTATCTATCTGCTCCAAACTTCTGGTTTTAATTTTGTCAAAGGTGTAAATATACTTTGTTCACCGTTTACGCCTAACGACTATAAACTAAGTCGTTAGGCGTAAACGGTGGAAAATGTACAACCGTAACTGTGAACTAATTTGTTGTTAATACAAAATTAAAGTTTTGATAAGTGTGTAGGTATCATTTTTATGAGATTAATACCATTTCTATATACATAAATGAGAAAAATTATGAAATTTAATAAATATTAATTATTTTAAATAAAAAATGCTATGTATTAAGGTTTATATATATTATAAAAGTTATATTTATGAAATATTAAATAGAATACTGTATTTATAACCTTATTACCTACATAAACAAAATCAATTAGGTTGTGGCGGTCCATGTGTTCGTATTCAAAACCAAACTCTAATTTTTAATTTAATAACTATTAAAATACAGCGCTACGCGAAGAAACTGCCGTGCATTCGCCGTTAATGTTTCGGCCGGCCTTGTAAATCGACAGAGTACTCCCCTACAGAGGCCGTCAATAGGGACGAAAGTGAAAATAATCCTGAAAAAGTACGCGACGCCTTGAATATGTTCTGTACGGCTCCGACACGGTATCATCGGTACGGTACATTTAAAATCGCGTATTTTCTGCTAGTAAGTAAGGTTTCAACCAATCTATGGAAACGGTTATTTGCTTTCCTCTGATGTCTATTTTGTACAGTTTGTTCGAGCCTCTTTTTAGTACCTTGTAAGGGCCGTATAAGCTGGTTGAAGTGGTGCGTGTACGGCTTCTTCTCGAAGGAAAACAAAGTCGCATGTTTCTAATTCTTTAAAGATGAAGATGGGTTTTAAGCCATGTCGTGAAGCAGGACGAGGCTGTAAGTTGGCAGCAATTGTACGGATGCGTGAAACGTAATTGCTGTATTCTGGTACGTTGTTGAAAGTGGGTTGAATCAATTCGCCAGGAAGTCGCAATGACTCACCATATACGAGTTCTGCCGAAGATGACTGCAAGTCTTCATTCCACGTACTGCGCCTGCCTAGTAAAACCAGTGGTAATGTCTCCGTCCAGTTCTGGTTAGCATAAAAGACGATGGAAACTTCCAATTGTCCGTGGGAACGTTCAACCATGCTGTTTGCTGCTGTGTGATAAGCCATGTTTTCGTTATGCTGTGTTCCCGTCAAAATGGCCGACGACTTGAACAGATGAGCTTAGAATTGTCTTCCGCGATCCGCAGTAAAACTCATGGGGCAACCAAACCGTGCTATCCACCTATGCTTTGGCTACCGTCTTAGCAGTAATATCTGAAAGTGCTTCAGTCCAGTGTGTGTATCAGTCAACGGCGGTGAGACAATAACTGCATACCTGGGATATTGACAGCGGGCTAATTAAATCTATGTGGACTTGTCAGACTCGTGCAGGTGGAAGCGCAAATGTTCCTAATGGTGATGTAACATATCGACTAATCTTCAACCAGTGACAAGGCAGATAGGTATGAGTCTACTCGCGACAGTCCTTTCGCATGCCTGACCAACAAAACGCTGAGCGACCTATCTAGTAGTCGCATTGGCACCAAGATGACTAAGAGAATGAAGAGATCGAATGCTTGACGGCGTAGCGCTTGATGAACAGCCTGGCCCGGGAATTACTTATGTCGTAATATAAGTTTAAGGTGGTACCAGGAATCTGAATTTGTTTTAGTTGGAGGGAGCAGCCCTCTTTTAAAACAATTTTGCAATTCTGAATCGACATCCTGTGACTTAGATAGTATTTGGAAGTCAATTGTAGTAGTCATTTCCTCAACTCTGGACAATGTGTCGGCTACTACATTATCTTTGCCTAATATATATTCAATATAAGTTTTAAACAGTTTGATAAAATACAAATATCTAAATTGGTGTGCAGAACGTTTATACGTTCACACTTGGAACGCGTAAGTAAGCTAGTGATTTGTATAAATTGTAAAATGTCTTGGGTCTATAAAATATCGGAAGTATTTAATAGTTCTATATCGTAGAGACTGAATTTACTTTGAGATGAGCTCAATTTTAGAGAAAAGAAAGGCAATGGTTGCTAAAACTTGTTCTTAAATTTCTTAAATAGCTCGACAGTCGGGGTGAGCAAGAAGTGCGGCATGACCTAAACCGACTTTAGAATCAATAAAAACATTCCATACTTCTGGAGTCATGTTGAGAACTGTGATTATTTGATAGAGCCGATGGACTGATTATGCAGGGAAGCTTGTATCTGGGCTGCATTAGGTACGAATCTCCGATAAAAATTGAACATATCTAGGAAATTTCTCAATTCCTTTTCCGGTTTTGCTTCTGGGTTGTTCCTTATTGCTTGGACTTTCGACTGCAATGGCCTCGTGCCTTTCTCGGAAACATAGTAACCCAAAAATATTGCTTCGGGTAAAGCAAACACGCATTTTGACGTACTAAGAAGTACGCTTTATTGGTTAAGCTGTTGAAGATGAGTCGCATGCAAGTCTTCGTCCTTCGAAAATACCAGAATATCATCTAGGTAGCCGTAAGTGAAATTAAGACCACGAGTGATCTCATCAATAAAATTTTGGAATGTTTGGCTCGCATTGGGGGTTGTAATTGCAGTTTTGTATATATCGTTTTCATGAACTGGAACATGGTTATATGCTTTTACGAGCTCAATTACGAAGAAAAATTTACATCCCGAAATGTTGTGAGCAAAGTCGTGGATTTGTCTTAGTCGTGGATCTGTCCGGTACTGTACGAGCATTTAATGCCCGATAATCTCTACAAGGATGCCACCGTTCATCCTTCTTTAGAACGAGATGTAAGACAGGCGACCGTGGATTGTCGGATGGATGAGCGGTGCCGTTACTGAGCATTGCCTCAAGTTCCTGTTTGGCTATTCTTATCATATCCGGAGCCAAGCGTCGTGGGCAAAAGGAAACCGGAGGACCTGGAGTGATATTGATTACATGTGCCGTAGTATGATTAATATGACGAGGAGAGCCGGCTGGACAAATCATTTCAGGGTATTTCTTTATTAGGTTGCAATACCTTATGTTTTCCAAAATAAATTTTACTGACGAAACAGCTTCTTATATGTAACTGGGTTGGCTGCTGAGGATAAAGAGACTATCTAACAAACGGTGGTTGCGGTAGTGAATTAGAAAGTATTAGAACGAGAGAAAATCTACGCCGATTATAGCCTTTGTAACATCCGTGACTACAAATCTCTAAGTGTATGCGCGACTAAGTCCAAAGTCCAACTGAAGGTGGATAGCACCGTACGTGGATATATTGGAACCGTTGGCAGCAAACACGGTGTAGTCCGTCTTCATTCGTTTTTCTTTGAGTGCCGACGTAAGAAAAACCCACAGGTCAGAGCCGGTATCGATCAAAAACCGTGTTTTTTATGGTCGGTAACAAAGAGACGACCTGTTGTTGAAGAGCAGTCTTGCGCCGCTACTAGGGACAGCTCTTGGAGTTTCCTTATTTAAACTCGCATAGGCTGGTGCACTTTATCGCTCCACATCCGAAGTTTTGATGATACCAGCAAAGTCGTTTGCTATTGGTGACTGTGTAGTTAAGGCTGTCACTTGTTTTGCCATCTCTTCCGATGACTTGGTGTTACCGGCTTATGAGCTGGCAACCTGCGGCACCATGGGGGCTATTTCATGAATTTTGTCAGCTAAGAGGTATTTAATCAGAGTGGTGCACATTAAAAAATTATTGTGAAATTTAAATATCTGATATCGTACACTCTAAATTTCTCATTAATAAACACCAAGTAAAAGACAAAAACGATAGTTTATAGAGCTTTTGCAAATTTTGAGAAGGTTTTAGGTAGAATTTTAAATAAATAACTGTAGAAAGGATTGTCATTGTTTAAACTAGAGATGCTGCAAATTCCGGAATACCGCTAGTAAGATCTACGACAAAGTGGCAGAGAGTTAATAGGAAATTGAAGGGAAATCACTCAACATATCAAAGAGGTGTATATTATTTAATCGTCGTCCGTCAACCCGAACATCGATTGTTACATATATAAACTAACTGACGATGGCTATGGCATGCAAAAGTAAAGGTCGATAAAAAAAAGTTTTATATTTTATACATTCCAACAAGGCTTCTTTATTTTTCTAAATAAAATAAATTTACGATATCTACTGGCAAAATAAACATAAATATGGCTATATTTAAAACGGAGTTTTGAATGTTCATATAGTTTGAGTTATTACCAAGGAACTGGCAAGCAAGAAGTGATGTAAAAGGCTAGTACATATCGCTAACGTAACGAAAGTATTCAAAAATTGAAACAAATTAAATATCAAGCGTTAGTAGCTGTTAATAAGGATTAATTAATAATTTCAATTCAATTCAAAGTAAATATTATCAGTAGTAACATATTGAATTACCTTTGAGTTACTACCATCCGATAAGGAGTTTCATTGATCATCTCCAGAATGTATCTTCAGACTCTGATATGATCGATGGAGTAGTTATTTTGCGAAGTAACTGCTACCAGTAGCAAATATCTTGCATCACATCTAATTTACTACCATCGGTTAAGGATTTTCATTGTTCATCTCTAGAACTCATCATCAGACCCTAACCTAGCTGACGGTGTCGTTATTTTGCAAGATAACAACTACTAGTACAAACATCTTTCATTGCGGTTGATTTAATAATATCCGTAAAGGAGTTTCATTGTTCATATCCAGAACTTATAATTAGAGCCTGACCTGATAAGTAACGTAATGTTTTTTTTCAAAATAACAACTACCCATAGTAAATAACTTGAATCATAAATGATTTACTGTCATTCGTTTAGGAGTTCCATCGTTCAGTTCCAAACTTAATCATCAGATAATTATCATATTTATACCGAAACACTCTTACAGCACTCTCTTTCAAATAAAAAAACAATACATAGGTCCGCTAGATAAAAAATTATCGCTGAACATTATAAAAAAAGATTCCGAAGAATTAGGAACCTCCTTCTTTTTTAAAGTCTGTTAAAAAGAGATTGATTTCTGACTTATAGATTGGTTGAATAAAATGAACCGATACGACTAAAGATTAACCTGGAAAATTAATCCGTAGTCAGTTTTTTATAAGTTGTTATCATTCAAAATAATTTTCTGGTTCAGAACTGTTTTTTTTTATTCTAGGGTGAAAAACGCAGATATTCTTATTTTCTCTTATTCTTAAATTAATTCCTTTCGCATTTGTTCGTTTTAATACAAATTATATGTACTTTTATGGAAGATAGGTTCTATTTATTCCCAGTTTGTTTTTCTTATCTAAAATATTTATTTTCTTTGATTTCACAGGAATATAATATTACTGAGTTTCATTTTCAAACATATGCAAGATTAAGTATGTGTTCCTTATCATTATATTAGCATTTATCGTCATCGGCAAATGAATGAGAACTTGTTAACGTAAATTGTTTACAATCTGAACTAGATAGATAGTATCTATGAAACCCACTGTACATGGTATGAATGATGTGAACTGTCACGTTATAAGATCATCTGCAAAATATATTTATTAAATGAAAGATGAAGAAATATTTAATTGTCATTGTATTTAATTTATTACTTGATGTGTAATATTTATTGTACATACTTTTGTAGTTCAATTATTACATGATTCTCTATTGTCAAACATCGATAGTCTAAAATATATTGATAACTATCACACATGTCACATAAACATTTTTAATTAAGTCGAATGAAATCCAAACATACCACAAGAAAATATAATTCTTATTTACATGCATGTCCAAATATAAAACACAGATAAACTTCAGTGTCACAAGTTTAATAAAATTGTTAAAAAAATACAAGATCCTAACATAAATATCTTTAAATATATTTTTGCTTGGGATGTTTTTGAAATTGACAACAAAAAATCTAATGTAAAATAAAATAAATATATATCTACATACCGGAGATAAGATGATCAAATTTAATCAAGTTTTTCTTTAAAAACGCAACCAATTTTACCAGTCATGCGTTTTTAATTCACCATTTTCTTTTAAGAATTCAATATTGAAGCATACTTGAATAAGCTAAACATTGAAATATTTTTTCGCGCTGTCACGATTAAAAAAACAAACGGATATCTCTACATACAACAAAGATGAAAACTTTGCGTGCACAATGTCTATGAGCATCGACAGATGGTGCAACGTGTATTTTAAATTGCGCAATGAAATGTTCTACCCTGATATATATTGGCGATATAGGCCCGGCTCGAATAGAAGTGGGAAAGTCTACTTATAAAACAAATATCGGTGTACTTTGAGCGGTCTGCACGTACGAAGTCGCGGACAAAGCTAGTTTGATAATAATTTTGTTTTGATTAATAAACATTGATCTCATTTCCACAAATTGTTTTGGTGCATTTAATTTTAATTTACTTTATATTAATTTATTAACTTTCCATATGAACTAATATCTAATATTGTAAACTTTATTTTGAAAAAAAAACGGTGTTGCATTATCGTAACTAAATGGTATCATTACTGAGTAAATTACAATGTTAATAAATTTAGAAATTATGAAATATTTTCAATAACTCGTATACTTCATTGAATAATATTAAATAACTAGTCAACTAATATAATCAGCGAGTTAAAAATAATTACAAGTACTGTTAAATATATCAAATCCATTCACTACATTGCATATACATTAGGTGTTTGGATCATATCACGTTAGATCACAACTATTCATCCAGTATACTCGACTACTTGAGAAGTATGAAAAGTATATGTATTTTATTTTTTAATAAAATGCATATACTTTTCATACTTCATAGAAACTTTAATATTTGAGATTTGAATAAAAATAGAGTTTAATAGTTACATCCACATATAAAAAATAATTTATCAAACATTTCTTGGACTAGAAATTTAAATAAACTGAAATGTAACTTGAATTATAATCAATAATAATAAAGATACTAGCTTCTATAGTCTTAGTTAACATTCCTGTTTTCATCAATTTGTTCTGTTACTTCTGTTTTTAAATTACCACGCTTAATTAAATTCCATTGTCATGTGAAACTGCTGATAAATCTGGTGTTAAATCAAAAGCTAATAAACAATAACCTTTAGGATAATCTTCTCTTATGTTATAATTACTTACATTTAGGAAATGAACACCAGTTCCAGAAAAAAGTGTATGATATAATAAAGTATAATTATTATTTTCTACAAAGTTTGGTAGCAATGGTTTGGATGGAACCTTATGCCCATCGATATATAGACTAAAGGAAATTATCTTATAATTATTGAAATTAAATTGATTCTTTTGTGGATTACCATTGAATGCACTATTATCAACAAAACATATTGTAAAAGGTTGGAAGTTGTCCGAAAAAAACAGTATCGAGAATCTTATATTGAATACTTGATGGTATTGTGAGTACTTTAACTTCCATTCGAATGACAGCATTTTAGTCGTAGATGATGCTTTTGAATGAGCTAAAAGGACACTAGGATTTAAAAGCGGTCTTTATATCATTAATGTAGCATTTGTTATGTGAGATTGAGGTATGCGTTTATCTACACTGTCAACAAGATGGACGTGTCTTTCGATCGTATTAATTTGAATCGAATGTCTACACGATTAATTAAGAATTTGTTTTAATAAATATATCGCCGTGAAGATGACCGATCATTTCAATACTACTTGCCTTTCCCAACGATGTTTTTTTTATATTTATTGTTATTCTCATTCATATGCTTGATATGGTTTGCTGTATCACTGTACCAAAGACTACATTCTAGATGAGAATTCTTTGAAGCAGGAATATAATTAAGTAATGTTTCTAAATAAGCTCTATGTGTTGTTTGGAGGTGATATCAACTTTTGATTCAAATAAATATCTAACTGTCTAAATAAAGAATTTAACCAGTTATTAATATGCGCTACTACATCAGTGACTCCAAGTTAAAGTAAATAATTTTTTAAAATTTAATAAATTATAAAGAAAATAACCCTTTTAATAAGAAAGTATACAAAATTTATTTTTTTAATGTTTTATCGTAAACATGTATTATTTGTATGTCATTATAAATACTGTTAAAAAATAATTCATTGAACATTTCACATATTTAAAAAATAAATAAACTAAACAATACTTTCCACAAACATATGTATGATCACTTTGAATTCGTTTTATATTATAAAATATTATTCTAGTATTTCGATTAAAAAAATTATGGTTTTTCTAGATGCTATTCCATAACTGTCGAAATATACCCTGAAACTATCTTCATTTATATACATAGTAACCCAGTGTGAACCTGACATATAATCTGGATCTAAGTTACTTATAATATAACAAAACATACATAGGTAAACGGTTAGAAGCAAATACATTCTGTTTCACATTGTGATGAATAATTTTCATCCTCATTACTTCTTCTATTTCTATTTAATTCATTTTGATGTTTATATATTATCTTCATCAAAATATTCACATTCTCCAATGCATACATATATATGTTATCTCCTTTTGCACGATGCATACACTTCTGATGTACTTCAGATTTTTTTAGTTGTTTCATACTTTTAGCGTTGAAAGAGTTATTATCTTGAACTTTAACACTGGCTTTTGGTTTAATATAATACTCTAAGACGCGCTTCGTTTCTTATCTTTTACAAACATTTTTGACAATTAGTCACTAAACTATTTATTTGAGTTTTTATGTGTGTATAGTCTATGAAACCGTAAGTCTAATCTATACCATGATGATTCATGTTGTGTTTTATCATCCAATTTATTAAAGGTATATGGCGACTTAAAATAGTTGTGTAATAAATGATGATTATTCACACCTAGTATACGTGTTTCTTTAATGATAAATTCTTTGCTATTACCACGAAAGCCTTGTATATCATACAATAATGACATCTTTAACAGTAAAAATATAATTAAATATTGCATTCTACATTATTTATTAAAGTATAATGACCCCAAGGTAATATATCACTTGAATTAGATAGTAAATATCGTTTTGCAGCATCTGCAGATAAAGCTACTTTAATATTTTTTTGGGTATAAACTGTATGTTTAATAGATCTAAATCTATACATATCAGCATTTAATTTTTATTAGATCTCAAACAATGTTTGTTACGTTCCGAACTTAACTTTCCAAAAACTGATTTGTTTACTCCTCTTGCCTTTGTCATTAAACCACTTTCAACATTTATTGCATATATTTTATAATGTATACCAATAAATTCTATGAAGATTTTACTATCATTTTCGTCTTTAAATAATCCAATTTTGTTATTAATTAGCGCACATTTATATAAGTTATCAATATAATAATCAGAGGTATATGTTGAAAGTTCATTTTTGATATCATTTTTGAAATCGTCATAAATTTTTTGACATCACTATAAATCATGTGTAAAAATTTGACTTACTAAACTATCAGTATCTGTATACAAAAGTTTAATATTTTTTTCATATTTGTTATTCACATACTCATAATATAAATTATACATTAACGTCTTAAAAATGTTTAAAATACAAAATCCCATATAAATTGGTTTATTGTATAATAGTGTTATTTTGTTTAATTGAACTGCAATTAAATTTTCTGAAATTATGGATAAGCTATTATATTGTGATTGGGAAATTAAATTTACTGCACTCCATCGATTTTGCCAATGTATAATTAATTTAACATCTACTATTTTCTCTACATTTTTAATAGTCTTCTCATATTGGATTGGATTGGATTATTCATTAGTTTGTAGAAATATTTTTCAAAGTTGTTGGTAGACGTCACAGGCATTCCAATATTCAAATCGTTTAAATCTTAATACGCGATGCATTTTGGTTAAAATTAGACCATTTTTAATACATCGCTAAACATTTTTATAATGTATGATTTATTTAATTTTATTATTTAAATTTAGTACAAACATTTTTACACCATTAGTAGTTAACTTAATATTTTCCGCACAAAATGGTAAATCTGAATGATCACCATATATATTATCCGGATAAGCGAGATCTACTTTTAAAATATATCCCAATTCCGATGTATCAGGTATATTAAAATTATCGTCAGTTGTAACCCATTCAAATCCTCCGTATGGTAAATATTGTGACATTGCCTAACCATATAAGTTATAACTGCCAAGATACAATATATATGATTCTTTTTCACCTTTATTACGGTAACCTAATATTTATTATTAGCCTTTGCATAACGATTGGAAACATTGTGATACACCATTGGGAATACCTGATTTAATGAATACGATCATTTCAAAATCAGTTAATAACTCTAGGTGAATGTTTGTTTAGTTCAGCACAGCATCCCATCTAAGACCAGGTGCTGTATAATAATGAACGGGGTCTAATGAGTGTTTTCATACAAACTCGTGTAAAATTTTTAAATATATCTGCTAATAATAAAATATCGGTTTTCAGATATAGAATAGAATATTCTTTCATTTACGTTTATAATGATTCCGAACATCAATGGCGTGAGCATAATCCTCATCCCTTATTTCATTGTCAGTTGATTTCTCAAAAAAAAGTATTTTTTTAGGTAAAGATTTATTTTCTAAACAATCATATGATTGTATACATTTATAAGGGAATGCACCTTTACGAACCAATCTAAAAGTCTCGAAAAGTTCCTTTCCTAAGGAAAAGAAAATTGTAATTCCTTGAAATCCCTTTGCTGTTGATTTCATGCCAATGTGTCTAAACTATTACTTATAAATCTAAACAAGTCTAAAAGTCTTAATTCAATAACTTTTTTTGAACTACTATCTCCTTTGAAAAAAATATATATTTATCTTCATTTATGGGCATAAGGTTAATATGAAAATGAAACTCTTTAACATCAAAGTTGGTGACATTATGAAATAGAGTTGGTATGAATGACGGGACTTTATAATTACTTTAACGATTATTATATTTTTTCGTACTATGACTGAACTACCGAAAAGTTTATTAAATCCTTAATTTATCAATAATGACTACTACTATTACCTTTTTCTATATATAATAAATTAATTGTCTTGATTTCCTTTTCTTTGTATGATAGAAAGGACCTATTAATATATGCTATTTTTGATATTTATTGTACTCTAATTCAAATAAATTGATACTTACATTATTTAACTCCCTAACTCTAGGAACATCTTTGATTTAAATCGGGATATCAAATTTTTGAAGTTTAAACTGTTTATACGTTGATTACATGAACTAATACAGTGATGATTATGCCTATTTTAAAAATAGTCATTATTATGCACATTAATTATAGCTTTTTTGTTTTTTATATCCCTCCGTAGTTCTATATAGGATCCACCTTTAAGTGTGTAAATTTATTTATATTTAGTTCTAATATGACAATTTCTGCAATGTCCAACCACTATCTTTATGTTCGAATTCCTCTAATTTAACTTCAAATGTTTCAATAAAAAAATATAATATTATTTAAATTGTTACTTTTGCTTAAAATAATATTTGTTGATATAAAATAAAAATTCCTCTGCACGTCGTTTGTAAATTGAATTAATTCACCATATAAATTGCAATTAATTTTTAAACTATAGGACTTATTTATGGAATGACTTAGTAAAATAATACAATTTACTTTTATACTATTAAAAAATTCATTAGAAAATGCAAGATTGACTGTAGAATTAATAAGATAGGTAATTATTCTCTTTTGAAAAGCTGTTTCATCTATTTGCACATTAGGCATAAAACTTCGTAAACTATTATTTTTATGTACATTGGAAGAAAAATTATTATTTAAATACCTTCTATGAATTGATATATTACACATATCATATAAAACATGATACAAGTCCTTAACTGAAGATAATTGTTGAATAGGTCCTCCAATATGACTCGCGTTTGAAGTGGATGGTTGAAATGAATCCTGGATATATCCAAATTTATGTGAATTTCTTAGTAAATTTTTATCATTTCCTGAAGAATTTACTCTTTTACGTTTGTTACCACAACCAATTTGATGATTTGTATATTTCTTCGTTATCAGGATCTTCATTGTAGATAAAGAAAATGTATATAAGCACATATTGCGTATAAAAATATAATATTATTTAAATGTAAAAAAATGTTCATAAAATACTTACAAAAATGTGTATTTGACATCTAACTTAGTAAATTTAAATGATTCATTTATTTATTCTAGATAATCAGCAAATTCACATTCCAATTCTGAATCACAACTTTCGTTATTCACATTGAAAGTATGAAAATTCAATGTAACAAAAATAATGGAAAAGATATAACTTATAAGAGTTTCTTAATAGAAATGATACCTGTATTAATATACTCTTCTTATTTATTGGTGCATCACCTTATTATTGGAAATTTCATTAATATAATGACGGTCAAACATGGTAGAACACATTAACTCTACACGAGTACCTCAAATGTAAATA
The DNA here is from genome assembly GCA_039881145.1 of Druceiella hillmani. NCBI lineage: Eukaryota > Metazoa > Arthropoda > Insecta > Lepidoptera > Hepialidae > Druceiella > Druceiella hillmani. The sequence continues at coordinate 44,461,268 of JAYKKI010000010.1, read as the reverse complement.
TATAAATCTAAAATTAATTAATTTTCTTGTATACATTTTATTATAATTAACAATTAATATTTATCATTTCAAACATCCATTTATTGCGAAATAGCTGCTCGTAGCGGTCGTGGTAAATCTAATTTCATCACAAATTTTATTAAAAACATTGATAAGCTTTGTAATGTAACTTTCAAAAAAGTTACTTGGTGCTATGATGAAATGCATCCTTTATACAGTTTAAATCAGTACATTATCATGGAGGATCACCATATTTAACTTTATTTGATGGACCATCCTCAGAATATGTAATAATAGATGACCTCATGCAAAAAACCGATGAGATAATATTTAATATGTTCACGAAAAGTAGTTATCACATAAATTTAAGTGTTATATCTCAAAATTTATTCGAAATCTCAAAATTTCATTTCATAAGGGACGTGAACAAAGATATATTTCTTTAAATACTAGTTACATAATTAATTTTAAAAATCTAAGAGATGAGAGGCAGACACAACATTTGGCATAGTCAGTTTTTCCAGAAAATGCAAAGTTTATTCAAGATGCTTATAGGAATGCAACAAGTAACCCATATGGATATTTTATAATGGATCTTAAACAAAATATACCCGAGTGGTGTCGATTCAAGATATCAGTGCTGCCCTCAGATGAGTTTTGTTATGTATTTTTACCAAAACAACGATTTAAATTGAATATTTCCAAGAAATATTAACCATTCATAAATACATTTACATAATGTCTGCAAGGGTGACCATAAATAGTAGGTTGTTGAAATAAATACATTATTTAAAACCCCGTTATGGAAATGCATTATTAAAAGTTGTTGATCATAAAGCAGTATATTGTTTTTGTGAATATATTAATAATATTTTGAAACGTGTATTACCAATTAGTGAAAGTCATAGAAAAAAGTTAAAGAAACATAAAAATAAAAAGAGGAAGTAATAATTAAAAAAGGTGTTGCTTTTTACCAATTATATTAGGATCATTATTAAGTAGTGTATTTTCATCACTTCTTAAATAGAATAGCATCTGTATGAAGAAGACAATTAGTTTTAGATACGTATGGAACTCCGTCGGGTATACACTAATTGTGTAAATATTACAGACCTTACAGAAGTATTATATTCAAACATCAATTTAAAAGATAAAATGAAATTTTAATTTAATAAGGGTGAGGAATATTGTCCCGGTACATATTTTTACTACATTATTTATGGATTATGTTACTGATATATACCCATCAAATAAGTTAAATCTTCAATTAGGATTTGATCCTGACAGAAATTTATTTCTTGATTCAATTGCATTCACCTAATATACAATTATGTTTATCTTCACAATTTATTATTTATTTCAATATTATATGCGATAATGGGCGATATTTTAGCCCCATTATTGCGAGTTGTATCTTTATAAGTATATTTATGACGCAAATAGAATGAATACTTCTTCACCACCTTATATACCTTCTGAGACGTGAATTGGTATGTATATCACGTCTCATATATTGAATTTGGAACAGCATTTATTAAGCTCCATTTTAAACGTACACTGCTATGACAATTATTAGGAATCATCATATTCGTCACTGTCCGTGCGAAAAATATTATTTACAACAGGCTGGATCTGAAATTGATGCAATTCAAAAAGGAACACCTTATCAACGTGGTCATAGAATTGGTAGCTTTCTCGGTGGATTATTTAGATCTATAATTCCATTATTAATGAGTGGTGTTAACTCCATTATAAAAGAGGTGATGAGATCGAGTGTGGGATTAATAAATGATATGGTAAATTCTCACTCTGCAGATGAGTCAATAAAAAAAGGACTTCATGAAGTTTATTAGCAGTCTAAAATGTAAAGCTGACAACAAAATAGAAATACGATGAAAGGCTCTGGTTATAAAAAAGAGAAAAACAGGAAAGACTAAATTCATTCCAGCATTAGGATAGTGAAAGATGGTAAAAGAATAAAAAGAAAAGAAAATTGTATTATTTTTCCCGAATAAATAATGTCGTTTTTACATAATCAGTCCTGTGAATGCATTAAGTCTGAATTAGACTTATTTACTCTACCAATAACGTAAACGAGTATTTTAAGTGGTCAATGTTTCTACTATAACCCTATTTCATCACTAAGTGCCGATGGACCGATTAAATTTGTCATTCCTGGTACTCGCGATGAGTATATTGACTTATTGCAGACAATTATTCGTATAAAAGCTAAAATTTTAAATAATGATTTACTTAAACTTGGAGCCACTGATATAGTAGCACCTGCTAATAACTGGTTACATTCCTTATTTAGTCAGTTAGATGTTTATTTGAATCAAAAGTTGAAGGTTTGACTGAACTTCCAAAACGTTGTATTATAGGTTTTGCTTATAATAGTGCATTTAATGGTAATTTAGAAAAACCCATTTAATTTCAGTCATTACAATCTATATGTTGATGGTCATCAAGTTTCATCCAAACCATTACAAGTAGACTTTGTAGAAAATAATAACTATACTTCATTATATCATATGCTTTTTTCTGGAACTCGTATTTATTTCCTAAATGAAGATAATGATGTCGCAAGATTAGATTATTCTAACGATTATTGTTTATTAGCTTTTGATTTAACACCAGATTTATCAGTACGTAAGAATGGAATTTATTTTCACATCACAACGGAATGGAATTTAATTAAAGAGTTTAAGAATGGAAGCATGTTTTGAGAAAAGTCTTAAAAATACTATCAACTGTATAGTTATGCTGAGTTGGATAATATAATAGAAATTGATAAAAACAGTAATGTCAATGTATACTACAGCAGCTAGCATTTTATTATTACAGATTATAATTCAAATTATATTTAAGTTTATTTAAATTTTTAGTCTAAGAAATAGCCGATGAATTATTTTTGATATGTGGATGTAACTAACAAACTCTATTTTTATTAAAATCTTAGATACTAATGTTTGTATTATGGCTTATATAAAAAATAAAATGCATATACTTTTGTGTGAAGAGTTGTTTTATTTTATAAGTTATGAATTAAGGAAATATGTACATAACAAGAGATAAATTATCAAGAATTGATTGTAAATTTTTTACGAGTTTTTCAATCCGATGTCATTTTCGACATTTAAGCTAAAATATTTTTACTAACCATGAAAACCACATCGTTTCAATCTTCCACAACATATTTAGTTCTTATATCAGCATACTTCCCTTGTTCACATCCGTTCCATATTTTTTTATTGGTTATTTTTTTTATAATATAATATCAGTCATTAGTATCGCCTCTTAAGTATGATAATCCATATCTTACTTAAGAGGCGATATTTATTGATGAGATTATTGTTCGTTTCTTTTTTTTAAGCAGATGAAGAAAATAGTTATTGATGTTATTATAATCCGCATCAAGATCGTGTGACTTCCTCTTCATATCCTCGTAAAACATCTTGTACATAGTAAATTGATTAGAGTTGAATCATAGTTTTTGAGGTTATGGAACTGTATAATAAAAATAGAACGTTAATATTACTTGAGATGTGTTGGTCACATAATAAAATAAATGTAATATTTTGCGTATAGCAAAATGTGTTGATTTGAGGATAGTCATCCTCAAAATTATGGAACTATACAATAAAATAGAATATTAATATTAATGGAGATATATTTACATAATTAAAATATCAACCGACATCATAACATCTCAAGTGGTCGAGTATATTGGATGAATAGTTGTGATCTAACGTGATATGATCCAAACGCTTAATTTATATGCAATGTAGTGAATGGATTTGAAATATTTAACAGCACTTGTGATTATTTTTAACACACTAATTATATTATTTGACTAGTTATTTAATGATATTCAATTAAGTTTACAAGTGATCGGAAATATTGCATAATTTCTAGATTTCTTAATATTGTAATGAATTTAATAATTATACCATATAGTTACCAGTCTGAATTTTATCTTGACATGAGTAATTACTGATATATTAAAGATATATACTTTCTTTAAAAATATAATTATATCATTTAATTAACTAGTATACCTTGTTAAGTTAAATGATGTTTGATTATGTATTTAAAGATAACTTATAAAACTATTCTTTAATAAGCTGAATGCACATTAGTGTCCCTGATTTTCTCCCTATATATTAAGTAGCATACAGCATACAACATAGATGACTATTATATTGTATGAGTGACATGTATCCTTGATTTCTTATTTATTTTCAGTTGATATTTTATTTATATGGGTTTGGTAGTTGATATTTTATTATTATAGGTAATATATGGAGGAGCAGACATGAGATATTGCATGAAAGCTCATTTTTAAATTCCTTAAAATCTATCCATAAATCTATTAAAAATGGGACTGTACTTGAAGTTTCTATTGGAAAAGCCTATTTTGAAGACACTATGTCAATCCGTTCTGTTATTGTTTTAACATTTGTATCTCATATATACTTGTGATGAAGAAAAGAGAAAAAATGATGTGTATTATATACATATATATATAAATATATATGTTTATATATATATATATATATATACATATATGTATATATATATATATATATATATATATAATTTAAATAAATTACATTAATTAATATTCTCCAAGGGTATTTCACTAATTCATTGTAACTAAACAGAAAAAACAAAGGATTCTTCAAGACCGAATTTAATGCAAATCTATTAAGTTGGTATCAAGCTTAAATGAGCTTTGCTAATATCGCAATGACCGATGAATACTAAACCACTTTTCATTATAATTTTCCCATTTCCTAATTTAACTCTCAACTTTATTCGATTTATTTCTCGTATCACATCGGTTCCTTTTGCTTAATATGAGGTCATAAAGCGATTTTATCTACAGAGTCTCATTTATAAATAAAACCGATAATGTTTCGTGTATAATAACGCCTTATTTTTAATTCACCGCTTGCGGTGTCACACGTACTCTCAAGCAGAAACCGGCTCCTCGCAATTAGCAACGGTCGATGGACGCCCACAATACATAAGGGAGTTGGGCCTCGCAAAGTACACGTTAATACAATATTGGTAATTTTATGTTTTCATTTTCAAAATTATGAACCAGGAGAAAATATTTCTTTGGGTGGATTGGATTTGGAATCACTTAAAAGTAAATATTGAAAATAAGTTGTTTTTCAAGTTTTTATTGGAACCTTAATAAGCAACAGGGGAGATCAAAAAATTATTCTATCTTTACCTTTTATTTGTACATTAGATTTTTTCACATATGAAAATTGTTTAACAGTTTGAATAGATAGTTCCCTGTATTAAATTGATTAAATTTGCTAAAAAAATAATAAGTGATTAGACGTAAAATCCTGCACTACCCACCAATAGAAAACTTACAAAGGTAGTTCAATAACAAAGTCAATAATAATTATATCGATAAAACAAACACATGCAAATAATTACATAAAGCGGAAATTGAAAATGAAAAGCACTTTACAGAAAATGCCTATATCAATTTCAATAAGATATATCAACAGAGAAATATTTACTTGGTTACCAAAAAACAACATTGTTATTAATATATGATCGTTCATAGTTTACGACTAAAAAAGAACAACCTGTAATTACAACAAATACATAAGAAAACATCAGGAACAAAAAGTTTACGCAGTTTTTTTTAAACAAGGCAATGAATTTTTCGGCTGGATACATACTAGGTGGAGCGAAAATTTAATTTTTTTTAATTTTGATATCTAATAGTGCGCAAAGCGTAGCCTAATTATAGGCTAGAATCCTAGTGTAATTAATTTTTTTTAACATGTTGTAACGGACATATTAACGGGTAGTTATACCCGCGTATTGCGTTCAAGTTTTAAAAAAATTGCTTTAATTTCACACTTTTGTTTGAGTGTTAATATCGTAAAATAAACAATATTCAATGATTTTCAATAACTTTAATTATATTGAACACAGTCAGAAATCACAAAGTACACTCAAAATATTACGTTAATCGGGCGAGAAGTGCAGGGGAGAGAGGTGGAGTTAAATACCGATCGCGCATGCATTGTCACAGTGACTTACAAGTGAAAGGTTGTGATCGAATGTGCTGTTATTCATCATGGAACTATCATATAATACCCTTAAAGCCACAAAATGTCCTATTTTTGGAGAATAATGTATCCACGTACATACAAGTCATAAAATATTATAATTTAAAAAGATATTGTCTTAAATTTTAGTTAAGAAAAATTTAAAATTTGTGGCAAATATTTCTATTGGATAATAGAGTGTTACAATTACTAAAAGCATATCATGGGAAATTAATTAAATCTTTAAAGCGTCTTTCAGAAGGAAGGATAAATTAATTTCACAAAAGCTCTGAGAAACTGTTTGATTTGAGTTCATGTAAGTATTAAAATGTTGAATTATGTAGTTCTCCTATAAAAAGAAGGTTCCTAAGAAAGAACGAGCTTTCTGAATCTATAACAAAAACAGTAAAATGACTATGTGAAATATTAATTTACTGATAACTGAGAGAAAGAGGAAACTGATTGAGAAAAAATTAAAGTAGAAACTTATTACGAATAATTTTTGAACTGGATCTATCTCATCTAAAAGTGTTACATTTCGGAATTGCCTCATATTAGCGTAGGAGAAACTTTGCCTCAATGTTCATCAGCACCAAAGGAACCAAAAAAGCGAAAAATAGAGCGTAAACAATTTATCGAGTGTTTGTGACCGGTACGGGTAGAGTTGATTCTGCAGTTTAGCAAGATGTCAGAAGTAATGACGAAGTAATTGACGAGTCAAGATTACGACGTGCAAGATAAAAATTACGACCAGAAACTCTATCCCAAGATCGAATTGATATTATTCCTGCTTTTTATTTTGATGGACAAACGGATAAAACTTTGAAAATTGTAACTATAGGGGTGAAACAATATCGTTTAACGACAGTCTAAGAATTAATAACACTTCTATTTTCAAAGAGGCAGGTTTCAGGTTCGATTTATATCGGTTGTACTATTTCAAGTCAAAAAACCGCAAAAAGTTTGGAGATTGCAATCCATGAAACAATCAGACATCAGCGGAATATATCTTTACAGAATACTTTAGCCATAGATTGTGATGGAATAGTAGCAAATATGGGTAAATATTGCGGAGTTATACGGCTATTAGAAAAGCGTTTTCATATACCTCGTCAGCAGATTATTTGTCTTTTACACATGAATGAATTGCCAAATTTAACAACAGGACTTTCTGCTTATTCTTGTTCTATCGGAAGATTACTAGATGACTGTAAAAAGAGCTTGTAGCCAGATATTTCAGAAGTCAAAGATTTTCAGTTCTGACCAAGGTTACCTTTACGATATCACATCTGCTCTTACAATTGATATTGATTGTTTTTTTTTTCATCATCCTCGAACACAAATGTTAAAATATATTTTTAAATTACTATTACTATTCTAAGAATTGCGTAATTTTCATACAATATTATTTTTCAGTCACAAAAAATGAGCGTCGAAACAGGTAGTAAAAAAATTGAAAATCTCGGTCATTCAGAGCTATTGCGCGAATAGAAGGAAACTACATAGAAACATTTTTTAGCTTATTTTTTATTACTGGAGACGGGTCACCTTTTTATTGCTATTAAAAAAATATATCTAGTAAAAAATCTCATATAAGAGCGACCCCCCCTAAAATATACGTATACGTATATTATATTAATATGTCCATGTAATGCACTAGCGAAAATATTATTAACACCTAAATATGTTTTACCGCAACTGATAGTATAACGATAACTGAAACGAGTCAGTCCCTTTTTACTGATGATCGTCCAATCACATGTCTTTATGCACTATTCCCGATCCTTCCACCCGGATTGTCTCGGGGCCCCTCCTGGGACCTGTAACGACCCAACTCATACAAATGAGGGGACCTTCGAAAGTCCCCTAATAGTGTCGTATCTACAGTCATATCTACAGTCTCAGCGCTTCCACCCAACATGGTTAAAATCTGTCCCTACACAATGAATCATTTAGAATCTTCATTTTTTCAAGAACGCATTTTGCGAACTCTCTAAATTACTAAACGATTGGTCTATTCTCAACCAAGTCTCGGTGACTAAAGATATTACGTTCCAAGTCTCCGCGCTCGCTAACAAAACTCTACGCGCATCGTCGTGCTCACTGCAGTGGAATAAAACGTGATTCATGTCTTGCGTCCCAAATCCGCAGGTACACGCCGGGCTATCTCAAAGAGCAAATTGTATAAGCTGGCACGAAACGCGCCATGTCCCGTTAGAAACTGTGAAGTGAAATAATTAGAGACAAGCCAATTTTTACTTAGCTACTCGGACTCATCGGGGAAAAACAACCTGGTCGTTTCCCCCTTGGAATCGGGGGAGGACCATCTGGACTGCCAATGAGCAACAACGATCTCTAAAATGATATCTTTATGCAGTGAAAAATAGGCTGTCCATGGACTTAAAAACTACATCAATGTCACGAGTGTATTATTTCATAATTTATATATATTGTAAAATCACCGTCAAACACATTGGTTAAAAAATTCCTCAAAAATATTTTCATAGTGCACTTATACACTTACAAACCATTTCTTCATTATAAGTCAAAGGAGTAAAGTCTCCCAGGTTCCATTCCATTAGCACGCAATAAAACAGCAAGCTACGCCCGTAGGCCCGTACGTGACCTCAATAACCTAACTCAACTGTACTATTTGTCGATCATTCGCTGCTGCGCATATTTTAACATTACAATTTACTCGTACATACCGCCTCCTCGGGCCTCGCTCCCGCCGGGCGGTCCATATACCGATAGTATGAGTGGGATTAGAAGATTAGGGCAGCAACTCAGCAAATTTGCAAAGGAGTATTAAAAAAACTCTAAGTTAATACACGTCTAACGATAGCTTTTTATTTTAGAATATAGTTTGCACATTGTGTATGTGCAATATGCGCAATAATATAAAAAAATTGTGTACAAAAAAATAAAATTGTTTATATTATACTTCTACATAATTATCGCTTGTTTAGAATTGCCTTCATTCTAATAAATAATATTATATGTGTATTTATCCACATTGCACACAACTCTAAGCTTTCAACGTGTTACGAAAACGGGGCTACTCATTACTTACTTTTGGCATCTCTCGGTTACTTTCTAAGATATAAACAATTAAATACAGCGTGATATGAAGCACTTCACTTCACTTACTTTTTTAAATCTTTAATCCATTTGAGTCGAAATTCACTCATAGTCAATACTAATTAAATTTTTAACCCTAGATCACTAAACATTAGTCTCACAGACTACACGATTCCAACGCTTTTGTTGTTTAAGTATGTTCCCGGTACTTCCCCGCCCCGCCCTGCTCAGTACCTTTCTTACTGAACAAATCAGTGACCCGTGTATAAGCATCGCTTACGCATATGTTTTACTTCCCGAAATATTAACTCTCAGACTAATGTGTAGTAATTACATATGAAAAGTGACCTAAGGTAAGTTATGAGTTATTGTGTTTATTATTGACATTGTGTCAGTAAATGATTGTTAAACTACCGCAATAACTTTTTTAGCTTTTTATGCTATTATTTATATAATATTTTATGTTTTTCACTAAATTTTTGCTCATTTAGATAATTTGTAAACACGAAATTTTCTGTTTTAGATGAATTTAAAACGAGATCAAGACAAAATAATTTTCAATGAGTCTGATGGCGATGAAGACCAAGCACACGTTAGATTACCGGGTGGACTTTCAGACTTGGAATCCGATAACAACTTGAGGAAACACTTCATCGTAAAAACCGATAAGAGTGAACATGAATCCTCGGGGTCTTCTACCGACGAGCTGAATGTCGTCCGTGGCAGCCGGAATAGAAATATGATCATAAACTCTGACGAAGATTCCTCTGAGCGATAGCAGCTTGGCCCATTTTCGGTGTCACAACAAAACCTTGTGGTAAGTCCAGGTACGACATATATTTATGGCAAAAATAACACTGATGGTCAACTACTTCACGCCATTCCACCACCCCCACATCATCTTGAAACATTGTTCATTATATGCATGGACTTGTTAATTAAGCAAGAGATACGATAGAAAAAATGGACTCACACTAATTTTTCAACTTCAAATAAAAGCCCTACTCAGTCATTTCCTTCAATCAGCTGCTATAAAAAGTAATCACTTACCAATTAGAATATTATTCGATACTAAAAAAAGTAGAAGCGTTTTCAAAGCATGCATGAGTTCTGAGAGAATTGATTTCCTGCTCAGATGCTGTCGGATATTGAATATATTTGGCGTTAATTTTGTAGAAATTCATTATTCACAATTAAATGCAACTACGTGATGTAGTATTATTTCTACTTTCTTACGTAGTTTCTACTACATCACGTAGTTTTATTTAATTGTGAAGATGCTGTCGGTTTAACAATAGAGCTATCAGACAAGAAAGAAAAGCATTATATAGTTGCGCATTAGAAAGTTTTGGGAAAAGTTTATTGAAAATTGTAAAACATGGTACAAACCAAGGTTATATCTTACAATTGATAAACAATTAATGCGATTCCGAGGTAGCTACTCATTTCGAATATACATATCTAACAAACCTAACATACATAACGCCCTAGTATGACATCAAGGTTGTAATGGTTGCATATTCAAATCCAAAATATGTTTATAATGCTGCACAGTATTTGAGTAATCTTATCTTCTCGAAAAAATCTTCTTTTCTTCTGAAAATAATATAATTCTCTATTTTACTGTGTCTATTATAATATTTGTTTAACTAAGCAGTAGTCATAGCCATTTTATTAAAAAATAATCCAGTCTACCCAAGAGTTTTACAAATACCGTGTTTATATCCCGTGTATATCCAACGTCATTTAAACTTTGACGTAACCATATCTTTTTCAAAAGCGACCAGCAAAAATTTTTGTAGAAAAAGGTATTTATTTTAGAATAAACAAAATTATATTTCCTGAAAATTTTATCATCACGAGTAAAGAACCACTTATTTTTAAACACACGTGGAGCGATAAATCTTTTTTATATCACACAATTCAAATAGTCCGAAAGTAACTCACTCAATGTCGTAATGTCATTTGCTCTTATTCATACAATATTCTAAACATAAACTTCAACATTTTTAATCTGTATTGTATCATTAATTAAATCATACGACCGCATACGTTATTTATTCATAACTGCTTCCAAATATGCTACTGTTAATGGCTGAACAAACTGGTAATAAGTAGACTAGCGTATTACATTTTGTTCAGTATTTTTTTATTAGTTTTACGCCGTGTATTTTTTCTTGGGTTCTGTTTCTTAAAGTTGAGCGTTGATTAATTTATGTCAGGAGGCGTTGTTTCGACGTACTTATTACGTTATGAAACAGTCAGGATTTTTTTTATTAAAGCTTGGTACCTATGTTTAGAATAAAACAGTGCTTCTAGAATATTTCATGACTTTTTTCATTGGAGATTTCTGGTCGACTTTACACTTGACGTAAACAAGAAAATGCGAGGTTTTAATTTTACTTCCAAGCGTCCTTGTAATTATTTATCGCTTACGTGCTTTATTTAAAGAAAACAAATGGCAATTCAGAAGCCTTAAGTCACAATTCACTAAAATATAATATTAATATAAATATAAGAAAAGACGTCCTACCTAATTGTTTAATCACATCTGCAAGTATTTCTTTTTATATAAGTCATTATATATATTTTTGTATGCAAAGAAGCTAATTATGTAGATATCTTCATCCGAATCAAATTCACAAAGTCCAGGAGGTTTCGAATAATATGCTTACCCGTTTACATCGTATTATAGATATTGCTACCAATATAAAGGTATATACATAGGTACTCGTTTTGCCATATAGTTTAGGGTGCTATTTGAACAAGAGAAGTTTTTGTAACTTATTACATTTTTGCTTATATTAGTAGCAGTGTCAATATATTTCTCGACACTGTGTTTGTAATCGTAATGTATTAATTCAAAACTCTGGTCGGGAATAATTTTGTATTATACAAGTATATGCACTTTGAAATACTGAAATCAAATAATCGATTTATGTTTTATTTATGGGAAGAATGAATCAAATAATAACCAGTGAAATGCGCCGTCAGTTTTCGAGTTCAAATGACGTACAAAATCGTCCAAATTATCAAAAATCTACGTATACACGGATCAAAATACTACGGAATAAACATCTCTTCCCTCATTACCTCCATATCGACGATGTGTATATTTATATTATATTATATTTCTATAATATTTCTATTTTTAGATTTATTTATAATGCATAACTGCGTATATATTGCTAGTGGCCATGTTAATCGTTAAATTTAGTATTACACTAATATTTCTCAATTGTACTGTTGTTGGCTATAAGAAGTTGCTCTTGTAGAACTAAGTCTGTCATCTATGTAGATAGCTTCCTAAGATTCGGCAATTTTTAATGGATAAATAAGTAAATCCCATTTCGGTTTAGTCACAACAAATTTATTTTAATTCCTTTTCAAAATAAAAACACTTCACAGATGACTATAATTATAAAAAAGTTGGCATATTCCATCTCCTTTTTGCAATAGATTTATCTAATTAAATAGACTAGAGTTGCATTATTATTTACAATGCAGATATTAAAACTAACGCAATATATTTCCTATTTCCTTTTTTTCCTCTTTTTCTAATTTTTTTACACTTCAGAGGCACTCTCATAAAAATATTAAAAAATAAAATTATTCATCTGTGTGCCCATCTATTTATTTAATCAAAGTTACAGTACTAAAAGGCATTTCATCCCTGTAACTTCTAGAAAATATTGAATCGTTATATTCGAAACGCATGGTCGATTTATATTTCTAATAGACGACATTTTACGCTACTCTTCTCTCATCCGTTCTATTTTATTCTAATCATCTTTAATATCCACGTTAAAGTTACATAAATTATTTTGAAATTGAAATAAGTTCTACATATTAAAAACTTATACTTTATTATAGACAATATATTAGACAATTTATTGAGTCGGTGGCCGGAAAAGATTGCTTATATTTATCTGTAAACGTGGACTTCTATATAAATAAATAAACTAAAGCTTGATCTTCGTACGAGATGTGCTATTTTTTTTTAGATTGCAGTAAATTTGTTAAATAAACTATGAAACTGCAAATATAACCATGAAACTGTAAATGTATCTATGACTAGACCACTATTAATACAAAAATGACAATGGAGTACATTTGATGTAAATTATTTATACCCGGCGAGAGAACAACACCCACAATAACCCAATAACCCACAATACGATAACCCACATTTCGTTCCAAAAAAACTGAGACCACTTAAAGTTAATGAATTAATTTAAAAATACTACGTCATGATCCCTGTTTATCTAGCCTTCATTGGTTTATATATAGATATTAAAAAGAGTAAAATTAATATTAGAGTAAAATTTTTTTATGTCTTTGTGGTTGCTCATTATTTTCAAAAATGTCACTACTAATGTATGCCGAGAACGTGGTAGACAATTGAAAAAACAATAAAAACAACATTATTTCGTTTTGATTAAATACTCCGTCTATATATTAAATAAATTGCTGATCTCGACATTCAAAAGAAAAATCGTCAACTTGGTGTGCTAAAAACCTTTTCGCACACCAAGTTGATGATTCACGTACTGACCACGACCTTCAGTAGACCTTTGATAACCACTTATATCAAAGTGCAGTAATTTGTACATTTTATGTTGTCTTTAATGTACAATATATGAGTTAAATTTTAGGTTTATTAATAATGTGTGTGTAATAATCCAGTACTACTGTGTGGTTATGGTAATAAGAAAGAACTAGTGCATAATTTAAGAGTAAACATGAAAAATTTGCTCATTAACATTCTCGCCCAGTTATTAATTATGTTGTATCGGAATCATCACTAAACTACTAAATCGTACATTGTGATTATTATATAGTGCTCGGGCTTTAAGTTATCTCATATCGGTGTTCATTATCTTTGAAAAACAGTAGACTAATATTAAAAATATTCTAGCGATCTGGAAAAGAAACATTGTTTTATCAAAATAAAAGAGCTCATTACAATTATTTGTTACAAACAACTTTTACCCAGATATGCTCTAACAGTTACACCATACTGCCAAGTCACCAATGAAAATGATTTGAAATTTACTTAACTACATTCTCAGCTGAATACAGCAACACCCTTACTAATATCCGGTCGAGTAAACTGTAATTTATCACGTACCGCCAGCGAACCCGATGCCACTTTCAGATCACTATGACACTGCAATCTACAAGCTGCGGTTCCCTTGAATTATGAATGCGGGTTCCTCCCAACTGGACACAGGAGGCCGCCTTCTTTGACAGGCCTCAGCCCGTCAAAGATTTCACTTTTTTCATGCCGCATCACTTTTGCGATGACGGTTCCGCCAATATATCTATAACACGATACGAAATAAAGGAACCGGGGAATTTTTTTGTGTAAGTAGCACTTGCGGTAAGTTACACGTGTGGTCGTAAATTTTAGTTTGCTCTCTTGACGATTAATTTGTAATAATTACACATTCTGACATTAATGCGTTTTCTGACAACCGAGTTTTCATTGTCTTGTCAGTTTGGTTCTATACAAATGTGTTTTCGGTAAGGTGATAAATAATACGAAAAAAGTGTCAATTCGGGTCATTGTTAAGACATTAAGGTGGACTGCGTTTATAAAAAATAACACAATGACCTGCGGAATATCCCGATATATTTAAACGTTTACTCTTCTTAGCTGTATTAATACCATATAATATACCTATACTGGATAAATGTACATAATTTATAAAATAGTACATTTTTCAAATCAAATACAATATTTACCCATGATCAATATGCCAATTTATTATATATTTTACGTGGTATAAAGTTATAAGAATATATCTATGCATTTGTTTCTAAAATTACAACATATAAAATTATGGAGAAAATCTGGATTAACCTAAATTATCACAAAACCGTAAAATTGTAACTGTGCTTCTAAATTTCTTTTTATTCATGTGAAATAAATAATTGGCATTTTTATGGTAATGGGAAATTTTATATGCATCATTTACAATTCAAATTTTATATGTATCCAAGTGTAGCATCAGCATGATGCGAGTTTTAATGGAATTCGCGTTTTTTTGTGGTTTTCCCAAACACTATATATATATATATATATATATATATAAATGTTGCAATGTTGGTTTAACTGGAAGAGGAAAATCTTAGAGATTATTAAAATATTCATTTAAAATTACTATATTTTATTGTTTACCATTGTAATAACGGATATCACATTACGAGTATGGTGCATCAGTGTCGTAATGTTGGGATAGTAGAAATGTCTATATCATTAAAATATGAGTTACGATAATAACCATGTTTTCTGTAGTTTAAAATGATTAAAAGCATTTTATTAAAATAAAACTAACATTGTACAATATCTAAGTACACGACATGACATTTTACATCTGTAACTCTACGACCTATTGTTAAAGTTAGTAACTTATATTTTTCTTTATTTAACTTGGATGCAGGGAAATAAGCACACAACCAAGTATAAATATAAAATTTGATCTAATACTCCCACTAAATTTTATATAACAAAAAAGACCTTCAGTTTGCTTGCTTCAAAGAAAAAAAAAACTCTTACGTAAACTACATAACATACAATATCACATCTATTTAACTCGTATTTTCAAATTGAAGAGTTGGTAGGGCCTTAGTAAAAATATCGGCCAGTTATTCAGAACTTTGCACATACTTCTCACAATTAACTTTTGTTCTACCTTCTTTCTAATAAGATTGAATTTAATATCAATTTGTTTAATGGTACTCTAATTATCAATACATAAAGTTGTTCCACTTTGACTAATATTAATTTCTTTGAAAAACTGTCTTAACCATAAAATATTCTTGGCAGCTTCACATACACCCATACATTTGGCCTCAGTTGTTTATAAGACGATACAAGGTTGTTTTTCATTAGACGAAGGTATAAGACCACCATTCAAAATAAAAATGTAAGCGGTGATTGATTTTCCGTTATCCAAATATCCAGCAAAATCTCAGTCTGAATATCCAATTAAATTTTCATGACCTTGACACTTTATACATAAATCTTTAGTTTTAATAAGATAACGAATTATTCTCTTAAGCCGAGTAACATGATACAATATTAGCATATCTACTAACGGATTCACACTGTATGAAATATTTAGCCTAGTTACTGTAGATAAAAACAATAATGACCCTATGGCTTCCAGTAAAGAAAATTAATCTGCTCAGCATCAACATTTTTAGTTATTTAAACATTTACTTCAACAGGATATTACAGAGGTATGCTGTACTCGTATTAAATTTACTTATTCTGTGTTAAATATACTGTCTTTGGCTGATACACCAGAATTGTCAGTTTTGAAAACCCAACAAAGCAATTTAAAATCAACTCTTTCATATTAAATCCTTGCATCAAGTAACTTACATTTTCATCTAACACCATATTTGACTGAGACATAATCAAAGCATCGTCAATATATAAAATCAACAAAGTTTTAATGCCATACAAAAAAAAATACCTACTAACACATAATTGTCTGCTTGTGACTGTACAAACCAAACTTCAATAAAAAATTAGTAAATTTCTTGCCGTTCATATATCCAGTTCATATATTTTATTTGCAGGTGCTTTCACTCCATTTGAAATTTCCATAAAAATATCCTCCTTGAATTCCCATAGAAGAAGTGTGATGTTTTTACATCTAATTGCCTTATATTTCAATTATATTCAGCAGAGAGACATAACAGTATCCCTAATGACTCATATCTCGTAGTAGGTAAAAATATATCATTATGATCTATTCCTTTAATTTGTTAACCCACAGGCATAGAATCGAGCATAATATCTATCAGATTTTCTTGTCTGTCATAGTTTCTTTTAATATTAAAAACCCATTTTGAAGTTATAGTTCTCTGATTTTCCGTATCAACAAAATTCCAGTTGTTGCTAGTAGCCCAGCCATAACTTACATTATTCACCCTCACTGTTGATTGCTCCATCATAAGTTACATGAGCATTGGACTCTATTATATTTGCCTCAAAAAAATTATTACCCAGTTGCCGTTAAATGATATTTGAACTACCTACTCCTGGTAGTAAAATTAGTAGTAAAGAAAACCAAAAAATAAAGTTGTATTACTGTAGCTTATTTCCGCCAAACGTAATTTTGAATATCGTCGCGGATACATAGTAATATTGAAGAAAGAGAGAGAAACATAGACATATTTACCTAGTCGCATAATATCCAAGTCTTTAGTGATGCGTAATATGGTTTTTAACACATATTTTTAATTTAGAAATCCGACTAGAAGTTAAGAAATAGAATCCTTTTATTTCTTTAAAATTGCTTTCGAATGCTTTCATTAGCGGGAAGCTAAATAAGTTATATTGAGGCAAGTCAGCCTCAACCTGCTGAAGGATAACAGGGTACACTTTGTGTCTTTTTTTAAATGCACCGCGCGTAATTAGAATTTATTGCATTTATGTGTTTGCTACTGTTTCCTCAACGTTTTTTTTTCCATTTATGTAAAGTATTCGCATTTTATTAGAAAAACCATTAAATGATAATCCTGTAAATATTGAAATTTCTAGCCTATCTACCATAAGTCTAAAGTAAATTTAACACCACAGTAGAATAAGGGATAAAAGTTACAGCCGCAGTAAAATGCAAGGCATATACAGAATAAAGTATACGAATTTCAATTGCAGTGAAGAAGTTGACTGCCGTCCAAATCAGGCCATATGGGCTTGGTACTGTCCGTAAATGATAACCATGTTTATGTATCGATATCGTTGTTACTAGGGTGGGACTAAGGTGTTTTGAAGTAATGGAATAAAAAAAAAGATTGGGGCTAATTATTAGATCGCATATCGAAGAGTTAAACAGAATTATGAACGCAAGGGGCACAATAAATATACATTCACGTGGAGCTAAGGCAAATCCTGCGGCGTAGAAAATTCTGACAATAATCACATAAATATATAACATGAATTTAAAAGCTAACGGTGTCTGTATACAATGCAAGTCAGATTACAGGGAGTAGCGTGTTAACAAGGAAAAGGTTACTCAAGCGAAGAAACAAGATGACGTCATCAACAATGCTGCAGGTGCTCATTTCTCTCGCAATTCATTGATCTCGCCTATAAATTCAATTACATTTTAGATTAAATTGAGAATAAATTCTTGTTGCCCACTTACCCCTAGTAAATCTACTTACAGTTACGTCGAATATTAAAGTAGAAATAAGTAATAAGGATAAAGTTAGTAAGCCCTTGATAAACACATTTGTTAAATTGGCCATCCAGTTAAATTGACAGTTATATCAATTCTTTTGTCGGTCGTTTTAACATTAATTTCATTTGTTGCATTAAGTGTATTAATTATAGATAAAAAAAACAAAGTTAAAATTAGACAACTTGCCAAATGGGATTCTATGACAAGAAATATTATTGTTAAAACTTTCCTTTTTAGAATTGATTGCTGAAATAACCTCTGTTTTCAAAATGTATTTAGTCGTTTTGACGCCATTTTTATACCTATGTCATTGAAATTTACACTAAAGTAAAGGCTTTAATAATCGTATCTTAGATGCATTCGCATTTAGTTTTATGTTCTGAAATTCAGCCTTTAGTTTTATTCTGTTACCGTTTTATACATATATATATATATATATATATATATATATATATATATATATATATATACATACGTAAATGGTTTTTGTGTTTGAAAATTATTGATCGCGAAAATTAGAGGGTCTGACATTGACCAGGATAATAACACATGGATCTGATATATTATCAGAGCTAGAAATATCGAGTTTGGCCTCTCATATTTGGTTTTCATGGATAGTTCTCACACCATATATTTAAGGGTCTAATGATGACCAGGATAATGACACAAGGATGTTAATATTACAGCTAGAACCTTGTACTTTAGGCTCCAATATTCAATTTTATTGGGCAATCCTCACACATGCAAACTCTATAATCTGCTGATGATAAGAATAATTATATATGGACCCTGGCCCCTGTTACGGCAAATTTCGAGTTTGAGCCCAAATATTTAAGTTTTATTGACCAGTTCTCACACTCACTAATTCGAGAGTCTGAAAATTACCAGGACAATAATACAATAATGGCTCTAAGCCTTATTATATATATATATATATATATATATATATATATATATATATATATATATATACACACATATGTAAATCCAGTCACACTCGGTAAACGCCCGGAAACCGAACCCAGAACTACGCAATGCACCGTCAAAGCCAGGAGACGGTGATAATATTACTATATCTTAATCTCTATTTCAGCAAGAAATTTAAAAAAATTAAGCCTAAATGGTGCCAGGTTCTATAAAGTGACAAAAATATCCGTAGATACTCGTACGTGTTTATAATATTTTATCACTAATTTCTGTTGTGGAGGTCGTACTAGTTCTGTCTCGAAATATTGCTTTATTCCGGAGTCTTCCGAGTTTCTTAGTTTTATGAAATTATATTTTGTGCGTTACACACGCATGATTAGAGTATGCATATGTAAGAAAAGTTGAAAGTACGGTAACATGAATTACAATCTCGTCCACTGAGGGAAGGATAATTGGATGACACGGGATAATTGTATGTCTCGACAAGGCACACATTGGAAGGTATTGATGAGAGTGCACTGCAAGCAGTATAAGAAGTATCTAAGATACTGTCGTCCAACAAAGCCTGGTTCCTAAGAAGACCAACACTTAAAAACTCGTCATTACTGTTCTCTAAATAAGTTAACATTTTGCGCAAATATGTGAAAATATTAATAAAAAAAAGTACAACTCTTCTCCTACCCTAACGCGCCGCCATTTCGACAGCAATCCTTAATTTGTTAATGACCGAGTAATGCGATGTTTCTCTAATAACCTCAACGGTAAACTTTTTAAAAATTTTGGTGAAAACAGTTATATTAGATCTTTTTATTTAAATATAAAAACATTGAATGCCAAGTAAGTTTCACTACTTTATTCCTTTTTGTTTCTTAACGATATTTTTACTCTAACGCAAAAATATCCTAATAAAGCCCACTTGCCCTCCCATAAGAAAGCCCAGACCTTATCAAGGGATACCCGCAATATATCGCACCCTGAGAACCATAACGTCACTATCTGAAAATTGTGAATTTTTAGTTCTGACGCCATCTACGTTACTCATTTTGTATTACATCTAATGTGAACACAACCATCATTTTAGTTGCATTAAAAACTTATAGATGGAGTAGTATCATTAAGTAATTTTAAGGTAATGGGTTATAATAAATGACAAAATTCCATTACCGGAATTTTGTTTCCGGTAATGGAATTTTTCCGGAATTTTGGCTATTGCGCCTGTTATGCACACAAGTCTTTCACACATTTTAAAGCATTAGAGACGTTTTTTGTTTAGTGACGGTGTATATTTAAGTACGTATTGGTAATTAAACTTATTTTAATTGGAGTAGTATATTTATATGTTTACTGTCTGTAATGCTATAAACTCTTAATTTTAATCTTCGAATTAAAACAATTATTTACCATCATTATTTGTATAGGGACCATATTCTTCGTATTCCAAAACATATAAAATTCCGAACTAAATAAGCTTAATGTCACTTTTTTGTAAAGTGTCAATATGATAGTTCTAACGACGACGAATTAGTATCTGTATTTACGATAATTGAAGATACTCGTTCAGAAGCTGAAACTAACCTGAAATCTCCACTGTCATTAAGTGTATTAGTATTACAAAACCTTAAAAACATATTTTGTACTGAGAAAAATGACTGTGAAGCAACACAAATTATTTCAGTTAATGTCGACGAATGTTTGCAAGTCGAAAGAATACGATTAAGATTTTGGATGCCAATTCCCCCAAAAAAATCTCGCAAAAGCCGGCGATGGAGTAGCAAAAAATTAACAGCTTACAAAATCTAGGATGTGAATATAAATCAGTCAACGGTAAATGTTCTCAAGTTGCTTCTCAATCAATGGGGAGTACATGCGGAAGTAAATGTAGACTAAAATGCGCTGAAAATATTAGTGAGGATTAAACAAGATAAATTTTTAATAGCTATTAGAGAACTGGATCCTTAAGTTGGCAGAGACTTCATTGTTGTCACACAGTTGAAATAAAGTCAAAATACCAATACAAGAGAAAGATAAAAACAGAAAACACAGTCTTTTCACCTAACTACCAACAACAATAAAGAATATTTTTTAAAAATACTTTTGGTGTTAATGACCGGCTTATACACACTGTATTAAAAATAAATAACTTCACGGCATGATAGAACCTGAGAAAGGAGGAAAACCTGAGAGACAGGGTACGAAAATTAAATCAGATGTTTTAAAATGTGTCAAAAACATATTAATCAAATACCCAAAGTAGAAAGCCACTACTTGCACCAACAAACTAAAAGATAATATATAAAGGGAAAACCATAATGGATTTATATAATGACTATCACAAAGACTGTAAAACGAAGAGTAAGGAATTTATGAAAATACACACGTACCGTGAAGTGTTTAATGAGGAATTTAATATTGGGTTTTATATCCCTAAAAAAGACTAATGTGATACTTGCACTTCATACGAAAACAAAAACCAAAACCACCTAATAGAAAAAAAACGAAAGATAAAGCGTTGATAAGTTCCACTAACATAGTTGCTCTGTTGTGACTTACAGGCCGTGATGCCTGTACCTCAATGCGATGTATCGATATTTTACTAACAGTAAAAACTTAATTGTTTCAATTTCGCTATTAGCGAGTTGAAAACAGATCATAGGGAATGCTTTTTCTCAATGAAGTCGAAGCTAAAAAAGGCGCAAACGAGACTGGAACATATATTATGAAATATCTGCAAAAGAAATCAGAATCTACAACTGACTTTATTCACATATTTTTTTATTCCGATAATTACTATGGCCAGCAGAGAAACAAATTTATTAGATCTATATGCATTTATGCCCTGAAAACCTTCACAAATTTGAAGTCAATTACACATAAATATATGATAACCGGTCACACACAAAATGAAGGTGAGGCAGTTCACTCTTTGATCTTAAAGCAAATCAAGAAAATGAAGTTGCCAGGACCTATATATGTACCCGATCAATACATTACTGGTATCAGAGAAGCAAAAAAAGGAAATAAATATTATATAGTTAATGATATTAGTTACAGTGATTTCTATGATATCGAAAAATTTAAGGAATATCAGCTGAATAAGAATAGTGAAGGAGAGTCAGTAAAGATAACGGAAATTAAAATAATAAAATTATAAAAAAGCAACAGTGACGCAAATACATCATATTTAGAAGAATATTATAAAGAAATTAATCTTAAGAGAGCATGGCGAGTTCAACCACAATTACAATAGTTATATTCTTTAAGTTGCCTTTGGCCGCAAATAGGAATAGTGATCTTCAAACACTTATAAAACAAAGGAATATTTCTATGTATTATGCCTCATCCTTTTTCAATAATATTATCTCGTAGTAGCGCTTTTTTAATTTAAGAAAACTATCAGCAGCACTACCCTATTATTTGCTTCTTCTGTTATTGTGTATTTTTAATTTCGTACTTCATCTTAATTTTTTGCTTAAAAAATATATTGAATTTTTTATTATTTAAAAAATATATGTAATGAGTTTTCTGCTCACACGTTTTTCATAGACGAAAAATTATTATAGGGAACAATTAAAGGTGAGTTCCTATTAATTTTCAATATTATGTTTTCTTAAATGTTATTCTCTAATACAAGGTTGTTATGTTTCTTGTTTGTTAAGTCTGTTATTGGAACATTGTTAAGAAAGTAGACATTCTATTAAAAGGATGATCTCATTGAACACTTATGTAATGATCTCGAAAGAATTAGGTTAAAAATTAAACATGGTATAATTAATAACTTACTTCAGTGCTACATAATCGTTTAATAAGATTTGGTTGATTGATTTGTAGACTGATTATAATATTGCATTGTTTCAGCACTGTGGCCATGGACGATTATTTTTTTATGTCGAATACTGCGTTTGGGTTATTTTGACTATTCAGAGGCAGCTTTAACGCTGAATAAGCTGTTCTGTCCCATCCAATAAAGTGATGCAATTCTAGATGATGCAACGATCAATGCGATGCCATTATTTGATCGTATTTTGGCAAGAATTAGCAAAATGAGAAATGTTTTGCCAGTTTCACGTGGTGCATCCAAAAAAAAGAATCCGCCTTGTTCCGCCAAAACTGCCAGCATAATGCGGTCGTAAATGATTTTTTGTTCATGAGTCAGTAGTGGGACATTGCGAGTAACAATCGCATTTCTGCTGTATTGTACTGCAGTTTATGATTCATTTCGGTGTTCATTAAATCAGATGCATGTTATTTCGGTATGGCGAACGCATACTGAAATAACTGAGTGGTAAATTGGCAATGACATCGCAAAGATCCTGGATAGCAATAAATGCTTTATTGTACATAGCGTTGCTGAATGTAATCGTTAGATCGTTCCACCGTGTACGAATTCGATGCAATATATCGTCAGTCATTGAATCTTTGTGTTTATCCCACAACGTATCTGCTCGTCCCGGAAAACATGTAGTCAACACTATAGCGAATAGTAGAAAAAGGATAATGTCAAAAATTGTATGGAGCTGTACCCCAGAATGTACAGAAATAAATTGGACATATTTGAAAACTGCGAACTTCCTCAATCATGAATTTGATAAATTAAAGTAGCTCAGTAGTCTTGGTCAGGAGTTATTCAAGTTTTAAATTCGTCTATTAGATACGTACTTATGCATATTTTTGGAAAATTAGTCGCTTTATAATTGTAATTTCTTTAAGTGATAATTAAACTAAAATTGAATATCTCCTACGAAACATATTAAATGTCTAGAACACTTTTAATTGAGTAAAATTATCTATCTGTACAATGTGAAATCTTAGGTATTTTTCACACCGAAAGACAAAAAAATAATCAAAATCGACACTGTATACGCGTGGGAATTTGTGTCGGCATGACAGCTTGTCTATCAGTAATATTGCCAGATATAAAAGTGTATTATCCTAATTTAATAAATTTTATTTTTCTCAATCAGTTATTCTACAAAAATCTTTTCTTGCGTATAATTGAAAAAAAAAACGCAATGTTATAATAATTTAATTTGTGTTTTTGAATTAATTAATTTGATAAATAAATTGTTATCAGCCTATGATCTCATAATTGTCAACTTTATTTGATAGACGACATAAATTTGAGTAGGTGTATAAAAAGTATTCAAGATTAAAAAAAATGTTTTTATTTATGACTACAGAATAATTTTTCATTACTTTACATGCGGATATATTCATAACCATTGAAAGACAGACCCATATATACTATTTCCTTTCATAAAATATTTCCAGTTATTTATTATTATGCCAATTAAATCTTTAAAGTAAAATTATACTTCTTTTTAATAACAGGACATGATTGTCTACAGATCATTTAAATATATTTTGAAACTAACAAACTTCCCTAATTATGAATCCCGAAATTAGCAAAGCTGAGCAGATTTGACCAGGGATTATACTAGCGTTGCCATATATTTTTAGAAAATTACCCACTTTGCCACCATTATTTTTTAAGTATTAATAAATTGAAATATAATCAACCTAATTAATCTTATAAAATTTCAATAGCTACTGTGGAATGACAAAAATAATGCTAATGAAAAAAATATATATCTCATTTCTTTTTACATTTTTATTTAATCACTTATTACAGTTAATATTTAAATACAAATAATTGAAAATACAGTACTTATACCCATCTTCTCTTATAAAATATGCACGGCTACTTCTGAATGACAATAATGGCGCTAAAGTGAAAAAAAAGATGGATCATATTTCCTTTTACATTTTTATTTAATCATTTATTACAGTTAATATGTTATCCAAAAAAGCAGCTGGTGGCTGAATATCATCTTCATATCTTGCCCAACTCAAAAATATCATATAATTCTGCTATGTGGACTAGGCCATAGTATGATAACAATAGCAGACAAAATAATGAAGTAGTAAATAAAGCTAGTTTCTAAACTAGAGGTGTGCAATATCACTATTATTTTGTACTAGATGACTGCTACGAGTACGTAAGAATAATAATTACATATTACTGTTACAAAACATTCACAGCACTCACACTTGCTTTTTGAATATTCGATTGTGAGTATACAACGTAAACCACTTGACATAAAGTATTCAATATTTTTTTACTTCTTGTATAGGTATAGGAATTTCCAGCAGTATCTGTCTATACAAAATGATTGTCTGCTATTCCAGTTAATTAAAATGGGGGGGCAAATATATTGATGACTTATAACGGATTATATTTTTATGGCTGGCACAGTTCAAAGTTATCGATTGGTTAATGTATATATAATCAATCGATATATACAGTTGCGCTTAAAAGTTTTTGTCGCTACTTAATCACTATTCAGATATTTACACATATTTTGGCTTTTACTTATTTAAAAAAATAAACATAAAATTTCAAAAAGAAATCTTATGATTATCATATGAAATGTATACTAAAAACACAACAAAACGTGAATACTTTTACATTTATCTTTGTTAATGAAAGGTATTGTTGAAAAACATATTGATGAATGAGTATAAGTACATGGAATACACCAGTATAGCTAGTATTATACTAGCTTTTTCAAAACATGTGACAAATATGAGTCTTTTTTCATAACGTTTTTTATTTCATTCTCTCCTAAGGGATTTATAAGATGAACAGAATAGCGTACATAAATCCGTAATCACTTTGGTCCTTTTGCTGTTATAGTAGTTGGAGTCATTATAGAAAAATACAGAATGCTTAAATATTTTATAACAGTTATCTGCAGAATGTCATGCTAGTATATTTGTTCCAAGCTAATACTTTGGATTTGTACAGGTTACCATATATATATATATATATATATGCTCCACTTCTATTCTAAACCTCACTTATTCTTTTCTAAAACTTTGTTTCTTCACAATCATAATATAGTCATTTTACTCACATATCGGCGCCATGATGATGCAACTAGGGCAAGAGGAGTGTTTTCTAATAATACATGCCTTCTAGCAAGTGTGACAAATCTCCCAGAATCATAACAAATGTTGTTGTGTCCAAATGGTCTCTGCCTTGCATTGGTTGTAAGACATCTTAAAATGAAATTATAGCAGGCACGACATATAGAGCTCTGTGGTAGTAACTGTTGTGAGAAAACAAACATTATATTAATTATATATACTACACGTTCCTTCAATTTTTGAAAGATATTAATTAAACTTTAAATAAAATGAACGCTCGGGTAGACACAAATTAAAACCAATTTATTCTGCAGATTCTTTTAAACCTCACAACTACTTCATCAGAACCTATATATTATACTCAGGTATATACTATTACTCATATACTAGCTGCGTATCTGACATTTGCAAAGCAAGTGGCAAGATTTAATATTATAGTCCTTCAACCACTTCATTGCCATATTTATTGTTTTAATTTTTCATCTTAAATATGTTATTGGAAAAAGCCACTCCTAAACATTATCCATAACACTAATGAAAAACTATCTACCATATAAATAATGTATGCAAAGAGCACTCTGACTTAAATAGCGCAAATAGCAATTACCAAAACAAAAATTTTTATTCTCCTTTGATTACAGTACCTTATTCTTCTATCTGTACTTTCTCTGCCTGTTCCTATTCCAACCATACTTTCTCTTAAAAGACTTTCTTGTTAATATAAATAAGGGTTTTTGTTCGCTTTCTTTGTATTTTTTTAAGATTACATTTGCTCATTGAAAATAGATCTGTTAAGGGCAATGACAATATATACATTCAATGTGGGAAATCATTTTTACATACACTAATAGGATCATTTGGTTACTTAAAACACTTAACTCTACTTCTGATTGAATATTGATATTTATTTAATTGCACTCATCAGTTTATGAATATATGCTTCCTTCATTTATATTATGTGCAAACTTTGCAGTAATAATATACAAAGAATACAGAAATTTTAAAACTGATCAGTCCATTATATGTGCCTGGTCATCGAAAATATAGCTAAATAAATAAAAGAGTTCCACGAGGAAAAATATTAACCAAGGCCAAAAACATCTGTCACCAGCTTTAACAGAGAAAAAAACATTAGGTCTTGTGACAAAAAAACAATTATTTATTGGTGAATATAAATTGCACACTAGTAAGAGTCGTTAATTGGGTCCAAAAACTACAAGACATTTTCGTTTTTACTGAAAAAACAGATTGTAGCAGTTTTTTCCTAAAATCAGATTTTTTTCTGTTCAGAGACTTTATTTACGTCTACGAAGTGTAGACTGCAAATCACTAAATGTTTTGTGGATTCCCATGGTTTTGAATCTACATTAGAAAAATTTCGAAATAGGTATTAACGAAAAATATAATGGACGTTGTTTTAATAAATTTTTTTAATAAAAAAATGTTTTAAAGACCATTGGCAATGACATGATTTTGCAAAAATTCTTTTAACTTTCGTTTTTCGACCCACTACATTGATCTAATATTTTCGATGGATTTGTGCCCAAAGTCTCTTATAAAATAGTAATTAAATTTTGGAAATACCGTTACTTTGAACCAATCTTTCCTTTTTAAAACATTTTAGTAAAACAACATTGAACCCTATTTATATAACATGTCGCTGTTTTCTGATAAAATTCACGTGGCAGCGTCTTAGAGCTATGCAGCTAGTGTTTAAAATATATTTAGATCAAAATCAATATTTTAACTTAAGATACATAATTAATTCATTATGAACAAAACACGAACTTACCTAACAAGTCAACCATTCGAATAAAAGATTAATCATTTCTGGTGGCATAGATAATATTAAATATCTTCCGATCCGTTCTCGAATAGTAATGCCACAATTAACACAGGCTTGTGTATCCATTTTTCAGTTTAAGTTTTACTATACGATTCGTAAAAACTGGAGCGCTTACTAACAAGGAGCTACGACACTTTTATTTATAAAATAAACAAATCTCTCTCAGAATACGACAGCGATATTTATTTTTAAATCTGCGGCCCCGAAAGTCAAAAAAGTAATGAAACAAAACATTTATATGTTAACAGCCATTACGTTGAATGAAAATTTGCTTGTAGTATTGCCAGAATAAAAACGTCTTTTACGCTTTATATTAAGAATATTGTATACCATGTATTAACGTAAAATATTCTTTTATTTATTGCAATATATTGATTAATGAGTAATTAATATTATAAATAGTATATATATATATATATATATATATATATATATATATATGTGTGTGTGTGTGTGTGTGTAAAATAATTTCAACAAATGGATATAATTACTGTCTAAGTATATTAAGAGGATTATGTGGGCACATAGAGGAAATTATTAATTTCTCTAAGCTCTATAACAAAATGACGTTATCCGTAAACCTTCTTCTGTGGTTACGACACGACGAAGGAAATAGAGGAGAAATCAAATCAAATCTTTTTTACAATAATGCTCTCTACTAAGTTTAAGTACTAAGTTTATGAAGATACTTAAAATCATTATTTAAATGTTTAATTTTAATTGACAGCAATTTTATCTCTGCACAAATTGGGGCACATTATGTCCTTTGTGTTGCTGTACAACCCAATGCTGCTTCGGTAAGTATATCGTCCCAGTGATTGTCGTCTTCGAGCAAGCCGAGTGGAAACCATGCATCTTTATACGTTGAATACTGTTATCAACTCGCTTTGCGTATATCTTGAAATGATAATGGGCAGGTGATATTAACCAACAACAGTCGCAGATAGAAGCACTCAGTCTGCCTTGGATTGACTGTATACACTGGCCCAAAATGTTTGATTTAAATAGGCCGAGGCACGCATCAATTGGTGTGCTTTGCTTGCGAGGCATTCATTTTTTTGTTTGATTCCATGTGAAATAGCGTGATATTTCGGAATAGAGTAGTTTTCGTGCAAAGCCCCCGAAAGTATCCGCACCACACAATTCGAAAAATTCGGTGAGTGTAGTATTTGGTGGATTCATGACACGTTCAATTATTGTCTCGTTGGTGAAAAATACGCACTGGCCGTTTTCAAGATGGACGGCTAAATGTATAACTGTTGGATCCCTGTTCATGAATTGGGAAACCAAAGATAGGCAGTTTCATTGGAGGTGATGTACCAGCCAATTTGGTAGCGCATTATTTCGTCGTTGTCATTCAATCGAGGAGCCTTCACATCAGTATTCTGAATTTTGCTGCCTTTATTCACATACTTGCAAATGTATTTGATAAACTTCACCGAACCGCAGAACTCATCATTAATATGAGCACTGAATGTTTTGCTCAGCAAAGACGAATATGGTACGACCCAACGATTGTCAATGTCAATGTCTCCAATGTTGATATTTAGCGTGAATGATTGTTCGCCATTATCAGTATTCCTTCAAGGATATATTGGATATCCGTTGACGTTTGTGATCGTGTCGACGGTGAAGGATCTTTAGGAAAACGCTTTGTACATTTTCCATCTGCCATGCAAGGCGATAAACGATTCAGATCACAACATGGGTCATGAATCATGTTTGTAGTAATAATGTCGAACAGTGTTGATCAATAGACGGATCTCGAATCACGGAAATTACGCTATCGATTTCCTTAGGGCGTATTTTGTTGACTAACCAATGATAGCGTCTCGCAAGTGAATGTATTCTCCCGCACGCTGCTTCTGTTGATTGTGTCATAGGAATCGCAGTCATTCGCTCTCTACATTCGCGTACATGTTGACCAAGAATTTTTAGCACAGCTCAAGATATCGCAGAATGCTGTTGTCCTGACCGCGTCGAATCATCATACGATACGCATAGAATCCATCGAGGTCACTTCCTTTTTTTATTGGCTCCTGTAACAACATATTGATGTTCATAACGAATGAGTAATGATGTTCATAAAGAATGAAGTACCTGTAGGGGGATCTCGTTATTTAATATTTATGCAATATCCGTCTTGTCCCTTCAGAAAATTAGCGGATATTGAAGAGCGTCGTATGAACGGTGTGTGTCGGCGATGAAATTCAAATTTTTGTTTCTTCTTCAAATCATAATTTCTCGCGTCGCTGTGCGGTCGTCAACCATGATTCTAGCAACATCTACAACAACAGGTACATTAAATCTACGCACGTGCTCTCCAGTTGGTGTTTTGGCAGGATTGATGACAATAGCGTGATTGTCACTTTGTAATTCGGACATGTGTAGTTTGAAGAATTTCAATAATTCATTGTGCTCATTCAACTTGTCAAGCTTGCCAGCGATGTTCCTGGATTCAGTCAAATTGAGGTTATTGTAGGCGCAACGTGCATCCGCGCGATTGGAGGGTGCGCGTTGGGAGTCAACACGATTGATGTCTTCACCGCCCATGAAGTAGATTTGTTAAAATTGATGTGGTTCGTTTGGCATTGACAGCAATGAGTCCACTTTGTGGTACACTTGGCCTTTGATTTTGAATATTGAATTGAATTGTTGACCATTTATCATAGTATTGTGAACTATTTCAGTTGCTCTGAACATTGTCATTTGGAAGCACGAATTGAATGTGCGAATGGATTTCAGGAACAAATTTGAATCTGTATCCGCATCGATGAGCAAGCCGTTCGATGGTTCTGGTGATGTCTCAATTTCTGGTAGGTGCACTTTTTCTGATGCGCAACACAAGCCGGCTGACTCATGTTTGAATTTGAGTACATGGCAATGGGGACATTTTTTGCCATAGCAACAATCAGCACATTCGGATGAACGGAATATTCAATATCTGGCTCGTACTCGAACGTGAGTCGAAGGAACGAAGCGGATGTAGATGCTCTCTGTACTTGTTGGCGTTGTCGGTCATTTGCTCTGTATGTGTCAATTACGAACCGGTACGCTTGTCTTCGTTCCAATTGTCGTTGTTGATTTCGTTCAGCGCATGCCTCTTGTGATTAAGATGCACACAATTGCGATATGCACACACGCACATTTTCGTTATCTTGTTGGATTTGTTCGTGTGTTCTTTCTGCTTTACTATTTCGCATGTTTGTTGCTTTATTCATTTGACGACCCAAATATATCCCTTTGCGTCTTGCTGGCATTATTCACTGTAACACGCACACACAAATAGACCAAATTTTTGTACTTACTAATGAAAAACGCCGATTATGTATTTGTTTTTTAGTATTTTACCAACCTTTCGCAGTCGAAAAACATGTATATATTTCTTGAGAATTAAAATGAATCGTGCAAAATTTTACACGCATCGCGTTGTGATACATAACAAATGCAGAATAAAAAGTCAAAGTGACGCGACGCTTCAAGTTAATGACTTGACGCATGTGTGGATGAAAGTCCGATGAAGCGTACGTAGCTCCATCTGTCCTTCAACAACATAAATAAGTTCGTTTCGTTTGAAAAACGAACGACGATTAAATTATTTCGATATTATTCATACAAAAATACTAAAATTGCGATTAACAAATGGGGGGGTGGGGGTAGTAGGGTAAAAATTTGGGGTGATGCCAAATATAAAAAAATACAAAAACAATTTTGAAAAAAAATAGATAAATAATTTCTGGATAGGGACACCTAATCACCTAGCGGTATGAAATATACTATACGACCTATTCTCATACCTACCAAATATACACAAAAAGTTACATAAAAATCGGTGGAGCCGTTTCGGAGGAGTACGACTACAAACACCGTGACACGAGATTTTTGTATATTAGATAAAGATAATAAAAAACGGAGGTAAGAGTAGAAAAGTTTTGTCGTAAAATTTTGTGTCGGAATGTATAAATTTCATTCAAAATTGTATTAATTTTTACTAAAAATTTTTGCGTCATTTATGACATGAAATACATTTCATTTAGCACTATAAAAATGTTTTTATTAATTCTTTCCTTTATTTCTTGGTATCGAATATACGCTTCAATACTCCTTAATATAATTGTATATGTTGTCACTTATGTAGTTGACAACTCTTAAATTTACACTTCTTTTGAAAACAAAGGTTAATGTAAAATAGGCCTAAAAATATAATAAAAAAAATATTAATAATTAAGCGAGATATGAGTTTGTAAATTTAGTAATCACTGTTCTCTAACTATTTCATTCGAGCTTGTAGAAAACCATTAGTATCATTTAAAATAACATTACGATTCAATGCTACTCTCCATCCTTAATCTCTTATAACTCGGTTAATTTCTAAGATCATTTAAAATACTTTTTGCTCCTCATCACTTGCCCTTTATAATAATAATTAAGGATATTAAAAAAAATAATAATAAAATACGAAATTGTTTTCATTGAGAATTTCTCGAAAACAGATTAATTGAATGTCACAAAAATTTTTTTTTATAATTGTGGGCGCCACTTGTAAAAATTAGTCATCAATCGGCTACATATTGGGTTAATTTTCAAATAATAACATTAATCACTTTATTAGTATATTAAACTTCATTCCGTGTCAACTCTCACATGGAACAATCTCCGTTTCATTTCAATCCGATCCTTATATAATTTGAGTTTCTTTGGCCATTTTTTTACAAATATCTGTAAAATTAAATAGCTGCATCCAAATCATAATATTTTTTACAACAAATCACGATGTGTTCGCCTCCCTGATAATAAGTTCGTGCATTATTGTATGGCATTTCTCATAAATATAATTTAATTTGCCTGTGTGAATTATAAGTGAGAAAGCTATAATTTTAATATTTATAATAAACGAATTAAAAAAATAAACGTGTCTTTAAACAACTAATAAAATTTAAAATCATAACAAGTAATTTGTGTTAACAAAAATAAT
Source organism: Druceiella hillmani (assembly GCA_039881145.1). Lineage (NCBI taxonomy): Eukaryota > Metazoa > Arthropoda > Insecta > Lepidoptera > Hepialidae > Druceiella > Druceiella hillmani. The sequence continues at coordinate 44,428,226 of JAYKKI010000010.1, read as the reverse complement.
TTTCTCTCGTTAAACGAGGTTGAATATATAAACACCACTAGAGCTATCAGTTTAATTAAGAGACCAATTTTAGATTGTATACAATACAATTAAACATAATTCATTAAGTTCATTAAAAACCTGAGTCCAATTAAATGACACGCGCGTAAAACAATTAATTAAGCCTCCAATAATTTAGTCACTTTTTAATTAAGTTGTAAGTTTATTAATCCGTAACTAGGTACAGTCATTTAAAGAGGGACATTTTTGTTAAATGTTTTTCTCGGGATATTAGTTATTGTTTCAGAAAAATTTAAACGCAAAAATATTATTTATTCAGTCAGTAAAGGATGGATATTTTGAATCTCATTTAGAAAAAAATGGCTGATGAAAAGTGTAATGAAAGGAAAAACAAATAACATGGTAAATATTCGAATGAGCTTCTCCCTAGTTTGCTAATTTTTAATGTTTCGTAAACATATTTTATGGATGTCTTCTGTGTATTTATAGTTCAATAATTAATAAGTAACAGGTGGCAAAAACTCAAGGTTTCGTCAAAAGTAACAAAATATAAAACTATTTATGTACAATAATACAATTATAAATATTGATTTTGATATTGGAAGAATATTATAGATTTCTTTAAATAATTGGCAACTCTATAAAAGTACAAAGCAGTACAAAAATAAAAAATAACACCATATATTACCAAAACGAAGAAACTGGAATGGCCAGTATTCTACGAAACGAAAAACAGAAGGAACTGGAATGTAATTTGTCAGTCTGCAAACTTTCTATAATTTTCCTGGTATATGTTATTTAAATATATAATTATTATAATCATTTAGATACAAAACATTACTTCCTCTTAATATAAGAATCAGTTGAGAAGCAAAATATGACAAATACATTTCGTAATAATAAATGCAATGCATTAGCATTTGACAGCTTTTTAACATTAAGTAATTTTTGTTGAAAATAATGAAACATTACGTTTATTGCTTTTGCAAGTTAATTAAGTAAGTAATTAACTTGCAAAAGCAATAAACTATTCATGTAATTAGAGTATCTCTGACTCATGGACCTAATAACTACCTATGCATTTTACAAATCGGAATTGATAGCAAGAACACGATATGTCTTCGAATTATGGCACGCGCCTCATAATTAGATAAGCTGTATCCGAAATATATGGAAAGAATCTTGGCGTGGAAGAAATCAGTCCATGTGGATCACCAGTTGTCAATAAAAACTGCAAACAAACGGTTACCAATTGTCCACAAGTGACACTGCCAGAATTCAAATACAGACGGACTATGGACGCCCGTATCATTTGTCGATGTTACCAACTATCAAATGAATTCGGTCATAACATATTGTGATATTGTAATTTGTAATAATTCCGTTTCCCTAATTTATGCCTTGATTGTAATAAGTTTTAAAACATAATATTTTTTTAGCGATAAAAAGTTACATCATTTTAATATAAAAAAATGCAATATAAACAGTCCAACTATTCGGCTTACGTCGAGTGGAACGTCAACATACGGTTCAAACAACCTAAAGGAGAAAAGTTATCATTAAAATAATTCCTTTTGTCTTTCACATTAATAATTGCTCTCGAGCTTTAGGGATGTATAAAATTCACAATAATACATTCATTTATTTTTAGTTTTTCGTGTCTGTTTTACGTTCGTGGGTTCGTGGGCGTTTGTGGATCGCAATATATAACTAGGTAAAAATTACCCATGTCCTATATATGAAATATTAACTTGGAACTAAGTCATACATTGAGAAAATGAGCTCGTAAAATATTTCAGGCCGTAGGTATAAATATTACTTGCTAGCAAAAGTTTAATATAAAAGGTGGAAATCCAGTATATTCATAAATATTCTAAAGATTTCTTTTTCTCAGAGATATTTAATTTTAAGCTTATAAATTAAAAGGATTACAAGATGTTTCTTATCTTGAGGTTTGAGGTATATCTGCAATTAAAACTTTTTCAATATCCAACTAAACATCTGTTTCAATTATTCTTTTATTCCCTTATGTATTGTTTAAATGCTGCGTGCTTAAGTGCGCGCATGCGTGCATTAAGGCGGGCGGTCGCTCTTGGTTGCACGCGCGCGCGCTTGCGCGGGCGTGTGTGCGTGCCTGCGTGCGTGTTTCAGATTTAATACGGTAACCAATATCATTTCAAAATATTGTTTGTACTCTAAATAATAAAAAAAATAAAGAATACTAGATCTACCTTTTATGTATATTTGTGATTGCATTTTAAAGTTATTTATTTGATAATAATTTATTCTGCTTCCTATATATCAGTTACCTAATTCAAATGTAGATGAGATAAACAGCCGTGAGAAGATGCGGAAAATATTTATTATAAGTTACTGCTAAAGGATCTAATGGAGTTTAACCTAACCTACTAATATTATAATTAAATTTAAACGAATAAGTACATTCATTCTAGTAGCGCTTAATTTATTTATTAACGATTAGCTTATTACTATTTATAATTTAATATATTTACCGCCGATCGTCTTAATTTTAATAGTTCTAAAAAATTTCTGCCTGAAAAGGTGAGTATTTTTATTTCACGTTATAATTTTTTAACTCATAATAGTCTGTTCTGGATATTCTGAAAAGTAAATTAAATTCTCTTTCCTGAGTAATATTACAGGTAATATTTGATTTATTAAGTTAAGAATATATTAATATCTAAAATATTAAGAATATATTAATGTCAAAAATATAGTCAATTTTACTGATATCACTTGACATTTAATAAACGTAGTACTGGAAACGAGAAAAATAACGCTTTTGAAACGCTTGTGAGGAAATAATCATTTCAATTTTACTGTTGCCAACACATTTTATGAAGCGATTATTTGTGAGAAATAATATAAAGTCTATTAAGTAGGGAAAAATGGGTTTCATGGGGGTTCGACGTACGCTATATAAACATATAAGGTAAATAGTATTGCACTACTTGCAAATGCGTGTTTTGTTCTGGATTTTCTCTACAAATTTTACACTTTTAAAAAAACTTTGTTAACTTTTAAAAAAAAGTTAACAAAGTTAACACTTTTAAAAATATTTCTTACGATATACGCTTGCCTCCGAAAAACGACGTACATCTTTGTTTGTTCGTCAGACGTTTATACCAATCGCAATTCTTGACCGACTTTTATGATTATCTTTTCTATCGATATAATAACTGTCAAAATGGAAGCCGATTATAGTTCATAAAGATTTATAAAATAGTTTAAAATTGAAAACAGTAATTCTACCAAAACTCCCTTTTTGCGCTAGTCCAATATTTTCGACTTTTTATAAAAATTATTTCTTTATCAAACGATGAGATGCAAAAGATAAGTTAGAGAAAGAATTTCATCCTATTTACAATATATATTTATAAATGGTTATATTTATAATGGGATACTCAACATTTTGAGCTGTGCAATTTTGATTTAACAAATAATTTCTAATTGTATAATGTACATAGCATGTAAGTACACCATTTAGCATATATTTCACAGATATGTGTTCAAGTTATAATATCTTATGGATACCAAAATGATCGTTAGAATTATTAGTACATTTTAAGTGACTTTATGCTGGTCCTGTTTTATGCAATTTCAACTTTACCTATTTCGGATATGGGAAGAAGACATGTTTTTCGTGAATATTTGCAGCAATATATCTACAAATATTTTCTACCAAATTCTATTAAATATACTTTGCGACCTTTACAGTTCGTTAATTTGAACAACACCCACAATATCGAAACCAAAATGTTCATGTCAAATTTGCATCTTCCAGAATTCTTAGACACAATGTTTTCTGGCAATTTCTAAATAGGCAAGTAGTAAACTCCATAATTATGGAAAATATATATTTTTACCATAAGAACTTAAAAAATAGTAACTGCACTCGAATCGAATAAATTTTGGATTTTAGTTTTGTGATATTGATATTCACTATTTTAAATGAATTTCGCAGAAAGCCGAATATCTTTAATAGTCTTTAAATTTTGAGGTATTTATTATATTTTCACAGATCAATATCTACACACAAGAAACCGCATACATGCACTCCTACGCCCACACATGTACGTTCGCACGCACTCTCTGGATGCCTTTTATATATCATTGGGAAAATATTCTATTTTGTCTAAATTTCATTGGAAAAATATCATTAGAAAAAAACATTTAAAATATCATAACCTTTACTGGAAAAAAGAAAATTGATCTACATTTTATTTCCATATAGACGCCCAATGCCATAGTTACGGTGTCTCTATACCTGCGGTATTATTTCATTTTGATAAATTTTATTTGAGAAATATCGATACTTAGTGATTTCTTTAACCAATATCTTATGAAAAATTAATTACTATTTATGCCATTGGTAATCGATAAGCAAATGTTTGTACGTACGAAAAAATAATACTAGAAGTAGACTTATTACACATAAAACAAAGTTTAATTTTTATTAAAGAATACACTTGACTCTTGTAGAAATCAGCTTATTTGGTAGAAAGAGGGATATAATTTTCATGGAAATTTCATACGATGAAATTTAAAAAATTATAGATTTAACATTCATTATACATAAACAAATTTCACGGTCGGTTATCAAGGTATGTGAATTGAATTGTCGAGTATATTAAACCACCCATATTACTGAAATTTTAATTAATGAGTAGTTTGAATAAATACAGACTATAAACAAAATTTTCTTAAGATCGTATAAATTAACTAGCTTTTGCCACGTGAATGTTGGAAAACGACATCGTTTCCTATAATAACACGGGAATATACCCTGGCGATAAAATGTAAGTATTCTTTATACAGGTTCAGGCCATGCCATCTATATGTCGTCGGCATAATTATCAAAACCTTCTGCGATAAAAACATTTTATTTTAATCTATTTATTTTAAATTTCTCAAAAATTTAGCTGAAATAAATTTAGTAATCAAAGCGTGAAAAGGGAACAAACAAACAGACACACTTTCGCAATTATAATATTAGTATGAATGTTTAGTGTGGATACTATTGTTATTGAAGAAGATTAGTTGATTATAGTTTCACTGGTCGTATGGAAGGGTAGCAGCAATCAATAAAAATTAAAACTGAAAGAGTTAGAGTAAAGATCATAGGTAATTATGGATGTGTTTTGAGGGTTATTTCTACTTAATGCAATATACTCCTGTGTACTATGTCAAATGATTTATTGCGTTCAACAAAAACGTGCAGATTTTGCGACTTGTAAATACGTGAGCACAGCTATATATAGCTGACCGTGGGAAAATCATGGGGCACCCCATGTATTATTATATATAAACGTATTCCCGCTATCTTCACAGTTCGACCTTGCGATTTATTGATCGTCAATAAAAATGCAACTTTTAATGAGCACTATATGGGGACGTATAAAATTAAAGGGTAAGTTAGTGGGTGCTATTGGGATGCGTGTTATAAGCACATGCTCTCCCTTAGCTTCTCTCTCTGGTAGCAGACGCGGCTCAGTTTCGATCACGAACATATCTACCAAGAGCTGATGAAGGAGGAGCCTACAACGAAGCAATAAATTAAATTCGCTATGACGGGCCATCAAGTGATATGCATAAAAGCCTTTGCAGGACACTTTTTTGTTTAGCATGGGGTGTTTGGAAACGGGATTTATCTGAGGAATATTAATACTGTACCCCTTTTTTCCTTTCCCAAAAAATATCGGGTACTAGAGAGCGTCATAAAATCTATACATGTCGGGATCCCTAGTAAACATGCTGTCGTGTACCTCTATAGCAATGTGTCGAGACGTAGTTTGTTTACTACTAACTACTACAGCAGCTATTTCATCTTTGGTCGAGATATTATAACGTCTCTCGTGTTGACCATGTGTTGCGCGGTTTGGGTGGATTACTACCTTGTGTGATATGAATAATACCTTGTAATTATTATCATTGGTTTTTCTGTCTATAATCATCTTAAATTCGTGCAGTAAAATTTTGTAATCTTGTAGAACTCGTTGTATTTTTTGGACAACGTTTCTATCTACATCTTGCATATACTCAGCATACCTATTGACTTCTGCTTCATCATCTGCCATGAAATAAATTTGCCAATTTGTGGTTGCATATTGATCATAGGAAGCAAAGAACCTATTTTGTGGTTTACTTATTCTTTAATTGTAAAGATTCCTCTGTTCGATGATAAATTTAATACTACAAATTGTGCATTGTAAAAAATGAATTCAAATTAATGATATTTATGCCTGATTCGTTTGGTTATAACTGCTTCTAAATAAAAGATAGATATATACTCTCGCATACATTTAATTAGAACTGTTTAAGAGAAATAATCCCATTGTACATTATCTTCGTGTAACTTCAACGGTTTAGGCAGCGCACACTAAGACAACTCTCAGAAGACAGAGATTTTTTTATAAAATCCATCCATACATCCTCACAAACTATCGCTCTTATAATAGATTACGCCGTTTTTAATTATTCAAAAAAACTCTATTATTGAATAAAGTGAAGCGATCTAAATATTGTAAACACCAAGATCGATCAAACATAATACACAAACTTTTATATTATTGGGTTTTTATATGAACCGAAAAGATCAGACATAATGCACATAATTAGAATTTTTTCTAAACCATCTATCCGAAAGCTAGGGTAATATTGTGCATCTGTCTGATCTAAGAGGTCCTGCGCAGTTCAAAAATGAGATGATTTCACTTAATGTTTGGTCTTGCCTATTTACTGATGACATGATAGATTTGATAGTGGAATACACTAACTTAAAAATCACTAACTATTCAGTAACACAAAACTGAAGCAGCATATACGTATCACGTCAGTTCAAACGAAATGCGTCATCATCGGGTTGATGTTTTTGACAGGCATATTCAAACCTAGAAGGGAAAACGCTCGGCCCTCTATCAAGAGCAAGACCTATTTTTAGAACAGTTATTTGTGTCAATAGATTTCTTTTCATTTTGTCGAATCTACGATTCGATAACGAGAGTACGAGATAAGAACGACAAAAAACTAACCGGCTAGCCCTCATATCTGAGCTTTTTGATAAATTCATAACTTACTTGACTGAGGACGAAATGCTCGTTCCTTTCAGAGGACAGTGCTTGTTCCCTTTGTCCATAAAATTCAAATAAGCAAAGTACGATTTAAAAATAATGTGTTTGTGAGATGCGAAGACACTTTACTTATTCGACTCTTTTATTTAAGCAAGAAAAGGAGGACAGGCTCGAGCTGATTCAATGTTGATATTCACGAAGAATGTCTTGACCCATTCAGAACCAATTTATGGAACTAACAGAAATATAATGGGAGACCATTCGTTTACTTCTATTGAGCTGGTCGAAGCACTGAAACAAAAACAACTTACGTATGTCGACACAATACTAATAAAACAAAAAAAAAATTCGTCCGCAATTTCTTCCCCAAAAAAAATCGGTATTGAACCCCTTGAGAAGCCGTCAACATCTGAGAAATTGTCAACACAGCGGAGTCAAAATAAGAGACCAAAAAAACAAGCCGTTTGTACCCTAGTCAGAAGGATAGTAATATGAATAATGAGCACACTGTAGGAGACAGTGTGCTCAAAATGCCAAAAAAATTAATTTTGTGTACATTCCATTGACTTGAAAATATGCGATTGAAAATATGAGATTTGTGTAAGACATTAGAAATGTGACATATTTGTTTAAAATTTCAAATCATATTTGAATTTCATTAAAGATTTAGTAAGGCTAATATTTATTTGTGTTAAAAATTATTTTTAATTAATTTTTGGAATTCGACAAGTTGATATGAATCATTTTGAGACAACGCAGTGTACTCATTTCCATTAAAAAAAATACCACTCTCTCGTTATCCACAAATGAATTATGCAATGATCTCACTGGCTATGGCCATATCAAAACATTATTTAGTTGTCTGAGTATGCAATAACCTACACGAGTAAATAACGACAAATCGCAAGGGGAAACATGTTAGCGCTGCCGGTATTGGGTGGTGTTCGGTACGACCACCTCATCAATGTTCATATAGCGATCCTTTTAAGGGGTATTATTTAGAAGTATATAACTTGATAATGGCCATTATATTAGTTTTATTAAAAAGGTAATTATGTGCCATTTGTCTTTCAATACGATTTAAGGTATGCAAGCGCTGCAATAGGGTTGTTTATTGAAATAAATTGATGGTGGCGCATCCTGTATGGCATGTTGCGCATTACTATTTAAACTAAAGGTCTTCAACATTAACGCCATTCAATTAGGGAAAAAAGATGCCAGTAATAATGGATCTAAGGTGCTCTCCATTGATTTCAACGTTCTTCCTATAATTGAAAGAATGTCGGTCAATGATTCCACCAGTTCAAATAGCACATCAAACCGTGTAATTTTGTGGATGTAACGACATCTCAATAATGACACGTGGATTTTCTTCATTCTCAACCTGACAATTTTGTTTATTCACGTAGCCATCCTATCAAAATGAGCCTCATCTCTGAATAAATTATTACTCGAAAAAGGGGTTAAGAATTGAACTTACAGAATTCGCTTCATTCGAACTCGTCGCGGTGCCCTGAAATCTTAATTAATCACAAAGTTTATATAATTACCTTTTTAATAAAACTAATAAACTAAACATCTAAAAACAGCTTTATATTTTGGAGAATCATGATTACCAGAACAAAACTAGTAAGCAAGGTAATGCGTTAAATTTTTACGGATAACTATGTTAAGGTAAAAATGATATCAATACCTTACAACATTTTATTCCGGGTTATTGCATAGAAAATATGATAGTGTTTATTTTTATATACTAAAATAATTAATATGGTTAATTATTTTAGTACATGAAAATGAACACTAGTGAGCGTAGAAATAAAACTGGAAAAACAGGTCTCTGTGGTGGATATAATTTATTTAAAAAGTTCAATTCTGTGATCGTTTACACTTCGATAAAAACACCTCCATTCTGCTACAATTTATCAAATACTGGATTTCATTAATTTATTTGCGTTATTTCATAAATTAGATACATAATCAAAAATATTTTATGATTTCAACTTGTTACTAAAGTACTGAAAACATAATTGTTGATTAAGCAATGGCATTAGAAGAAGACATTGTGTTTACAATGATTTTCACTAAAACAAAAACAGCTAACCGCTTATTGTTTTATTCCAATAAATAGTTTTTTTGTGTTATTGAATATTATCATGATTAAATATATTGAGTTTAAGGATATTATTCTTAACATTTAAAACTGTAGTTTAAAAGCATACACTTTAAAGTTAATAAAATTTCGTTTATGATATAAATATACGATGTTCCAACATACTTTCTTCGTTCAAAATTGTCATCTTCTGTACATGGAATTCCCGTCTTATCTGAGCAAGATATTAGCATCATAGATATCAAAACATCGCTCGATTCACATATCTTCTGAAGATCAAGAATTATTTTAAGTATTGTTGTTTAACATTCTAAGAATTCTAAGAAGGTGGTACACCCTATTCATTGCTACTTTATTTCTGAACTTTTAATTCTTTAACCTCATATTTATACCTTTTTATATCCACTTTCTGGAAAAAAATTGAAAGTCCATCAAATTGACGTGTTAAATATAGTCGCTTATAATTTTAGTTGGTAAGACATTAAATTATTATTTAAAAAGATCCTCACACGCCGTTATAATAACATTTATTTATGTAAAATTTTAATCCCTTTCTCATACATTTTTATATTCACGTCCCGGAAACAATTTTGAAAACCCATTAAAGTGATGCAATAAAAAAAGTGGGTCGTCATTTTCAGTAAGACAGTAAATTATTACATAAAAATATTTCCATACGCAGTTGTAAGGTAATTTCTTTATGTAGACTTTTTTATGTAATAAGAACAAAATTTAAATTTAAATAAATAATTACGCTTTTATATTTAAAATAAAAATATTTTCAAGCATTTAACACAACTTTTTCTCGCGCTAAATACACTACATATTTTGTCAAAAAATTTTCTCACGCCCAACTAATTTCTAACTTTTTTTATAAGAAATCTAAGCTACATGTTAAATATTATACCTGTAAGTCGATTGGAATTAAATAAAGATTTTGATGATGGGTAAACTATTCAGTGCTCAAATTAGAATTTTTTAGAAGTCTATACCTAAAAAAATAAAACTGCTATATTTATGTAAATAGTGCGATGTTTGATATCTTGTAATAGGTTTTGGCAAACTTAAAACATTTTTCGAATCTGTTAATACTCATATATATGTATATATGTATATGTTTTAACATAGTAAACAATCATTTAATATATTTTCCTTTACTAGCTAAATCCCGCATTTGATTGGTAAACCATTTGGCGAAACGATAATCAATGGAGACGGGCTAGAAGGTGTAAAGTCATGTCCCATTTTTATTCAGAATGCATCAACACGCTGAGCTGGGAAGAGGAAGGAGGTGTCAATAGTACCGTGAATGACAAAGCTCACCCACTGTTTACTGGCTATTATGTTATTAAGATTACGCGTAGCTCTATCTGTTGATAGGGGGGCTAATTTATTTCTTGGTCGAAGTATGGTCTATCGGCGATGTCATTACTATATATATTGACACGACTGTAGACTCATTGGAACCTTAAATTCTTGAGTCATCAGCTGCTATAAGGTTTTCCTATTTTCCAGGGTTCCCTTGCTGTTTGTCAGGGACTTTCGACATAGCATTTGAATAGTGGCCTGTAAAGCGACAAAGAAAATGATCCAAAAGCAAAACAACGATAGAAACAATTGAAGTAGTATGTGGTCCTATCATTCCCACGAGTGAAATTGACCATTCGTCTGTATAAATGCAGATTGTTCTTGTGCAGGCCACTCCTCGTAAATGATATGAAGAACCACTAGTTTCAGCTCAGCCTTGTTTGAGATGTACTACGGCAAATGTTGATGTGTTAACGTTTAAATTGCTTAATACATACGGTGGTAGAAAACTATTTCTATGTTAGTGATATTGTATCTGCTTATATGCTTTGTATAGAGAATATAATATAATACTTTGTACGGAGAATATGGTTTGTGGCCTAATGATTATTTTGAATTTTAAACCTACGTGTAGCCTATTGGCAACAATCCCACTGTTTTATAGACACTCTTCTGATATGCTTCCAAGAACGTACTGGTTATTTTTTTTTTTGATGAGCTTATAGGGATATTATTTTCATCTGAGCTTCGGGAGCCTCTAATGGGGTATATTTAGAAGCACCAATAATTACCCAAAGAGCTACGTTATGAACGAGATTCAACATATACGCTGGATGTAACTATCCCAAAACTTTCATATTGTATTATCAGTCCGATGTAAGATCTATAGGCGTAGTATATCTTAGCTAACATTCCACTTTAACATGAACACAGCTACAGGCTGTATGTAATTTTATTTTATGAATGGTTGGAATACAATTTTGTTGGCTTTTTCGATAGCTTTGCGTTCTGTCCGGAAATTGGTTTTCAGAGAAGCCTCATTAAAGTATTTCTCCAAGACATTGATATTCTCGGTAGTGCAATAGAAAATAAGATCGCCGCCACAAAAACTGGTGAAAATTAAAAACAAAATCCGAACCCTAAAACTCGTCAAAATTAAGCGGAGAGCTGCGCCTTGACTGAACGATTCTATTAAAAAATTATGGCTAAACGTAATCACGTTAAAACTAAGTATAAGACTGATCCCAGTCCAAATCACTGGGAGAATTTTAGAAATAAATGTTCGCAAATGTGCCGTAATGCCAAAAAAACACTATATTTTTGCATCATTACGTGATTGTACTCCTAATAATATTTGAAAGTTTTTGGGTACTAGCTCGCTAGGCATTGGAAAATCTTCTACCACTTCGGAGAGCTGGCGATTGGATATTGACCAATTAAATTCACATTTTTCTACGCCACCCACGGTACTTAAACCAGCTGTTAAGTCTGCAACTTTGAACGGTATTTCGTCTTCATCAGTTTCTAATCAACATCAATTTACGCTAAAGGATACCTGTGAGTTCGAAGTTAAAGCTAATCTTCTTGCGATAAAATCGAAATCCATGGTATTTGATGGCTTAAATATCAGTGCTCTTAAACCAATAATAGATATCGTGGCTCCGGTCATCGCTGATATTTATAATACCTCTTTGAAAACTGCTGTCTTTCCTTTGGAATAGAAAATGCCTATATTGTGCCCGTACCTAAAATTCTATTACCTACGCAACCCAAGGATTTTCGGCCCATATCTATCCTACCACTTCTATCTAAAGTCTTTGAACGTATTGTTCATGGTTAACTTGTTACTTTCTTCAATGCTCATAAGTCTCCAAATCCACTTCAATCTGGCTTTAAAGATGGCCACAGTACCTGCCCTTGTTAAGGTTACTGATGATATACGCTTGGCTACGAATAATACACAAGTCACTGTCCTTGTGCTTCTTGATTTCAGTAGTGCGTTCAACTCTGTTGACTTCAATACTCTTCTTGCCCGCTTGAAATATCTTAATATATCCCAACATTCATTTGAGTGGTTTAGTTCATATCTTCATGGACGCAAGCAATGTGTTAAGTTGTCAGATACGTATTCTGAGTGTACTGATCTTACAGCTGGTGTACCTCAAGGTGGAGTTCTATCTCCTCTCCTCTTCTCAGTATTTATTAATGATGTTGTTAAAAACATTTATTTCCAGCAATTATCATCTCTATGCTGATAACCTACAAATCTATACGCACTCGAACCTCCATTCCTTATTAAACACCATCATCGTCCTTAATCGAGATCTCGCTTCATTTGGTCAGTGGGCTCATGAAATGGGTCTTTTGGTTAACCCAAGTAAGTCACAAGCTATCATCATCGGTAGTAAAACAATGACTTCTGAAGTAAACCTACCTAGTTTACCGAAATTATTGCTAAATAGTACAATAATACCATACACATCAACTGTTAAAAACCTGCACCTACTGATCGATCAAAATCTAAATTGGCGGCCTCAAGTAAATGATGTTAGTCGTCGTGTTTTCAACAGGATACACTCTTCTCTCTTTGAAACGTCTTCAAAATTTTCTCTATCTAATCGATTATGGAGACGTGTGCTATCCTGATCTTAATGAAGAATATTTGTGCAAGTTGGAACGTCTCCAAAATTTATGCACTCGGTATATCTTCGGCCTCAGAAAATATGATCACATTTCTGAATACAGGTCACTTCTCAAATGGCTGAAGATCCGTAATCAACGCCAACTTCACATACTTACACTTCTTTTTAACATATTAAAAAATCCTCATAGCCCAAATTATCTTAGTGGCAAATTTAAAGATTTGTCTGTTCGCGGCCTTGGGCTGCGATCTGAACGTTCACACACCTTACTTATTCCTAAACATAACTACCACTTACGAAAAATCCTTCACTGTCCAAGCAGCAAAAATTTGGAATCACCTGGATCCTGGCATCAGGAAAACCATGTCTCTAAACATTTTCAAAGATCGAGTGAAAAAGTCTCGCATCTCCTGAAACCTTTTCCTTTGTGTCCTTACCCTTTCCTGTCTTTCCCATCCCAAATCATGTCAATGTTTTGTTTTCTTTTTTAATTTACTTTTGTATTTTATTTTGTCTAATGTGCTATGAAGAATTTTCATTGTAAAATCTCGTACAGTCTACCAACTAAATTTCAATGCAAATTTTATGGTTGGCTGGAAGAGATTGCTCATGTAGCAATAAGTCCGCCATATGTACTATACTAAATAAAAATAAATAAATATATAATAAATAAAAATAAATAAATAAATAAAAACTATCAGTAGTCCCTGAAATCTCTGCCTGCGTCAAAGAGTACAGCTCAATAGGTCACCCTGATCTTAAGGCACCTCATCTTACATTGAACTAAGAGCTGCAGATGTTAAGATGATTGCGAATAAGTCTTTGGAATAAAAAGCTTATTCAATTTATAGAAGACAATGTTTTGTCAAATAATGTTATATGCAACCTTATGATCGACAAAGATCACTAATGTGTAAATCTTGCTATAGAATCCATCTCTCGAAGCAGGAACTCTCTAGGTCTTTTTCAATGTCCGCAAAAACCTACATGAGCTTCGTCCATAATTTTATGGGTTGTATTAGACTAATTTAGTTACATGACAATCATCTTCTTGGTTTGCTTTAGATATGTACATGTTGTTCGTGTTTTTAGTTTGTTCGTGCTTCTGCTGTATAAAGTCAATTGCTGCCAGCAGTATGTCCTTTGCTTTGTCCCACAGCTTGATCCTCGGTGGTTGAAAACTAAACTATATATATATATATATATATATATATATATATAAAAATATTTAACGTTTTTTAATAAAAAAAATGTCTTAATAATAAAAAAAATCACGTATAGTCAAATTTTTTGATAATTTTAACATAATTAATGTTTGTGAGAAACGTAACAAAATTCAACGTTTTAAAGTTACACAAATTTATTTTAAAATTTCCTTCAATATAGTTTTTAAACAATTATGAAAAAAATTGTAGTTTTTTTTTGGTAAGGCGTCAGTTATTAATTTTAATATTTTAGCAGATTATATCAAAAACTGATAATTTTCCTGCACTTTAAACAAATGCTAGTTACTTCACTACATTTTCAAAAATAATTTTCTTGTTTCCTAGATATATAATTTTAAGAGAACACATATAGAAATAATATGAGTATATATATATATATATATATATATATATATATATATATATATATATATATATAGTAAGATAAAACGAAGTAAATCAGTTTTACAGCGTTTTCTTCAGTAATAAATCCCACATACATTATTGAATAATTGAAAATCCAGAAACTAAAAGTATATTTAAATGTCTTATATATTCAGATACGCTCAGCAAAGCGGGCGGCGCTGCTATTGTTAGGATATATTTCGAATCAGCTAGCATAATCCTGCGTGTTAACAAGGAAAAGTTCCCCCCAGTGTGAGAAAATGATGTAGACACTGTCAACAATCGATAGGTGTTCCTTTTTCTGGCCACTTATTGGTCAAGGTAACTGAATTATAATTACGTTCTAAACTAGAATTCAATATAAACGTCAACCGAGAAATAAACAAAATTGTTTGGCAAATCGTTTTGTAATTACATTCAAACATTATGGTAAAAAAAAATAATGGTTAATGTGTATGTAATGGTCATAAATGTTTTCAGTTCCTAGAACGAAAAATAAGCTTCTAAAATTATAGTAATAGTAACAACGCGTAGTAATCGTTCACCTGTAAATATATTGGGGTAATGATGCGTTGCGAGTGCAGTGATGTAGGGGTTATATTAAAGAGTGAGTAACTCAAATGGATATTCTCTCGAGTTTATAAGTCCTAGCAAGTGGTAATATTTAAGCGCTTTTTTTTAATTTGAATAGTAATTTAGTAGATACTTATAGTAACATTTAAATAGATAAACGTCCATCAAAGAAAGTAAAATAGGAGTCCCACAGGAAAAAATATTTGAGGAATTGATCAGCTTAAGTAATATTTAGATTTTTATTACATATTCACGTTCAGTTTCAAAACACCGCTTTGTCATAATTTCCGTATGTCCATTAGAGAGGAGAATAATAGAAAAATGAAATGTTATGAAATATGTTGTAAACATAAGGATGTAAATAACAAATACCAATGAATAAAAAGTTAAACATACAACTCTGCAAAAGAAATAAAAATCAACTACGTGCCAATCGGACTCGCGTACAAAGGATTCCGTAGCACCAAACAATATTAAATTTGTCGGTTTGTATTTCTCAAAAACAGTGCAATAAAAGAAAGTCAATACTGCAGTCGATACCAAAAATATTTCACATCTCAAAAACTACACAAACTAACTTATTTAAACCAATTTTCATTGAAAGTCTATTTTAAATTCTATTATATTATATTTTTCAGAATTGTACACACTTAGTTGGAAAGGTAGAAGGAGGGGGGCGTGATACTTTTTACGATGTTAGAAGCACATAACTCACTATTGACTTGAATAAAAAAATATTTTGGAGCCTCTATATCTTTTTAAGGCCTATCTAATGATATTTCACACGCTTATGTGTACTGGATATTTTTCATTCTTCAGTTACATGTATGGAGTACATTTAATATTATTTTCCTTAAATCCACTATTTTTAGTGGTTCATAGAAGACAGACGAACAGACAGGACGAAATTATAAGGGTTCCGTTTTTGACATTTGGCTATCGAATTTTAAAAAAATTAAGTTAAAATTAAAAGAAGGAATTACCCTTAGCCTCTGATTAAAAATCCTGATAGTAAACTGCTAATAACTTTGAACTTAAACATATCGTATGTATCGCAAAGAATTTTTTTATTGAAAGATTTTCATTCTTTAAAGTTTATAAAAAATGCTATAGGTTGGAAATGGTTTTATACGATATATAACGTTACCGAGAAAGGCATACGGTATATTCACTGCTTACAAAAACCCTAGATCCGTATTACAAACTAAGTAGAATGCGTGGTGGTTTGATCTATCACCCAACTGAATGAACTTATTATAGATTCCGTGAGAAACACCCGGCCTATAACAGGTTTTCATTTCGACACCTCATTGATTATTGGAACAAATTTAATAATGTTTATGGCAAGGTGGAGTATAAAAGACGCGAGCATGAAAGTAGAACTGAATATAATTACTGCTTGTAGTTCCAATGACCAGCAGCGAGTTGTAGTAAAGAGGATACAATATATACTTAATACCATGTATTATTCTTTATGTTTTTGATATGCTTTATGTAATGTGTATGTCTGGCAATAAGCGAACAGCTAGAGGCTTAAATTGTAATGCAGGGAATAAGATTAATTTCTGCTTATTTAACCCTCCCCCCCACTGCATCAACAGAACTAAAATAAATATTACAGTGATATTATGACATTTAATTTACCCATAGGTGTATATCTACCCCGAAAAGAAAGAACATATGTTATTCGATAATCTTTAATAGAGAAAAAATATTTTATGTTTATGGACTAAAAATGTTAAATAAATTTTATTAAACATATATTTACTTCAGATATTCTTCAAGCAACAACTTTGTAAATATTTATTCTCAAAATTGTCATTGTCAAAAATACAAAATATTAATAAATTATAAAAAATACAGACACATTTTAACCTATTGAAGAATTAGGGTATTTAGTGGGTTTGTTTTTTTTTTCAAATTCCGTTATTACCCACTTAGAACCATT
This sequence comes from Druceiella hillmani, assembly GCA_039881145.1. Taxonomy (NCBI): domain Eukaryota; kingdom Metazoa; phylum Arthropoda; class Insecta; order Lepidoptera; family Hepialidae; genus Druceiella; species Druceiella hillmani. The sequence continues at coordinate 44,410,944 of JAYKKI010000010.1, read as the reverse complement.
ATAAAAAAACATAACTTTACGAAAGTTGTTATGTTAATAAGTTATAGAAGATGCAAATATTCCCGCAATGAGTTTTCCGAAACACATCATAGGTATAACGGACTGGTTAAAAGTTTGACATCAATTATAGTGTGATTGTAGTAATCTAATTCTCCCTGTATCGAGACTTATTGATCCTTATCTGGTTTATTGTACTTAGTCGAAAACGTTATTGCAAGGTTTTTTTTTGTTTTAGTGTATTTTCATGAGACCTTCAATTACTGATGATTGGACCAAATATGGAAATAATGTCGGTTCTAATTTTAGTTTGTAAAAGCAGGAGCGCTATTTTATTAGTTTTATTTTTTTAGCATAAAAACAGTTTTAAAATTTCTTTTCAGTAGTTTCTGAACTGTGTCTATTAAAGTAAACCAAGCATCACATATTCTATGTCTGTCAGTATCGCGAATTAGTTTTGATAGTTTTAATAAATAGCAATAAGCGAGAGGAATGTTTTGTTGTATTGAATACTTCCTGTGTGTGAAAAATTTAGATCACAAATTGTATAATTTTAATACCATATTAATCTGACTTGAACTTAAAATATACATACAGAAATGGTACTTCATGCAAAGTCCCAATAGTTGTTCTTATTTGTTATTATAAATTACGAAAAATAATAAATCCTCTTTGAATTTTCTTCTCTAGTAGTAAATAATTCTTATAGGATCCAGTTTACTAGTTACTTTGCGCTCATTTCTGGTGTCGCCGTCATCAAAACATAGATGATCAATAACAGTACTAAAAATATATCGATACGGTGGACATATACTACTTAATTCCGGTACTTTTTTTGAATAAGTCGTTGAAAGTTAAGTAAATGATATTAAGTACGTATACCAAACATCTTGCTTCGTCGCATCTTCATAACTAAAGGCCGTGTCTGTCTTGAAGTATCATGGTAAAGAAGATGGTCAACTGTTTCACTGTTATCTTTTTTCGTCTTTTCTCATGGCATCAGTAACAGAGATCCACGCAGTGACTTTACCAGATTTTTATTTTATTTTACGGCAGCAACAATTTTCTGTTAGAAATTTCATTTGAAAAAAAATATTTACATGTGATTTAAAACATCGAACTTTAGTCTTGATGACTAAAGGTATTGAGGAAACCAGATGAATTCGTCACTCTCTTTGTATACTTTTTCGTACTTTAGCGTACTTCACATCTGACACAAGTAGTACTTTCCTTTCTTCTATATACTGAGTACACCACCTGCGATTTATTCTTTTTTTCTGTTTTATTTTGTAGGAAATGTTCTATTTCATCTTATTTTTTTCCTTGAAGAATCTTTCAGGGATTCATCGCTACTGTCATCTAATAGATAGTTTTCTTTCTCGAGTTAACAAATAGATCTTATGTATATTAATTATTATGTCGTAACTTTGAAGCCCTTTAAAAACACATTTTTGTGCCATATTACATTTAAATAATTAAGAAATAAAGTATGAGAATACCCCTTAGCAATTAAGGGATGTTCTCATATTGTAATTCGTAATTAAGTTAGTAATGAAATAAAAATTAATTCAAATAAATATAATTGAAATAAAAAAAGTAAATACACTTTAGGCTATACAGGTTTTAAAATTTAGATACGTCGGTTTAAAGTCATAAAAAATAAATTATAATTTTATTTCAATATTTGAAATTAGAATTCGGAAATGAAAATATTAAAAACTTTTAATATAAGAATGGAAATAGAATGAGCATCTCTAAGTCAGAATAAAAAAAACGAAGAAGATTTATAATTAAAAAGATTATAAAAATTTGGTGGCAAATTAAATTTACGGTATTACTGAGACGAATTTAATATTAGTACTGAGACAATTTCAAATTTTATTTTACTAGATATATTTTTAAAGCTTTCCAAAGTGATATGATATTTTCTATGTAAAATGAGGTAAATAATTTTAGGAATTCAAAAATTAAAAAACAAACTAACCGCGTTTGTTTAACCCAAAAAAAATTACACTTTTGTCACTTTCCGAGAATTGCATTTCCTTAAAATTTCCTACCTCAAGAGGGAAAAAGAATGGAAAGCTTACGAGAAATTTTATAAATTTTCAAATTCATTTCAAAAAGATATTTTTTATTTTTTATTTACTGTGTCGTTTAATTTAAGGTTAGATTTAAGGTTATTAATGATATATTTTTTTGTGTAAATTAAACTAGCGCTCCGCGGATGTTATCCTGTTATATCGTATTTTCGTAAAGCTGGGTAAGTAGATATTTCACAAATACACAAAAAACGTAAATGGAACGAAATAAGGAAATTTGCTACGTAATAATTTCAGGTAGAATTAGAAATCATTGGTTATGGTACTTTTTCTTTACTTTTGCTATCCTTTACTTGTTCTTCTATTGTATCAAATTTCAAGATCCTAAATAGAAAAGGAAGTATGAATAATAGTTTTGATGAATGAACCAATACCAAAAGAGCTGATATTTAAACGATCGTATCTTTCTGAAAAACCTCTGGGGATGGAAGTTTAAATTTATTACGGACCTGCGGATCTATAGATATTAGTACGGAGTATTATATACTTGGGTATTATACATATGGGTTTTATATTCCAAAATAATCGTGTAAGTGTTCTCATTATAAGGTATGTAACCGTTAAAAAATTAAAAAAACACACGTCTCCCACGTTTGCCCTTTTTTGTATGTTGCAATAAATTCAGGACTTACGCCTACGTTTATAAAATCTGACGCTCGGTCATATTTATACCTATAAAATTTGGTACTTGATTCTAAATACACATTTGCTATTAAAGAACTGACTTCTAAATTCGAAATGCGGACGAGTAGCTTATCATTTTTATTATATATTTCAACACAAAAAACATCACAACGGCATTGTTTTTTGCTTTCTAGTATCTACGGATTTACACCTTCTTCCATATCTATTTGATGACAGGCTGAGAAAGGGGGTCGCTTAGCTGATATTTTATTTCAATGTTTGACAATCTTTGGTGACGCTTTTAGACTTTTCGCGAGACAATCATTGGTTCTGAAGACCTTCGCTATCATGACTAGTTCAGATCTTCTTTATTATTGGAGTTAAACTTCAAGATACCCAGTAATTCCTGTGATAGAAAGTTGAGGGATAAAAGATCAGGTTACGATTTGATAACCATTACAAAATCAATATAACCGCCATCATTAGATAAGTCGACCGATTGTTAACTGGTTCTTATAGTTCAGTGGAATCTTTTCTTTCCAGATGTGGTATAGCCACGCATTCTAAAGATTTATCGAAAACATATATTTGAAGAATTTGAAGTTTTTTGTTTTGACTTTAGCAACGTCTAAGTTTCAAAACAACAGGCAGTGTAAGTGTTTTGGTATAGGGGAAGCTTAAATTTAAGCCGAGCCTACCTTGTTGTCGGTCTCGTTAGTAGCTGAAGTTTGTAGTAGTCACTTATATTTATTTAATTACTTTAATGTATCTAATTGATACATATGGCAAACTTATTGCTATTAAAGCAATCCCTTACAGCCGATCATAACACCAGTCCAGTCCCGTTCAATGAACGGCCGGGAATCGAGCAGGTTTCCCGCTGTGCGCCGCATCGTCGAAGGCGGTATGCCTTGTGATCAACCCATCACACCACGGTGACGACGATTATACAAAAAATATAAATACATAGACTCAAATTAAAGTAAAAACGAATTTGGTTCTATACTGTCAACAAATTTATTACCACTGTAATTATGACTGAAAATACAATATATCTCGTGCCGAATTAATACATTAATGAATTGTGTATATTTTATATAGAAGTATCTATATAACAAAGACACCATGTTAGTGATCTACTTTCAATCTTTAAAGTTACATGCACTTTGGTACAGGAGATAGATTTTTAAGTTAAAGAATTTGCATTATATTTCAAAGTAATCATGATAACTAAAAAAAAATGTGTACAAGCTAATTCATTTATGAAAATTGTATTCTAGATTGTAATCTTTATATGTATATAAAAATTTAAAGTAATCTTAATTATCTGTAACTTATTCCTTTTTGTAGTGAAACACCTCGGTCAAACATATACTTTAACAGACAGCTGAAATTCTGTTCAGATTTTTTAGGCACAGAACCTCAAAAAGAGTACTTTTGTGAAAGACCTCAGTATAATCAGGTATATTGTGTTACTGATCTATTTTCTTTTAGGGATGTACTTAGTTTACTTTGCAAAATCATTTTGTATGAAACCTTCAAAAGTACCATGGGTTCATTGAAATTCCTCTCTCGTCTTTGATGTACAATGCGACTCGTGCGTACTTATTAAGGCAAACAATATTTGTAATTCTTCGAATCATTTGAGTTTCCAGACATTCATATCTAATATCTTCTTCAATATAGACATATGTAGAGAGTATCTAATTGTATTTTAGACAGCTTATACAAATTGCGTAACAGGGTAGCTTGTGACTGCGTAAATATGATCTTTAATAAACGTATGTCAGACTTTTTTTCTATAAATTATAAGTTTTTTTTTACGGTTTATGAGAACTCCTAGCGATTAATCAAAGGAGAGTTTCAACTCTTGTCACGCATTGTGCCATGTTCCTATGTTGGTTGGCAAAATATTTTTTCTTTAAAATCTACAGTAATTTTTGGCACCCTTGAATTATTATTAGCATATTGAGTTTAAACTCCATGACTTTACTAATGCGTCATATCTTGTTGCTTCTCCAAGTGAGGTACACTTGGAGAAGCAACAGGATATAAGTATGTTTACTGCGTATGTTTTCATTTGTTTTAATTGTGTAGCAGTTAGCTAAAGCACCGATAATCTCTGGACATTTAGGAATCAAACACCCAATATTAAGTTAAATTCGTATCTTAAATAGAAGTTCCCAAATAATATGACTTCAAAATCGTAAAAAATGTTTCCGTAAATATTTTCGAAGTGAGGAAAATTTATAAGTCTCTATATTACGTAGCTTCCTGAGACATGTTCTAAAACACTATAATATTAAATAAACAAGGATAGTTTGTTCGACCGTTATGTGAACCAACAGAGAAAAATGTTCATCTTCGTGTATAAACATTTACAAAACCAAATACAACTAACTTGACTAATTCTAAGGAAATATTCTTAATCTTCAATATTCTATTCGCAAAATCGCAGATGAGTAAAACGTCTGAGAAGTTGAATCGACAATATTGTTCTTGATAACATCATCCTGTGAACAAAAAAATTATCGTTTATATTGGAAGTGTTCTTCAAAAGAAATAAAGTAATCGTTATTTTATATCATATTGGCATATATAATCACCGTACTAAAAGCAAAATATTGCTTTTTCATAGTATACTCTATCTACCATTATTCGTTTTTAAAGCCGACACACTTTTGTCGATATGTTTTTTACAAGTTTATCCCTTGTTATAACTTGTATGTACCTAATTTATAGATATAGCTCTGTAAAATATAAAATATTAAAAAAACTCAATGATTTATACTGGACCAGGTAGTTACAAAAACAGCAAAAATAGCAGGAACCACCAACCACACTTAGTACATCCCTGAGAAGCAAAATTGATAAATAAGTTTATGAAAATAAGTAAACGAATATCTAATTTAAAATATTGCCCATTTCTACTCACTCAATTATAAAGACTTTTTGAATATTTTGTTATAGGTGCACACTAGCCCATACTTATAATATATTTAGAAAAGACAGCGGCTATACATTTGAATTAAACTTACTAACCATTACTTGAATATTATTTGCCATTTTTAAAACATATTTTTACTTACATTACAATATTTATGAAAGAAGAAATAACAGCGGGCACATTCGAGATATTACTATAACAAATGATCTATTCTTTTATGGGACAAATACAGATCTATAAGAAATTGTGTAAATCGTATATGTAGAATTAATAACGAGTTATTTAAATATGTAAATATGGGTCTACAAAGAAAATTGTCAAATTACAATAATATATTACGCATTCAATACCATCGTAATTTAACATTTCAGGATAAAAAACTGTAAAAAAATATTAAAGGTATAGCATATTTACTTGGATGTATGATTGTTTAAGGAGACGAAACGAGTTTTTTTTAGAATTAATCATAAAAATACTATAAAATGTGGCGAAAAAATTTACGGTTAAAATTAATATAATTATTTATATTCAATAGTATTTCTCATATTTCGGTCCACGACCGATCCGCTCTCTTCTAAACCATCTTCAAATCGTCTGCCAAATATAAGTGAGATTGATAAATAATTTTTTTTTAAAGTACATTACACTTTTATATTCAAAATATTGAATTGTGTGTTTTCGATTTTATTTCACTATTTACGTGTAAGGTATAGGCAAATATATTTAATTATGAACTAAAATGACAAATATGATTTCCGTGAAATAATGTTCAAATCAGCTTTAAATATACTTACATACAATAATATACTTACATAGAATGAATATTTTATAATTACTATAGCATCAAATAATTCAAACAGCTTTTGAATCGCATGTTTTTTGTAATAAGCCGTGAACAATTTTTGTTATATATTTTCTAAATTAATTTAAAAGAAGTTTTTGTTAAAAAATGGTTCTTTTCTGTTTTCGGTCACCTCTAATTAACTAACAGTTAGGTTCCATAAATAATGCCGCAAAACTGTTAATTCGCAAAAATATATAGTAAAATAATGTTAAAATTTGAAGAACAACTTTCTTCAAATAAAAAATGTATCTAATGTAAATCAAATATGAACTTAAAAATAACTTCCAATACAACTTTAAAAAAAATATCAGTAAAAAAATGGAAAGTGCTGGTTTTTAAAAGATAAATAAAATATTAACCATTTTTCCAATATTTTCAATATCTCACCAAAGTAAAGAGAGAACAATTGATTTAATAAAAAATATTGTTCTGCGTAGACTGAAAAGGATTGTGCAATAATCTTGGGCAAAATCAGAATTATTTTTACACCCAAGAATTTTTTGTACTCACCATATATTTTATTTAAAAAAAATAAAGTTTCAAGAAAGTAGTCATCGCATATGAACGATCAATTTTTTACTGTAGAAATGAATAAATTATACTGCGTACACAGTAAAAATTATACTGTGTAATTATAATTTGTTGAAAATTTAATAAGAATAGTATTTTTTTTATATCAAGATAATATTTGTACATAAATATATTATGTATGATGCATTAAGAATTGAACAGGCTGATACGTCCAATAATGATCAAATAAGTCAATGTATTCATTTTGACTAAAAGCGTCATTCTGTCGCATCCGCAACTGAATTATACAACTACCCCACCGGCCATACCAAAACATTATTGAGTTGATCGGATATCTAATAACTTATACGGAGACATAAAGACGGAACACATGCTGGCGCTGCCGTTATAGTAATAATATGTTCGGAAAGGCGACCCTTTGTGTGTTCACGCACCGCACACTGCTTATTATTATATTCTGGAAAATCATCTTTACCGAAACAAGGCTAAGAACCGAACCAATGTACAGAGTGTTTGTGGGTAATTATATTAATTATTATTAATATGTAAATTTTATTTTTTAGAACATGACAATTGCCTTTTAAGTGTTTGATAGCGTCAATATTATAACATTTATTATAATATTATTGCATTTGTCCCGCTACCAGGATACAAATACATGTGCGTTAGAATTATTTATTTTCTTTTTCTGTAATATTCTAAGAAAATTAATATTCATATTATCAGTATTATTTCAAGTAAATTTTTTTATTAAGGAAAATATATGGTTAATCGGTCGATAGAAAAATGTTCATGGTCTTCATTGATCAATGTTTAAAACTGAAGAAACTACGAGAAACTTTACGGTCGTATATTAAAAACTCGCGTAATATAGCATAAATATTAAGTTCTGTGGAGAATGAAAACTTACCTTGTGTACTTACTGTCCATTAATTTAATTCAACGAAAATAATAGTGGGAAAAGAGAAAAAGACCATCATAATGTCGCTTTCAGAATTCAAGTTCCTAGTCCTTTTAAGTTCCCAGTCCTAATGTTAATTTAATGTTTAATTTTCCTAGTTCCTCTCCATCATAATATTACTGTGTAGAAATACTTTCTAAAAATAAAATTTGCAGATTGTTTAGTGTAACAAACTATCCAGTTTAGACTCAAATAATACGAATGCTTAGTGCAATATATGTTCATATATTATTCACTCTTACATCAATTTTATATCAAGATGAACGAAAGAGGAAAACAAAGTATTCTATATGTATTTGCTAAAAACGCTGCATAATATTTACATTAAAGTAATCAGTTTTTTACGTATTTTTGAAACGTTATGCTGTTTTTAAATTCTGTTAACATGACCAGTTTCAAGCAAATTAATTTTCAAGACATGCACTATATAAAACTTTACGTTTCTATTTTAATTCGAAAAATAAATTCTGGCTAAATTGTTTTAAAATGAAAATTTGGCTTCCAGCTATTTCGATTTGACGTGATATTGAATTATGAATTTACGTGAAAACCGCTCAACAAACGAATTATATTTCACATTGATATATACTAAAGCATCTTCTAAAAACAGTCTTTTTCTTTATTTTGAAACCCATATTTTTGTATAAAACCCTGATTCGCGGAAGCTTCTGTCTCTGGTTTCATAATCTGCATAATTATGTATTAACAGTCTGGCCATCGAAATATTCTCCGTTATCTAAGTACTTATAATGTGATTTTTATGGTTTCTTGATTAGGGGGTACTACATTTACTGGGGATAGAAATCTTTATCTTCTTCTTATATTTCGCCCAATTTTTAAGAACTATCACGGCCACCCTCACTTTTAAATTTCCATGAAAAGGAAATGGCAAAATATCTAAATTTGTGCGGATGATTTCATTTTAAATTTGCTTTTTAATTTCTATCCACTGTGAAGGAAAGGGGACAATGTCAATAAATATGATTTTGGAGCATAAATTTTAATTGGATTGCAAAAAAATTAAATTTGTTAAATTAATAATTTCATGCATTATAGTTAAATTGATGTTGCCCATAATATCAAAGCGATCTAGGGTTTCTAAGTATATCTATGTAATAATATTATAATATATTATTAAGCAATTTTGCATTTATGTCTAATAATAACAAAGTTTTTGTTGAAATTCATTTTTGAACATTGAAAAGAAATAACTTCGATAGGATTTTGGTAAGGTGGGCGTATTCTTTGGATATAATTCGATTGCAGATATTTTGGAGTAATGAGACGGACGAGAATGTTTTTAATGGAATGGATCACAGAATTTTTTCAATTTCATAATCAGGTTTTAAATTATAAGACTAAAATTTAAAGTATTCTTGTAAAATATATTCTGAATTTATAACAACATTGTCCTTCTGAACTGCAGTTCTGGAAGTCTGGCATGTCACAGAATAAATCTATGGAAATAGAGCTACGACCGTATCGATACCCAATAAATTGGCAATACTTGACGTAATGCTGGTTTTTAATGATGAAGTAAAATTTCAACTTGCTCTTATGAATATTATGTATGTAGTATGTGTATATTATGTATCTAGTTCGATACTGGTGGATGCTGTAGCATCCACCAGTATCGAACTAGTTTTATTAAGCAATCTATATGTAAATTCTAAATAAATCTATAAGCAAATTATTTTCCAAATATTATCAGAATAAATTTCTTACTCACACAATTTTGATCACTTCCACAAAATACGAAGAATCTACACAGAAGTGAGGTAATTCCAATTTTCCAAAACGGTTAGCAACACGTAGCAATCTATAAAATTGAAAACTTCCAGGAAATCAAAGTAAGTTTTCCATTTCGAATCGATATTGCGGAGCAATATAAAATAAAGTCAGTACAGATGAAATCGTAATTGACTGAAAGTTATTTTCATTTAATAAGGATATTCGAGTAATTTTCCATTTTGTAGGATAAATGGTTATACATGAATGAGAATATTTTTCTTTCCAAAGTTTTCTCGCTTAAATACGATGTGATCCTTTGTTAATACAATCGGACTACAAAAGTTACAAAATAATACTTGAACTTACTGCATAGCTGGATTCAATAAATAACTTAGATAACTCTCAATGTAAAGGCTACACACGTACTTCTAGCTAGCGAGTGTTGCGCGATATGTTGAAAAGGCGCGCTATGTTAATAATGTTCGATCGCGCCGGGTGCCACAGTGGGAACGAAACAGCTCCCGGTAAGTCGACGCATGTAATTCAGACGGTGGGCACGATGACCCCGGGTGCGGTAGGTTTCACTTGATCGCATGGCTTGCCAAACTTCTTTATTTACTTAATATTATCGCAAGAGAAATAAGATTCTACGAATTTGTTATTGCAAAAAGGGAATTAGTTTGTAATTACAAGGAGAAAATTTATGTTATACTACTTTTGATCTGCGGTTTCACTCTCATAGAAATGGAAAAAATACGGAATCTTAACATTGGAAATGGCTATATAGTTTGAGATATATAGAATCAACGATGTGGCCAGAAAAAAATTTACAGTAGTGGCCTTAGACTAATGTGTTACCGTAATGTGTCATTCTATAATTGTATTTCTATCTCAAATAGATTAGTATTTCAATTACCAAAAAAATATTCTACACCAGAGTATACACTGTTCTGTATTTATCTAAATATTGCAGATTACGTGTATGCACATTTTTACGAGGGTCAATTTATTAGTTGAGGAATAAAAGCTAAACAAATAAATTAAATTTAAAAATAAATTAAAAATGAAATAAATGTAAAATTTTTAATAATTTAAGCAAAAAGTGCATTATTTTTAATTATTATATTTAAAAATAGTAATATTTCCTGTGACTAAAGTTACCTACACATTTCATATCTTTCTAAAACAGAAATCCTTTGTACGTGGTACCTAATCTTTCAAATACAGAAAATATGGAAATTTGCAGTGTGTAGTTAAATTTTTCTGAGGGTTCGTTTGGTTTAAAGAGATCCAATTTTTATATAAACTGAAACAGCAAGGTGTTGAATTCAATATAATTAAATATGTCTTTTAAATTTTTGGGGAAAATAGGTTTAGAACTTCTAAATATTAGAACAAAATGTCTAGATATTTTGTTTTTAGAATTTTTATCAGTCTGTATCTTTGCTTGATGGCGCGTCACATAAAAATTGATATATTTAGATTTGGGCTTTTTTTTGAGTTAAAATATGAAGAAAAATGTCCAAATATTTTTTTTAAACGCGTTATTTTAGAGTCAATGTATTTACTGATGAAAAAGAAGTTTCTTACGCACAGTTGGCAATAATGATTGAAGAGCACACAAAATAAAATTTCAAAAACACATTATACGCAAATCGATATGATAAAAGTGAAGCAAGTAGTAGAAAAACAACAGCGTATTTAGATAGTATATTTGTAGCAATATAACATCGGATGATTATTGAAAAATACAGGGATGCGGGGCAGCATGCCCGGCGATTAAGTTTATTATTGATTACATTAATGTTCTATCCGAGATTTGTATTTGAAAATCATAAAACTGGGGTAATTCGGAGTGCATGTCTACGCAAAATATACTTATACCCCGTTTAAAGAAAAAATTCACAAAATTTCCTCAATGGTAAGATGCAGAGTATGAGTCTAGCTTTGTAATTTTCTTCTCACCAACAACAAATATCTTCATGAAATTTAGAATTTTCATGTGTCATTATATATTTCCATCCATCTCTATAAGCTATTTTTACATTCTGTGGGATTTAGTATTATTGAAGACCAATTTGGACACATGAAAATTTTTTTTTTAAATTTTAATATGAATATCAAATGAAATGTGGAAATGTAAATATTCTTTTTAACTTTTTTCTCTCCACGTTATTCCGAAAACTTTTAATGCTGTATATAAGAATATAAAAATTAAATTAAAATAATTTAGTTCAAAGCTAGACCCTAAAAATATAGAAATATTGAAGCAAAATATGGGAAATACATTTTAAGTATTTATAATTAACCTCTGCAGAATAAATTACAAATGATAAAAAAGTGTCAGACAGTTTTTCTCGGATAATTAAGTATATAAAAATGTTTAATTTCATTTATTAAAATAATTTTTTGGAAAATCATTGGACGACGAATATACATATAAAAGTTCATAACAAGACGTATTCTTTAAGCGTTTTCTTAATTTTTTCTATGGGTAATATTACTTAAATAGATATTTACGATATGGAAACTGTAATAAGAAAGGAAATATTACATAACAAATATTTCTTTGATTAATCTAGCTACAATATTTCTGAAGCAAAATAATGTTTTCGAAAAATACACCCTGAAATACATAATTTTTTTTAATATACAAGGGCGAATAAAAGTTTTTAAATGTTTCTCAGTAAGAATTAATCAATTAAAAATAGATTAATTCTTATGAAAGTTGGGCAAAATAAAGAGAAAAGTTGTTAACGAAAGAAAAAGAAAAATGCCACTTGTAAAGTGATAGCGTCTTAGTAATACTTAAGCATGTTTATATTTATAGTATTAAGTGATGCTAAAGAAAATGAATAAAATGCCAAGCATTTCTTACAGTTATTGCTCAGTTTAAATTATATTTAAGTAACTTTCGCAGTTTTATCACGTGATGAACACCCCTAAATTATTAAATATATTGGTCATCGATTTTAAATATTATACTAAAGTTTATTTGTGCTTTACAATTGCTATCAAACTGAATCTAAGAGTTTACTCACAATTTATTATGAAAAGTAGTTGAAACAATCCCAATCACACAGCGTTATTTCCATTCATAATGAATATATAAAATGCGATATTGACGTCTCCCTCAAATAAAGTTTTCTCTATTTAATTGATTAAAACATACTCTTTGGACGAATATTTTTGATTAAAACACGATATTTTATAAACAATATATCCTATGATAATTTCACATTTAACATTTATTTTTGTGTTTCTTTTTAAGTAAACCTGAACACAAAATATGTGAAGGATTAAATTACGTAATAAGTTCACTAGTAATTTTAAGTTCCATTATATTTTGATATCACGTTTTAAATGTAATTTGCATTGAATAAATATATAGTTATATGGTTACATAAAATTTACAATTTACTAGTCGTTAGGTTAAAACAGGCAAATTGTAAAACATTTATTTAATGGCAAAACTTGCGTGTATATTTCTATATAATTTTTTTCCCACACACTAAAAACGTATACGTAAAGTCATAAATAGGGGAGTATACATCATTCCTCACTAAAAATATTTACTTTCCTACTACGAAGAAAAATATTGCCCATAATATACAAAACCCTTTCCTTTATTAATTTAAGTTAACGAAAATAATGTCTCCGTGTAGTGGTTAATAAATGGCGTTAAGATGATATTGATAGTTTTTGGAAATTCTACTTAAAGAGATATGTTAAAAAAATATTCCGATCTCTAGTTTAATTACATTGGGAAAATCACGGAAGAAAATTTTAGCCTCTTTATTTTATATATAGATGGCATTAAATGTATTCCTATAAAATTTCACACGAACGGTTTTAATGAAAAAATTATGATGTAACATGCAGACGGACAGACAGGGTTCCGTTTTTTACCTGTTGGCTACCAAATGTAGCGGATATGGCAGATACTTAAATCGCATCAATGTAATTATGTAAAGTCAGGTCCGAATTAATATAATTAATTTTTTTCATTTAAACTTCTCATCGAGGGAAAGCTGAAATTTTAGTAAACGTGAAAACGTTATTGCGATTTCAAATACCTACCGATGAAAAAATCTTAATATAGTTTTAACTGCAGACATCCATTTCACTCAAAAGTTTTTTATAAATAATACAAATTTTCATCAATCTCCTAAATATAACATACTGAACATGCTTTGTATGACAAGAGACGTATTTCATATCGTCGTATTCCATCTTATCCTATTTTACATTCTAACATTTATAAGCACATAGTCATGAATTATATTCAATTGAATTGAATTTTGTTGATTTATACCAGTCAGAACACTCGTCTAATACTTAAACTATGAGATATATAGAACAAAGTTTTATGCTCAATCTTTCACTATCCATGCAGTTAATCAAATTCAAGAATGCATATTTTAACCCCGTTTATACTTGACAGAAAATTTAGATTATTTTGATTTTTTTTCCACGTTCCTATTTACACTGACTACCTTTGTCCGTTTTGACCAATACTTATAAATTGGGGTACGTTACTTTTCGTGTTAGATTAAGAAATATTTTAATCACGGTCTGTGTCTACATTAAGATATTTTCGTGCCAAACTGGCCTTTCCATATGTTTTTTCCACGTTCCTATTGACACTTACTATCTTTGCTCGTTTTAACCAATACTTTTACAAGTAACTTGATCAAGTTTTTATTTGTATATCAATAAATAGGATAAAAGAAAGTGCTCTACCGCATCTATCTATCTGTGTGCTCCAATATCAGAAAGTACTGAAGGAATTTTATTTTGGTTTTCACCAATGTATTGATTCCAAATAAGTTTAAAATCTTATACTATTAAACGAGCAATTCCTGTATTTATATATATATATATAAATGGTTTCTCGGAAACGGCACTAACGATTTCGCTGAAATTTGGTATATATATTTATTACTTGGGTGATTATGTTAAATAATTTTGAAGATGAGCTTTGTCGGTTAATTATTTTGAAAATGGCAGCGATTTAAAATTTTCAAAATTACTATGAACACTGTTATTAAGACTTAATAACTTTTGAATGGAAAAACATAAGAGAGAACGGCTTGGGGCAGGGAGAGAGAGAGGGGAAGGGAAAGGAGGAGGGGAGGAGGAGAGATGCGTGAAGGTTGAGGAACCGGATAGGGGAGGGGATGTTGACGGGGATGGGAGGGGTAGGGGGATTGTAAGAGGAGGGGAGAAGGGGTTGGAAGGGGAGGTGATATGGAAGGCGAAGAGGAGGGTAGGGTAAGGGAGGGGAGGCGGAAGGGAGGGGAAGGTAAGTGTTTGGTGGGCGTGTGGGGAAGGGGTGGGGGAGGGGGAGAGGGAGGTGTAGAGAAAGAATAGGGGTAGAGAAAGGAGAAGGGCGGGAGAAGGCAAGGGAAAGGGTTGGGGAAGGGAAGTAGAGGGGGAGGGGAAGGGAAGTAGAGGGAGAGGGGAAGGGGAAGGGGAGTAGAGGGGGAGGGTGAGGTGAAGTGAAGGGGATGGTGAGAGGGGTGGGGAAGGTGGATGTGAAGAGGAAGTTGAAGGTAAGGGAAAGGATAGGTAAGGGGAAGGGGAGCAGAAGGGAAGGGGAAGAGGGAGCAGAAAGGAAGGAAAGGGAGTGGAAGGGAAGGGGAAAAGGAAGCGTAAGGGAAGGGGACAGGGAAGGGGAGGGTGAGATGCAGGCGAGGGGAAAGTGAAGGGAAAGGGACGGGGAAGGTGAGGTGAAGATGAGAAGTAGAGAAGGGGAATAAGAAGGTGTAGTGGAAGGTGAAGGGGAAGTGGAAGGCGAACGCGAACGCGAAGGCGAACGCGAGAGCGGACGCGAAGGCGAACGGGAAGGCGAGGGGGAAGGCGAGACAGAAAAAGAAAGCAAAGGCAAAGGGGAAGGGAAAGGGACGGGGAAAGAGAAGAAAATCTAATACTAAATCTAATACCACGAACTAAGCACAAATAAGAACTAAAACCAGTAACTTTTGGCTTCAATTTCAATACTTTTTAAATTGGAGTACCGTACTTATCGTGTTAGATTAAGAATATTTTAATCACAGTCTGTGTATACACTAAGACATATTTGTCCCAAACCGGCTCTGATAGCTAGTTTTTTTTTCTAAACTGTCTTTATCAATTTTCGTCATAACTTTCTAAATGATTATATATTACTGCTTTATATTTATTACATCGCATTTAAGTAAAAAATTTAACAATTTCCTATAAAATAGCCATTTATTTTCGCAAATTTGGAGTTTGCTTTTTAAAATTAATTTAGTTCAATTCTCAATCGTCTTGATAAAGGAAGAGTTTTGGAAGAACAAACATGGCATATTAAAAATCCTTCAAATCTGTTCATTTTTAAGCCAAAAAGCTTAATCACATGTTGCATTAAGTATATAAAGACGCTGCTCATACCTTGTGTTTGCGAATTTCATTTTTGTGTTCAAATAATTGTAAATTTTTCATGAATAATTCTATAAATGTAAAATATGAAGTTCTTTTGACAAAATCATTATGAAAGCTCAGTACCTTCATCAAATGTTTACTATTATTTAGTAAAAAATATAAACAAATCAAGAAAGGTATGTATAGAGCAGAGCACTCTAAAAATCGTACATTTGTGAATAGTGCAAATTATAACTCATCGCCATGTTTATAGTCCATATTATAACTCAATAAAAGTCTTGATACTGACTCATAAACATACAATGGTAAATAAATAATGTAATATGTAGCTATAAAAACAAGTATACCTGGTCTCTCTTGTATCTTTAAAAATTAAGTGGCCTCGACACTTTTGATGGACCAATTCAAAAAAATCGATCTCATGCTTAACTTAAAATATCTGAGGCGTTTAATATTTCCTTATAAGTTAATATATGTATAGTACAATTAAACTATTTTTGATCCGCTCAATGGGCGAGAAACTTTATTTTCTGGGTCACTCTCAAACACCGAATTATGTTGATTATATTGACGATAATATTTGTGAAATATGTAAAAGAAAATTTTGTCTATAATATTTAATTCCTTACAATATATTAAGCTTTGACATTCTGCTGCGTAGCAATTCAGTGTTATCGTCGTCTTTGAGTAACCTTTTAATCCTTTAATGAACATAATTCCACACTCACTGTCGTTCCCCGCTGAAATGAAAATGTAAACTGTAATTTTTCTCAAGAAAAATGTTTTAACCCGACAGACATTTAGACAAATGATTGCGTGCAAGCTAAGATTTGAAATATATGTGGTTATATTTCTAAAGAATCTAATCCCCTTTCATTGTACGGTGGGAAATTGCTTTTAATTTTAAGTTTTATGATAAAGCTTTGACTTTTTTTGATTTGTTTTACTTTATAAAAATAAACGATAAGCGTTTGCCTCTACCTATTTTTTAAAAAAATACCATGACCTTTCAAGCAAAATGTTTGTTAGTACCGAATTATTATTGCATATGTGCAAAATATTTAAATTTCGACCTCCAAACAAAAATTCTTTTGTTAAAGATAATTTAATTTCTATTTTTTTTTGAGAATGGAAAATTAAGAATATAAAAATTCTATTCGTTAAAAAAAATTACTTAGAAACTTTATCATAGTTAGATTTAGACAAAAACGTCAAAAGAATGCTTTTTAAAAGGACTAACATTAGAACTTCTTCAGATAACTAAAGAAAAAATATGAATTATAGATGTTTATGAGAAGAAGGAATTGACGACGCGAATTACGAAATCAGATTTAAGAAAGATTACAATATATTTGGGCACATGTAGATTTGGCAACGTTTAAGAATTTTATGATAAAAACTCAACTACCTACTATTTAACAACTCAACTGCCTACTACTAAATCACTCAACTAACTCAAATATTACACTGATTAACTTTTTTGTTTACCAGAATTGAAAAACATTAAACATTTAAACTCTTACGAACTTGTAAGGGAAATTTTCCATCAAACTATTAACAAATATTAATTTTGCCTACCGTAAACATATTGCATTCTGTATCTTTCACAGGTGTAATACATGGTACATACTTGCAATATTACAAGGTCTGGGATAATAGTTATTATTTTTCTGTAATCTTATAGTTAAATTTTACCAGCCCTTTTTGAATGAATTTTAATTCAACAGTATCGACAAAAATGTTCCACTGCCGCATATTTATAGCATATTTTTATAAAAAATATGCTATAAATATGCTATTAAAAATTATAAAAGGAACATTTTTGTATTTAATAATACTCCATATAATATAAAATTAATCGTTTTTTACCACCTATTTAATGTTATCTGAATATATATACACATAGGAAAATCGTAAAAAAAACTGAATCTGTACATTAAATACTTTTAAGTAAAACTAAGTGCTACCTACTAAAGACACGTTACTTAGCCTAAAATAATACTTTTTAGGACTTTTGTCTGTTTGTCGGTTTGTATGTTTTTGCGTACTTTCGGTGTGCACGCTAATCTCAGCAATGGTTAAACTGGTTTCGATGCGATTTTTAGTTATGTATTTTAATTAGCTTGCGTTAATATTTAGGTTTCTTTTCAATCAGTTCACAAGTAAAGAGATAGGTCAATCTTTACTTTACGTTTGTTATCCTCCGATGCACATTATAAACATCAAATACAGATGTGTCATAAAGGGTACTAAGTAATAAAGTTTAATGCATAAAGCCGACTAAGTCTGTGTTTTAATGGACGTACGGTCACATTCTGTGTACGGTCATCTAAAGTTTGACAGAATAAGTTAGGAGTTAACTATATGTGTAAATGAATCTGTTTAGAAATTTAGCAACTCATAGAAAAACATTTTTAATAGTTATGTTTTTGAGTAGCGGCACTTCTTCGTACTTAATAAGTATATGTGTTGATAATTTATGACTTACAATTTATTACATAATACGATTACATTGTTACAACATTCCAACATACGAAAAGCATGTGGCTTTATATATATATATATATATATATATATATATATATATATATATATATATTTTTTTTTTTTACAAAGTATGTTATTTTATATGACAGAACATGCTATAAGGAAATGATATGATATTAGTGATGTATATTTTGACTAAAATGTTTCAACTCTACGAGGAGGAGCCACATTAGGGGCTTATGTAAATTGGCATGATCATCACTCCTTGAAAGTGTCGACTACGCTATAAAGCGAGAGTAGTAAATTGCAAGTTCGTGTCTCTGTATTTGGTCATAACTTTACGTTGATGCCATGAAATGCTGACAAAAGTTTGTGAATCAAGTTATACACGTTGCTCTAACTGAAACTGTGGATAATAATTTGCAATATACGTACATGCATTGAAACTTGCATATAAATACTCTATTTTGCATATTGAAATTATCTTATAAACGATATTTGCAAAGTGGAGCAATTATTTAATCTACTAGTAATGAACATTTATCTTTTTCACAAGTTACTTTGTATTTCAACAATATTTCACATCGAGTGTCATCATAGAATTATTAGAAGAAGAGATACAGAAACATGGTTTACATATGTGAACATGTTTGATATCATTCAGGTAGTTTTAACAAATATATATGCATTCATATGTTATTCCGTTGTTTTACGTAATTATATTAAATAAAAAAATTTAATAAAAATATCTTTCCAAAATGTTATGTTAAATGAACAAAAAAGTAAGAAATATAAAGAACTTGAAAAGTTTTCAAGTGAATTGAGGTCAAAATCTATGGATTTATTATTGGCCAGTAAGAAAATCCTTTGGCCACCTTTCATTTCCATTATCAGATTTCGACTCCGTCATTGTTTGCCTTATTCTTCTACCAAAATAAACTCATAGTGACGAGGGAATCGAACCCAAACCTTTGCCTAATGGATGGCTTTTGCCCAATTTCCATCTCCACCATCAGATCTTAACTACATTACTATTACCATATATGTATTATGACTGGAAATAAGTATGTGTGCTAAATTTTATAATTGTAACCTATAGAAAAGGGAGTAAAGTATTTATTCCAATGTTTGTAGCAGACTGACAGATGAAAAATGAAAGTAAATTAAAGTTTAAATGAAGGAAGAAAAAAATTCTTTTACATATTTCCTTTTCCTTACTTCAAAAGAAAAAAAAAGAACAAAATACTTATCAGACCAACCACGTGTCCGTTCATTTGTGCCTCTCTCATAGCCGTTTTTTTCATAAACCCTTTAAAGTGAAAACTTGAAATTTGGCGTGTTTGTAAAAATTACTCACTTAAGCATAGCTCAATAATTAACGCTCAATGATATTTGTGAAAAATTTGTAGTGACAAATAAAAAACTAATTTGTTTTCATTTCTTGTATCATGTGAAATTTACTTAAAAGAATATCTTTTAAAGATTGGAACACTAAACATTTTAAAATTGTATACAATATAGATCCAAAGCTATTGTAAAATTCATTCACAAATTTTTTCTTAGTTATCCTCAAAGTCTTTTCTCAAGGGATTTATATTAGAAATACAAAACTTGTGCTAATGACATAGCACATGAAGCAGCATATATTTCAATACTTGACACACAAAAGTATTGACATAAGAATTTTGAAAAAGGGCAATTAAATTACGCCTTTTTTTCATTTCACTTACAATATGTAAATATTAATTGAAAGAGCAACTTGAAAGGATATGTAACATAATTTTAGATAAATTGTTAAAAATGTCCACAACAAATGCTAATGTTCAAATTACAAAAAAACACCATTACTAAAAGTTTACCTAAAGTGTATCCGTACAATAATAACGATGGTTCTAAATTTCATAGTTTTTAAAACATAAGGATATTTTTTACTCATGTATATAAAATATACAAGCAATGTATTTATATAATTAAAAATAGTCAATATTAACATTTACAGTTCGTTATCGTTTGCAGTCTTAATTTGATAGCAATGCTCTATAACTGAAAATATTGATATATGCTTAAATGTGTAGTGCAAGTTCGTACCTAATAAGTTTATTTTTCAATGAAATTCTATTTTATTTTTAAGAAGTTCGACTCTTCATTAGTGCCCATTAAATATGTAGATTTTGCTATTAGGATAAAGAGAACAAGAATATTGTTTCACTTATTTTCAGATAAGACGGGGTAATGTTAGTGCTCATTAGAAATATGTTAAATGCAGTTTAAAGGTTAATTGATAATCTGTTTCCAAGGCTGTATAATGCATTAATTATTTAATGTACTACCATGAAAATCTGTAAATTAACTAATTAATTTGGGTGGTAAAAAAAGAAATTAAGGCGAAAGACAGGAAATGATAGACTTAGAAATATTATATTTTTCTTTAATTAATTAACTTCAAGGTTACACTACTTCGTCCATCAGGTACTGCGGTAATTAAACGCAATATATACGTATCAATAATTTTGCAATGTAATTAGATTAATTCTAGTGACTAACGAAACAAGATGTAAAATTTGTAAATATATGTAATATTGTGCTACATTTAGTTACTTTAATATTTGCCGATTTTTAGATCTACAATGGTACACAAATTTATCTATTATGATGGCACATAAAAGGATATGGCATATTTTCCTTTTTAGGACTTATACCTCAAAAGGAAAAAAGGGCGCCTCATAATGCCATTCACGATCCCTGTTCTAGTCTAAAAAAATTCAGACGTCAGTTTTAGGGAGGCCAAATACAATATTGGATTTATTGTGAAAATACCAATTTATATGGATTTCGAAATTATTTATTTTATAATCTTATGTAAAATAGTAATAAAAATATTGCTAAAAATATTCCCAAACATTTTTTGGAAACCGTTTGGTGCAGTGATTTGAAATTGATACGGTAACAAAACATAAATTTTCATATATAAAATTAAGATGGCTAAATAAAATTATTTAGACTGGTAATAAATATTCCCAAACAGTTTCAATAAAATACAAGTAATACGAAATATATCTTTTAAAAAGGTTATGTGAGATATTTTAAAAAATTTCAACAACCATCCCCCTCTTTTCCTAAATCCGAAATTGTTAAAATAAATATTATAAAAACACCATTACTAAAAAATTACGTAAAATTTATCGGAAAACCATGGTGACAATTCTGAAATTTGAATATTTTCAGATAGTAACGATGTTTTTACGCCTGTAAGAAATATGCTAGGCAAAATAACGTTTAATTTTAATAATTTCAATTAGTTTAACAAAACTACTTGATTGATTGACATTCAAATACTTGCATGCGCTTGAATATGTACCAAACTCTCGTAGTGCGAGTTCTACTCGTTCTTAATAGGTTTAAACACGCTTTTATTATAAGCTTCATTTGTATGTATTTGTGTGTGAATGTAACGGAATCTTTCAATAAAATTTTCACCTACTTTCAGACTTCGCATTATTTAAAATTTTACATAGGTATCAAGAACCGATGACAAGAAAATGATTATAGAAAAATAAAATTATAGTAAAAAAGCCTAAAAACATATTTTCTAGTTTAAATGTTTGTTTAACACATTTTTATAATTAAAAAAGTACTAAAAACACGCTTAGATAACAATATGAAATAAAAAAAAAATGATTTTTAAATATTTTGGTCAAAAGTAAAATTATTTCTCACAACTCGGTATAACTTAATTTTTGAATAAGCTTAAATAAGAATAAAGTGATTGACAAAAAAATTACTTTATTTTAAAATGAAGCACGGGGTGCTTGATAACAATTATGTCAAATTATTTTATTGCTATTTGTAAAAGTAAAAAATGCTCTTGACTTACATTTTCATATTAACTTTACAATATGAAAATGTAAGTCAAGAGCATCTTCGGTTTTTTTTTTACAATACACTAAATTTTTTTTTCTGAACCACTTTATACTTATAATAAGTTTGTTCCAAAAATAATAAGTTATTCCAGGGTGGTGAACATTCTTTTGCTCTTGACCGAAATCTTCGGATTAAATGATTATTTATTTTTTATTTCGTATCGCTACAAGAGCGAGTTTTTATTCTTTTAAAGTAGAAAATTTTTTTTTATTTCCAAGTCCCACTTTTTCTATAGACAATTGATTTCCATTCTTCATAACCGAAAGATTCCTATTTTAATTTTACATATCTTTGGTTAACAAGAATAAATTTATGTCTTACATTATTGAACATATTCTAATTCTTTGTATTCCGATCTATATATATATATATATATATATATATATATATCCAGTTTCTTCATATTATACTTGAGAAGGTAATAACATTTTACCAGTGAATTGTAATTTGTTTCTTCTTCCATAAGTTCTACAGGAACAAATAAATAAGTGAAATATTTTGTGTACTAAGTACTAAATGATTGGAAACTTTTCGAGTTATTAAGTAGGCTCGCGGCCCGTAGAATATTAAACCTATTGACTAGGTTACGATATTTTTTACCTTTTACCTCTAAATATGAAACCGAGTATAAATTAGAGTCGATATTCAAAATATTTTTATAGATCCTAAAAGTTCTTCCGATTATTTACGCTCTTTCATCTAACTTAACGTAACATCTACGTGTTATAACAACATAATTGAGTTTTTATGAGAATTTCATAATATATTCCCATATAAATGGGCTACGCAAGGTGAGCTCTATTAAGATACAAGACTGGACTTACAATGATATAAATCTAAGCTTTCCTTCCATAACACAATATAAGGGAGTGTCTGCATATTCTTAACATCGCGTTGAAAAATGCACGCGATTTTTTTACGAGCGTAGATGGTAAAATGTACTTACATCGATGATGAAGAGTATTTAGCTGCCGTTTTCAAAAGTTTTTCCTTGTCAAATTTTCAAGTAATAATCCTTTTTAATGTTAAGGGTTAAGCCACGGCAGATGATATGAAAGCAATTTAAAATTCTTTTCATTTTTGACAACGCTGTGCTCTTATAAACCCATATCGACAACCGCTATATAAAAAAAAAATCTTAATATTTAACCTTTGCTTTTAATTCTTTCAATAAAAAATAGTTTGAATGCTATATTACTATCCTTTTGTAATAGAACAGTGTTTTTAAATAAAAATATAATTTTATAATTTTATAATAAAATCCTAATAAGTAGAACGCGATAACATAAAAATGTCCAATAAAAGACTGCTAAGATTCATATAAATCGACTATAACGGATAATATTTTATTAAATATAAAAAGAAGTTAACAATACCGACATTATAAGCTAATTAAACTTTATAGACATTATTAATTACCGAATTAAGGCAAGATTGAAATTTTGACTTCAACGTTTATCAATATATATATATATATATATATATATATATATATATATATATATATATATATATATACATATAGGTGTAACAAAGAAAGTGCATATTATAAAACAAGGCATTTCTTTACATCAATTTACTTCAATTGTACTCGACATTTGAAGAAAATTTATTTCTGGGATTATACAAAGAATACTATAAAATGTTAATGTATAAAACAATTGCAAAAGTTATTAGCTTAGCTTAAGTGTATTACAGATAAAGTTCAACTTAAATATATTTTCCAAATTAGTCTGAATCTCCAAGTTAATATTGCAGATTTCAATCGCTGAAAAGCTTTTGATGGTGTAGATGATGATGTATTCTTGAACAGTTTTTGAAAGGAATGTTTTTGTTCCATTTTTACATTATATTGTTCGCATCTTGTATTAATTGTCCCTTGTGAATGTTTAAGCATACACATACGTTTGGGTGGAATACATGAGATATTATAGACTTCATAGCCTGCGCACGCCGGCATGCACACACGCACACACGCACGCACACATGCACACACGTACACACACTGACACGCACACACCCACGCACGCTCGCATGCACGCATGCACGCACGTTCGCATTTCTCTTAATCGCATGAACCTAAACACATCATTAGGTCATAACGTTTCGAATTGGAATAGCGTGCATACATTAAACAGTTATCAAAACAATAATTAACAAAAACAAACGCTAATACTCCAGAAGATAGAAATATGTTTAATGTCAATTAAAAACCGACAAGATACTTTCAAAGCGCAGCGTTTGGCTGATTGTTGTTCACAAACGCACAGGTAATAAAACTAATATCTACGCCAAATACTACCGTTTCTCAACCTGGGAATCGCGTTTATTATTAAAGGGGGTTGCAATTATCCAAAAAGTAAGACCTGCATGTAAGACATTCGTTTATTAAAATGTTTATGAATGAAGTTTTACAAAATTGAATATTGATAGGTAATAACAGCATGAAAAAATATAGTAGTAGCTTAGTAATTAAGCCTTAATTTCTTTAAAATGATTAACGTTAAACTAATCGAAATATTATTTCAATTTTATAGTATAATAAAGAGATCGCAAGACCTTTTTACTTAATTTTTATTTTGTTTTTTTCGTCGCTCGCAACATGAAAATGGTTGAAAAAAGTAGTTTTCACTGTTCACTGTTTTGTCAGATGAATCGCTAAATTTATAATTAGAACTTTGTTTTTTTCAAATACATTCAGCTGTTATTTGTTACGCACTTATGTAATATTTATTAAGTTTATTTTTAATTAAATTAAATATTTCTAAAAAAACATAATGTCACTGTAGTAAGTAAGGTAAACATAGAACATTAGAATATAATACTAAATACCTGTTTAAGAGAAAAAAATGAACACTTTATGAAATTTTTACGCCGCCACTGCCACGTGCCCTGTTAGTAAATAAAAAAAATGTGGCAAAAGAAAATAAGAATAATTCAATAAACATTTAATTTATCGTGTGATCCAAAAACTGATGTATAATTTTCGATTACGATTTTGATTAGAAAAAAATGTTTCTATTAGCAAAGGTAAAAGGGATCAAATATAATATAATTCTTTAAAAATTACAACTTTATATTTTTTCTTTAAATCAATGAGTTAATTCTATGATTTTACGAACTAAATGTTGCACAGTACAAAGACAGCTTCTTAACAATTGTTTTACGTAACGTTTAAAGCTACGTTCCGTATAGGTAATGATAAAACTTATTAAAGAATTACCTTCCCTAAATCTTTTCTTTGTAGGATTTCTTCCAAATCTGGTGTAATCATTGATATCTATAAAAATCCTCATGCTTAGATAATATATCCAATCTAAGGTAACTCTATAAAATAATTGAAATTCGAAGATATTACGATGAATAAATAACGTATCGCAGCTTTGCAATATCTGGCTATTTTGTTTTGCGTACGTTTCGGTTTTGCGTTATCATTTTGGTTGTTGTATATCGTACGATAAATACGTTAGCCAATCTAATTGTCTAAAAACTAGTCCACGTGGAGTATTAGTTAATAGAAAGCGTTAGCGGTATTATACTGCTCCACCCCTTTCTACTTTCTCATTTTAAAGTAACCGTCTCTCAAAAAATATGTAGGATATTGCTTAAACCACATGTGTGATTATCATACTTGATGTACGAAAACCTTTTATTTATTGAAATAAACTACAGAACTAAAACATAGGAATTTAACACCTTCGTCTCTTATACTATTTAAATGAATTTTAATTTATTGTTTCATCGATATTATAGTTTACCATGTATAGACGAGAAGTTAATTGGAGATAAATAGTTTTTTTCGTTTTATAGTTCAGACTTTATTTAATATATCGATGGACCTATGAAGATACTTTACGCAAAAGGATTAGCAAAATTTGAATACTATTAATAGAAATACTCATATGATTGATAAAATGATAATTAGAAAATTGCGATTGTGTTTACAATAACACTGTTAATACTACATATTTAAGGCTAATCAAAGATAAACGTGAAGTAATTTTCCAGTGTTTATTAAGTGAATAAAATTTAATTCCAATATTTTTTCTGTGTCCAATGTTTTTACAAACTATTTAAATCATGTCATAAGTTATTTTACCTTGATTGCAACAAGGATGAGTATGTTAGTAACTAATTTATTATGTTTTTAATAGTCATGTTTCATATCATTTAACAAATAAACCAAATTCAATATTTACCTACGTAATGACGCGAGTATAGTGACATAACATTATCAGCTATTCGGTAAATTGAACAAAAATGAATACGTTGTGGTTGCGTATGGCTAGCGTGAGTTTGTGCATATTAGGTGAGTGTAATATTGTTATGTGTAACATGTTTTGCACTCAGTTAGAATAAGGACGTGTTTTACGTTTTATTTCAACGGCAATTTATTAATTTATAGCCAACGAATAGCGTCCTTCTTTGCCCGACATTTATTCCCATACAATGTACTTAAGCCAACATTCACGGGCCAGTATTTCAACCAATGATCATAAATGCTAAGAAAAATAGCACTGAATGCTTTTTAAAACCCAGATTTTAGCAGATGAAGCGTTTGTGTATGTGTGAGAGATAAAGAATGAGGGGAGGAGATCTAGTGAAACAACATGCGAGTAAAGCCACGGGCAAAAGTTAATAACGTTACAAATAAAAATTTGTTTATTTGTCGTCCTATTTTTAGCTTTATACCTCTGCAACTAAGGTAAAAATGTAACTACCAAATGAGGCACCCGATATCTATTACGTAGTGGAATTATACGTAAGCAATTAATCGTGGATTCGCTTACTAGGGAAACTGATTTATTAGGCTGGTATTTTTGAAATATAACAAATTTGAAAAAAAAATTCAGTTAGGCTATTTACGCGACCTACAAAATAATACAGAATTTATCAAAATAGGTTTATTTTATCAAAAAATATATCACTAAATGCTTAACTAGCTATTGCAATAAAAACTTCATTATTTTACTATACTTTTGCGGTATGCCAGAGAGGCAACGTGCGGGACGAAGTGGATAGAACGACTCGCGCCAAACTAAGAATTGCTGTGTTTCGTTTCCATTAATGTTGTTATTATTTCAAGGTAAAAGGTGGCGTTTAATTATTTTGAGAGGTTCTTATTGATAAACATTTTTTTAACATGACTTTTGAAATATAAAAAATTTGAAAAAAAAATTCAGTTAGGCTATTTACGCGACCTACAAAATAACACAGAATTTATCAAAATAGGTTTCTTTTATCTAAAAATATATCACTAAATGCTTAACTAGGTATTGCAATAAAAACTTCATTATTTTACTATACTTTTGCGGTGTGCCAGAGAGGCAAAGTGCGGGACGAAGTGGGTAGACTCGCGCCAAACTAAGAATTGCTGAGTTTCGTTTCCATTAGTGTTGTTATTATTTCAAGGTAAAAGGTCTTAATTTGGAGGTTCTTATTGATTAACATTTTTTTAACATGACTTCTACTAGACAAAATTTAAATTGTTCCATATTTGGTAAATGTGCAGAGTTGAAAGAAAACATCCTACCCGCGTACGAAAATGTGATGAAATTCTACAAATGGGCACGTTAAGACTTAAAAATTGGATGTCACAATAAAAGAACCTAGGTTTCTGGAATTTTCCGAAATAGACGCGACAAAAATTGAAGAATCGTGAATAAAATCTTCTTGTCCGATTGTCTCTCACAAATAAGTCTCAGAGTTATGAAAAAGTTATCACTCAAAATGTTACAATCTAAAAAAGTTTTTAAAGAAACTCAAGGAAGAAAAGTTACAAGAGTTTAGATTACAGGGTAGAAATATTTTTAACATAGCCGTTTGTAAACGCAAAGAATTTAAAAGCTGTACTTATTTAAAAGAAAGAAAGTGCCAAAAGAAGAAAAAATAGTTTTAAAAGTCCGACGTATAAACATACTGATGGCTATAGAAAGAATAGATCTCATCCGGAGTAAAAATTTGCAGAACGGAAAATTACGTGCTCTCAAAGAAGAAACCAGCCATAATTCAACCACACGACACGAAGATTCCCTCTACTTCATATCGCATGAACAGATCTGAAGGTAATTATGACATGGACCTTCCTTCCTGCTTGTTGGCAGCTGATGGTCTTGACATCGCTGATAAAGTCTCTCAAAACCCTGTAAATGTCACGGATGTAAGTCTCCATAGTTTGAAGACTGTATGCGATACATACGAAGTATCTATCGTATACTACGGCGGCGGCAGCTATCGTATCATCTATGCTATGTTCTGCATCTGATACCAAATCTGAGGTGCAGTCAACTAACGTCATGAATAGAATGAAACTAAGGTGAATAAGACAAAAATGTCGCGATGAAATTTTAGCCATAGAAAGAAACAGTATTTTGATGGAAGATATGATAAAACAGCTAAAATTATTTTAAAAGAATCAAACAGGTTTAGAGCAATTATACAAGATTACAATTATAAAAAAAACAGGTTCTATTTATGTTGGGTATGTGATTCCAGCATCTGGCACTCTAAAAAATAATGAAAGAGCCGTCCACAGTTTTTTAACGACTAAAAAGATATCGTTAGAAAGTTTAATGGCCGTTGGATGTGATGGCACAAACACAAACACAGGAAAAGTAGAAGGCCTGATTCGTCTATCGAAAAATAGAGTATCTCGACCGCAATGCAATGGATAATTTGCCTCCTATATGCCAACGAATTGCCATTGAGGCAGTTGTTTACCTATTTGGATGGCCCTACTGCAATACCTAGAACATTTGCAGGTCGAATAGGAAAACCGTTAGAGACATACAAGATTCCGCCGATGTTCCAATTTCAGAAAATATATGGTGCACTACCACCACCAATATCAACAGATGTCAGTACAGACCAGAAATACTTACAAGACATTACTACTGCTGTCATAAATGAATACTGCCCTCTAATAATACTCAGAATTATTTCAATTAATAGATCAAAATATATGTTATTGTTCCATTACAGAATCGATAAGCATAAATATATATGTCATAAAATAGTATATTTAAATGACATTATATGTGAATTAATAAAAGAGGGAATCAAATTTTTCAATTTTTTTTCGACGTTAATTTATTTAAATTGTGATCTTAATAATTTTCTATCAGTTCCTTCGTGTAATGTCATGGACAATGTAGTTATTTTGCTCCGATAATGTATTCTTAACCTAAAATTAAAGATAGAATCAATTAGATATGCGCCTTTGAAGCAAATTAATGAATAAACATGCTGTGTAATCCACTGCATTTTTTACAAAATGATATCAAATCGTTTAAAATGTAATATAAAGAATACAAGGGTTGCTGTGTCCTAACATTTAAAAAAACGTTTCTCTCCATAAATTAAACATTAAATTCCTTAGTTTATTCATAACAACGGTGTAACATTAATTTGAACTTTGAACATTGAGGTAATAACGTACAATAAGAAGTTGAACTTTGCCGAGCGAAGACACAGGTGCAAACCATTAAACAATGGTAGTGAATATTCGCGAAAGCTGTCGTAAAGTCTGTCCATTTCTCTTAAAGTCACTTGAGCACTGGAAGCGTTCTATATTGTGGAAGTTTTTTTAACTTTGATAATTTTAATTTTGGTGATAAAAATAGAAATCTTATTGTTTCTTGAGTAACGTAATTTAAAAACCTTCGGTTTTTTTCCAAACATTGTACACATTGAATTGTTGTAATGTTATATATTGCATGCTTAAAATACTTTAAAAAACAACTCTGCTATTAAATTATATTTTGAGTATATATACAATATATTTCGACTTTTTCCTAATGTTAGGTTTTTATAATTAAAACTGTTGAATTTAGTTTGTTTAATTTATTTAAACGAAATTGTTTATTTGATATCTTGACTGCTTGTCGATGTAAA
Organism: Druceiella hillmani; assembly: GCA_039881145.1. NCBI lineage: Eukaryota > Metazoa > Arthropoda > Insecta > Lepidoptera > Hepialidae > Druceiella > Druceiella hillmani. Next base: position 44,380,501 of record JAYKKI010000010.1, on the reverse strand, counting down.
GTGTGCGAGGTCGCCAGATTGAAAGTTATGTATTTCTAATAGTCATAGAGATTTAAAAATAATTAAAACATCATTTTGCCTTGTTTTAATATGAGCTATTTTGTAAAGTATCGTGAGACGGAGTAACTTTACCCCGTCAGTTTATTGTCGGAAATCAAGATCCCAATCGTAACCTAAATTAGTGTTCTAAAATTAGTTTTAATATGTGACGACGTTTTAATACTAGTAAAGTCTACTACAATTTAGAACTATCTGTACCTTATAAAACGTGGATGGCCTCCGTCACGAACTACTTCAAATTTCAGGATAAAAAGCGAGTATTAGAGTCTTAGTAAGCTTGTATTTTAATCCATATATTCATCCATCCATTGAAATCTATAAGTTTACAATATTACGTAGGATTTTAAATATAAGCATTTAAAAAAAAATAATACCACAATTTAAGAACGAGTAAACCTTTTTTTAGTCTACTTTATTAAAAGTAAAATTAGACACTTGCCCGCACAATCGGAGATATATTGATAAAAAAGAAGTAGAGAACTACTAAACATCAGTAGCGCAAAGACACAGCATTTTTTTCAAAGTTTGAAGGACCAATTTTTCATGAGTTTTTTATTCAGAACCTCGGTCAAAGCGGAAACAGTAAGCTACGTAATCGCTACCATGTTAGTTAAATCCATGAAGACTCACTCTCTCGCTGAAGCTTAGAGTCTCCGCATCTGCAAAGAAAATTGAAATAATACCTGTATTAATGACACCTCCAACGACATTAAATTGACGTTGACTGAAAATGATATGGACTGAAAATGTGTGTCTTTGCGCTAAAGTCTATTGATATCAGATGCCACGCGCATCTCATTTCAAATGTGAGATATATTGATGGATATGAAATAAAAGAGGACTTTTTATTTTGTATGCCACTTTTTAATCATACCATTGTGGAAGAAATATTTAAGGTTACAGACTAATATTTCAAGGAGCATAACCTGGAATGGCTCTACTGCATAAGCATTTGTACAGATGGAGTGGAAGTTATGACGAAAAAGATTAAAGGATGTGTAAGTAAGGCTTCTGACAAAAACCCTGATAGTAAAAACAGCATTGTTTTCTACACAAGGAAGTAAAACAGCATTATGAAACTTCGTCATCAGTACTTCCTTGTATAGAAAACAAGGAAGTACTGATGACGAAGTTTCTAAACGATGAATTAGTGACTGGTTTTGAAGAAGTCGCTAAAGTTGTTAAATACGTCAACTCACGCCGCTAAACTTACACATGTTTAATGTAGTATGTCAAGAAGCGGGAGTAGATCATCAGTTACTCCTGTTTCATGCAAAACGAAGATGGCTTTTCGCGGAAAAGTACTTTCTCGGATTTATTAGTTAAAATGAGACTGCCTGTTTAAAAAAGGATTGCAAAACTTGCTCACCTGGCGGATATATTCGCTTACTTACGTGATCTCAACAAAAAATGTAAGGCAAGAATTCTAATATTTTGACTTCATTTAAAAAGACAGGAAGCTTTCGTGCTAAGTTGGTGCCTTGGATTAGTTACACCATCAATATTGATATTGAGATATTCCCGAAAGACATTGCAGCCGATCCAGAAAAAAGTGTGCAGGCTTTAATAGTGACACACTTGCAGTTTATGGCAGAAGAAATGAATTTTTATTGTCTTAAGTGTGATTTTCAACCCATGGACTGGATTCAAAATTCATTCTCAAATAGCATTTTCCTTGAACATTTACCAATAAACGAGAAGACAAGACTCGCAGAGCTAAAAACGGAACGGACTTTAAAAGTAAAACTTTCTGAAAAAGAGCACATTTTGGCTGTATGTAAAAAAAGAGTATCCTGTGCTTTCAAAGTCCGTGTCATAGCTATACTTTGTACATTTACCATGACGCATTTATGTGAATTAGTATTTTCACTTATTCTGGCTTCTACACTCTTCTTGACTCTTCTTCACGCTTCTTGACTCATCTCCACTTTTCTTTACTCTGGCTACAATTAAAACTAAAAAAGAGAACGTTTCTTGAACGAACTATCGACGAATAGACGAGAGCTCTCTTATCAACGATTACTTCAAATTTGAACCGCTTTTGCTCAATCAAACAGGCTCATAATTCTCATTAAATGTCTGTTATCATTATAAACAGATTGGCTAATAATAAGCAAACAATAATTAACCCTTAATTTACCAGGTGCAAAAACTAACGTAAATTACTACCTGGGTCCCATGGACCCATTTTTTAAATGGTTAATTTTGAAAGGAAATAATGTATTACTTGGGATTATTTTTTATTCATATTATAGTCTAATATATAATAAACACAGCCAATGTAATAATCAGTCTTTTTAGGTCATACCCTACGAAAAAACATGTTAGAAAAAAGTAAATCTCTAGAAAGCGCTTCAAAGTTATATTCTTTATTTAGAATATACTGTAGATGAAAAAATAAATAAATATAACACAAATCTTCTAAATAAAAAACAAAAACGTGCAAACGTGGTTCAAATTACATCAGTTTGTATAACACCTGCTTAGGCGCTGTTGTAAAATATAAAAGCCTAGAAACGACTCCGAACTTATATTCTATATCTCGAATAAACTACAAATGAAGAAACAAATAAAACATAATATCCTTCTATGTAAAAAAAAAAATTACGTCCAGTGGTTTAATTTACTCAATCTTTGCATAACATCTGCTTACGCAACTATTCAATAATACAACATAAAATAATACTAACAACAATTTCAAAGAGTAATTCCACATCTCTGATACCACCATTACTATGGAAGAAAAACAATAGAAAACAACTCTATTACACAGGTATTAAAAAGTGCATAAGTTCTAGTTACACCATAATTACATAACACTGCTTGCGAACCTTTCTTGAGCATAATTAAACATATCGGTCTGACGCAACTACTACATATGTACGCAGTCTTTGATCTGTTAAAACTGGATAAACATATAAATTCTTCCTGTCATTTCTAGGAAGCTTACTCTCATTTCCTATAGCTGACTGAAGCTGTTTTCGTAAAAGTTCGTTGTGCAGACGTATTCTCAAATTGATCTCATTTAGCATTTCAGCGAGTGTTTTAAGAAAATTCAATCTTGAAAGACTGGGGGCATCATTTTGACCTTTACAAATGACCTGTGCATTATTCGCAGCCTTATCTATAATCTTTAAAAAATCACTACAGGCCATTGAGTAGTACTGCGAATGCTGGAGGAAACAGAGCAATTCTGGTCGACTATATCACCCTTTGTGGCATTAGAGTACTCAATATTTTCAGGTTTATAAGTAGGATTTACTTCATTATCATGATGCGGCGAAGAATAAAGACAACCACTTTATTTATTTTTGATACGTAGCTGACAAGTGTAACATCTTTGATGAAACCAAATAATGAAGGATCTATTAGTCTATACTTGTTAGGTATCTCTCACTTGTTTTTCTTCAGAGTGCCAACCGTAGTCAGGCCTCTCTTCGTCAGCTCTTCAAGCAGTTCAAGAGATGAATACCAATTGTCCGTGGTTATATGTCCATTGATATCGATAATTTGTTTCGTCAAGCTTAAGATGGCTTGAGTTTCAATTCGAGCATATCCTAAAACCATCAGAACCTTTAATAGTATACAAATATGTATTATACAAATAATAGGTTTTTGAGTTGACCAAATATTGGAATTTATTACCGTATTTCCCTGGCTTACTAGGAATGTACATTTGATGTTTTGACCGTCCTCTATACTCGACTAACATTTGGTCTACCGTTGCATTAGCACCAATCAAATAATTATTCTGGTTGTTTTGAACAAACAAACGTAGAATTTCATATATGTGACAGGCGGGATCGGACATTTTACGAATCTCACGATCAGCAAAACCGTCAAGATGAAAAGTTAGAAGCAGTACCATGAATCTATTTCTTAACATCGAAGCTCTAAATATGTTTCTACCTGTACAATCTTCGGAAAATATGGAAACAACGCTTTCTCTATTTGATTTGAAAATGGCACTGTATATTAGAAGCGCCAAAAGGCCTTTCATTTCTATATGATTGGTATCTCGTAATGTAGAATTATTAGGGTACTTTTCGCGTATAGTGGCTAGTATTTGTCCATTTTATTACTATTGAAAGCATTTCATTGTCAAATATACTCTGAAATGTTTGCAAAGAATAAGCAATCTTAGGACGTTATGTGACGGAGAACGAATATTTCTCGCCGGGGGTTTTTGAACCACTTACAGTGCTTCTTCATAATAAAAAATTTGTTTAGGAGACACCTCTTCTTCTGAGTGCTGGTCACCATCGGACAACGTTGCAGAAAGCTCTGAATTAGTATTATGATTACTAGGAATATACTCTCTGTCTTTCACTCTAGAAGTACCAGAAATACTCGTCTTGCTGAAGAAATTCCAGAAGTACTCGTCCTGCATACCTGCCCTGCCTGATGTGCCTGTCGAGATGTAGAAGGCAATTTTGACGTATTTGTTGCCACATAGAACTCGTTTTCTGTCTGACTATCGTTTTGCCTTAGCCATTGATCGACTATAATTGAGGCCCCGTCACCGTTCATATTCACTGAATTTGGCCCAGGTTTACTTCGATCCATATTTGATAATCTATAACAGAAAAGTAACAAAACGTAAAACAACATAAAAAACTAATACAAACTACTACCCGGGTCCCATGGACCCATATAATTAAGATTACTCGCCGTTAGGAGCAGAGTACACACACGTCCTACGCGCAAATAAAAACGTGACACGTGTTTAACGTTTTGACACGTGTTTAACGTTCATGGGACACACGTAGTGAAGTTCTATCGACGAGTATGTAAACTTAAAACCTATTTACCCTCTTTTATTTTAGATGATTTAATTATATAGGCGAAACTCAAATCCGTAGGTATTATGATTTGGCTTTTGATAAATTGATGCAAAGACTAGGTGCGAGAATATTAAATATCTGAGCCATTCAAAATTTGATCAGTGTTTAAAATAGTAAGAATGTTTTTTTTATTATTTTTAATTGGTTTAAAAACTATATATATAATATATAATAAGTCTGTTTTTGCAAGTAAATTTACAATAGACTAAAAATAAGACCACCTAAAATGTTCATCTTTTTTCTGTTTCTAAATAAACTAATGATAAAAAAAACTATATCTAATTGTGATACTTCATGAACCAGAATTAACGTTTAATTTAGAAAATTACAATAAAACCAAGTTTTAGAAATTTCGATGAAATATTCCAATTAATTTCAAAATTTTAGTATCTGCATATTTATGTATTAATATGCTATATTATTAAATGTCTATATAAAGAAATTCTTAATACACAGAAAAGTTAATAACTACCTGAAATGTAGTAGGATTATAAACTGCTGAGCTGAAATTATATTTCGAGCATATCTGAATGTCGATTGGACTGTGTTTATGAGAAATAAATATAATTGATACAAGTAATTATAATTCTTATATTGACATTTTTGCCAAACTTCTTCTATAACTGAGTTTATCATGTTTAAGCCTACCGCTACAAAATATAAGTGGCAGAAATATGAATGAATCCCTCTTAAGGTAAACCGTCTTTATGCATAATGTAGATAATGACGCTTAAAAGATATACTTATAAATGTGCTAGTAGTTTACAACAAGGAATATGTAAAGAAGAAATACCTTTGGAGGAGGTAAATGAAGTAATTAATTTTTTTATTGTTATATATTATGTGATATGTCAACTGAAAGGGCAAGTTATGAAAATTTTAAAAAAAAATTTTGTTTTATATGTGATAGTAAATATCTGAATATTGTTGAAAATATCAACAAAAAAATCAAAGGATAATTTAGCAAAAATCTAAATATTTCCGAAGTTAATTTTCCTTAGGAACGTTGTAATTTAGAAAGGAGAAGTAGGGGATTCGATGAATGTCGTCCTATGATCAGATCTCAAGAAAAATTATGCTCTAGGCATGTTTCATAGATATTGTGGCACATTCTATCTTCAAAGATGCTTGCAATATTTTTGGGTTACTTTAAAATCATCAACACTAGCATATGGTACTCGAAGCGGTCACGATGCGTTGTCGCCGTTTCTTATATTAGAAAAGATTGGAATGTCCATATTTGTAATTAAGAACGAAGGAATGTTTAAATTGGTTACCAATTTTTTCAGTTATAGTTTATATGGTGAACATGAAGGGTTTAAATTAGATAAAAGAAATATTTTATTATGTTGCTGGAACTCCCTTTTTGTAGGCTTATATTGGATGCAGGAACATGACGTGATTGAGAGAATTAAAGCCACTTAAACTCTTTAAAAGTACGAAAGTGTAATCCTAAGCTTCACAACGCAATAACTTAGAGGCACTATTGAATTTTCTCATGGAAAAATAATCTTTGTGCCATTTAATCCGATGAATTTACTGACTTTCCTTGTTAGTTTAAAAGATCTCGCTTAAAAGTGAGCTTCTCGATGATGGTAAATAAGTCCTAGAGGTAAACTCTTATAACCGAAGACGTTAAATTAAGCAAATTCTTTAATTATGATAGCGGTTTTTCTCGTGATTAATTTTACGTAGTGTGATCGCTTGTAAATTCGCCCCGTAAAATGGTTATTTTTGTGCTATCTTATGTTTACAAAGAAGCATTTCGGAAAGCCTTAAGAAAACCGTGTCATATTAATCAGCCCAAAAGCAATATTTACTCACGCGTTCTTAGTATTTTCCGAACATCATCACACTCGCGATCTAACCTAATTTAAATCCATTACTGTTTATTATGTTATCACCGTGGCATCATGGCTAATGGAGTTTAATGAATTTACATGTATAAAAGTTTTATAACTATGCAAATATATTATTAAGAGCAAATATATTATTAGATTAATGTTGATAGTATTACTGGAGTAACGGTAATATTCCATAATATTTGTGATTTGGGAAAATTCAATTTGTAGCATTTCCATCAAAAATTATTTTTACTAATACAAATTTGTATATAGACATTTTCTAACTTATCATAATTGATGCAATAAATTCGAAAGTTTGTGTGTCGAATCGGAATTAGTGTTTCAGATAAATATCAAGACAAATAAAATTGCTAGCAATTACCCGCAAATTTCGGTTTTAAAGTAGCGTGAAATAATAATTAAAATATTGACTTTGTATACTTTACTCTTATTTTGCATTTGTCAAGTAATTTTAGTGTCGCAATGAATTTTCTTGGTTTCGTGTTAAAATTTAATCTGTACTTGTTATATTATTAGGAAACTTATATGAAATAGATGTTGCACGTACCAAGGTAATATCCGAATCATTTATCACTTATTTTTATAAACCTCCTTAGACATTTATGAATCCTCCGTGCTGTTAAGAAATGGAAATTTTAAAACAATAAAATAAGCTAGTAATTTAATTAGAAGGGATATAGTTATTTTCGTTTTTATCGGTTTTGCCATTATTATGTTAAAATTAATTTTACCGCTTTCATTGCAGCATAATTAATGAAATCGATTGTAAGCACTTGTTAATAGTAACAGGTCATGAATAGCTAATTCAAAGAAGCTTCCGTATACACAATTAAATTGACGAAATTGAAACGACTATTAACGACGAGAGTAATTGTGCCTAATAGAATTATCATATTAATTAGAAACGGTAACGATTCTCTAAAATTAGTTACTTATAATTTCCCTACAAAATTGTCGTGTTTTGGTAAGCTTTCTCTTCATGTTTTAAAGTGAACGTGAATAATTAAGTTCAGATAAATAAAGAAAGTGATTTAAGCTTAATAATTTTTTTAATTAACATATTGTTAAGTGCTACATTCGTATGAAACTCAAAATAAAAAGAAAAAGGTAAACTATATTTAAGCCCATCACCAGAAAAATTTTCACCATAATGGTAATCGTGCTGCTTGCACGTCAAACGTACATTTGAGAACACTAATTTTTTTATATTCAAAACTAGTTGACCCGGCGAACGTCGTACCGTCTCAAAGTCAAAAAATGTTTTAAATTATTAGCTGAATTAAATTCAGTTTTTTATTAAGTTAAAATGAATATTCAAAATTAAGTTCAATAAATGTACAAATCAAAATAGAAACTATTTTAATTAAATTAAAATAACATTAAAATCACGACTTTGTAGTCATAATTTGGCATGCGATCTAAAGTAATTATGAACAACCAAACCAATGTATGATATTCATGAAGTAGTTGCTGCAAATCTTGAAGAACTTCTCTTTTATTGCCGATTCGATCTTTTGACACCGATCAAGTTGTTCCTCCGTGCTGCCCATGAAGTAAATTTAGATAAATTTATGCTGTGCATCTTCAAGCGGTTACAATAATTCAATTCGATTTTGAATGTGGCCTTAGATCTATGAAGTCGAAGGCGAAGATAGATTTATTAAATCATGATCACCAAAAGAAAATAAACTTTTATTCTCTCTAGCAGAAATTACCTTGAATGTCAGATTGAATCCGCGTTCTTCGAAAATGTCTGCTCCGAATGAAGTCATTTGGAAACATCCCTTGTATCTTTGAACGTTTGAAAGATAATATCGTGATTTTGGTGTTTTGGTACGAAGTAATGAATGCAATGACTCAGAAAGTAGAAGTAAGAATGGCAATTTCATCTTGCCACTGAGAGAGCACAATCCAGGCGTTTCTCCAGCGAACTAATTCAATGCATCGCAATTGTCACACACAATATCCATTGGGCCAATTCGAACGAAAGGATGCCAGCTGTAGTCAATTATGCAATCGTATTGAAATGCTACTCGATTCAAATCAACGCTTGAAGCATTTCTTCTTGCCTGTCGAAGATTACTAAGTTGTTGGTCTGTGCGATAAGCTCGATGATTTGATGACCATACTTACGCGGCGCTCTTCCTGTGCAATTTCTTGTTCATCTGCAGTGGATTGATTCGAAATATTCCTAAGTCGAATTACATTACGGTTTCGTTGTGAAAGATTAGACTCTCAGCATTATAAATAACACTTTAAAATTAATCACCCAAATAGTAATCACGTAAATTACATAATGAAGCAATTATCGATGCCCGCACAATCACAAATATTGTAACCTCACAAAGTGAACATCTTCATAAAACTTCACTCAACTATTTGAAATCACTCTTCGCTAATGAATTCCAGAAAAAATCGTTCAAAGAGAATTAATTTAATCAAATACAAATGAAATAATGTCCGAAAACTGAATAAGAATTATTAAAAATCAATTATCATTTTCGTTCGGGTCTGTCATTTATGACATACATTTTTCTTTTTTTTTCTGTCATTTATCACATATTACGTTTTGTATACAATTAAATTAATTGTGATTCTTTTACTTTTCCAATGCGCGAGGAAACTTCTCGAAGCCGAAATAAATAAAATATTCAATAAATATATAATAATCATATAAATTTTCAATAAAAAAAAAATATCAGTCAATCCTCTCTCGATATATCAATAAAGCCGTTCCATACAAAATGTATGGGAAAATGAATTTTCTTCATAAATTTTTTTTTCGAGAATTTTTCTAATGTTTTAATACTTATTATCCTATTCCCGACGAAGACAAATCCAAAAACAAAAAATCAAAAAAATTTTTTTAGCCATTCTTGAGTTATAAACGGTGTAACTAACACAATTTTGTTTTATATATATATATATATATATATATATATATATATATATATTTCCAATGTTTAACGTTTAAAGCATAATTATGTTATATCGTCTTAGGTTTTAATGAAAATAATCTTTACTTCGGCTATAAACTTAGCACAGCTTAGAAGCAAACTTTTATTATTCACCTATTCAAATAATTTTCTCATTATTTGTAACCTAAAGAACTGTCTATGTGAAGACTTAGTATCAAGTTATTGGGCTGTTAATTTATTTAACTTTACATTTTAATAAAAATTACAGCTTAGAAGCAAACTTTAAAAAATAATTTGAGATATTGGTCTGTTAGTAAGAAACTATCCCCACTCTATCGGAGTTACTTGAATCGTGGTATTGTTTCAAACACGAATTTTTTACCTTAAATATTAGAGAAATTATGAAAATCATATTTGATCATTGATGTTCCATAATTTCATGTAATAATATACATAAAATTTTGAAACATGTCATATCTATATATTAAAAAATAGCTTTGACCCGTGACTTCGTACTTACAATAGAAATTAATAAATTTTTAATTAATTTTATTAGATTTTCTTATGCATGTTTTTATCGTTTAATACTTTTTAGTTCAGAATTAAATGAAACACCGTGATGTAGTATTATTTCTACTTCCTTTTATTTCTTTGCCACGACCTAGGTTTCGTTGTATTACAACATCTTCAGGTGAGATATTAGCAAAGATAGAAAGCCCACTTAAAGATATTGTAATACAACGAAACCTAGGCCGTGGTAAAGAAATTAAAGGAAGTAGAAATAATTCTACATCAGGTAGTTTCATCTAATTGTGAACAATGAAGTTCTACAAAATTAATGCCAAATATATTCAATACTTTTTAGTTATTAAAATCTTCTCTATACTATAGTTATATTATTTTTGGGGAAACCTGACATATTTTCACAAGAATAACACTCTAACCTCAAATCGATTCTAATCATTCTAAACGTATGTCTGTAGAATTTATTTATTGTGCAAAAAAGCAAGTAGTATGTTGCACGGTGACTGGAAATGGACTTTCATTCAATTTGGAATTTTAAATTTAAATTGTCTTTTTTTTGCTGGATATACCTTTCGTTTACCATTATTATACTCAAATATGTTACGTGAGTTAATTTAGTAAACGGATAATTTCTAATTTTGTTACGGAAAATTTGTATGGAAATGGTATGAAAAATTCGTTTATTTGTGAAATCGTGAGGAAAATCGTCATATCCTTAGAGAAGATCATAATAATAATTATTCAGGATTATTAACACACTGCACATAACGGTCACTAGTGGATTTTTAATACTAGCAGCGGCCACCCGCTTCGCTGGGCATTTCTAAATAAAGAATAGATATTTAAACACACATTTACGTTCTGGATTTCTGGACCAATTAGTTTATAATACATCACAGATTTGTTATTAAAAGATACGTTGTAAAGCTGATTTGCTTCGTTTTATTTTTCAATATATATGTACTCATATTATTAGTATATGGGTTTTGTCATAATTATTTTTTTTATCAGATATTCAGGACGTAATGAAAAAGTATTTGAAAATGGAATTGAGTAGTTAGCATGTTCTATGTGCAGGTTCATATACATTTGATACAATATTCAAAAACATTTAAACTTATATATATTTAAATTAATATTCGCAAAAAATAGACAACCAAAAAATATATTTTCGTAATTGCTTAAAAAATATATTGCAGAAAATGTTATTATAAATTTGGATAACTTTCATCACTGATGTGTGTTATATTTCTCACAAACATTAATTAGGTTAAAATGAGAAAATAAATTTGATCCGTATTTCATGCGTGATATTATTTTTATTTTTACGAAATTTTTATGTTAATTAAATGTGTATTAATAAAATTTAAAAACATAAATTGAAATTCTTAATACTTCCCGGTAACAAGATTTTTTGTCTTTTTGTGTATGTCCTGTCGATGTTGAGAATTTTGGCCTCGACACAAAAGCCTTATTATTTTGAGCCATTTACGATTGCTAGTGAATATAATGAACAAACCTGGCTGTTTAAAATGCCGCACATACGTCATAGCATCTTGAGTTCGCTCATGCGTATAGCGAGTTCCAAAAGTAACAGAACACGGCAAAACAATCATATTTCTTAGCTCTTAAAACTTTATAAAAGTTCTTGCCATGACGCCTTTAAGATAAGCATATTTTTTACACTTTAGGTTTTTTATTGTTTCGAATATAATAGTCTTTTGATCAAAATTTTTGCATACAGTTTGACTGAAAATAATTTAAAGACTGTGAACGATACTAGATAGCATTCTTCATTATCCCATAGCTGCAAAAATTTTAAGCAGATACGGTCTTATTGAGAGAAGTGTAGAAATATTTATCACATCGCACTTAACTATGTTGACGTGATAAATGGAAAAATATCAGAGGATATTTTAGAGTGTCATAGGTACGTTGAATCTCACTAATTTCTACCAAGTTTTTGTCTTTACTGATGATCATTGATGCTGATGAAGTCCAGCCATAAGGGTCATTGTTCTATATTGACCTGCAACTATGTAGGTCGACATAAAATTGCCTTCACTTATCTCTCTGGCTCCTAAAAACGTCACTTGAAATCGTCCATTATACTTACGAACAATGAAAAGAAAATATTCTGCTGCTGGACGCTTATAAATAAGGAGACTGTGTAATGGTTCAGGGTATGGTACAATGATAGAGAGCTAGACTTTACTGGTAATGCAGCATGTTCCTTGATTTTTATTGGTAAAATCCGTTTCTTCCAAATTACAAGTTTATAGTCCTTACGGGTACAGAAATGGTGCTCCTAATTCTTTCATTGGTTTCAGTAAAATTCGTTCTCAGCAGTCGTCTATACTACATAAGGAACATACATGCCAACTTTCAACCTTATAGATCTAGAGATGCAGCCACCCACTATTTCGACCAACTCACTTCCACTTCCACTAATTTTTTAGGGGTTGATTCTGGTAAAATACATTCTTAGTAAGTGTCGTCGGTCCATAAAGGACAAACATAGAAAATAAAAGTCTCAAAGTTAAAGAGGTAGTGCTACTGACAAAAAATCCAACCCCACTTACTCTTTTAGAGGTTTATTTAAGTAAAATGCGTTCATAGTGGTTGTATAGAAAACCACATCATCGAATCGAATCGATCGAATGAATCATAGGATTCATAAGGAACGTATATGACAAATTTCATGTCTGCATGTCTTACAGTTAGACATAGTGTCACTAACTCATTCCATAATCCCGCTCCCGCTCACTCTCTCAGGGGTTGATTTCTGTTGTTATCTATGTCGTGTAAGGAACATACATGCGAGAGATTGTAGGACTTACAAGTCCGGAAATAGTACCACAGATTTAGTCCATGAACCAACCACCACTCCACACTCTTAGGGGTTCACTTAAATAAAATTATTTCTTAGTGGGTACCTATGTATCTTAAGAAACGTACTTATATATGCCAATTTCCAAATCTCTCTGTCTTATAGGTAAGGAAATAATGCCACATATTTTTTTGACTAACACTCCCACTGAATTCTTAGGGGTTGATTTCTGTCAGCTTTTGTTTGCATAAGGAATACACATGCAAAATTTCAAATATGCAGGTCTTATAGCTTCAGAGATAGTACCACCAACTTATTCCATAAACCCACACCTACTCATCTGCTTAGGGATTGATTTCGGTAAAATATGTTCTTAGTAGGTGCCTGTATCGCGTAGGGAATATTAATGCCAAACAAGTCCGTGCGTTTTATAGTTTCAGAAGTCTGGTGATGAGTGAGTCCATGAGTGAGTGGTAATTCTCTTTTATATATATTACAGATATGTATATATGTATATATATATATATATATATATATATATATATATATATATGTATGTATGTATATTTAGATATATATATGCGTTATTCTGAAAAATAGTTCACTGCCGTTAAAATAAAATTGAAATGAAGACTTTTTTTCAGGTAATTTAAAATAATATCCATATTTATTTATCATCTTTTTCGTACACACGATACTTGCCCATTTTATTCAGCGCCGCTTAGATAACCGGATAAGCACCGCGCAAGTATTGGGTGTATTAAAAAGAGTAATCTGTAATACTTTTTCTTGCATTCAACTAGAAAACGGGCGTGTTTCACGTTCCATTTCGACAGTTTATTCCTTTTGTTTTCTTTGTTTAGTCAACGAATAGCATTTCTCTTTTTCCGACACTTATATATATATATATATATATATATATATATATATATATTTATATATATATATATATATATATACATATATATATATATATATAACATTTTCTCTCTTACTGACATATCTATTAAGATATTTAATGAAGTCAGAGGTAGTTCTTTAAACACTCAATAATATTAAATTTTATTCTGATAAACTCGAAAATGGAATTTTCAATATAAATCGCTTGGCTTCATATGAGACTTAATGCATAATACTCGATTTTTTAAAATTTCACTTTTAAAAGTTTACTCTATTATAATATTAACTGGAATCTGTTTGAAAAGTTACTATCTCATTGGTAAAAAAAGAAAATAAGATCATGCCTTTAAAATAGGAAGCACGATATATTCCAACTCATTAACGATGAGGAAATTCTGCACAAACTAATTGCTTTATATCCATTGTAAAGACAAACATCTTCAAGTAACTTTATGACGACATGATTTTTTTTTCAACTAATAAGTCATATCCTTGCCTACACTAATTCAGAATATTCTGTGGTTTCTCCATTACATATATTGTAAGTTATAGTATGTTTATTTTTACATTTATTATCAAATTTTGTACATATTTAGAAAATGTCACGGACTTACATGCATTTTGTCTCCAAATAACTAAGAAGTGTTTATTTCTGTCCCATACTACTTCATTATATTTAATTTTTTCCATCATTACATTGTTTTACATGCCCCACCTTAAAAAATTGTAATGTTAATGTAAGGAAATTACTATAAGAAAATACCATAGATTATTGAACGTATCAAATCCATTGCGTAATTTAGAAATGTCAATGAACCGCGTGAGCTCGATACGATCAACTTGGTCTGCCACCTGTCATTCTCGTCGCACATCGCTTCAACGATCGATTTCCATCGCTCGGGCGCGAATGAACTTCGCCTAAAGTAAAGGGTCTTGTTCTCGACAATGATTTGTGTTTCAAACCCAAAGTGTTGACAGCTAAATTAACTATGGGGCGGATTTACGACAGCACAGGTTAATTATTGGAAGTGAGGGAATTGATCGATGTTCAATTTGCTCGCCGCCTGATTCACAGGCAATGACTTAATACTTTAGGTAGCTGCTTTAGTTTAAAGTAATTTGCAATAAAATTAAGAAGCGTTACATGCATCGTAAGACGTTAATTTCTTTTTTTTTTACTACTTACATACGATATTATGTGGACAATAAATTAATAAGTGAAATAAGGCGTTCCAATCTATATGTATTTGTCAAACGCATTAAAGAATTTTAGAAATTTTGTTAGGATAAATCCTTTTGAAAATTCAAAGGCGAGATTTTACCGTTAAAATTTTAGTTAGTCATCGAGTCTAATAATTTATTTTTCTTTAACTGTGGATATGGTATCAACCTATGACGTTATAACTTTATTAACTATTAAATATAATGTCATATAGGCGAACTGGCTATTAATAGTTTACCTAGTCACATGCCTCGAATAGTAATATAAGGATTCTCATTGTAAGGAATTGTGAACTGAAATAGAATTCAGTTCACAATTCCTTACAATGAGAATTCTGTTTCTAGCTACGTATGTCAACATAAATTTTGTGAAACATACACGAGATATTAGAGCTATTTATATATACGTCTAAATAGCTCTAATGGCGTCATATCTGGTGAGAATGGATTATACAAACACGCTTGTCATTTGTTAACAGTCATAATCTCGTATTTGCTAGATACCATCATACTCGGCGTTATTTCATAGCTCACGTACTATGTGCATTACTCATGAAAAAATCATATATTGGAATGCTCATTACAAAGAATATAATAATTATCTACGACAACTATACGACGGGCTATGAAAATGGTAACGTTAACGCGCGCGGTAGATGTTACACGGAAATATCTGCTGGTTTTATTTGCGGTGGTTACTTGTATATAATTTTAAATAACCGTTGCTTAGTCGCTGCCTACGTTATATAAAGAATGTTGCCTACAAATTAATACAACTTTTCTAATATTTCAATCCGTACACAATTTGAACCCTATTTATTTCCATTCATACTCAGAAAAGAACTGTAAAATGTATCTGCAATGATTTATAATGTGATATACTTATAAGGAATTTCAAGATAACCTAACATATTTTCTTTATAAAAGCAAGGGTTTTAAAAATGGTTAAATTTTACCCCAATTCAAGCCATATAGAATTATTGCTTAAATCTTCACTAAATAAAAAAATATTAATTATTTGACCCCTATGCTATGAACGTGACATTTTTAAAATGTATTAGGTACGTTAGAAAACTTCCCTTTTTATTTTCTCATGTCAGTATTATTAAAAGAAAAATTAAGTATACTTATGCCGTATACTTGTATTCTGCTGTTTTTTGAGTAACTCGACGTATTATAATTAAATTGATGTACATCATTCTTGACGCGAGATATCATATATTCGTAGACGATGGCGAATCATCTTAAAATAATTTTTGGGTTCCGTAGCCTAATGACAAAAACAGAATTTTTATATTGTCGTTAAATCCGTTCGTCTATCTACCCGTCCCTCTCTGACTCACTTCTAGTTTCTGCTGTTTAGACGTAAGTAAATTAAATGTTATCTTTATTTTTGCAGTAGCCTTAAAATTTGAATATTTATTGAGCTATTTCATAAATTTAGTGCAATAATATAACTTATAAACGTATTTAATAACATTAACGTACGCATTATATGTATTTAAAATAATGTCAAGTAAAAAAGTACTAGATCACAAGTAATTGGATTATATGATTTTGGCTCAAAAATACTATAAATTAGCCTGCTCAATGCATACCGACAAGAAAACATTTCACGCGCAGTAATCTCAAGATAATGTACTTCTTTACAGTCTACTACCGTAAAATAATAAACTGTTGTAATCTATTTCACATTGTTACAAATAAGAAAATAGTTATCAGTATTAAAAGAAAAGAACGGAAGCCTTATACAACCGTTTACGTATATATCCGTTTGTCACAGCTGTTTTTACCAGAAACTGTTTAACATGGACATTTGAAATTCATGCATTATTAAAACATTATATCCGCGTGCTGCGACTCAAAAGTATTTACAGAGAAACTTTAGAGGCGGTAAATAAAATACGTTACTTTTTTCAATTTTCTTTCTCGTATGGATACAGTTTTATAACACGATTTAGAGAGATTTCAAAACAAACTTCTTTTAGAATTTTATACACGATAGTTCTAGTGATTGTACTAAAAAAATTTACAAACGTTTTCTCAGAAATCGTTTAACGAGAGATTTGAAATTTTTCGTAAATATAAAACATTTTAACCTCCATATATCTGAATAATTAGAACTTAGAAATATTCATATGGAAACGTTTGTTAAAACTTATATTAAGTATAAAACTTATAACGTCCTGAATTTAAAAAAAAAATTGTGCAACATATGTTTATAGGTATTGTTAGTATTTGAAATGTTAACGAAAAATATGTCGACTTTATTTAAGACATTAAAATTAAAAAGAAAACGGCGTTGCAATAAATTTAACTAACTTTTACTAGAAAATTATAGCTATGGTTTTACATTTTATGCTTTCTGATAGTTTTTGATTAGTCATATACTTTTCATCTAAATTAATATTTATGGGTTGTTTGATAATAAACAAAACAAAATGTTACTTTTTTTAATTTTATCTGCGATTATTCTACTCAGACCAAATATGTTTATATAAACAAAAACTATGAAAAGTTTTAATAAACATATCGCGTATTAATTGACATTATATTAAAGAAAATGAATTTTATAACTATAATCGTATTTCATAAGCCTTAAAATATAAAACTTATTAGTTTCCCCTAATATTGAATATTAAAGTATAGAAAGGATAACGACCATTTAAAATCACTTGTCATACGTATTTCGTAATTTTTGAACCGTTATCCGTAGGTGATTCCAAAATTTAGTGCCATAAAATTAGGATCAAAGTTGAAGAAAAATTGTATTTATTTAAATAACGTGCATGCCAAAGAAAAACTAATAATTTTAAATCTTAATAGCAAGTAATATGTACCTTTTGTACTTTTACAGTTGTGTCCTTAACGAAAAATCTAAAAACTGGGTTTGCAAAGACTTATTCCTCCTAAAATAACATTTCCTCGAAAAGAGGATAGCAAAAATTGGGAAATAGTTACATTGATGTAAAAGAGAAAATATATAAAGCGAAGCTATTTTAATTCATGGTAAATTAATGTTTACTTCTCGAACTTCTTCCTTTAAAACAGCCGGTTTGTTTGATCTACAACCACGTTAAAAATTAAGAAACAAACACTTTTCTTTTCTTACTCTGAGCTCAAAGCGTTCTTTTAAATTGGTCTGCCGGTTAAAAAAACTATTTATCAAACCAAATTTTGTAAATTGAGTCTCTGACGTAAAGCGAAATAAATTCACAGAGTAAAGACTCCTATTTCTCAGTATTAGTATTCAAATATTAATTTAATTGGATGACTTTTTATTCTTGAATGAACTTTTTCGAACGAACGAATATAAATTGTAACTAAAAAGCTTATTTATTTAATAATATATTTATAATAACACCTCACGTAGCAGATTTAGATATAATTTTAGAGGATTTTAACTCTTGGATCGTTCTCACAAAAGTTAATGGAATTTGAAAAAAAAGAATGTTGCAACAGTTCCATATATAATGTTGAAATAAGAATAATATTGATATGTAAATGGACAGTACAAAAATTTGGGTTACGGTGTATAAAAAAACCATGGAAGCTTATTTCGTAAAACGTCATATAAAAATTGTAGCGAAATTATTTTGTGTCAAATGTATTACTTTTTAAAAGATTTCGATATAAGTAATCTTTTAAATTTACTTGTGTCTGCAAATTTAGAAATTCTCTTTTACTCATTTCCTGCAATTTTTAAGGTTTCGCCCCTTAATATCGACAAAAAACCATTATAGGTTCACTTGGTTATCTGAACGTCTGTCCATCCGTCTGTCTGTAAAAACTTTCTTTTCCAGAACCGGGTTCTAAAATGACCGTTTAAAATGTATATATTTGTAATTCTTACAATAGTTCTACTCGTTTATTATCTAAACCTATAGGGTCCTTTTGACCGACCAGTAGTCTTAAAAATCGGCGTACTGGGAGATATTATACCATAAGTAGGTGAAAAAATGGAAAAAGTAAATTATTTCTAATTCTATGTCGATTCATACAATTTTTAATATTAGATTGTTTTTATTCTTATTAAATATATAATAGACTTATGAAAAGTATTTACCTGTTTAAAAAATTAATATTTGTAAATAGTTTAATTAGAAAGGCCCATAAAGTTTTATAAGTGCCTAAATGTATACAAAACTTTCACAGTGCGAGATCATTTCGTGTGTGACAGGTTTTTATTTTGGTAAATATATACAGACTGCTCAAGTTTATATCCGTTAACTTTAACGTAGAAATATATATTTTAGTTCAATTGGAGTCACTACCGTAATCATTACGGAAATAAGTAGTAAATTCCAAAATGATAATTTCACAAAAAGTTATGTTAACATCATATCCTTTCACGTTATTATGTTTGCGCGTTTATACCACGACTTCTCCTGCGCCGTCGTTCGTCGTTCCACACAAATGGCAATGACCCAATTACGTTTCGTGTAAATAGAAACTGATTCAATGCCCGGTCAGCCTTTGAGCTTTTGTAATGTTTGTACGAGGACACACGAGTTAAGATCCAATTATGTTACAGTAAAATTAAAAAGGTAATGAAACGATTTGATTGATTACTTTAAGGTACTTGTAAACGACTCAGCCTATTTAAATGAAGATACTTTCTTCCTGTTGTTATTTTTACAATACAATATCTTGGGAAATAGTTATATTTTTATACACATTTTTGGCCTCATTTATCTTAAGTTGTAAACGCTTTATATTTTCGTGAACTTCATTTGAAATCTAATTTACCTACACCGTTCTTGGTCTACTACCTACATTCTTTTCCATTTATTTTTTTATGGTCCCGTACCTCAAAATTAAAACTTTGTAAAATCATACACGTCTGTGTTTGTCCATCTATTATCATCGATTTTCTCAGAAAATATGCGATGAAGGAACTTAAAATATATCGTAGTAATATATATTATGAATTCACGTAATTTGTGTGATCTAAGTTATTAAAAATATTTGTATAAGAATTAAAGCACTGTAAAAAATAATATTGAAAATACCATTTAAAAGGACCTGTTGTGCGGAATATATTACAATTTTTTTCTTTATATTAAATTGCATTTTCAGGAAGATATTCTAAATAATATTTGAGCATTTTCCTCCCCCACTTATTTTTGAAAATGATTTACTGAGCATCGTGAAAAAATAGGGTCGGCAACATCTAGCTAGAAGATTACAGAAATGCACCATACTTTAACGCCTGTGAGGGATATTGTAGGCAATACATTTTTGTTCTCAAAAATTAACACTTGTGACTAATTTAATGGAAACACTATGCACATCTAAATGTTTATAAATGACAAAATATATGTGGAATCCTTTTAGTGCTAATTTTACGTGTATTTGACAGTATTTTTTTTTTTCTTTATACATATACTTTCCCCTTTCGTGAAGCATTTGGAAAGAAAGTTTACGTGTTCCTTTTTTTGATTTGACACTTATGTAATATATAACGCAGTCACACATAATCACTAATAGAATTTATAGAAATAACGAAGTACTGAGTACACTTCTTGAGATAGATCAAACATTGCACGACAGATAAGTAGATCTTTGAACAAAAATTCCGGTTTGTAATTGTGGAAAAAATGTGGAATTAGAGCTTTGCGTTTAGATAAAATCTGTATACTTTAAGGACATTTTTTAAAAATTGTGATGTTACCCTAACAACATAAATAACATAGGTAAAAAAATTGTCAAAGGAGTGTATTCTGTAACTATTGCACAACGTCAAATAATAGAAAGATTTTTTTTATTTAGACCATTCATAAAAACTGCTAAAGTAAAGGGCTTTGGAAGGAAACTTTTAAAATAATAATTAAGGAAAAATAATGAAATCAATATTTCCATTGACCTGGTTTTAAATTTTTTTGTTACTCTATTTTAGGTCAATTTTGATACAAATAATGCAGATATATCGACGGAAATGATACAATATCATTTCATTCTGATGAAGTTGCGAAATGACAACTTTGATTCCATCTTTGATTGAAGTTAACATCGAGCATTTCAGTACTTAATTAATGCTTAGTTTGTATCGTGTGGCGTAGATGGGTATACTACTCAAACGAGATACGTTGACAATATATTTAAAAAAGGAATTAACTTGTAATAATTTTCTCTTAAAACATAGCGCTCTATTATCAATGCAATAATATAACTTTTTAATTTTATTTAAGAAACTAATTTTATTTCCACTAGTAATCCGTTAGATGATGGCGAGGTATTAGTTTGTAAAGATATGTCATCGTTATAGAATTATATTTTTTTTCGAATAAAATACCAATTCGAAGTTAGTTTTTGAATAATTTAGATGCAAAATATTTATCACTCGTACACTATTTCTCATTCTTATTTTTTTCATTAAAATTATATGATACAAACTTACTAAATTAATCTTCTGACTAGTGCTTACCACCGTTGTTATAGCCTATGAAGTTAGCCCTTCCATTTGTTTCATTCTATATAATAATGTGATTTATATCAAATCTTTTATTAACATCATTTGGCAATATCGAAGGAAGACAAAGTATTTATTAAAACCGTTTGTGAAAAATAAGGAAATAAAGGGCCTTAAAAAGTTTTTTTATAAAATATCATTAGGAAAAAATCGTTATAAAAAATGAAAGTAGTGTGTAATTATAAAAAAATTAAACTAATGTTTGTGTCGAATTGGTTTTAAACTTTTTTTGTCATTCTACTTTATGTCAATTTTGCTAGAAATAAGCAGATCTACCGCTTTTTAATACATGTGTATATATATATATGTGTGTGTGTGAGAGTGTGCATGTGTGTGTGCGTATGCTTGTGCTTATGTGCGTGTGTGTGTGAGTGTGTGTGTGTGAGTACGTGCGCGCGTACGTGCATGGCTACGTACGTGCGGGTGCGCGCTAGAGCGCGCGTGCGTGTGCCTGTGAGTGTGCGTGTGCGCGTGTGTGCGTGTGTGCTTAAGTGCGTGGGAGCGTGCGTGTACGTGCGAGCGTGCGTGCGTGCGTGCGTACCTGCACGTGTGCCTGCGTGCGTGCGCGAGAGCGCGCGTGTGCGTGCGCATGCCTGCCAGTGTACGTGTGCGTGTGAGTGTGCGTATGTGTGTGTATGTGTGTATATATACCCACATATACGTGTGTGTCTATATATAAGTGAAACTTAAAATATTATTCCTTTTGTTAAATTTGTTTTCCATCGCTTTATAAAAAAAAGGTCAGGCACTTATAAAACTTTATGGGCCTTTCTAATTAAACTATTTACAAATATTAGTTTTTTGAACAGGTAAATACTTTTCATAAGTCTATTATATATTTAATAAGAATAAAAACAATCTAATATTAAAAATTGTATGAATCGACATAGAATTAGAAATAATTTACTTTTTCCATTTTTTCACCTACTTATGTTATAATATCTCCCAGTACGCCGATTTTTAAGACTACTGGTCGGTCAAAAGGACCCTATAGGTTTAGATAATAAACGAGTAGAACTATTGTAAGAATTACAAATATATACATTTTAAACGGTCATTTTAGAACCCCGTTCTGGAAAAGAAAGTTTTTACAGACAGACGGATGGACAGACGTTCAGATAACCAAGTGAACCTGTAATAGTTTTTTGTCGATATTAAGGGGCGAAACCTTAAAAATTGCAGGAAATGAGTAAAAGAGAATTTCTAAATTTGCAGAAACAAGTAAATTTAAAAGATTACTTATATCGAAATCTTTTAAAAAGTAATACATTTGACACAAAATAATTTCGCTATAATTTTTATATGACGTTTTACGAAATAAGCTTCCATGGTTTTTTTATACACCGTAACCCAAATTTTTGTACTGTCCATTTACATATCAATATTATTCTTATTTCAACATTATATATGGAATTGTTGCAACATTCTTTTTTTTCAAATTCCATTAACTTTTGTGAGAACGATCCAAGAGTTAAAATCCTCTAAAATTATATCTAAATCTGCTACGTGAGGTGTTATTATAAATATATTATTAAATAAATAAGCTTTTTAGTTACAATTTATATTCGTTCGTTTGAAAAAGTTCATTCAAGAATAAAAAGTCATCCAATTAAATTAATATTTGAATACTAATACTGAGAAATAGGAGTCTTTACTCTGTATATTTATTTCGCTTTACGTCAGAGACTCAATTTACAAAATTTGGTTTGATAAATAGTTTTTTTAACCGGCAGACCAATTTAAAAGAACGCTTTGAGCTCAGAGTAAGAAAAGAAAAGTGTTTGTTTCTTAATTTTTAACGTGGTTGTAGATCAAACAAACCGGCTGTTTTAAAGGAAGAAGTTCGAGAAGTAAACATTAATTTACCATGAATTAAAATAGCTTCGCTTTATATATTTTCTCTTTTACATCAATGTAACTATTTCCCAATTTTTGCTATCCTCTTTTCGAGGAAATGTTATTTTAGGAGGAATAAGTCTTTGCAAACCCAGTTTTTAGATTTTTCGTTAAGGACACAACTGTAAAAGTACAAAAGGTACATATTACTTGCTATTAAGATTTAAAATTATTAGTTTTTCTTTGGCATGCACGTTATTTAAATAAATACAATTTTTCTTCAACTTTGATCCTAATTTTATGGCACTAAATTTTGGAATCACCTACGGATAACGGTTCAAAAATTACGAAATACGTATGACAAGTGATTTTAAATGGTCGTTATCCTTTCTATACTTCAATATTCAATATTAGGGGAAACTAATAAGTTTTATATTTTAAGGCTTATGAAATACGATTATAGTTATAAAATTCATTTTCTTTAATATAATGTCAATTAATACGCGATATGTTTATTAAAACTTTTCATAGTTTTTGTTTATATAAACATATTTGGTCTGAGTAGAATAATCGCAGATAAAATTAAAAAAAGTAACATTTTGTTTTGTTTATTATCAAACAACCCATAAATATTAATTTAGATGAAAAGTATATGACTAATCAAAAACTATCAGAAAGCATAAAATGTAAAACCATGGCTATAATTTTCTAGTAAAAGTTAGTTAAATTTATTGCAACGCCGTTTTCTTTTTAATTTTAATGTCGGAAATAAAGTCGACATATTTTTCGTTAACATTTCAAATACTAACAATACCTATAAACATATGTTGCACAATTTTTTTTTTAAATTCAGGACGTTATAAGTTTTATACTTAATATAAGTTTTAACAAACGTTTCCATATGAATATTTCTAAGTTCTAATTATTCAGATATATGGAGGTTAAAATGTTTTATATTTACGAAAAATTTCAAATCTCTCGTTAAACGATTTCTGAGAAAACGTTTGTAAATTTTTTTAGTACAATCACTAGAACTATCGTGTATAAAATTCTAAAAGAAGTTTGTTTTGAAATCTCTCTAAATCGTGTTATAAAACTGTATCCATACGAGAAAGAAAATTGAAAAAAGTAACGTATTTTATTTACCGCCTCTAAAGTTTCTCTGTAAATACTTTTGAGTCGCAGCACGCGGATATAATGTTTTAATAATGCATGAATTTCAAATGTCCATGTTAAACAGTTTCTGGTAAAAACAGCTGTGACAAACGGATATATACGTAAACGGTTGTATAAGGCTTCCGTTCTTTTCTTTTAATACTGATAACTATTTTCTTATTTGTAACAATGTGAAATAGATTACAACAGTTTATTATTTTACGGTAGTAGACTGTAAAGAAGTACATTATCTTGAGATTACTGCGCGTGAAATGTTTTCTTGTCGGTATGCATTGAGCAGGCTAATTTATAGTATTTTTGAGCCAAAATCATATAATCCAATTACTTGTGATCTAGTACTTTTTTACTTGACATTATTTTAAATACATATAATGCGTACGTTAATGTTATTAAATATGTTTATAAGTTATATTATTGCACTAAATTTATGAAATAGCTCAATAAATATTCAAATTTTAAGGCTACTGCAAAAATAAAGATAACATTTAATTTACTTACGTCTAAACAGCAGAAACTAGAAGTGAGTCAGAGAGGGACGGGTAGATAGACGAACGGATTTAACGACAATATAAAAATTCTGTTTTTGTCATTAGGCTACGGAACCCAAAAATTATTTTAAGATGATTCGCCATCGTCTACGAATATATGATATCTCGCGTCAAGAATGATGTACATCAATTTAATTATAATACGTCGAGTTACTCAAAAAACAGCAGAATACAAGTATACGGCATAAGTATACTTAATTTTTCTTTTAATAATACTGACATGAGAAAATAAAAAGGGAAGTTTTCTAACGTACCTAATACATTTTAAAAATGTCACGTTCATAGCATAGGGGTCAAATAATTAATATTTTTTTATTTAGTGAAGATTTAAGCAATAATTCTATATGGCTTGAATTGGGGTAAAATTTAACCATTTTTAAAACCCTTGCTTTTATAAAGAAAATATGTTAGGTTATCCTGAAATTCTTTATAAGTATATTACATTAT
The DNA here is from genome assembly GCA_039881145.1 of Druceiella hillmani. Classification (NCBI taxonomy): domain Eukaryota; kingdom Metazoa; phylum Arthropoda; class Insecta; order Lepidoptera; family Hepialidae; genus Druceiella; species Druceiella hillmani. Next base: position 44,354,859 of record JAYKKI010000010.1, on the reverse strand, counting down.
AAATCATTGCAGATACATTTTACAGTTCTTTTCTGAGTATGAATGGAAATAAATAGGGTTCAAATTGTGTACGGATTGAAATATTAGAAAAGTTGTATTAATTTGTAGGCAACATTCTTTATATAACGTAGGCAGCGACTAAGCAACGGTTATTTAAAATTATATACAAGTAACCACCGCAAATAAAACCAGCAGATATTTCCGTGTAACATTTACCGCGCGCGTTAACGTTACCATTTTCATAGTCCGTCGTGTAGTTGTCGTAGATAATTCCTTTTATTATATTCTTTTTAATGAGCATTCCAATATATGATTTTTTTATGAGTAATGTACATAGTACGTGAGCTACGGAATAACGCCGAATATGATGGTATCTAGCAAATAAGAGATTATGACTGTTAACAAATGACAAGCGTGTTTGTATAATCCATTCTTACCAGATATGACGCCATTAGAGCTATTTATATTTGTGGTCCAGCGAATTATAATATTTCTGGTATTAACGTAGAATTTAAAGTTGATACTAAATATTTTATAGACAATACCCATGATTTTGATGATATTTTTCAGTGTTCTGACAATTTTGAATTCAACTAGTGATGAGATCTTTTAATATACCAACTCTACAAGTAAAGCCGGAATCATCAAAAGCTTTACGTAAACTATTACAGAATTCTTATTGCACGTAAATTATAATATTTTTTATCTTACCACGGTATCGTTTTTAATAACAGCACAGGTATCTTTCTACGCAGTTCCACAACTCTCCAAGTACTTAAATAAACATAAATTTTACAAATATTTTTGAAATTTAAAGTTCCAGCTTTATATATAGTTTCTACTGGTTAGTGTTTCAATTTATTAGTGATATTATATTTAATTTTGATATTTGAAAGAAATTTCGGTAGGCGTATACAATTTTATGGGTTAGGGCACGACTAATCTCATGATGTAGGTAATTTAGATAGATAATTTGTACAAAAAAAATATGGAAATTCGAGCTATTTAGAGAGAAAAATTATTGTTTGTTTTTGAATCTGCAATAGTTACCAATAAAAATATAAGTTAGTAATATTGAGCTAAGGTACCTACTTTATCATAATATTGACATCGTAATGCCGCAACTTTAAACTTATTCTAACAAAACAAGCCATCATCGCTCAAAATAATACCAGACGTCTCTAAGCCATCGTCTAAGCGTACCAACTTTTTGGTAACTGTACATAATAGCTTTGATATTCTCAGCAACGAAGATCACGAAACTGTAAACCAGGTCAAAGAATATGTACCTAAACCGGAGCCTATTTTTGTCACAAGTGTAATAAACATCTCACCTTTAAGAGACACAATTAACAAGGTCGTGGACACAGACAAATACACATTGACCACGCTCAGATCAGGGCATATTGTCAAGCTAATACCTAAGGATATCGAAACTTATAAAATTATAAGAGACACTCTCATCGAAAAAAATGTAAATCATTATACTTACAAACTAAAGAGTGAGAGAGCCTATCGAGTGGTAATTAGAGGTTTGCATGCATTAGAAGATTTATCACTGATCAAATCTGAACTTGAAGCTACAGGACAAGAAGTAAGACAAGTTGTCAACGTGCTACATCGGGTAACCAAAGAAAAACTTCCTCTATATTTTGTAGACCTAGAACAGAGACCTAATAATAAAGATGTATTTAGTATCAAATATATCAGCCAAGTTAAAGTTACAATTGAGGCACCATACAAAAAAAAGGAAGTTTTGCAATGCAAACGGTGCCAAAGATTTGGGCACTCCAAAAATCAATGTTTCCGCCCCTTCAGATGTGTGAAATGCGGAAACGACCATCCGACGACCTCATGCACTAAACCTCCAGAGATAAACGCCCTATGTGTAAACTGTCAAGGTAACCATCCGGCAAGTTACAGAGGATGTCAGAAATATAAAGAATACAAAGAGCGTATTTTCAAAATCAAAGCAAAACCAGACAAGGGTAAACCAACACCCTCAGAGGATGTCCTAATACCATCGCAAACCATTACAAATGACACCAAAGTACAGCACTCGAGAAGTTATTCAGATGCACTAAAAACTAAATTCAAAGACCATATGGAGCAAACAACTAATCTGCAGTCAAGTAACACTCCACCTAACACAACAACAGATAACAGCCAAATCAGCAATTTATTGGACGTAATGTTTAATAGATTTCATGAAATCATGAAAAACATGATGGACAGCGTGATGGACGGATGGTTCAACTAATCACAGGTCTGGCCACACAGAGGGCTTAAATATGCGTATACTCACTTGGAACGCCAACGGAATTACTGAAAAACGTCAGGAACTTGAGTTATTTATTATATCGGAGAATATAGATGTGGCCTTGATATCCGAAACAAGACTAACCCAGCGTTCTCACGTAAAAATGAAATACTATACGATCTATAGGACCGATCTTCCCGATCTACCGATCAACCCGAGATCTGGCAGAACTCACGGTGGCACTGCAGTTATACTAAAGAACAACATTAAGCATTATACTCTTAACCCTTACAAAACCGATAAGATACAAGCAAGCATAATAAAAGTCATCCTTAAAAACACGGAGACAACCTTAGCCCCTGTGTACTGTCCACCAAGACACTCAATTATTGCTGATGAATTTAAGCAATTCTTCGAAGAGCTTGGTCCAACATTTATCTGTGAAGGGGATTGGAACTCCAAGCATACGTCCTGGGGCTCAAGACAATCCAAAGGGTAGACAACTCTATAAAGCTACAACAGATCTTAATTCAGAATGTATTTTGCATATAGAGCCAACCTATTGGCCTACGGATTTCCATAAAACACCTGATTTACTAGATTTTTATATAACAAAAAACATCGGTCGAAATTATACAAATGTTGAGAAGTGCGACGATCTATCGTCAGATCACTCTCCAGTCATCCTTACTTTGAGCAAAGTAGCTATTTACTCGAAAACACCTACCAGAATTTACAATAAAAAAACAAATTGGGACACATTCAAAGAAATTGTTTCCTCCAACATTGACCTCAATGTCAAATTAAAAACAGAAGAAGACATAGAAAAAAGTATAGAAAAATTCAACTCCATAATCCACCTAGCAGCCAAAGCATCAACCTCCACAAGCAAAATAAATAAAATGACAAAAAAAGAATATCCTCAGAACATAATGAAGAAAGTATTGGAAAGACGTAGATTAAGGAAAAAATGGCATAGATCTAGGTATCACTTAGATAAAACAATCATGAACAGAGCGACTGAGGAACTCAAGAAAATGATTAATGAGCATGAAAACTTAAACTTTCAAAATTATCTAGCCTTACACCTCACGCCTTACCCGGATAGTAATTACTCGCTTTGACGTGCTACTAAGAATCTTAAGCAATCGAAAGAACACATGCCACCTATAAGAGGAGATAACTGTTGGGCCAGATCGAACCACGAGAAGGCAACAACTTTTGCAGAACACCTCAAAGACGTCTTTACGCCTTTACCGAGCAGCAACCTGGAAAAAAACAAAGAAATAACAGACTTCTTAAACTCTCCAGGTCAATTATGTCTTCCATTAAAACCAGTGAGACCCAGAGAAGTTAATATACAAATTAAATCTCTCCCGGTCAGAAAAGCTCCCGGTTATGACCAAATAGATACTACTCTCTTAACTAACCTACCAAAAAAGGGATTAATATACCTGGTAGTACCATTCAACGCAAGTCTCAGACTCTGTCATTTCCCCTGCCAACGGAGGCTTGCCCAGGTCGTAATGATCTTGAAACCGGGTAAAGAAGCAGCTGAAGTTGTATCATACAGGCCAATCAGCTTACTCCCTCTAGTCGGCAAACTTTTCGAAAAAATAATCCTGAGTCGATTACAACCCAAACTGAATGAAATAATTCCCGACCATCAATTTGGCTTCAGGCAAAAACATGGCACAATCGAACAAGTTCATAGATTAACAAACACAATTAACGAAGCCTTAGAGAACAAAGACTACTGCTCCGCTGTTTTTCTTGATATAAGTCAGGCCTTCGATAAGGTCTGGCACATGGGCCTCTTATACAAAATAAAGAAGCATCTACCGTACTCATTTTATCTACTTCTAGAAAGGTACTTAGATAAAAGATGCTTTGAAGTAAAAGTCAACACTGAAACGTCAGAACTCTACGAAATCCACTCGGGTCCCTCAGGGCAGTATTCTCGGGCCCGTATTGTATCTGATCTACACTGCGGATATTCCCAAAAATGTTGACACAGTAATAGCCACTTATGCAGATGATACTGCTATACAGTCCGTACATTCTGAAGCAATAACCGCGTCTATATTTCTTCAAAAACACCTTACTGAAGTTGAAGCGTGGCTTGCATAATGGAGAATAAAAGCTAATAACAGTAAATCCGTTCACGTAACATTCAGTCTCAGAAAAGGAGATTGCCCAGCAATTACTTTAAACGGGCAAGAGATACCGCACTCAGATACTGCTAAATACCTTAATATGCACTTAGATAGACATAGGCATGCACTTAGATAGACGATTGACGTGGCAAAAACACATCTGGAATAAACGTAAACAATTAGATGCAACCAAACTATCAGGAGATGGCAGTGTTACACACTCACGACTAAGAAGGAACAGTATTCCAACCCTTCATAGCAGATTTCTAAACCCAAAGTGAGAGAGATCGATGGATTCTCCTTACAGCTAAATTACAAACGCAGACTGTAGTCACCAATAATAACAGCTAAATGTGAAAAACAGATTGCTGTGCTAAGCAGAATACATAAAAAAAGAAAACTTCTACTAGTTGGAATATTAGTAGACATATTTTCTTTTAATGTACTATTACAATATTTCTCTGTTATTTTCTATAAATACCTTATTGCTAATAACGAGTATTTTGTTTTTATTCTAATGATAGGTAGCATTTTTTCAAATAAATAATTCTAATTATCCTTGCACCCAAGTTCAGAGTGGCATGTATCATTGCTTTACATCCAAAAATATTCATGTATAACATAATGGTCTTCATTCTGGACAATAACTCTTCAGGATTTATATAACAATGGTCTTATTTGATATCAAATGGATTTATTTTGACGCAAACATGGCTTCTTTCTGATATAGTTTATGTAGACAGCGAGCTGTGTCCATTAATGTGCGATTCATTATGAATTGGATAATCCCAGAGTCATTGATGTTCTGAAAAAGTTATATTTGTTTAAGTACTTTCTTCCCTTATCTGTTTAAATACATTGTATTTATATTGTAAGTTGATTGTGAATTAAGTCTTAATTTTTGTAATATATCTGACATTTATATAATTTATTGGTGGGAGAAAAATAAAAAAAATCTAGATATTTACAGAGGGGGATGCCTGTTTGTTTCGATAACTAAATATATTCGACTTACTATTTTATAAAATAAACAAATACTTAATAAAAACTTGTAGCACACTTATCTTAATAGAAACTTGAATTTTTTACTAGAGATAAAACATATTGACTCGCGTATATTTCTATAGTAAAAAAAAAATATGTATATGCATAATCGTCAATAGGTTAGAGTGAAAAATTAAACAATAATTGTTTTTCTTAATTCTTTATACCGTGTGGGATAGGAATTAAAAGAAAAATTTATCAGGGTTCCTAAACAATTTTACGTAAGATCAATCTAAATGTGTCATTGAAAATGTCAACAAAAATATGTCCCCCCCTAATCTCCAATAGTGCTACGGCCAAAATTATGAAAAAAATGTTACTGGACTTATACTAGGAGACTATCTGATTCAATGTATTTTTACCCCCGTGAAAGGATATTAACCAATATATTATAAAATAATATAAATATTCATAACTAATTTAATAGAAAAATTATACGTTTTTACAACGTCACACACTTTTTTTTAAGTTTTTACTGACTTTAGAAGTTTAATTTTGACCAAGTCCGCCGTAACTGGATATTTTCTAAGGCCATCATAATCAATTTGTAAATAAAAGAAGCTAGTTAGAAGAGTTGTAAGGTGCTCCGGGTAACCGGTAGTGTATCATCAAGTTCCGAGCCGCATACTGGATACTACGTACTCTACACCCCTAAAGTGCTTCGCAGTTATTTTGATGCCTCCTTATCTCAGGTTCAGCGAACGGTGACGCCCTAACCTCACCAAATGGTTTCTAGTTATTCAAACAGCTACGAATATGTGACAGTAAAACCAAATCATAATAATTTTATGCTAAAGAGTGTTAAAAATTTCATACGGAAATGAAATATGCCAAAATATCTAAAGATTTTTCATTCAAATACATTTATATTTTTCGCAATGTTACAAAATGAAAGAAGAAAGTATGACTACCTCTAAACGGATAATAATGATTAATTTAGCACAATAGACGTTAATAATTTTTGTACTCTTTTATAGTGGATAATAAAATTGTTTTGTTTAGCATATTTTTTTTCTTTTTAGTGTTAATGTAAAATTTATGAGGATAAAAAAAAATCAACAGTAGTTTCCTTCTTTGACGGGTTATGTGCAAAATTACTATTTTAGTTAGCAAACTATCGAGTAATGTTGATGTCTTATCAGTGTATTGCCCTTTACCTATTAAAATCACGAATTTAGAAACAATAAAAACTCATATTATTAGATAAGTTTGAAGATAATTTTATAGTCATCCAAATCATAAATTACTTGTTATTTTTTTTTAAATGGAACCAAATTAGATAATGTGTAGAAATATTATATGAAGAGTTCCTTAAAAAATATGCTAGATTTCTTAAACTTAATATAACGAAAAAGCTATATTACTTAAAGTTTGTTGGAAAAGTATAGCTAAATTAAATACATTTTGAAAAATTTACGATATTTTTACGCCGATGAAAGAATTATATTATAGCCTAAATATTTACATGGTGAAAAATAATATTATTTGTAAAGATGAATACTATATACCCTCAAATATTTAAATATGTGTATGAAACTATCACGGTAGATATGTGTATGAAACTAACAGATGATATATATCACGGTACGAGTTCTATTCGTATTTTACAAGATTTCTAATATAATCGTTATTTTCATTCAAAGCGGATGACGATCTCCATTGAAATTATTTTGGATTTTCAATATATATATATATATATATATATATATTTTTTTTTTTTTTAAACTCCGTCTTACTGACATACTTTCTGCACAAGCTAATTGCTGGATATCCATTGTAAAGATGTTTATCTTAGTAAGTAACGTTATTACAACATGATTTTATTTTCAACTAATAAGTTTTACCCTTTCCTACACCAATTCAGAATATTTGGTGGTTTCATCATTAAGGTTTATTTTATTTCCAAATTAGAAACTTATAGATTCTCCTCAATATAATTAACAGTATAAATAAGTTTCATTAACATTTCATTACCTGGAGTTTGGTGTGAATATACGATTAGTATGTAAGATATTGTGTTTAAGATGAAGTGAAAATAATATATGAATACTCAAAAAATAGATACATAAGTACAGCTTTATTTAATAATAGGCCTCAAGTGGGTATATTCGCATGGCTGCTAATTTAAAGAAATTTAGTAATATTTTTAGTGGAACATTACGTATACATTCACTTTGATAATTGGGTGGCGAAGACATTTTAAAAACGACATTATTTTTGCTATATAGAAGGTTATTACGAAACACATTACGTTAAGAATTTACCTCAACAAATTCGACATGCAATAGAGAGATATAAACAGTTCAGTACAAAATTTAAATTTCGACGGAGAGGTATTTTATTGCTAAACCAAATATGAATATTGATGAAATTTCAAAAATTAAAATTCTTGTGTCATCTTAGGAACTTGTACCAACTTATTTAGAACTTTTGGTTTTAATAATTTATTAACCTAGTACTTGTTAATAAATCCAATCCAAAGCAGCTCCATAACTTCCAGTTTCTCTCTATCTCCAAAAAGTCAGAAAATATTACAATATAATTAGAACTAATCCGTTAGATTAATTTTTAAATTTATTTTAAATTCACAATTAATAATTTAAAATAGATTCATTTCCAACCCAATTTTCTTTCACTCATAGTAATTTAAACTTTTTCCCTTATCCTCAAAAACAGGATTTAATGTTTATTTAAAACTTTGCCCGGCATAATTTAGATTCAAACTTATATTGAAAGCGGATTTTAAATATTTTGGTATCCAGCTCTGGATTTCAATTAAATAAATGTCACTTTTTATATGTATATTACATATTACTATCATCTCAAATATTGCTTTCAATAATTTATTTTTACTTCACAAAATAAATAACATTAAATATTGTTTTGTTATAATGAAGTGAGTGTGCATGACAAGGTGCTGCAAAAAACCTCCTTATTAACATTTTGTTCCTATCATTATTGAAGACATGAAATTGTTAATTTTCAATAGATTTTCAGTCTATTCTTATTCATAAAAAGTCTATTTTGTATTCATAAAAATTTCCAATAATATTGGTATTGCCTTCTCATCTAATATCTAAGATTTCCCATTATGATATAGATTTACATCAACGAGAAAGACAGTAAATATTTTGATAATATCAGTTTTTTTATTACATTTATTCAAAGTTTTCTTTGTAGATATTAACAGGCAAGTAAGCTAATTTACCATTACTTGTCAATTAGGTATTTTCACTAACAGATTTACACAAGTCTACTATAGTAGGAACTCTAACTCAGCGTGTTACAAATTCTAATCTATTTATTTTTTTTTCCTTTCGTGTCTAATAAATAAATGAATAACAATTTGGATATTGACTTATAATTTATAAAATACTCAAATTCCATAGAAATGAAGTTACGAAATGAAAATATAAATCAGTTAAACACTCTAACTCATCATACCAAAATATTGAGATTTAAATTCAAAACTTTAAAATATCCAAAATTCATTCCAAACGGACCAAAAAATAAAATAAACTATAACGAAGTATGGAGTAGAATAGAATATCAAGGAAAATGACTCAGTTGTTTCATATTAAATAAATTTGTGAGTATGTACTGAATAGAAGTCAAATTTTAAGTTTTGTCAAAGTTAAATAAAATTATTTGGTAATATAACCTACATGTGAAATTTGCCTAAAAATAAACTAACCATATCCAAAGCAGGTACCTATTTTACCACAGATAAAACAATGATATTTTTCACTGACTAACTTATTTTTGATATTATATTTTGACGATAATACGTCTTTAATTTCGGTACTGGGTATATAGTACCTTGAAAAATTCGAGCACTTCGAAATAGATAGAAATTATCTCGAAAATGTTTACAAGTTGTTATTGTTCAATTCGCATCGCTTTTGTATGCTTAGATAAAGTAACAACGAAATATATTACACACGTTGTAACTTTCTATCCTCCTCTTCCTGTATCTCGTGTAGCATCCTGATGTTCAAGTCTCACCGTTGGTGAGCTTAAAGCGACCATAGCGTGAAAACATATGGCCCGATCGTGCCAATATTGATAAGAATCACGCATAATCTACAAAATATAATATGAAAGTTTATGATGAATATAAGCTTTTGTTCTCATACAATTATTAAGTTCTTATTGTTCCATGGATCCGTCAGTTTTTCAATCCAAGCCGTTTTTTTTTCGGAAATCGCTCGATCTTGAAATTTTAAGCGTAATTTTAAAGCATATGGGTCTAAAAATATTGCAATGATCAACACTTAAAAATATTTACACAAATATATAGACGGAGTAAATGAAGTTCAATTTTTTTTATGATGAAACTCATATAGCGTATGGCTATCATTTCAAAGGGAAAGTTACCAAGTATCGAATATGCTATTTTCAGAATTATTTTTATTCTAGAAACATCATTGAAAATATCGACGTCATTTTTCTCAAAAACCTTTTGACATAAAAAATTGTGATCGGCGTATATTTCAGAACTAACTCTCAAAAATATTTATACTGAAATTGTATGGTTGGCCAATGGCGTAATAAAATTTTATTTATTTTGTACATAGCGTGGAGCATAAATGGAAAAAGAGAGCTATAAAGATTATAAAAAAAAATTTCTTAATTATATATAATATAATTACAGAGATATCGTTAAAGATATTCCCACGGCCCCTGGTTTCTGAACCAGCTATTGTAAAATTATGAAAAAGCAGCGTTATTAGAAATTTACTTAAAGTTTTAACGAAAAACATCCTATATCATACGGGGTTTAAAAAAATCGTTTTATAAAAATGTCGTCTATGTTAAAAAGTAAATTGACATTGGAAATAATTGAATAGAAATATTACATAACTTTAATACTTATGCATTAAAATATATACGAAACCCTCACAATGCTGTTTTTTATCATTAATAAGTTTTAAAAAGAATACACTTTCCGCTAATTCGGACACTATTTACACCGTTCCAACCAAGTTGTTCCCTCCCGGGGCACGTAACATCCCATCTTATACAATAAAGGGGTCCTTCAAAGGTCCCTTAATAGTGTCCCATGTCCACAATCTTAGCGCTTCCACTCAACAGGATTAGAGTTGGTCCCTTCTCTATGAATCATTAATATCTCTTTTCTATCTTTCAATGAACGCACTTGGCTAACACTCTAAGTGACACAAAGATCAGTCCACTCTCAACTAAGTCCCAATGACTAAAGATACCACGTTCTAAAGCTTTGCGTGATTCTATTTTACTTAATAGTAAAGTTTACTTAATAGCAGAGCTGCATGCTCTCTAACAAAACTCTATACGCACTGCCGTGGAATAAAATATGATTCTTGTCCTTCGTCTTAAAACCATAGATACATGCCGAATTTATATAAGCTGACATAGAATGCGTCATGTTCCATTTTTTGATTCGGACAATAATAAATCCAAAAATATACCACTAACGCCTATTAAAAGATCAAGAGCTTATAGAGAAATCAGAAGAATGCGTCATTACAACCAGATGGCTACAACTACTACGTTTTTTAGGTAAACGCGAACAATGAATGACTCCAAAAAGACCACGGTGCGTTTATTCCTTTGCCTAATAAAGATGCATTCACGTCAAGTAATTATTTCACATAAGGATTTTTTCTTTTATCTATGCCATTTTTTTTTCTTCCGTGTTAAATATATACATTTTGTAATCCTTCCTCTTTTATAAATTCTATGTTGTCATAAAAATCTTCATTTATTTTTAAAATCTCACTTCGACAATGCATTGAGTATCTTTATTGTTAATTTTGCGGTGTAAATGGTTTCCGTAATATTCCATTTTCAAATAGTTGATTTAATTAAATTTTCACGGGCTAATTAGCTTAGCACCTGAATTTTTTACTCGTTACCTGCTTTGAGTAAAAGTGATAACCAAAGCCGATATTTTTTTCTATTCGACGCACTAATACTTATTAAAATAATTACATTACCTATACCAACGTTTATCCAATGAATCAACTTTGCGTTCCAATCCCATCCCGTTATGTTGATTTCACGCTCCTGAATTTTCAACATCTTTGTGCGGCAGGCCATAAAGGAGGTGAGCTATTTAGAACGAAAAACGGGGCCAGATAGGTTCGTGTGTAAACAGCTGAGAGGGAATCTCATTTAACTTATTTAGAGTGGCCTCGGTGGATGGAGTAGATAAGGTAGTGATAAACGACGTCACATGTGAATCTATTCTATTTGTTTATGTTTAAATAGCGGTATATTCAAATTCCTTAACACTTTGTTACCGCATTTCAAATACGAATATTCAAAAAATATGTGAATTAACTTATTTCATGTTACTTCATTTTATATTAGCCTGCAACCAAATTCATTTTTAGCCTTTGTCACAATCAAAAGAAAAAGAAACGAAACTTAATAAATCATTCATGTGTCCATCTGTTTGTATATCTATTACGTTGTTTCTTCACGGAAACCATTTGCTGCGGAATTTTGTATAGCGAGATACTAAACCACATATATCATTAGTAAAATTAAAAAATATTCATGAATAAATTATAAAAAAAATGAACAATCTTTTTTAAATATTTCATAAATCGTGTGCAATATCCATTAAACGAGCATTCATATACTTCAAACCTATTTTTAGCAGAATTTCTCATGTCAAATATTTATAGTCGTAAAAGGTTGCCTGGTAATCAATATATTTACACAGTGAGATAAATATGTTATTGAATATACCAAGCTGCTTACAAGTTTATATACTATATATATATATATATATATATATATATATATATATATATATATATATATATATGCCTTAGTGTGTACAAAACCCCTCGTAGTGCGAGTTCCGTTTGTAATTAAAAAAATTATTAAACATAAAATTATTAATTTATTTGACAATGCACAATGATGGGCATTTAAAATAAACCTCGATTATAAATTTTAGACCTAAAACTATTATTATGCATGCAAAGTTTTAATATACGAGAAAGCACATGATTTATGTCACCTTATTGTATTGGTGTCCGTAGGTTCCGAAAACTAAAAATCTGAAAGCATGGAATGCATTGAAATATTTAATTTACGATATTGATATTTTCAACTGCGAATAAATTTTACAGATTACAATTTATTTAAATAGGTACCGTCTATAGTTTAAATTAACACGGATTGCATTTAGTCATTCTGGATAAATTTGGTTCATATAAATATTTTTAATTAATGTAGAGCTATATAGACCACTAATCTAACGCCATAAATGATTGTCTTAAAATTATTTTCCATTTAAATTTTCAATATTGTTTTGTTACAAGGATATAGAATATAGGCAAATTTGCACAAAGAAGTACTTTTACTTTACGTATTTATTTACGTTTGAATAGAAAATCATACATTTCAGCTGGTCTAAAAAGGTTTAACGGCACATCCTGTTCAAAGCTTTTATTTAAATAAGTGAAAATTATAATGGAGTTTGGTGATGGCGGATATTTCATTTTCTGATATTATGCCTTTATCCATCTTAGCGTGTGTATGCTTGGATAGTGACGTTATTTATAGTAATGTTTTTGTCCCCACAAGAATGAGTTTTGTCAGTCTAATCTCAGTTTTGACATTAGTCTTAATAAATACTTTTGTATTGTGTTACTTATATGTAAAAATGCATACATGCTTTTTTGCTTCAATATATCGTGGTAAATAGCTTAAACTATAGATACAATGTCATGTATTTTTGTCGATAAAGAAAGGGCAAAGGCATCATTAATGAAAAAAAGTATTGTCATTCATCTCTTAGCATAAACTATTATTTTAATGACGTTTTCTGACTTTACTTTAACGCGGTTTTAATCTCTTCATTTTTAATATTTTTTGAAAATAAATAAATTTTTGGTAAATATTACAAAATGTGAATTAAAAGTAATACTGTGCAATTTGACTGTTATGATGAACTCTTAAAAATAAAAGGCTGCCGAGAGTGTGTAAAAGTGTGGAAGTGTATAAAGTAAGGTTCCTTACTTCTTTGTATCTCTTGAAATTTCATTGAGTTTAAGTAATTTTAATTGAAGTTTTTAAACAAATTCCTGTACAAACATTTCTTATGAATTTATAAACCCTTAATTTAAAAAACCAGAGACAGAGAATAAATTTCTCCCCACATTAAAGCTTAATAATTAGCGATTTAATTCAAGAAATTCTTAAATATGAAAATTTTAAAATTTTTTGGAGGTTCTTAGTGTTTCGTACTTTAAAACGGAACCCTCATAATATCACTTGCAGGTATGTCCATCTATCTGTCAAAGCTATATAATAATGATATATGTAAACTTATGAACTATTTGATAGCTTGAAATCTGTCATAGTAATAAAGAAAATTAGCGCACATACATTTAAATTCAACACTAAAAAATCTTTATCATTTAACTTTTGGAGAGACAAATAAAATAATTAAATTTTTTTAGATTTCACTTGGCCGGTTTTTTTCTGTCAGGTTTTGATAATTTATAAATGCTAATAAGAAAGAAAAAAATGTACCCAAATATGATAAATCAGCAGATGCAGATGATATCTATATTTTAAATATTCTTATATGCCTTAATACATTATTAATTGAAAATACATCAAACTATTTCTGTTAAAATTTTAAATTCTTCTTTTAGATTATTTTGTCTGCATATCATGTCGAAAAATAGATTTGGTTTCTACGTCTAACAATACGGATGGTTAAAATCATAATTATTTTTTTATTAAACATTCTATAACCATAAAGCAAAAAATACTTTTGATTAATTTGGAGGTTTGAAATCGAAAAGGTTTTCACTCTCATATTTGTTCCTGAATTTCCGATTTGTAAAAATGTGTTTGTCCCTCAATTGAAAAAGAAAAGAAAATTGAAAATTTTAATTTATAAGTTTTAGATAGAGAATGAACTTAATAGTGTGTATTTTAATAGTTTTTATACGGGAATGAATGGCCTGACGAGAAATTGACAAATGTTTTCGCATTAATATTTTAGTCTCTGTTTTTGAACTCTCAGGAACATATGAATTATTCCCTGTATTTGTAAAAGTCATACAATAGACGTCTAAATAGACGTCTTAGAAGAGTGATTGTGAAATACAGTTTGGAGAAAAACAATTAAATTTCTACTTGTAACAATGTAAATTTTATTAATCATCTACCTAGTACCGTAAAATGGTAATATTTTTCAAAAATTGCGTTAAGAGTATTTTACAGTATTATATACCCGCTTTCCATAGCTTATCAACTTTGCGCGGAAAGTTCAATTTTCTCGACCAAGATATTTGAAGTAGGCTCTTATTTCATCGTTATTCGCCTGACTATTTTACTTTTCTCGCCTGTTTTTGATTTCCTTAGCTTATCTGAAAAAAAATGCCACTTCGTCTACTTCAACTATCATGGACAATCGGTTTTGTATTGGCGTTTTTTAGCTCCAATACGTATAGTGAAAATTTAAAAACTTTTTTTAAGTTATAAATCGTTACCGGTTCCACACATCTAATAGTTATTAAGAGCAATATATTTTATATATTTTTATGTATATGTAAATACGTTTCATCGTCAAGTAAAAGCTAAATACCAAGAACTGTCACTTACTGTCTGTAAAAAAAATATTAACAATAATCACAAAAAAAATTCAATCCACAAATAGAATATCAGTAAAATATCACGTAACAGTATAATTGATTTTATTTCTTAAAGAAAATATTAGTAGTGTTGGGTTGATCACGAGGCATACGGCCTTTGACGATGCGGCGCACCGCGGAAACCCGTGTTCGATTCCCGGCCGTTCGTCAAACGGGGCTGGACTGGTGTAAGGGTTGGCTGTAAGAGATTGTTTTCGTAGCAATAAGTCCGCCATATGTATCCATTAGATACATATGGCGGACTAATTGCTACGAAAACAATCTCTTAGATAATGAATAAATAGATAGATAATGAATAAATAAATAAGAATATTAGTTTCTACTAAAAGAGAATTGAAAAACTTGCACTAAATAAGTTAATTCCAATAAATAGTTTAGATAACTTTTTACGTCACTCCGTGTTATGTTAAAATTTTACGGAAGACACAGGACATTCATATGTCAGGTATATATTTATACATAAGCTTTATATATAATTCAAAGGAATATCGGTGACCCCCGACATATTTTAAATTAATGCGTTCAGTTTTTGATGATCGTAATACTGGTATACCTTTAAGTTTTTACGCGACAATATTTTGGAAATTCATTCGATAGATCAGTATCGTTATTTATTGACGTTTTACTATTTTTATTGAAGGTCGGCGTGTACATACCATTCTTGACAGCAATTGTTACTTCCATAATATGGAAAGCTTGCTTTTCTACTTCATTCTGTTTGTAATTTATATATATTTAATTTTAAACGCGGCATTGATTATGTTGTTGTTATAAATTTTCGGGAAAAAAACGGAACTTTCATAAGTCCAGTCACGTGTCTATTTGCCAGTCTAATTCTAGTTGACAAGTTACTATGAAAGATATTTGTTTAGAATTTTCAAAACTTTCATATAAATTATATCCAGGGATATTATTGAAAAAATTAACAAAACATATGTTACCTCCATTCGATATAAAATCGATTGATGATATTTACCTTAATTGTAAGATACACTCCATAATTTTTATCCATTTATTTCAATTAGTTCTTTCTTAAAGTGAGTCCAGAAAATAAAATATTTGAAAGTAAAATACAAACTGCAAACCCTCATTCAATAATACCCTTAATTGTATTACACTTTTTAATTAATGTGTGAATATTTTGATATCAGATATTATTAAAACATTTATTGTGATGTATATATATAATAAAAATGCATTGTCCAAATATTTTACTTGCTTTTTTAATAACCAACTTCGTCCTATTGATTCTAATACAGATTTAAGTAATAAAGCAAGTATACTGAACCTTTATATTTAAAAGTAGCTTTATATATATATTCTTAATTTTATATTAGTATATTAAGTATTTTTTAATAAGTAGCAGTATATCACAAATATATTTTAGGTATGTTAGGTGTTAAAAATGGAATCCATTTAATATCGCTCATTTTTATTTCGTATATGTGTGTGTCTGCAATAGAAGTTTTTCTGACCACCTGTTCGATACGTTAATTTTAGAAGGGCCAGTGCAGAAGTCGATTTTTTCAATTACATATATCATATGCTGCATCGATTTAAAACGTGAGAAAATTTCAAAACTATTTACAAAAATTTATGTAAGATGGTTGCAAAAACATTGCTGAACATTTCCAAAAACCATATTCATACTTTCTCCTGCATCACCACCGAAAATACTGAAGTCAATACCATACAAAACAGTGTTACTGTAAATTTGCCTATAGTTTACCGGAAAATTATAACGATGACACATCATTTAAAAAAACTTCACTCCTATTAAATAATTATTAGACAATATCTTTAAACTGTATATTAGGCACATATAATCATTAATTTTCATATGACAAAATTTGTATGGAACCCTTATAAATGAAACCTGATCATGTTCAGTCGTATTTAAACCACAATGCGAAAATAATTAAACAAATTCAATTTTCCATACGTAATACGTTTGATCGTTCTTGTAAAATTCTAAAAAAAAAATAAAGGGAATTATAACTTCGTAGTATCATTATTTTTTCTGTATTGACAAAAACTTAAGATTGAAAGTTGTTAATTTTTATTTATTAACAAGAAATAAAGTAACAAATAAAGTACATAAAGCAAGTAACATGCTAAGCAAGTAACATAGTATTGGACTACATCAATGCACAGAACAAAAAATGAAGCGTTTTGCACGTTTGTCATTTACATCTTTTCTTTCTATTTATATTATTTAGATTTTATCTCAATTTTGAAAGTAATCTAGTTAAATATAAATAAATAACAATTCTCAACGACATATTTTAGAAAAGTTCAACTTATCTCTCGTATTACAAATAGTACTTATTAGATATAACAAAAAAATTATATTGAATTGTTCCTCGTAAGTTTAAAAAGACAAATTATAACAAGAAAAAAAGTAATATAATACATCTGTGAACCTAGGGTACATAACACCAAACTAGTTAAATAAATTATTGAAATATAAAATGAAAATATAAAATGAATAAATAAATGGTTAATAACTAGAAGTTATGATCCGTACCTCATCCCTTTGAGGAATCATCATAAGGAAACTTTATGAAATCACTCACTCGTTGGTCTGTCCGTCTGTCACAACTGTTTTTCTGAGAAATTACTTGACGTAGAAACTTTAAATTAGGCATAGTATATGTTAGTACATATTAGTAATTAATTTATATTGCCTTAAAATAATGGAGAGCAGTAACAAAGCTTTTGTTTGCTTTTGAATTGTAATCCTTAGTGCAATTAAATCTCTGTCTTGAAACTTTCCAATATCAAATAGTTTAATATAAAAATAATTAATTGAAGTAATACTTTGTTTAAAATAATGTAATTTTCTCGAATTTATTATATTTTAATTTTTTAGTTTATTGACAAGTACAAATATCTGTTAGTTAAAATTTAACTCTCGATAATAAATCTAAGTGATACCCAAAATCAGAAACAAGTAACAATTACATGATAGAAAAAATACTAAAAAAGCTAATTTTTATTCAATTCTTGTTCACTTTAAGCAACCTATTCTAGTGCGACGGCACACCTAATTGGTTCAACGGTAACCTAGTGATCTTCTCCCCGTGAATTTCCACAATTCATTAAATAAATAAGTTTAACGACTCTCGAATTTCTCTGGGGGTGTTAGTGAAAACACTTCCGCAGTTTTAATAGCTCATGCGGTCTGGCGCTTCATTACTTCCTGAGTTGCGCGCGTAAGGAGCTCTTTGATAATTGAAAATTGTTATTGTGTCAAGGACTATTTGGAATAAAGGTTTAATTCGTTTCATTAAAACTAGTTGTCTATTTAATTTGTATACATTACCACGCTTTACTAATAAAAGGAGAAACAAGTTGCTATGTTGGCAACATAAGAAATCTGCTTAAATATAATATTTGTATATCCCTTAATAATACTTTTACAATAAATTACCAACTTTCAAAATAATGCGTTAGGATTTTGTGATAATACCATTTTCCTACTTTATTTCTTGGTTATTTAATAATCGTTTTTAACTATTAAAATTATATCATTTTTATATAAAAATTTATTACATCAGATGAAATTCTATACATTGAACCGAACGACAAAAAATATAACGTGCAAGCAACGTGAAGCAATTGCACAAGCAATACCTTTTCGCGTATACAAAAAAATACACCACAATTTGTTAATTTATTCTTAGCACCTTCGACCTTATTTTTAATCGCGTAAAAGGGAAAAATAATCATCAAAATAATTCCTTTGCGCAGAGATAAAAAATCATCATCATCATCATATATATTAATAGATGTTACTCTCCCTTTTTAGAAAAAACCTCACAACCACATAAATTATATATCATTGCATAGATAATTGCTTGCTCTACCGGCATCCACAACTAAAAAAATTATTATTGCTATTGTTTTTGCAAATTAATTAATTATTAAAATTATATACACAAAACAGCAATGCTGCCATCTAACGGCTCAACGTCAATATGATTGAGGGTCGGTAAAATTTTTGTTTAATTTCAAATCCACTCATGTATAAATAAAGTGGCTCTTTAGCTCAATGCTTTTGATACTTGCGCCTCTATATGTCAATTTTAGTAAAATATTACTTTGATCTGTCGCATAAATAATGCGAAGACTTCGCACGGGTCACGCTAGTACTTAATATTTCCTTAATTTATTTTTAGTGTTTTCGTGTTATCTTAAATCGTGTTTAATACTAAGCACTACTCAATTTTAAATTTACCTCTGTTAGTTCAATGAAACAAAATATATTTCCAGGCAAACTTCTAGTGATGCTAGTTTTTCTTAACTTCGGCTTAAGTAATGTCAGAAATAGGTCTCCCGCCTATCGCTGAAACTGCTACGGGCATATTTTTTATGCCTATTTTCAGGAACATATCCAGAATTATCTTAAACACAAAATTCTAAAAACAATTTAATTAATTAATTAATATATTAATTATTTAATTAATTAATTTAATACAAGTTTATTATTTAAAATTTTTCTCCTTCCTCCCAAAATTTCAATATTTCTATTTTTTGTGTGATAAGTAAACATGCCGCTGATAATGCTATATATGTATACCAAATTTAAAGTTTCTATGTCAAATGAATTTTAGACAGAGTGAGGGATGAATGCATGAGCCGTCTTACAAAAGATTTTACAAGAGTTCCAAGCATTTATTTTTATTCTTTTTCTTCCAACACATACAAAATCCATCTGGTTTAATTCACTCTCCGCTATAAATTTATGAACTAATTTCTAAAGGTCGTTTGCAATAAATTTTAATTTCAATTATAAAAATAAATTAAGAAATCCTTTCTTCCTAAGATTTAATATACTGTAAATAGAAATAAATCTTCTATTCTAACTACGTACACTTTTCAACGAAGTTATTTACGCTACTGCAATATTTGTTAAGGGCAAAGCGCAGAACGAGCTAAAAAGGAAAAATAACGTAAAATATACGTTTCAATCATTTAAATTTTTGGTAATGCGTAAAATGCGATTCTTTCATATTCTCTGATCAACTGTTTCAAACAAAATAAGCCAATAACTATTAGAGTTTGGAAAAAGTACTATAAATGAATCTTAGCAAACTAAATTCCACCTAGCTATAGAAAATTAAACGGAGGAGTTTTGAAATAAGACCACTTGAAGGACAAAATTGCCAACTACCATAAATTTAATAAAACTTGGATATTTTAATAAGTTAAATAATTGATAAAAAAATTCTCAAATGTTTACCATTGTTTGTCGAGTATAGAAATTTTTAATAAGCTTTTTTCTCTATGGACCAGAGTGTTCCGATATTTAGGGCTCCGTACTCGATAGTAAAAATGATCTCTTATAAGGTTTTTAAAGTATCGGTTTTTCTATTTGTCATAGGCCCTTTGTTTAAAAGTCATTTGACGTAGAAAATTTGAATTTTCCACAATAATTAAGCATAATAACCCGCATATATTTCAACAGAAAACACTCAAATGTATTCATATGGGAATTATTGATATGGAAATTTTGCGCGAAAAAAATTAAGCACTCAAAAAAAAATTAAAATTTAATTTGTGTTGGAAATCATTTCAAAGAACTAGTTTTAATTGTTTCAAAAATATTTTTTTATAATTTTAGGTACTTATGATAAAAGATATGCTGAAAAATATCTAAAAAAGAATATTTTCCACTTCCTACTTCCGAGATTAATGAAACTAAAATTATAAAAAAAGCAGAGCAAAAGTCAATGTAAGAGTTGTCGAAAAATTAGAGCGATGATTATGGATGTTATAATTAGTATGCACCACATTTTCACATCTGCAAAATATAGTGGGTAAAATATTTGCATTTTGAAAAAATATTATTTGCAATTAATTTAAAGGCAATACTAGGTATACATGACAATATGTGAAAATATGTAAGTGGCAATATGTGACGAAACACTCAAAGTGCGAATTCTACTCGTGCATTACTTTTTACAAAATAATAGCCAATAAGTGGTCCAAAATATCATAAGTGATTAAATATGGACTTCGGAAAGCATCTCTGTAAAAAATTATATTAAATATCATTCGAAATAAGTGACATAATAACACACACACATACACACACATGCGCGCGCGCGCGTGTTTGTGTTTGTGTGTGTGTGTGTGTGTTGATGATCAAAATAAAACAAAGTATAATTATATTCAATCTCTTCTGGGAACACTCGTTTCATATTTTCTCTCTGTATTCACTTTGATTTCATTACGCGCATATTTCTTCAGCGTACACTAATTTTAAATTTCCGTGATTCGAAAACTGAACCACTCTTAAGTGGCAAGCGCACATAATCGTGCAAACCAAAACAAGTGATTCTATGGGAATATCAAGCAGTTGAACATATAAGGAGCTAGTAACTCAAGAAAACTCACGTCGGCAGTTTCCGCCCCATATCACTATGAACTGGAATATTCAAACAAAGCTTTCAAGCGGTACACCGTAAATTCTCTCTTCACAATGATACTATCGCTGAGAAAACTTTCATGAAGATACGGAACGCCTGTCTCGTAAGCAAACACATGGAGAGAAACATTGGATGCAAGGCCACGTGGAGGGGGGAAAATATAAAGACATCATTACGCTTAACCCGTTCTTAGCAAACCTTAATAAATTGAGCATGTTTTATATATGAGACAATATGTTAAGTTTTAACAGGTAGCAAATTTGGAATTTTTAAATTCTGTCAATGTTTTTGGTTAAGACTAGTTTTTCAATTTCGGTCCTGATGTCAAAAGCTGTTAAAAGTATTTTAAGTATACAAACTAATTTTAAATATAGTTTTTATTATGCTAATATTTGCAACATATAAAACAAATGATTTCGCCTGCTGTATCTAATATTTAAAAAAAGGTATAATTAAATAATTCGAATTTTGTGGACAAAATAAATGTTTGCAAGCAAAAGCAACATGTGAAACTGGATCTACATTACAATAAAATATTTAAAAAAAGGTTAATAATTAAAAGAAGAGTGGTCAGATACAAGGAGAGACAGAGTGCATTACTAAGTTTATGTAATCTCTATGTAATATTTTTTAACAGCGTATAAGCTACAATATTAAGTGATATGCATTTATTATTAAATTTCTATTAGCCAAGTAAGTTAAAATTCCATTGTTCATATGTAACGGTGTGTATTTATATTTAAAATTTATGTCTCGTTGAGGTATATAAGACTTTTAAGAGAGTTCCTAACCGCACTACAGGACACTGTGTCCTTTAGTGAAGCGTGTGGTATATAAATAGACGTAGACTTTTGATTTAGCCAACGTAGAATTTTGACTTGGTCAACGGGCAGATGCGCTATCCAGATTAGAACGTATCTCAAATTTCAAGTTTGTATTTATAGAGGTTTTCAAGCTATACTTCTGAATCGGATCGACATTGTGAAACGTGTAGTAGTTCATTTGAAAAAAAATTAGGTACACGCCTGCAATTGGGCAATAAAATTATCCTAATACTGAAATTACTGCTCATGTCAGTCTCCTTAGGTAATCTTATATATCTCAGCCAGCATCTCATTCTCTCATCAGACTGTGGGACGCTTATACATCTCAGTCAGTGACGTTAATGGACATTATCGAATTTATGTATTTAGTGGATATTATGTTGTTTTACGTCGGCGTGAATAATTTTGTAGGAAAATATTAAATGGTATCCCAATGACAATGAAATGTAGGAAAAATATCAATAAACTATTGCATATTTCATGAATTGGAACTTATTGAGACCAAGTTTGAGATTATCAAAAAGTCGACAATCGTTGGAAGGAAATCGTCATATGTGTGGCTTAGATTGTAAATATATATAACAGTCTAGAAATTTGTCTTGACAAAGCGATAATGGAACATCTAATTTCCTTATTTCTCTTGTTGGATAACAATATTGAAGTCAACCCTGATAATTTTTTATTACTGCCACTTTCTTATATGACATGGTCTATAAACGACTAAACTATGCTCTTTGCATAACTCCGGTTACAGCATAAACAGCAATACATATCTGAAAAAATATTTATCGCGGCCAATTTAAATATAGTGATAGATATCATGTTCAATACATATAGACATAAAACTCTAATTTGTTCGTCTACACGTTTTGTGCACAATTTGCTCACATCACAAATATGACTTTGGTTAGTTTTGTCTTACGACTTGTTATAGCTGACTTTTTAAAGTTAAGCTTGTTCCTTTTTATAGTATTGGTTTTTGATGAAATAACATGCTAACTGAATAAGAAATGGTGCTTCTCAGTAGCTATATATTTTATCATACTTGTGTCCTGACAAATGTTTCTAAATAATTATTACTCATATGACTAGTACCGAACGCTTAAAGACCTTCTCCGGGTTAAGGAACTTGGCTACGTCCTTCAACGGGAAGACATTGTACAACAAAATATCCGCATTATGATTTGTTACAAGGATCCCGAAATTTGGGTGACGCAGCATCCCCGTAGGATAATCGAACGAGCTGGAAGGCAATTCTTTGTATACCTGCTGCCCGAAAATGTCGTTTTCTACGCGTGCTATGGTTTCGCCGTCAAAATTTTTCGAATGTAAAAATTACCTTTATTCTTGTGTTGCTCTGAAAGTTTATTCTTTTTATATCAATTTAAGATCTACTCTTCATTTAGCTATAAGAATAAGACAGCAGGTTGTTAGTAAAAATTTTATAAAAATATGACAAGACGTGCAATATATTTCTCATTTACCCTATTTTTTCCGTTTTTTGTATGACAAATAAAAAAAAGCTATTAAAACTGACATTAGATTACAGCTTTAAAATCAAATTATCTATTAAATTTTTATAAAAAATAGCAAAATATATAGATTAGTATACAACGTTATTATGTGTGTGTTTCCATATGGTGTTGACCATTTTTTGAAATTTCTCTCGATTCAAACTCCGTCAACAGACACAAATTTAATTTACGTTCATATATGACGGGATTATTTTTATAATGCAATGTCTCGGAGCCAAAAGCAAGCAAAATGGCAAAAATTGGCAGTGCGTGAAATATCTATTATAAATAAGCAAATGATCGTACTTTTAACTTAACCATATAAAATGCAGTAAATGAATCTTCGAAAACTCAGTATAATTTCAAAATTGAAATGAAAATAATAATGCAATAAAACCATTCATAAGAATTTATATGGGAAAAATAAAGCGCCAAAGTGCGGAATCACTAGAACTTTGGTATAAAGACGTTTTTTCTGAAATAATTTTACTTGTGTCATGCAGTTACGTCAGGTTTCATGAAGTGACAAGAAAAAGTTTCACTTCTTATATCTCGAGAGTTTAAAAAGTTTTTTAAATGAGAAATAACCTTAAATGTTACTTTACGAGTTTCAGAACTATTTATTTCTTCATCTCATTTGAGATATAACACCCATTAGAGAAACAATGACTTTTAATAGTTTCGTCTGTTCCCGTATCTCCTTTTTCTGGTCAGTAAGTTTCAATAATATAGGGATTTTAATGAAAAAAATTTCAATGTTTTTTCCATTATTCTGGGAATGAACATTGAATATCTTATCACGAATATTCGCAGAAGGTCCGAAGGACAATTTAATCCATCTTGTGTTTGTAGTTATTGCCAATGACAACGCTTTGTGGCACTGTTTACGCCATTTATTTTGTTGCTAGCCATTATATGATAGTTTATTCTGTAATTAATCCTATTCAAAAGGAATAATTAACTTGAGATAAAACAAAGATACATTTTGTATGTTATTAAAAACGAAAAACACAAAACAAAAAAATATAATACTGATTGAAGAAGCAGTAAAAATTTGATTAATGTTATTAACTAAAAAGCTATCCAGGGCGAATAATGTCTGCCACATAAAGGGTTAATATTTTTTGCTAAAATTGTAAAACAACTTTTAAAGGTAAAAGAAAAAACTAATTCAAAATCGATGGACTATATTAAGAACATATTTCATAAATTAGGAGTTTCAAATTTATAATATTATTGTAAGTTACAGTTGATAGTTTTAATCTATTATTTGCAATATTCTTCTAATCATAAACAAATAAGTTTGTGTTGTAATATATTTATTTCATGAATTACGGTTCCCATCTATTGAGATGCTGCATCGAAAATATCATTACAACATGAAATGCAAATTATAAATATACAAGATATTTTTGGGATACCAACAAGAAAAATTCGTCAGTAAATATTTTAATATTATTTTTGTTTATATGCAAATATCAAAATTTAAAATCAAACGGTTGAAAATGAGATGCAAATATTTACGCCGGTCTGAACATAGCAAATAAACAAACAAAAAGTATTCCATTGAAATTCAATAGAAATGATGCACGCCATACGAGCCGAGATAAAAGTTAAACTTGATTTGTTTGATTGGAAAAATTAACAATATCAAAACGAAATTTCAAAGGCCAGAGCAACAATATTGGAAATCTTTGCCCGTTCATTTTGAAATTTTGTTTTGTGCGTATGCAATATATTCAAATGAAAAATATTATCGAATCAGTTGCAATCATGGGCTTGGTAATCATTTTAATAAATTACTGCATGTCATTTGGATAGATTATAACGTATTTGTTTGTTCATTTATTTATATAACCATGAAAATGTACGTTAGCTGAAAGCTTTATACAACAGTTTTTACATTCAACTTCTTCGGTAATGGAAATATCCTTCGAAATGGAAACTCAATTCACTATATATCCGTGTCTCTATTGGTTTGCAGCACATCCCCAAAATGAAATATTTGAATAAGTAATATTTGGAAATAAATAGAAATATATGAATTCATATAAAATACACAATATATGAAAATAATTCTGGCCGTTGATAAAATTCTAACAATTTTAAATGTCATGTTCAGCATTTCGAGAAAAAGGATAGCCAAAAATAAAGCTAAAAAAAATATTGTAAAACATAATTTTCTTTTAACTTGAATAAATCACTTCCTTACGTAGATTGTTGTCACGTGTTAAGTAACAGAATTATTTTGTGTTGAATATTGAAGTTAGATTGAGCTGAATATGCCTATAGCCTGAAGATAATATGAAAAAAAAAAATTAAGCTTAGATAATAAACAATTCCATAGAATGTGCAGATTTGGTTAGAAATTCATTTGTTCATTTCTTGGAATTAATTAGATTGTAAGCAATCTTCCTGGAATTAATTGAATTGTAAGCAATAATTCTACATCTCTTTACGTATGTCACTTAATTTTTTTTATTATTTCATATGTTATTTATTGTCAAGAAGATATTTAGGTGTCAAGTATGTTTTAAGATTAAAACAAGAAAATTTTAAAGTGCAGTATAATCGTAGTCGTAGATATAAATTCTTATTGTAAATCGTAGAAAGAAATCTTTTTCCGGTCTGACCCAAATTACGTCCAGCGATCCTTATCTCGGTTTAAATGAATTTACAACTAAATCAAAACGTCTAGAATAAGCATTGCACCTCATTTTATATGATTATTTGTGTATATTCAAACAGGGTTTAAATTTACTTATATAAACAAATAAAGTAATGATTTTATGAGAAGTTTCTTTGCTGTTGTGTAGCATCCAAAAACTTACCATGCTATTAAAATAAACGCGTAAGTTTTTATCACCTACCCCCTAAAAGCATTCACTTCATTATTTCAAACATTCTCTTTTATCGTAAAATGTACGCACCGCCCATACCCCTACATGGAATTTCCATCGATTCCCGATAAGTGAAGTCGACTTAATTTTTGTTGTAGGAGCTTCTTTATAACGGCTATTGAGATACCTACAAACTCATCCATATAACCCCCTCGTGACAATATTAAATGTAATGAACCGGATCAAAATATTCCTCCACTCACGCCTTCTCCAGATGCCTGCGAGAGATAGGACATGATCGTCAATTTTCATACGTTACCAACGTATGAAAATTGACGATCACCTACCTAACCTACAGTTGATAACGTAAAAATTACAGAAAAGTCATCCTTAATACAAATTTATTTAAATTTTATCCGAAAACTCCAGCAATGAATCCAAGTGTCATTTTTTTTGCAAATTTAGGATGGCTTTACATCTTTCAAAGATTTCTAAGCAATCAATTTATGTAGAGAAAAATAATATTACTTAAGATTTTAAAAGAAACACTATGTTTTGTTTGAGGGTATAAATACTTAGATATGCCTAAATGTGTATGCAATTGCATTAGTGCGAGTTTTACTCTTATCTAAGAGATATGATTATTTTTTTGTTTAATGTACTCATATAGTATACTATTTTGTTATGTGCTGTAAAGAAACAAAGTTGTGGATTTTTTTATTCTATAGTTTAGTTTTCAAGAACAAGTTCCTACTCTTTCCTCTGCTTCATATTTTATTTTCCCCTTCGCTTACACGCGAATTATTTTTATAGAATTTATTTTTTAGAGTTATGTGATTTGTGATATCAGAACCCCAAGGACCTTATGATGCAAGAATTTGTTACATTTAAATTAATATAATTAAAAAAAACTCTTATCTTATTTCACTTTTATACATACTTCAATAAAAGTATTTTCTGTACCTACGTTCGTGTTTATAAATCAGATATGTTTATAAATCATACAATATTTTTTTAATATACTACCTTTATTATATATCCTTGTTAGGTAAAAAAATTAGAAATCTTGTTTGTAAATATTTTTTACATCGGAGCCTGAATGTATATTTCTGATGAAAAATATTATTACGTAAGAATATTTCTCTTAATTCTTGTAATGAACGGATATCGGGTCGAAGATTTTGATTAATCAAGAAACTAAGTTTGCTCATAAATAAAACATAAAATACCTTGAGAAGAGACAAAATATTATACTACACACTACACTGAACAGTAAGTATAACAGTGTTGTAAAACTTTTTAAAATTGTGCCTTTATCGAAGCTCTCTACGCTGCGATAAGATTGTATATTGGAAAAAGGGCAATCTAGATAATTTAAGTGAGCCAAGTGCAAGCTATATTTACACAATGTGTTCAATGCAATGAGCCCTCCACTAAAATATTAATAGTAATGCACTCCGACTTTGTGCTTAAAAGGGACTTATCGGTTGCACTACTCGTCGCCTACTGTACCAATGCCGTATTGGCTCGCGTATGCGCCGTGCTTAGATAGGGAGCGTTTTGACTAAGTAAGAATTCTGAGAAATTTTTTTTATTGATAAACATTTTCTCTAATATGAATGGTTCAGCAAGGATGCATTGTATACAATGAAAATGTATACAGAAATTATGTGATTTTACAATAATTACAATTTTGGTTCTTGGTCTGAGATGTCTGACTGTGTCCTAATAGTGTGGTATATCAATTTTGTGTTCCGTTTTGCTTTGGAACAATAAAATTAAATATTTACTCTTAGATAATTTAGTCACGAGTTTAATTCAAAATTACTCATAACGGAATTTTACATTTCAAGTAGAATTTTTACTTTAAACACATAGACCATCTCCCTAGATGACTCAGATAAGAGTACTATAACTTCTTAATTAAAATTTATTTCCAGTAATTTCCCAACTAGTAGTGAAATCACTTTGATTCCTAAGCTTCCTATGGTTCCTAAGCAGTTAAAACTTTTACGCTTAAGTCTTCAATAACATTAATTCTAATAAACCGAAATAAACGTTTTCATCTTGGGCACATGCCTCAACTGCGTATGAGAAATACCATGTGGCTGCCAATTTTCATGATGTTTGTTATGACTACATTCATGAGAAATAGTGATTGAAATAATATGTTTAAATCTCTGTCAAGACGTAAACAACGATTTTCTTGTTATGTTGTGTATTTATAATCGTTTTCCTGACCAATTTCCAATTGATTATTAGTATGGGTATCGTTATCGTTGCATAAAAGGCATAGAAAACAATGAAAAGGGAAATATAACGCATTAAACATGCATTATATAAAGTAATTTGTAACGCATATCAAATTTTCCTTTTTCTGCAGGCTATCAACGTATTGAGCACAAATGTACTTTTTGGTCGACTAAGATAAGCAAAGAATGTAATGTTAAACTATACGTACATTAGTATGTGTTTTACATTAATATGTGTGTTTGGATTGTGATTTGTTATCAAAGGTATTTTTATAAATAAGCTATAAAAAGATTCATCGTTATTGTACAAGAGTAAAAAACCGCCCAATATCCTGGTGAGCTAGTATCCCATCATAGAATAATGTTAAAGCTTAAAAATATTAAATTCAATAATTAAGGCAGTGATCCCTAGTGTGCAGTGATCATATTGTGAAATTTGAACATAATTTGAAACCCTAAAAATCTTTTTATTTCTTATTGATTTGAAGTAGTCAGCTGAATATTATAAAATCGAATCTTCTTTTCAGGATAACGTAAAAGAGGTGCATATAAGTTTCTAGTAGAATCAATGAACAAAGTTTATGTTAGGAAGTAATTTTGTCTTTAGCATAATGGACGATGACAGAGTACACTTTACGTTTTAAATACTAAATGATGTTATAGTAAAGTCAAGTAGAGAGTTAAAAATTTATTTATATAAACCGATGGAGCTAACCATTAAACTAAAGAATTTATATATTTAAGAATTTTATCAAAGTAATACAATAAAACAAAATAAAATTTCGTCAAACATTTCTAAACGGTATTTAGTCTTATAAATTATGAAATATGACAACACGTTAACACGTACAGGTTTCCATTCACGATATAACCACTATAGTAACGCAATTCATGAAAGATTAAAAAGTATTTATGTTACTAAATTTCAATATTTAAACATTGCGGTTGACTGGAATAAACTGCTCACGTGGCAATACGTCCGTCAAGCGCGTATGTATCTTTATGTGTACTTTG
Source organism: Druceiella hillmani (assembly GCA_039881145.1). Taxonomy (NCBI): domain Eukaryota; kingdom Metazoa; phylum Arthropoda; class Insecta; order Lepidoptera; family Hepialidae; genus Druceiella; species Druceiella hillmani. Next base: position 44,324,853 of record JAYKKI010000010.1, on the reverse strand, counting down.
AAATTGGAAAAATTGGAAACTAAAAAACATAAATTATTAAAAACAGACTATCTATTTGTAATGTACCCTATTACATTTATGTATCTAATTTTATTTCATTCATAAATTATTTCGCGTTACTATCGAAGTCAGTTTTAAGTTATCGTAAATAAATTTATCTTACCCTAATGCAGCGATCACAACCGTGCATGAGCTGCTCACAATGACACTAAACTCTCATTCTGAATTCCGCAATATCACTTCTGTAATGAGATCACAAACTTCTCTGCAAATCCCTTTTCGCCTCTTCCCAAACCCTCCTCGAAATATGAACCTACCAACTCGGTCCATCTACAATACGCTGCGGCTATGAAACCCCATTATTGTGCAAATAGGTCGAACGGGAAGATACGTCCAATGTTGGGAGTTTGAGCGTTTTACCGGTATAACGCCATTTAAGTTCATATTCAATCTTTAAATAATTGTGCCATTTACAATATATGTATATATATATACATATATATATATATATATATATATATATATATATATATATATATATATATATATATATATATATATATATATATATATATATATATATATATATATAATGAAACACGGGTATGCGGTTTCAGAATCGACTGACATTTATCCTTTATTATATCCATAAGTTAATACATAGTTGTCAATAGATGGCACTACTTGTTATCTGAATATATATGATATTCAGCAGGTGGCGTTATTTGTTATCTTTATTTTAATACATTAACATACCCCCTTATTAAAATAATGCGATAACACATGCGTACATATCACAAACAAACTAATTATTAAACATTACACATTGACGACCTTTATGATACCTAACTCATTTTTAAGATATTCTGTTTCTTTAGCACAATTTGAAAACACAAAAAAATCATCGACAAATAAGGCAACAAATGTCTTAACATTTCCATTCTGCTTAATATATAAACAAGGTTCATACATAGAATTTCTATAATTTAATTTTTTTAAACAACTATCAACTCTTTTGTACCATGCCGTTGCAGACTGTTTTAAGCCATAAATGGCTTTATTTAACTTTATTTCTCTTACCAGGACATACAAAAGTTTATAGGCAAATTCATATAGACAGTTTCATCTAAGTTACCATTTAGGAATGCTGTAGTAACATCAAGATGTCATATCTCTAAATCATATTTAACACTTAAAGCGGAAAACAGTTTTAGTGTTAAATAACGAAGCACTGGTGAAAATATCTCTTTATAGTCTGTTCCAGCTTGCTGTGTAAAACCTTTTGTAACCAATCTTGCTCGAAACCGCACTTTTTAATTGTTTACGAAACACCCACTTGCACTGAACAACTGTTCCTTGTTCTGGTCTATCAACTACTTCCCATGAGTTATTTTCTTCAAATGACGTCACTTCATCTTCTATAGCTGAACTTTTTTGTTGGACTCTGGGCCATTTAGGGCTTCCTTGAGAATTATCTGGTCTTCCTGTGTACCCAGCTTACTTTCTATACACAGGTTTCCACAACCACACCTGTCAGGTTTCCGTCTTTCTCGCTGTTGATGTATCGGTTTATCAATCTATCGCAGATTTTTCAACTCACTCTTGGAAACAGACTCGAAAAATTCATCTGTATATCATATTTTCAGTATATCCAACTAAGTTATGCTGTACTGCCTTTTTGTCCCATTTTAATCTCTTTTCTTTCGGTACATGGATCATGACTGTGATCATACGTATGTGACTGACATCTGGTTTCTTGCCTGTCGAGAGCTCTAAAGGCTTTTAAGGGTTTCACCCTGAAGCTAACGATCTATTTCTTCGGTTTACAGGCGTATGTACTGCTTCAGACCAAAACTTTTTATCTATGTTAGCATCAAAAAGTTAACATCTAGCTCTTTCAACAACTGTTGGGTTTAGCCGTTCACATCAACCATTTTGTTCCGGCGTATATGGATTTGTATGCTTTTATTCCAGAACATTCTGGAATGTTGTGAAATATTTGAGAATAGTCTGAAACGTTTGAAAATATCCCGGAACATCCCAGATCATTTTGGAATAGTTAAGAAAACTCTCGAATATTGGGTAATGTTCTGGAATATTGTGGAACGTTCGAAGCCTTCTTTATATGGGTGTGGCTATACATTGAGAGGGGTATATAGAGCAACATCCGTCATGCGTTTGAACAACAGTTTCTTATCAGTGAAGTATAGTGAGTGAATAAAAACAAAGAGTGAAGTGTGAGTAATCAAAGTGATACACTGACTGAATATAAATCGAAAATAAATTGTGAAAGTGTTTAAAGTATACTTATTATTTTTTTCCAACAATGCCAAACAGATTCTTTCGCAAAAACAATACAATATGTCGACGTCCTATTATACCTATTATACGTGGAACACAACAAGAAAAATACTTCAATGACGAAAACAAGGAATTACAGTAGAAGGTCATCATCATGAAAACTATCGCACTAAGCTGAGTATACACCGCATATCCGTACAATCCGAATGTTTATATGTCTGGATGTGGCTACACGAAATACGGGGACCAACAATTTTCACAGTTTTCAAGACTATTGACGGTTACCTATGCCAGATGTACAGAGAACCATCCAACGCTTAGTACTACTGGAAAACGACAACCACTGGGAATCAACACTATAAGAAGCCTCACTCAAGGTCTCAATTGAAAAAAATTAGAGACTTATTCGCCATAATACTAACAACATGTAACCCATCGAATCCAAAACACCTATTCAAAGAGAAATGAGTAATGACATACTGTACCAAATTTGATAAGCTTATCCAGAACTGGCTATGGAATTTAACGACGATATCTTCAATGAAACACTCATTCGCCTAGAACATAAATGTTCAGCAATAAAAATCCAGACCTTACTACAAATTGGGATGTTAATACCACGAGAAAATGGTTTTAGTGTGCTAAACTTCGAAATTGCAAATGAAAAAAGCTACAACATCAACGAACTACTTAAATACATTACTCACAACAAACCAGTCCTTAATGACAATAAAAAAAAATTACGTTATCATGGATCGGATCGACAACAACATTGGTGGGATTATTTACTTAGACGTATCAGGCGGCACCTAGAAAACGTTTCTAATAAATCTATTCCAGACAGAAATATGTGCTAAACAACACACCGCATTTGCACTGGCTTCTTCCCACATAGCTGTCAAACTTATGACTCTGAAGTGATGGGAGGAGCTCTACTCATACTCTCAAGAGATTTTCGACAAATACTTCCAGCTATCCCCAAGCCAACACCAGCAGACGAAATCAATGCATGCTCTGGCCCCACACACAAATACTGCGACTAACAAAAAATATGAGAGTTGAACTATCGGAAGACGAAATAATTGATTAATATTGGCCAGACAACCGCCTTCTTGAACTCAACGGTGATTTCTGCAACATAGCCACTACTGAGAATGAACTTATTAACCATTTTTTTCCAAATATTGTTCACAACTATAGTAATCGGGAGTGGCTATTTTAGAGGTAAATTTTGCCAACTAAAATAATATTTTCAACGATATCAACTTTAATATACAAAAGAAATGTCCCGGTGAAAATAGAATACGCAAATCGTTCGACACAATGGTAAACATTGAAGAAAGTGTCAACTTCCCTACAGAATTTTTAAACTCTTTGCAAGTATTAGGAATGCCATTACATTGCCTTCGACTGAAAATTGGATTGGAATGGATCCTACTAGTCAGAAATCTCAACTCACCAAAACTATTAAAGAAACAAGAATGATCGTCAACCAGGTGTCAAATAACATCTTCGAAGCCGAACTTATGACTGGAAAGGACAAAAGACACCCAGTATTTATACCAAGAATATCTCTCATCTCCATTGAACTTCTATTCCAATTTAAACTAAAAGACTGATATTTCCAATCAAATTAGCTTATAGTTTTATATTTAACCAAGCGCAAGGACAAACTTTAAAACATTTCACCACCAACCTCAAAAAATCCTACTTTTCTCACGATCGAGTATATGTAATTTGCTCTCGAGTAGGAAATTAAAAAATTTGTACATGTATACCCCGGATAACAAAATTAAAATTGTAAATAATTAGAAAATGTTTTAAATAAAAAATGTTTACCTCATATTTTGAACTTTATCCTTTTATTCCGACTACCACACAATCTCATATCAACTCCCTGAGCGAAGCCGGGTATCCCAGCTAGTAATATCATAAAAATTAAAGATTGCCTATTTGTTTGTGTGTCTTTCTTTCACGCTTATACAGCATAATGGATAATAATGAAAAATTGGCTAAAAATAATATACAATTTTTCGACCGAAAATTCTCAGGTATTATTATTGGGGAACAAATGTGTATTTATATTAGAGCGTTGAACTGAATAACTCTAGCATTTTACGTTACTACCTTGCCGCTCTTTATTTTTTAGTTTATTGCATGTAGCATTTACAATACATATTTCATTCTAGAAAGAAGTACAATTTTTTTATAACGATTCATATTCTTATCATAATAAACAGTACGTTTTAATATTCACGAAAACCTTGTGAAAAGAAATGTATTGATACTTACTGACAAAAATAAAAGTTCTTCGTTATAGCCGTTAATTTTAGCAGTTCTTTAGGTTGTGTGTATCTCCTTATTATTTTCTGATTATTTCCCAATTTTATTGCAAATATGTTAACATTTAATGAGTATTTTCATTTAATTATAACAATAATTTACTCCAATATACGTTTTCTCTAAATTATCAAATGGGTAATGCCTTATATCATAATTAAGTAAATAAATGTAAATATCAAATTGTGCATTATATATGATGACTTCCATTCTCCTTTAGTTCCGAATATGTGAAGTAAATATATTGTTGCTAATAGAGTTATCTAATAACTTTTAAAAATAATTAGAGATATTTATGTCTTCTACAATAAATGCTATCCACATATTAAATTGTTATTTAAAATCCCATTGCAATATTGATATAAAACAACTAATCTATTTATTTCCATCAGTGCCGAATTTATATGACTGTTAAATTTATTTGGATTCATTAGGTAAATATATAATTGCACCAATACCTACAATGAGAAAGGAGACAGTTTTGAGTATTTTGTTTCTGGCTATTTATTTTGGATGAATTCCACAAATCCATATCTCATAAAAATAAAACTCTCATGATATAATCAGGACTGCGGCTTTTCGTGTGTACCTATTTAAAATCTTAAGGCAATTTAAATGTTATATAAATATATTCAATTACTCAATAATTAACCCTAGACAGTAATTTTCTTAAAGGATTAACCAAATAATGCAAAAGGAATAGTCAGCGTATAAAATGATCATCTAGCACAAATCCAACACTAGGCTGATAAATAGTAATATATTTCTCTAGAGAAATGACAAGAAATTACCCACAAATTGTATTTTTCTTCCAACACAAATCAGCTTGTGAGTTAATTGGCATGAAAAACCTCGCTTCCAACGAGTTCATTTAATTATCTCCTAATTGGACGGAGCCCGTCAATTGTTAGTCAACTCATTACTGGTGAGCTTTTATGTAAAGCTCTAATCCATAATGATAATATTGTGAAAGATGTCTAGATTAGAAAGCTTTGGACTACTTGAGCTCAATTGGCTTATTTCCCTATATTTACTATTAAGAAAATAAATTTAGCTTTTATGATTTTAAACCTTGATATTTACAACAAACTTATCTAAGTTGTAACAAGAATTTAGAAATAATTGTGAGAAAATTTAAGAAAACGTTTTTAAAAATCTTATACTGAAATTGCCTAAAACGACTTTAACGCAAACAGCAATAAATTGGAAAAAGCATAGAATAAATTGGAAAAACATGATTATAAAATAAAGTTTCTAACTTAACGCCGAATATATACAATATGTGCGTCATGAGATAATACCCTAGATGTACATATTTTGTATGTAGCTTATTTTATTTTTATTTTGACTTATGCCAATTTAGATTAATTTTAAAAATACCATCCGAAGGATTTCTTGAGTTTAAATGACAATTTTTAAATGAATCTGATGAAATCCAATTGTAAATCAGTATAAAAATTTATATGTGACACGAGAATAAACGGAATATTCCCGAATTATGTCCTCCTCGGGTTCTGTATTTCTTATACAAAAGAACTAGTGACCCGCCCCTGCTTGACACGAATTTGTTTTAAGGTAGACAAAACAAAGATTGTAACTAAAATATTTTTTACCGCAATAAGATACCCTTTTACTTCTTCCCTCCATCCCCCTCTCCATGGACGAATACGTCGCACCGACTGTCATTTAAATTCACAGTTTTTACTTTTGTTTATTTTAAATATTTTTTAATTTCTCTTAAATTTCAAATCCGAATTGTGAAGTGTAAAGGATCAATTTTTATCTATCATAAGTGCTTAAAGTAGCTGATGTTTTTTTAATGGGGATTAATAAATTGACCTAAATCGCCACTTTTGTCTCGCGCACTTATTAAGCTTAAAAATTCGCCGTGGCTTCTAATCAAATGATAGTCACGGAAGGAATGCTGTCACGGACAATTTTCCATACAAATTGTTAGGATATATGTAATCATTTTGGCAGTATTAGTCATGGCATTCATTGACATCACGAACTAAAATATATATATGATAACCTAATAATCAATACGATTAGAAGTTTTTCTGTAAACCTCAAAAAAAACACACAACAAGTTCTTCTTTATTATATCATTAGGATTTAAAATAATAATTTCTCAAAATATTTTAATGTTCAATTTTCCGATATTTAACTTTCATTATTTTATCAAATGTAGGAACAGTTAAGCAATTAAATAATTTAACAGTTTATTGACATTTTGTTTATGATGGCCATTAGAAGTGAAACAAAATATAAAAATAACAAAGAAAAATGGTCAAGGTATAATATAAGCTTACATATTAAATTTTATGTAAAAATCGTATTCAAAAAGCAAACCAGTGAAAAAATTTAGTACAGTACTAATTTTAGACGTTCTGCTGAGCTTTCATGATTTTTGTTCTTTTTTATACATCGAATATATTAATTTCCATACAATTTATATTATTCCAGTGAAATATTTTCAGCCTAGTTAAAAACCCGCAATTTGCACCAAAAAACGTAAAAAATATAATTTTATATCATACCATAGCAGCGATACGATTCTTGATTACACTCTGTGTGGCTAGTTAACAAAGGCTCGTAACGTTAGTTGACTGCCACACGTTTTCTTACGTTACTAATTGAGTTACATACTGGAACACGGGTTTTGTAATTGTACTGTGGGCGACTTGCCTCCGTGAAATATTCCGAATCGAGTTGATTCTGTCCTAAGTGTTGATACGATTTTACTGAGTATGGTTATGTGGGTTGGCGGTTGTTTTAGTGTTGTACTAGATTTTGTTTTCATTTATAATCTGTGTTATGATTTCATCGACTTCGATTTAAGTAAATCGTTATGACTTATTAGTAATATGTTTTTTCACTCTTTCAATTATGAAAGAAGTGTATTTTGGGATGCATAATTCTTTGTTTTTTATATCATTATGTATTTTTAGTTATTTATTTTTTTCAGCGTTTTTCGTTAGTGTCACCTCGTGTATCGTTTAGTAAATAAAAATCTTTCATTAGCTAGAAACTATTAATATTTAAGTTAGTGTACTATTCACGTTTTTATTTATAGCTTTAATAAAGGAACTAATTTTGCAGAAGTTTGGCCGCACCGAAAGTATTTTTCACACATCGTTAGAATTGAGATTTTATTGACACTGGAGAAGAATTTTTGTCTCATTTTTTATATTAGTGTTCTTTTAGAATTTTCTTTTCTTTTTTGGTGCACTATAAGCATGAATGTTTCTAAATCGTTTTTATTTATTGTTAACAAAATATTAACCATTTTCTGTCACACGTACTTCTATTCTTTAAAGGTTTGAAATTTTGTTTCACGACCGCGATATTTTGTCATTCTGTGTTACGCTTTTTTTCCAAACAAGAACTGTTTTAAAATTTGGCTCGTGTCTGCGTGTTACTTTTATTTTTCTTAGCCAATACTTTTTTAAAGTTTAACGCTGTTTTAGAATTTGTTTGTCTCTTAAAAATGTATTAATCAATTTTGTAGATATCTTTATTTTGCTTCAAAAGTACTTAAAAATAGGCAGCTGGAATTTGAAAGTGGGATAAATTGCATGTCGTGTAAAGAAATTTCATTTTAAAAACAAAAATATGTCATATCTCTACATCATAAAGTTAGATTGAAAATATTTTAATAAAATATCGTTTTGAATTATTACAGGAAATACACTAAAAAATGTATTCACAATACCACAGTATACAGTTTTCATAATCATTAACTTTGCAGGTCTTGAAGTATAAAATTAATTCTGAAATATCTCTGAAGTTTCGACGTAAATGGAATGTTTACTGAATATAGATGAATACGAAATTCAAATAGTAGTAAGTGATAAAAAAAGATTCAGTGGTAAGTCCATAGGCGATATAAATATCATACCGGTGCAATTTGTTATAAATTCACTGCAATTAAAATAAATGACGATCTCATGGCCGAAAACCACTAAAATATTAATAAAATCCTACCTGAGCTTGTATCTTTGATATTATTTTGAATCAGTGTGTAAAAAAGAACGTAGCATCCAAAAACAACGATTTTGTTATTTTTACTGGCTTAATATAAATATAACTGTTTTTGTGATTTGAAAAGAGCGTAGATAATTGTTTTTTTTCCTTTAATTCCATGTTTTTAATACATTATCGCGGTTTATCACAAAAATAAATAGAATGTTTAAAAAACGTAAATAAATCTTATCTAGAGTACTTCATAAACAAAGGCGGATACGTTCTTTCCTAATTCGAAATGTTTATATAGGAGTGATACGAGAAATAATGAAGTATTTTGCTAAAATTATCAAGATTTTCCATAAATTATCTCATTGTTGAAAACTTGTAAACAATTTTATATGAAATTTTTTTCTTTATTCCTGCATATATTCCATTTCATTAAGTGATGAAACTTGCTAACAGATATTTTTATAGATTTCTTGAATAAATACCTCACATTCGTCTAACGGTTAAAATGATTGATATTGTTCTTTGGATATTGTTATATATATATATATATATATATATATATATATATATATACACTAGCGTGACCCGTGCGAAGTCTTCGCATTATTATTTATTCCATTATGAAGCTCAGATGATAGATCAAACAAATATTTTACTAAAATTTACATATAGAGGGGCAAGTATCAAAAGCATTGAGCTAAAGCGCCATTTTATTTGTACGTGAGTGGATTTGAAATTAAACAAAAATTTTACCGACCGTCAATCATATTGACGTTGAGCCTATAGATGGCTGCATTGCTGTTTTGTGTATATAATTTTAATAATTAATTAATTTGCAAAAACAATAACAATAATAATTTTTTTAGTTGTGGATGTCGGTAGAGCAAGCAATTATCTATAAAATAATATATAATTTATGTGGATTAGTTGTGAGGTTTTTTCTAAAAAGGGAGAGTAACATCTTAAAACCTTAGCGTATTAATATATATGATGATGATATAGATATGTTAAATAATGTAATTTGTAAATTATTGGACATTTTAAACATATTAAAAAGAGACTGAAGCTTTTTTTTAGAAAAACAGGCATTTCATCGACATTAAGTTAAACGAATTTGAAAAGTACCACAATGAGGAATAGAGTGAGTTTATTTAAATTTAAATGTGGTAAAAGAATAATTTTTGAAATTAAAAATTCTATTTAAACACAGTTATTATTGTAATTTTTGAATATATCCGGATTATCATTATTTATAATCAAATATTCTCTTTTTGCTACTAAACTCTCCGAACAGATTTTTTTAAGAAATGTGAGTTCTGTTGATTTGAGATTTACAATAATAAATATAAGAATTATAGCAATCATAAAAATAAAATTGTTAAGAAAATATCATGCTAAGAAGATATTTAGAAAATGTGGAAATATCAAAGTAATTGACATATTACAAAGAAGTAATTTAATACCACCGTAGTGAAAAAAGTAAAGTTGTTATTTCCGGATTACAAAAAAATTAAAGCATTTATGGCAAGGTACAACTAGAAATTTTACACTTTTTTAATGTTTATATGTATATATATATATATATATATATATATATATAAATATATATCATAAACGTAACTTGTTGTTGACGTATCTATGGCTTGTGCAAAGAGTAAAGGAAAAAGGAAAAATGATTTCAGATTGAGCCAAAAGTGTGAAGGATAGCTGTGACCACTTCATCAGTCTTATCCGAGAATAGAATGTTTTTAATTCCAGTGTGGGCATGCTGATGAGTAATTCCTTGTTTCGTGTGGGATGTTTTTCGTGCTTTTCAGGTGTCCAGTCCTCAGTCTTATGATTGTGGAGTTTATCTCTGGTGTGAAGTTTAGTTGAGCTGTTGGGAATTTTCTTCGTGAGCGAGTTCATACCTTTATTTTGAAACAGCATTGGCGTTGGCAAGTATAGTGAACGATGAAGTGGGACCTATAGTTCTGGCTTCTTTGGTAAGAGAGTCAGCCTGTTCGTTTCCCTTCATATCCACGTGGGCCGGAATTCATTGTTAAATGCATGTTTTTCCCTTGTTATTTCTTGTTTTAAAGTGGTGTTGCCTCCCTGTATTGCCTGACGGGCATACTCATAATTCGAAAAGATGACTACGCCTAGGTACCTCGGATTAATTCTATATGTGCAACTTAGATTTAACACGCATATCAACTCAACAGCAAACAAAGCCTTGAAAAAACTTGCCATCTTAAGAAAACTTTGTTGCTCATAATGTGGCTCGAAACCGATTACGCTTCTTAACACGTATACGTCGGTCATAAGACCGATCATAGTATACTGTACTTTATTATGAGGAAGCGTTTTTTCCTACCTTAACTGGTTTTAAAATGTAACGTGTGTCCTGTTATAAAAGTTGACAAACTTTCTAAATACGAAATATGTATGTATACTAGCTGCTTAAATTCTTATCTCCATGACAAAAATGATAGAAAAAGCAGATTATGTTGCGCATAAGTTCTGAGTAGTAATTTATTCGGACAAAAATATATAATGTTGGGAAAAGTAAAGTATACTTGTCAGTTTTTTTATTAGATTTGTTAGAAATTGCATTTTTCAGTCTATTTTTTAAAATAACTCAATTATCATATCAGTCATATATAATTTCTTTTTAAAAGATCTCAAAATATATTTACGTTTAGGAGATTGATGATGATTGATTTAAAGTAAGGAATGAAAAATACAAATGAACTAAATGATGAACAAGGAAAACGTGACGAAAATTTTACAAGTATTTTTAAGACTTACTTTAAAAAAATTCTTCGAAGTAGCAAAAAGTTCATAACCATTTGGTTAAGAATTAGAGGTTTACTATGTCTTATATAATTCTAGTATTTTTAGAAATGGAAGTACATTTAAAAGTTGTAGTAGTCTTATATATTTTGATAGATGTAGTAGTCTTATATATTTGAAAAATGTAGTAGTCTTATATATTTTATAACAGCTTGATTAGCTAAAGTATTAAATTATTAATGCATCTAAAAAGGCTAGCTGGCTTTTCTCTTATCACGACCGCTGACACAAACAAATATTTCTCGCTCATTCCACTTGTAAAATTATTTTTCCAATAAAAATGTACTGTATGTCGGACATTATTATTCCTCAATTAACAGAAAAGTAATAACTAATATTGTTTTATTCATGCAAAAAAAAGGTAATGCATTTAACGCGTATTTTTTGTATTTATAAAAAAAATCTTACTCCCTAATAATTTAAACTCACTGGGTACTTCCAGTCGACCTACAATGTTGAACATCGGTATAATTGCAGGTTTTATATCACAGGTATAGTGACAAATCCAAAAATCAAGAATCTTTAATTCTATGTGGATTTATACATTTTTACAATTAGTTTGTTTTACGTTCGCGAGAGACATAATATGCAATATATTTATAATTTGTCGCGAATGTTCTTTTGGAAACAGTTTAATTAGAAATTATATGTACCCATAAATCTTTACGAGTCCTTGATCAATGCTTACTTATGCTTAAGAGATTTGTTTAGTTGTTAGTCTTACAAATTCTGTTTCTTTGTATAGTAATTTAACCATATATTAATCTATAATTATTAAAATAAGACACAGCTTATTTTCAAACCATTAGTGTCTAATTTCTACTGAATTTTTTGCAAGTAATGGGGCGTTATTTACAAATAATTATTTCAACCTATTATTTTTCCACTACCGATTATTGAAAATAGGACTGACTAGCAGTTTACATGATCAATCAGTTATAACAGTTACATCCCTAATAGATCATTTTATTCGTGACTATTCTGGAATTTATTCCCTAAACTGTGAATATTTAATATATTTCCCTAGTTATTTATTTTAAAAATACCAATTGATGGTAAAGTTGCTTAGTAATTTAAGAATTTGTGCCGAATGAGGCAGACAAATTTATTGTATAGCTGGAATACTGTAACGGCGAATAATAATAAAAAGGATATTTACGGTAATTCTGGTATCATTTCCACACTCAAAATGCATCCAAATAAATACAATGTTTTCCCTTTGAAAGTAGAGGCCAAAGTAATTGTTAAAATATTGTGCTAAGATAATTTCTGGAAAGTTTACTTACCTTGGTTATTTAATTATTTAAGATATATATTAAATATTGAGTAAAATATTTGCTGACCATTAGTTTATCTATTTGGAATCCTTTCAAGCTTGCATTAAAATTACAGCTAATATTTATTGTGAACAATTGAGCAAAATTTCCGCTAAACTAGTACTTTATAGTTTTATTGTCTTCTTGTCCAACTGTACACTTAAGAAATTGAAGTATTTTCTTTTTAAATCGAATACTATTTTATTTTTTAAAGTAATATTAAACGCCGAACGTTTACAAAAATTGGAGCAAAAGTGAACCGCTTATCTGCCCTTAGACAAATCATACTACTACGCTTGTGGTGTTAAATTAGTTTATTATTAATGATGTAAAAACACTCTTTTTAGGAATATATGCCCAATCGTTTTTATCAAAACTCCATCTCACCCACAAATTTTCACGTACTCGCAAGTGGTTCAGTTAGAAATACAAGAAATATCATATAATCGGTATAATGTGGTGGCACCATGCATTTGAATAGTTTTATATACTTGAAATGCATTTAAAAAGTTAACTAAAATATTTATGTTCAATATAAAATGATCAGTCATGCTTGTTAACTATATCTATCCTTGGCATGATAAATATTCAGTGGCCCAATTTTCGAAGTGATATAACGTTACTCATTTTTTTTCAAGTAATTGCGGGTAAACATTTCTTATCCCACATTATGTTCTCAAATGTCGGTATTTTCCTTAAATCAATATTAGATCAGCATCTACTAAATTTTTTCTATAAAGAAAACTTGGAACATTTCATTAAATTTAGACGATTAAAAAACTTTTTTGATATAAAGTCAATATTAAGTTCTCGTTGTTGGACAGTTAGATTTTTAGTACTAATAGTATACAAATAAAAAGTCTGTGGTAGATGGATAGACAGACAGACATGACCAAATTACAAGGGTTCGTAATTTTGGTAATTGAATCCTAGAAAAGCCGTACAAAATGTTTTCCTTCGATGAATGTACTTTCTCATCCACCATACTCTTCAAACCTCTCGCGTCTGTTTCTTATTTTCGTTATCTGTATCTCTCGTTATCTATTATTACGAGATGACAATATACACGATCTGATCATTTAAAGTTGATTTACACAAAGTTTTAGTCAGAACCCCAAAGACTTCCACAAGGAAGGTGTAAATAATTAAAGAACATTTTTAAAAAATTAAGTAGAGATATAAAATAAAATAACTTTGTGAACTCCCATGGTGTATTAATTATATACCGACGTAATATATAGACTCACTCTTACTAACTGTACGCTCTTATTTTTCAAACCAATTACTACAATAACTTTACTGTCTTATTGATGTTCAAAAACTCTCTTACGAAAATATTTAAATATTGTAAATTTGTACTAAATGATAATTTTTTCAGATCCTGCTGCATTAATTTCATACTTATTTTTATATAAAATTAATGCAATAAGATCTGAATCTAATCGCTTTCCTCCGTACCTGTTTTTTTTCCTTTTCAATTGCAATATGCTTTTATATAGTTTTTAATGAGCAAATAAGTCAAATATGATATTTCTTGCATGTTGTAACTTTTTAATATCTACTTTCTGACGTATGTGTTTCTGGCGGTCAGATTGATCGATTCAGATCGATCCATTGTTCTAAATCCAAGACCAATGGATCGATCTGAATGAAATTTGTTTTGATTTGATATGAACGAATTTGAAATTTTTGGTTAGTATCTGTAACCATCTTCATTTTTTCAATTTTATGGTTTCAAAAAATAATAGAATTCTTATAAAACAAATAGTATTCGCTCATCCGTTGGTCTATAAAAGTCTTATTCTCCGTCGAAACCGTTCGATCTAACAATTCATTTGTTATTTTGTTGTGTTTCATATCCTACGAGACCTCAGTGAGATAACTAACACAGCGCTTCTACACATCACGAATTGTTTTGCTCGAGATCTTGCCTATGCTCTTCACTTTCTTCTGTCCAGTCCGCTGCTTGAACTACTTAGGAAGGCGACGTCTCTCCTCTTGAGGGTTCTAATCCAAAGTGTTATTCACAAATATAATTTTGAACAGAAAATGAATTTTGAATTGAACAAAATGTTTCTTTGTTATATAAGTAATTGAATCTATTTTTTATGAATTAATAGACTAATACATAAATAATTTCCTTAACATTGCTCCAAAAAATAACAGAAAAACTCATAGTATTTTTTGTAGGATCTACTTTAAAAACTTTTTTATTTAATCAGCTTTTTTAATATTTCACATTTCTATCTCTTTCGAGTTAACCTGAAAATGGATCTTTACCGTAGTAAGTGAAAAATTCTAATTTTTGTGAATAATAAGATAAGTAAATATTGAGGAAACGTATATTCTATTTCAAACAGTTAATTGTCATAAAGAGTAATAATAAAGTAATCGTAACTACTTTTTAAATCATTAATACTTGTTCCTATCAAACATGTCGAAATAGTTATCGCTTGTCTGCCTACTACCTACTCTTGCACTTACGGTTACGCTACACTTCTTTTATGGTTTACTTTCTGTAATTATTTTTTCGATTTTTCCCAGACTTTGAAGTGTATACCCAACTGGATTAGTGTTATTACTTAAATCGAATATCTCGATTTTATTAACGAATTATTGAACTGATTTTTGTTCTCATGTTTTTACTTGGAACCGTTAATCGTTAGGTTTTTTTAGGAGTTTTTTACCAATAGACATTCCACTGCGTTACTGACTATGCGTTACTATTCTTACTACGCTAGATGGAATCACTTTGAAGTAGTGAGACTACATAGGACGTGTGTAGAATGTAAAAATGTGCCTGAACTCGAGCGATTCTACCGTATGATCTTCAGAGTTCATAATATTCCATCCACATGAAAGAAATTAGTAAAACACTGAACTGGAGTCCCAAAATTTGAGACATCTCACATATTCCGGGAGAGGGGTATCGCTAAATTTTGTTAATTTAAAATGGAAAATTATGATAGAAGAGTACGATCTTGTCAGAAAATGTTAAGAAGCAAAAAAGAGAAATTTCGTGTTTTATAATATTGACCCAATTTTCAAAAGTAACATTATGTCTGTGGGGTTAAAGTCCGTTTTTCTATTTTTTGCTTGTATCTCAAAAACTGTTACTAATATATTTACAATTACTTCTACATTAATTATCTACATTAAATTTTCTATGAATTATGTTATTTACATTTTACTATAGGGTCAATACTTTAGGAGGTACAAGGTATCTAATTTGATAAAAATAAAACTAGTTATGCAAATTTTAATTTAGAAAAATAACAAAAGGAAATGTTACAGTGGTATGCTGACTTATCAATCAAATTGTCTTTCATCATCGTTATCTTTCATCAACATCGGTGTGTGTTCAATTGGTACATCTTACTAGCCAACGGTTAAAGATAAGACTGCGGTAATGCCTTCTTTTTGGCAACTGCATTTGCTGAAACAAACACTCTTGCATATATATATATATATATATATATATATATATATATATATATATATATCTATATATATATATATATATATATATATATATATATATATATATATATATACGTAAAAGATTATGAAAAATGTGCATAACTAAATACGCACATTACTAGATCAATTCAGAAGTTTGTTTTCATTAATTTCTTATTAAAGTAAGTAAGTAGATAGTCTTTACATATATTACTTCGGTATGTCAGTCCGTGACGTAGACCGTGTCGTGAATTTCAAATATCATTTCAAATATTTTTCTTCGAGAATATTGAAATATTATTTTAAGAAAACTTTCTGTGACCCGCGGTTTATGGAATTTTTTTTCCAAGATAATGTCTCCTGCCTTCATAACCATGATACAAACTACACTAATGCCAAACTTAATAATTAAGAGGGGAATTGAGTCATGGAATTTGGGAACCCAAATAAAGAAACAAATTCACTTTGGATTTTTTTTATATCAGATGAATATTGTGTATATTTCCATATACAATTTTATATAAATACAAAATGCCATTTTTTATTATTATATGCTACTAAATAAAAGTGGCTAATAAATAAATATGCAATGATGTTGGCATTGAAAATAATTTTCCGGACCAAAAACAATTATTATCAAAAATATTTATATTGGACTCCTTAAAAAACCAGATTCACAAGATGTCCCAGATATCTAAGAAATTAAAAAGCTAAAAAAAACTGTTTTTAACTTAATTTTTCATTCATGTCATAATTTTTTTCATGTTGCATCAATCCTCCTTGGAATATTTTTGCCATTGCTAAAAAAATATTCAGCAACTGTGCGGATGTACTCGAAAACACGAAACAAGCTTTATATTTTCAATGAAATAATAATATTTTTTGGGTGTGAAAAGGTTAGTCTGTACCATGAATATCGAAATATCAATGTAATATACTATCTTAAAAACGATGTTGAAACAATTGAATGAGAACTGAATGAAATTTTACCTGGTTGCCTTATCTATTAAATAAAAGGCACAAAAAGATATAAATTTTGGTATTGGACTTAAAATTTATACACATTATGTAACCTCTTGGCCCAAAACTAGAAACGGTATTTAAAGTGAATAAAAATTATATACTAAAGGTGCTTACATGTAAAAAAATTATAAGAGAATACATTTACAATATCGGAATTACTTATTAAACTGGCTATTTTCTTTCTACTTTTTTGAAGTATATTCCAAAGATCTCCTTTATGCTACTTTATAAATTTAGAGTAACTGATTGATATCGAATTACGACTCTCTATGCCTGATCATCGTTTTAATATATTACACGAAGTATAATTATTTGAAATCGTATAATTGTTATTTATAAATATTTCATTCCAGCCTAAACAAATTATATAAATATAAATATATACATATATATATATATATATATATATATATATATATATATATATATATATGTATATATATGTATATATATATATATATGTGTATATATATCTATATATATATATATATATATATATATATATAAATATATATAGAAATAAAACATCTCAAGGTTTTGTTTATAATATTAGTAAGACGGTAACACTGTTAAAATAATAAAACCATTTCTTGAAAACCTTTCACAGGAATCTCTTTCATGCATTGATGAAAATAGACTTTAATGTTTTGGTAAGTAGTTTGTCAAGGTACCATGTTTCAATATTATGTAATGTTTTAAAATAGATTATATTTATAAACGCTTATTTATATACTTAAATGATTTTTTATAACTCATTAAAAAATTGCAAGTATTACAATAAAAATCACAGAGAAACTTAAATTTTTAACATATCAAAGAAACGTAAAATTATTGAAAACTTCATCACATTGACAGGAATATGTCGATCAAGTTTTAAGCATGGTTCCCTAAATTTCATTGATCTAAACATTTGCATTATTTAGAAACTTATAACGTTTAATAAAATACGTGCTATAGTTTTATTACATGCCGATTTTTTTTTTAACATTTACATAATTCCTAATATACACATACTTGCAATTTTACGCTGTAGGCTATATTGTGTTTAGAGATTGGTTGACACGTTGCTAATATGTAAACTTTCATTCTTAAATTTTGCAAATATAACACAAGACAACGTTTTAAAGGTTGGATCTCACGAGAGTAACGAGTGAAACAGAGCAGGAGTAATTTTTTTTGTCTGGAAGCTAACATGTTAAACACAACCGAAATTAAATATATTCATTATAAATTTATATTATTTCATTAGATATTTTCATTTTGTTTTAAGTCCACATAAATATCCAAAAAATAAATCATTATCACGCATAAGGCATATAGTTTTAATATGGTCACACGATATATTTATATTACAAATTGTTCACAAATAAATAAAACTAAAAATGTTATTGACCAAACGGTCAATCTTTACAAATTGCCCACCTGAAGCTGTTGTCATACAACGAAACCTAGGTTGTGGTAAAAAATTTAAATAAAATAGCAATAATACTACATCGCGTAATTCCATTTGGTTTTGAAAAATTAAATTAAAATGAGTTTCTACAAAATTAACGCCAAATATATTTAATATTGCAAATTGTGCTCAAATTTAGTATCGAATGGTGTAAGTACACGCAAGGTTGTCCTTCCGTTAAAGGAAGCCTTTCCAATTGTGATGTCGATAAGATGATTATTAATGTTAGTGGTCACGTTCAAAGCTACTCTCAACAATACAATAAGTCACATACACACGTCGTTGTAACCGGCATCTCAAAGCCTCTTCATCAATGTGAAAGCAGCAAATAAAACGAGGCATGCTACGTCATAATGGGGAAGTTGAGGTTACAACATACTGCTTTACATGACTTGCATACTTTAAATATATTTTCACATAATTTCAACGTTGTTTGTGAATTACAATCAATTTTGGTCCACAATCATATATAATTTATTTAGATGAAAATACTAAACCAAATATTTAATTACCAATGAGTTTCTCGTAATTAAATCTCATTTTTCTTGTGACAGAAAGAAATGACGCTACATGATAAAGTAATGTTTCTAAATGTCAATAAACTCTGATTTTTCTTGTTAGGAATAATACAAGACTAATACCATTTCCATATCCGCACGTGGCAATGAATTTCATATATTGACCAGATATTTAGAAAATAATGAATAATTTTTTGTTTGATTAGCAATTTCATGAATAAAAGAATATTGTAATTTACATGAAATTATTTTCATTTATATGAAATTATAATTGTCATAGATAAACTGCAATTTATTACCAAATTTACTTAGACTTTGCTTAATAATTTGAAGTGTTTTTTTAGTTTTAGAATGTCATTTAATATATTTTTAATTTTTTTTAATATAGTTTGTATTTCATAAAAGGAAATAATAAACAAATCTATAAAAACAAATTCATCTTCCAAGCCGATTTATAATATTAGTGTTTATGATCAACTTTACTGGCTTTCGTTAGAATCGTCGATTTAAAATGGAAGAGAAACAAGCAGTTTACTTTAAAAACGGTCGCTAATAACGGACCACGAAGTCTTTACTCATTTTATTAAATATAAATCCTTGATCATACGCAGTTCAATTTTATTCAATGAAAAACTTTATTCCATATCACTTTTAATAGTTCCCATTTCAATGACTTTTATCTAAAATATTATTTATTTCCTTTTTTAAGATACAATAATGAAATAAAGCGAAACAACGTCTTTCCATCTACCTTTCAAACGTTTATGGCATTTCTTTTTTAAATTTTTGTTAAAGAAATTGGTGAATTTAAAATTTTGTAATTATAATTTGTAGATGCGCTGATATATAAACACAATAAAAATTCAAAATAATTTATGGATGAAAAGCCATTAAAAATATATAAGAGATGAGAAAAATATATATTAGAAAAAATTAATAAAACTGTTGTATTACTTCAAAAAGTAAATTAATAATTTTAATATCACATTAGTGTCGTTACCATAAATGAATAAATTCAGAAAAAGGAAATTTTTCCACCAATCATAATTACATTTCATTGTATTCTAGTCAGGAGCAATTTTAAAAATATTGACAAATTGAGGAAATTCTTCAATAGTTATGTAATACCATTAGTTACAAAATTATTGGATAATCGGACATTCTTAGTTATTACGAGTATTTGCATAACCGTGATACTGTTTTGCTTTTGTATCTGCATAACGAATGATCCGAATGCATTTGCATGTCTATTGCTCCTTCACGTAAAAACCAACAAATTCTTGCGGGAAAAAAGTAAGTTTTTATAATGCACCTTCTTTTTAATTAGACGGATGAAATGGATTAGACTGCCGGCTGACATTAATGAGCACAATATATGGCGCTAAATAAATTATATGATGCTAAATAAATAAAATATATTATCATATCAAAAGAGATAAAAACGTTATGTCTAATATTACAATCTTCGTAAAAAAGTTTATAAAGGCTTACGCTAATTTTGCCCATAAAGGTAATTTTTTTTGGACTCCATGGAACTAATAAATCTTTACGAATTGTATATACATATATTATAGTCGACAGCAAAATCGCAGTCAAGCCAAGGTTAGATAGTCAAAAAAGGCGATTTTTTTATTTTTTTTAGTGTTTGGGACTTAGATGAAATTCAAAACCAAAAGTATGTGTTCCAAACTTTAAGCGGCCTGTTTACTCTTAAAAATTACTGAAAACATGCCTATCAATGTCTAAAACGAAAAAAGAGATTTCGGCATTTGAATAAATGGCTTAAACAATTATATATATATATAATAAACAGCTTTGACTATAACAAATAAATATTTCTACTATAACAAATAATAATTTAACAATTTATTTATTTAGCCCATCTACAAAGTTTTGAAGTGAATCAAAATCGCAGATATTTTAAATAAAAACAGCAGATGGCGTTGCGCAATTTTTTTATAAATCATTTGATATCTTCAAAGAAAAATGACATTTGACACCTTGAGACATTTATTGCTAGTTGCGTGTTCCGAATTTTTCCGATCAAAAATGAACCAAGACTGTCTTTTGCTTTTTATATAATGCTTATTCACATTAAGAATACTGAAATAGGTTTTTCTTTACTTTTGAGAGCCTAAATACAAATTCATATCTCTAAATACAATTATATCCAAACTCCCACAAGATCTTTCGCCTTCATATTCAACATTTTAGGATTTGAATGTCGATAAATCTTGGAGTACCAAGGAGTAAAGGGAGATATATGTGCCAAATTTCAAATTTGTCTGTAGTCTTTATGGCATACGTAATATATATATATATATATATATATATATATATATATATATATATACATACATACATATGTATATATATATATATATATATATATATATATATATATAGATATACCCACACACTCACCCACACGTGTATATATATTTGGACAACTATACAATAAATTGAGTGGATCAATAATTGCAAGATTACATCACGTCTTGAAAACATTTATTTCGTTCGTGACAAACATACAAATAAAAAATTAATAATATTTTCAGAATTACGTATTTTCAGAAATATGAAATTTGTTTATAATATGAATTATTAAGATAACGTTTTTCAAAACACTTTTTTTAAATATACCGTAACAAAAAGGATACAAATTGACATATTATTTTTATTTCTTTTGTTTCCTTTACATAATTATTTTATGAAAAATTTTGTCAGTAGGTTGCAGTTCAAGTGACGTAGGGTTGTTACAACAGATCAAAAAATGAAGGAAATATGTTATGAAAAGTATTTTATTCGAGTCCGAGTGTCGCGTAACTTAATTATTACCATTCACGTGAATAATAAATATAACTCCCACGTTCAACACATTCCGTACCCACATTAAAAGTACGCTTTCAGTATTCTATAATTTCAGCTATGTATATAATTTCAGTATTATATAATTTCAGCTTTCACTACTGTATGAACCTAATTACTCCGATACTGGAAATTTTTAGCAATATATTTGTAAAATAATTTTTGTAATCGTAATTTATGCAAACATATGTGAAAAATGGCTATTAATCATTAGTTAGAAAATTGTGTATTTGAGATATTGCGTTATACATTTCTTTCAATGAATATTTTGTAAAAAAACCGTTAAATTTAAGATGAATGTATAAATTATAATAAAGTTCCTAAAATATTATTCATGTTAGATATCTTTCCGATAACTTCTATTGATATTTGGAGAAGTTTTATCTGTAATTTTCGTGTTTTTATTAAGTTTACATTTATGTTAATTATTTTCTTTACTTTTGACGTTCTGGGAGAATTAATAATGAATGATAATATAGTACACTATAAAATTAATAAAATTTTAATATGTGCTATGGAAATCAGCGATAACTTTTCTTGTTCAGTAGGTTCTTTTCATTTAGCTGTTTAACATTTGAAAGTATCGAAATAAACATGTAGCATAAGCACAACCTAAGAAAAAAAACTTGAAACGGTAATATCGACATGATATTTCATGATATGTCTGTTGAGTGTCATACCTGGATAAGATAACGTTCGTTGAATATTAAAATACTAAATATCTACTACATTCAAGAGCACTTTCAAAACCGTAAACATTAAATAATATTAAATTTAAAAGGTTTTACGGATTTCACTTATTTTGAACTTCCCTCCGAGTTTTTTGTTAAAATTAACTTAAAATTTACAATTTTAAAATAATTATTTTGGAGAATAAATGCGAAAAAATATTAAAACATGCACTGAATATTTGTAGTGTTTTAGTTAAATATCATATTAGAAAAGTTTAACAAATCATTTATAGTCACACCTGTAAAGAATACTAATAATTAAATGGTGCGTGATATGTACAGACCCCACATTAAACGTTTCCTAATTGTTTCTCTAACTCTATCCATATACTATTCCTTCCACTCAAAAACCCATTTTAAAGGGCGTATAATCTGCGCACGTATATGTTTATGCACTGGTATATTACTTTAATATTTAGGGATATGAAAAGTAATATAGTTCTGTCGTGACATCTGGGAAATCAACAAAAAGTAAAAAGAGCATTAATATACACAAAGCATTCAAATCGCGACAAAATTATTTACAACTTTACATGTCCGCTCAGTAACTTTTCCCATCAAGGCATATACTCATAATCAGTTAACTACGTTTATGACATTAAATTTTTAAAATATACGATGAAATTGGCAAATTATGCTTAACTAAACTTGTTTAGCGATGGGTTGCTTTTAATTTGCTCCCACTGATATAATTTTTAAGATTCCTTACCCAACTTATCCTAATGTTCCATTTGAATAATTTTTTGTGGCTTCCTCGCCCTTCCTTCTGTTATACAGTAAAATTTACGAATGACAAAAACAATGTATTGGTTCATTTTATATATTGGGACGAACAATTTATACATTCCTTTAAAATTACATTATCCTCGGACATCACGTGAATAAATTACGATTCTCTGACTTAAATACGATTAGATAGACGAAATAAAATTATAAGGTTTCCATTTTTTCCAATTTGATTACGGAAACCTAAAAATTCATAAAAACACTCCTTTCACGGAAGCAATAATTAGAAGTAATATGTCATCTTAATATGTCCCTTTAGTGTGGTATCAGGGCTGCCATATTGTAAACAAAATGAGATGTATTGACAAACATTTTGAAAAACGTTTAAAAATTGATGATCCCATCTAATCTTTCATTTACCGGTAACATTTGATGTAACTTCTTTTCAAAATTTTATTTGTGTTATTGTTTCTACTTACAAGTACTGAATAACTTGAAATTTTGACAGTTTTGGAATGATTGACGCGCCATGGTCACAACACGACTGGCGGTGGTGTCTCAAGCCCGACCACGTCTATGCCTGATTTAGGCATAGCGAGGCGACACGTACCGCGCCATTTAGCATATTTTATATAACTTCTGCATCTAAAAACTTAATCTCAAATA
Organism: Druceiella hillmani; assembly: GCA_039881145.1. Classification (NCBI taxonomy): domain Eukaryota; kingdom Metazoa; phylum Arthropoda; class Insecta; order Lepidoptera; family Hepialidae; genus Druceiella; species Druceiella hillmani. The sequence continues at coordinate 44,300,639 of JAYKKI010000010.1, read as the reverse complement.
AACTCTATGAAAGAAAATAGTCCAGGGAAAAATGCAATATTTTTTTTCATCATACTACTATAGCGTCAAATGTTGTATTGACATGACTTCCTGTGTCGATATTATAATTTTTCCTTTTAATTTCACTTTTTTAAACCATTCTTCGTGGCAAAATCTTTACGTACACGAGATTGATAAATGGTACTAACAATGAAATCATACAGATCTTACAATCTTTACGGCAAGATTGTCCGAAGCCTTTTATAAATCACTACTTTCTATGCTTTATTAAAAATAAATGCTTATATTTTATCCTTTATTAATCCTTACATGATCGATGTCGATAGAACAAAGAAAAAGCTATACTTCCTACCTCAATAATTTCAACAAAACCGATCAACTTTATCGTCTCATAGCTACCACGTAATACTCCTCGTATTTCGTGGTAACTACGTTTTATTTTGTTTGTAATCGATTTTGTTTGCTACGAAACAAATTATTAGATGAAGTTGAAGGAAGGTTGGTTGAAAATCAGTTTTTAATATTTATTTTTCAATTTTGCATTTCTTATATAATATACGTGTATATGTATATATATATATATATATATATATATATATAGACATATATATATATATATATATATATATATATATATATATATATATATATAATATTTAGGTATATTTATATCTTTATTAAAAAAGTAGTATTAGTGAGATCAACAAGACTAAATTATAATAAAACGAATCAAATATTATAAATTATTTCTACACTTTTGGCTCCTGTAATATCCTGTAATTGCATAAATGATAAGGCATTCAACGTGTTTCTCAGCTTATTGCAAAAATATCCAGGGAAATAAAAAGCTTTCTCAGCCTCAATACTGGCAAACTCTAGGTCCTATGCCATAAATCACTATAATAAATGCATATCGCTACGTGAATCATAGATTCTAGATCTGTGTTTTCTCTAGAGCAATATTTCTTTCCTCTTGTAGCTTGGGTATCTGTTTTTCTAACTATTCTATGACAGTTTTTAATATTTCTTTTTCAATTTTGCATTTCTTATATAATATACGTGTATATGTATATATATATATATATATATATATATATAGACATATATATATATATATATATATATATATATATATATATATATATATATATATATATATATAATATTTAGGTATATTTATATCTTTATTAAAAAAGTAGTATTAGTGAGATCAACAAGACTAAATTATAATAAAACGAATCAAATATTATAAATTATTTCTACACTTTTGGCTCCTGTAATATCCTGTAATTGCATAAATGATAAGGCATTCAACGTGTTTCTCAGCTTATTGCAAAAATATCCAGGGAAATAAAAAGCTTTCTCAGCCTCAATACTGGCAAACTCTAGGTCCTATGCCATAAATCACTATAATAAATGCATATCGCTACGTGAATCATAGATTCTAGATCTGTGTTTTCTCTAGAGCAATATTTCTTTCCTCTTGTAGCTTTGGGTATCTGTTTTTCTAACTATTCTATGACAGTTAACTCGTTGTCCTCATCATCACTACTTAGGTTACAGCTTCCATTTTAGTGTTGTGGCTAAGGTCGTCATGGATTTTTTATATTTGCTTAAATTTCAGCCTTTGCTATAATTGCACAATAAATTTTCTTGTTTCATCTGGCCATACTTTATGAATTGTATTCGCAGCTGCGGTGTCAAAAATTCTTCATTTTTAAGCAAACATGCTAAAACTTCTTCTTTCTGAAAAATACAGAAATTTGTTCACTGAGTTCGTTTGATTTAAGATCTAATTTATTAAACGCAAAACGTAATGTAGCATCCGTTTCGACTAAATATGAATCACAGCGATACGGAGATATCACTGTTTTTACTATAAGAAATCGGTCAATTATACTTGAAAGCTACATCATCTCATTTTACAGTCTAATATCAGATCCAGTAATTTTCTAAAGTATATTTTTCTAACATGTCATTTTTGAGGGAGATTTAGGGAAATATTTAACCCTTCCTCTTACTTTTTAATAATATCTTTATAAAAAAAAGTCTGGTTCTCGATTCAACTAGAAAAAAATCAATCATCAATTTCTTCAGTCTCAGTATCTTCGAGTTCAGGTTCAGATTACATACAACATTAAATTTTCAGACATACAATTTTCTGGGTTTTATAAAATACATCATCACCGCAAATGGTATTTCATAGGCATATAATAGTTGATTGTCAAAATGCTAACCCATTTTAAACATTACACTGTAGTGAAAGAAATTATTCATACAACGTTGAACCGCAATGCACTCATTTTAGTATGGTTGAACTCAGTATTAGTTTTAGGTAGCAACAGTAACTGTCATTAAAACTTTTCTGCTCATTAAATCCAAATTTGTATACTTGCTTTGGTTTAAGATTTTATTGTAAATGGCGGAGATCTATTAGTCAAAGTTTCCATAAGAACACACTTGAATAGTAATCTGAGAGTTAATTTTTTTTTATTTAAGTCTCATTCCTAATATTTCTGACTTAATTCTGAACATTTTTAGCAGTAGTTGAAATACTGGCTCTTTCGGAATCGTGCCCTGTCATATCACCAATAAGCTTAGCTTCCATGTGGATAGGTAAAGCTCCAATGGAATAACCAGAAGCTTATATTACTTTTTCGCAATGTATGCATTCGGCTGTTTGCCCATTATGTCCGTATTTGTTTAAAAAACTCCTTTTGCGCGGCTTTTTCTAATGATCTGAAAAAAATAATTGAACAAAAATTAATTTCATTGAAAGTTTTATAAATATTACATTGGTTATATTGAAAGAACACATACACTAGTTATCTTAATTCAATTAATAATGTAAATGGTTTGTTTTATGGAAATCGGTCTTATTGGATTGCAACATTTACAACATTCTCAAAACTCACTTAATTCAAAGGTATGAAAAAATGTTCTCGTCTTAAATTTATATAAGTATAAATTTAGTAATTTTATTGGTAGGTTTGGTATATAAAGTAATCAAATTAGTTAGTAGGTAAATAAAAAAAAATATTCACATGGTGGTATCTTGCATGTATAATTTATGACCAAAACGAATAGATGAACATATAGTCAATCGATTTATAATTTATTTATAGCCGCGACAATGGCCCACAATATCACAATAACAAATCAAGATAAACACTAAAAACAAATTGATTATTCAGAACCGGTTGATTGAGTCAGTGTGAATAGGATGAGACACGATTGAGCAATGAATAAAGTTCTGTTTTAATTTTAAAGCACTATTCACGGTCTTCCGGAAAGGGCATTACCCGCACTGCATTGAAATTTGAGAGGGTTTCCTTAAGTTAGGTCATTAAATTATTTTGGACTTTATTGTTTATTCGAAAAGATGAATTCTTGCGTAACATTCGTCATGGCGTGTATGAACTATTCGAGACTAAAATAAATTACGGAGATTTACTGCCACACAGTACAGACAGTGTTGGCGTTATTTTCAAAGATATTACATTATAACCTATATTGGATTTTCGCGTAATCTTACACGTTTTAATCATGTAATTTAGTATAAAACGATGCTCTATCGGGTAGATATTTTTATTAAGCAAGGAATTTTCTTTATCTCTTTTTATTGTTAAGTCAAGGTATATGTAATATATAATTATGGCATTTTATTTTTGAGTTACGGTTTTATAAAAGTTCAAAATTAGTCCATAACTTCGTAATTGAAAAATTATGGAATGTGAACCCTAATAACCGTCCACTGAAAACAAAAAAAATGTGCCGTTCTTTTTAGTAAGATTGTTTTAGGTGGAAAGTACTGGCAGTGTACTAACCAACAGAATTGTCACCAAGAAGCATAGGTATCTCATTTTCACGTAATTATGAAATTATTTATTGAGATATAATAAATTAAAATTACAATTTACCTATAGAATATTTCCGTCGTCATTTTGAAATTGTAAGACCATCAAATTCTTGTCAACACAGTGGTAGATGTTTTCAAAGATTGTCATTCGGTTTTTCCTAGTAGCCAGGTTAAATGATATAATTGCTTCTGTAAAGCTAACCAATAAAGTTTTGATAATCTACATATCACGGCTGACAATTACAGGCCAATCAGTTTTCACTTATTGATCTAATTGAGTTTTATTTGGCAATAGCATGTTAAAATATTATCACATAATCTAGGATGTTAAGCATCCTACCGTACTGGTAGTAGGAAAAATCCTGACAAACCTAGATTTTTTTTAATTTTTGTGTTCTCTTAAAGGCTTATAACTATTAAAAAATAATCGTACCTGATAGTTTCATGAACCTATACCGATAGTTTCATAAACCAAAAAAAATCATAATATGAAATTTTTTATCTTTGTCAAAATATTGGTTTTTAAATGTTCTCAAAAGTAAAGTCGTTATCTTTTTTTAGGTTAAAGATATCGCCAATTGCAAGACAATTAAGTAAATGATAGCTCAGATTTAATTAACAGTGACATACTGTCATTGGCAGGGAAATTATATTGACATACACAATGAACTCACCTGAATCGTGTTGGGACTATGATTATTTGGTTAACGAAAACTTCCGCATTAAAATCAATATTTTCAAGCACGGGTGACGTGTTGTCATAAGTTACGCAATTTCATTATTCATCTTGTTGGAGTACATCATCATATCTTGGCTAAATGTGTAAAGAAACATTATAATTTATTTACTCCTGTATAAAAAATAATAATATTTCCAATCTATTCATAAGTGTGGGAAATATAAGTTACCATAAACGAAAAGTGTCTGTTTAAGTCATCGTATTCTTCGAGCCTCTCAACCTTCGACTTTTATGTTTTGTTAGCTGTTAAATATATAAGTGACAAATAATTTTGAGACACAGACCGTCTTCAGATTGAACTTACTCAATTTTTCGATCAAAATCCCAAAAAAATGTAGGAAGGAATTTTATCTCTGCATATTCACAGTCAACGAATTATAATAATATATTTAATAACACCAATTATACTTATTTAAATTTAAAATAATTAAAAAATATTAACTTCCGGCCAAGTTTGGTAGTGTCCAGTAAAATAAGTTTCTATAAAACAAAATTATGCTACATTTTTACGGTAATATTTTTATTATATTATAAAAACATTAGTGCCAATTTGTGACATCATGATTATCAATAATTTCTATATCATATCAGGGAATTATAAAAAGATGTATGTTTATACAGCACAGACCAACAAACCGAATACCGATATTTTTCTATATCCATCAAAATGTGTTAATAAATATGAAATATCTTATCAGTGAGTATCATTACACAGTTTACCATTTTAATTTCAAAATAGACATAAACTCTGTAACAGTACTGAATAAATATATTATTTATACGACTCAAAAATTCGACAGAATCTAAATCAATACATTGAGATGAGTATAAATGGCGAATTTTACTTAAATTGTTACTTTTTTCAAAAACCGCTTGACACGAAATTTGGTGTACAGATAAAATATATTGACAACATATGGATTCAATTCTTGGAAGTATTTACGTTTTAAACCTGAGTGGTAGTGAAAAAGCAGTAAACATTTATTTGTTTAACTTTCTTTATCGTGTAGGAGATTATTAGAAGAAGTGAGTTAGCGACAAGGATGCCAGAAATAAATTATTTTAGAATTGTGGGTCGGATATTTTCAGAGATATTGTCTAAAAAGTCCACGTAATTTTTTCTCAAACCGTTTAAAGGAAATATTTAAAATAAGGCATGATATGAAATTACTTTAACCAGCTTATATTTCAATTACCAACTCTTAAAAATATTTATTTGAAATTTTTAAGGAGGAAAAAAGTATTATACTTTTTAAGTCCTTTCGTAATGTGTGAGATATCAATTAATTTATTTTGATTTTGTAAGATCGTTCAAGTTTCCACAAAAATGTATCCCCTGTTAGACACCTCGCCAAACAATTTCAACATTATTTTCTTTATTTTCATTTGTACTTTTATCATATTGATGAAAGTGTTGCGTAAACATCCTAGAGAGGATAAGTGAAAGTAAGGGAAGAAGAACGTTTTCAAAGGAAATGTTAGTGGATAAGTACGAATCATAAGGAGTCCTGTGCTTTTACAGAGACTTATAAAATCAACAGTGAGCATCCGATTCAATACGTACTTTTTATTTGAAGTGCTCAGAGGAACGAATAAAATTATAAGCTTCGTGCGGAAATTTGTCCTGCTTTGAATTACTCCATCAAAAATTTAAAATAAAAGCAAAACTAATTGGATTGAAACCAGACAAAACTAGGTATCTGCATCATCTATAGTATCAAAACACGTCATATGAACACGTCACACAAAATAAAAACTTTATATAAATGACAGATTTAATATAGTCAAAGCTAATAATTGCTAACCGGGTTAGTAAGGTAAAACGTAGTAGTAGTAAGTAGGATAAATATTTTATATTTAAGAGTCAGAGAGAGAGAGAGTAGAAAGTAGTTAGTGGGACAAATATTTTATATTTAAGAGTCAAATAGCAGAAAAAGTACTAACCTACGATTAAAATGCATATCCTGAAACATGTTTAAAAATAGAGAGATTATTTTTCAATATTTTCTTTCCTCCATCCTCAACCCCAGGCCCCAAAAATTAATTAATATCTCTTCAGTGGTGCTTGACTGAAGCGCGAACAAATAAACAAGTTCATAGCAAACAGGGAATGATTCCAAACAAAGCAATATTTGCTTTCTATTACTGTGATTTTATATCCATGATAAAATTAGAGTAATAGAAAAGAAATGAACTATTTTATACACATGTAACACTGTAAAATTGATTACGTCTCTGTAAGTGTACGTTTTCATATTGTCGTCTGTCTCTCGATATCCAGAAAATGAACTTCCTAAATACCCATGCGAACTCATGTAATTTTTCTACAACCACCAACATTCATAAATCTATATGAAATATAGATTTATGAATGTTGGTGGTAGTGACGCTCTGATCCGGAAAGTAAATAGAACGTAATTTAGTTAGCATTCTTAACCAGAACTAAATATTTCCCTTCGAAATTTGTCAAGAGTCACAAATTCCATTTTTATAATTATTCCGCTTCGATGGAAAATAATATGGTAAATAAGACGGGCAAACACTTCTTATTTAAAAAATCCTCTGTAAAATTCTATAAATGTATCGGTTTAAGAAAGTCTCGATTTGCACAAACTAAATTGATTTTGTTTTGAACTCAAAACAGTTTAAAAATATATTTACTTTAACATTTTTTAATACCAAATAATATTTTTAATCGGCGGAGCATAATGGATTGCATTCTAAAGCCACTTAATTTGTCGCTTGCGAAAATATTTGTTGGAAGTCCGTTTTGCGTAATGGGAATATCCCTCCCTTCTAGCAGCATGTTCCAAGAATTTCTGGTTAGTTTTGCCACAGATCGTTCTGCGACAAAATTCTGCTACCTGATCTACCTCCCCTCGTTCCTATCCCGTGTAGTCCACCTACCCTCTGGTAAGTGGACTACACGGGATAGGAACGAATTATTAAAATATGTGTTTACTTCATGCCCTATATTAAATTTGTTAATACTTAAAATTTATATTTTTGTTGTCTATATTAAGTTTGAAGATATTTATTTAAAAATCACAAGTTTCCGTTTTCATACTATCGATAAAATGATATATTATTTAAAAAATACTAAGGTTTTAATATTTTATAGCGTTAAGTATCACTTTTACAACTCGTTTTGCGAATTTATTGTCCTAGCTATTGTGCTTGAATTTTGAAAATTATTTTAGTACAGTCATAGATTTTTCATACACAAAAATCTGAAGAAAACTGTGGCCACAAATCATGCTAGATATTTTCAAGTTCCGCTGTAAGTATTACGGTAATTTAATTCCAAAAAAGCTTTTGTATCACTGGTATCGACAGCGAGTGATATTATATTTCCGTTCAGGGGCCTTTTCTCAAGGTATGAATAAATAAATTATTTTTTTATATTTACCGTGCAGATAATTGTAAGTATTACATGAAAGATAATTTGGGAAATCAAAACGAGGAGCCAAATTTATAGGAAAACGCTCAACTCTCTGTCGAACAATATGTAAAATAAGATAATAATGAGATCTTAATTTAAATTTAGGAGACCCATCAAATGGTAAAATTCAAAATTAAATAATTATGGAAACAATAGATGCCGTTCTTTTAAATGATATGCCGTATTTGCTTCCTCCAAAATTGCCATATGAATATTCTGAGTGTTAACTTTTCAAATATTATTCATAGTGATGTATGTACCCTGTAAGGCCCTTCGTACACAATGCAACTCAAGTGGCCGATACCAACGTGATGATAATGTGCTTATAGACTCGCTAAATATATCCTCTATCACACTTAAAATTGGTCGTTTAAATGATCTTACCTGTGTTGGAGTCATAATATTCAGATCTGGTAGTAAATTTAATAAAAATATCTTGTTAGCTTAATTATTTTTAGGGTCATTATTTATGCCCATTTAATGTTTTAAGTACACAATAACACATTCATCAATCTCATTTAATTTCTTTTTATACTTTTTATTTCTTTGTAGGCTGAGATAGTACTGATTGTGGACTTGTTATCCGTAAAGTATTTATCTTTGGTGAAGGAGAATGTTAGGAGGGGTTTTCGGTGAATGATAATTCTGATCATGATGGTGATGCAGATGCTGCATTCGGATAGGTTTCTTGTGCACGATTATTTATTATGGTTTCTATTTCTTCAGATTGGGCAATATTTTGTAAATTCCGGACATTTTTGCACTTGTCTTTATATACGGCATTACAAACTACATTGCATCTTTCAAGGACTATTTCTTTTTTTTGGAGACTTTAAGTTCCGTACGAGAGTAGAACGAAGGTTCTTCCATTTTTCCTTTGCTTGAAGTGCTGTAAGAAAATACAAAATTATTGCCTTATTTTCAATTCTGTTTTTATTTTGTTTCAGATATTTTGTGACCGGTTACTCATTTACATTAGTATCTTTATATTTTGCTTGAAAAGACGGTATAGTATCAAAAATTGTCGCAGAAACAACGATTATTATATGAGTAGTCTTAAACGATATCTAGATACCAAGCCCAGATACAAATCAAGGGAATTTGATAGCAGAACCCTGTAATCGATATGGAATTTACTGCATTTTTTAGGGGCTTTAGATGAGAAGCACACAAGAAGAGAATCATTACTCAACTCAGGATTAAGTAATTTAAATAATAAATTATTTAATTATATTATTCTCTTGGCATACAGTGACGCTGACGGCTTATTTATTTTTATTGAAATAGGATTTACTGGCAGAAATAGTGACGGTGGTGTATTTTGTTCTTCAGCAATCAAATATTACATTGCTGCTTCAAAAAAAAAAGAAATACTCCTTGAAAGATGCAATGTAGTTTGTAATGCCGTATATAAAGACAAGTGGAAAAATGACCGGAATTTACAAAATATTGCCCAAACTGAAGAAATAGAAACCATAATAAATAATCGTACATAAGAAACCTATCCGAATGCAGTATCTGCATCACCATCACGATCAGAATTATCATTCACCAAAGACCCGTCACATTCACCTGATTTTCCTTTTACGCCCTTTTTAAAATACTCATTTGAAGTGTAATTGTATAAAAAAGAATATTTCTCCACTTCGGAAACAAACTTAATATTTAATAATTGCTCCACTATATTTAAAGTAGTGGTCGTCGTGGTGTGTTGGGTTGATCACAAGGCATACGGCCTTTGACGATGCGGAAATGATGCGGCACCGCGGGGTTCCGGGTTCGATTCCCGGCCGTTCGTCGAACGAGGCTGGACTGGTGTTAGGGTTGGCTGTAAAAGATTGCTCTCGTAGCAATAAGTTAGCCAAATGTATCAATTAGATACATTAAAGTAGATAAATAAATAAAGTAGTCACAACTTGCGTGGTGACGAGTAGTTCCAACTTGCGAAGTGTACCTCTATAGTCATGACGATACGAATTATATTTCGACGTATCTTAAATTTAAAAAAAATAATAAAAATCTTTAACATGTATATATATATATATATATATATATATATATATATATATATAAATATATATATATATATATATATATATATAATATATATATATATATATATATATATATATATATATATTTATTAAGAAGCTAAATACAAAAGGTTTTGACTTAACAAAGTTTTGTATAATAATAGTTCTAAGCCTATTAAAGACAGCTTTTACGGAACTTCCTCAAAATCGATAGTAGTATTGGTTTGCAGAGTTGGATTACTACGAGTTTGCAGATATATGAGATTTTCTTGTTCTTTTATAAATAAAAAAAAACAAAGCAGTGGGCATATTATATGGCCGCATTGCTCGAATGAATGAACCTAAAGTTTCTTTAAGTCCCGCTAAAAATATTTTTAACGTTTGTGTTTTAAAAAAACTACGTTTGCATTTTATTAAATTTTTATCGACATCGTATATAATTTATATTCGTATATAATGCATATAATTTATAATTGTGTTAAAATAGTTTATGCATCTTTCATAAAAAGATTGGGGATTTTCAAAATCACTTTGTTTTAAATTAACAAAATCACAAATCTTTTAAATTGACTAAATCATAAATGACATATTCTAAGTGTTTTCATACCTTTGGTTCGCGAAATTCTGAATGAAAATTTGTTTAATATGGGCCCACGTTTCGGCTCCATTTTTATTTATTGTTTCCTCCGCTTTATCTTCTAATTTTCCGATCAATACGTTTAGAACTACGGAGTTGTGAAAAGAGTTAGGATATTTATCATTGTAATATTCAAGTAATATAACTTCGCATATTCTCAAATGTCTGTACATTTTATTCGGGTCGCCATTGAATATCAAGTACTGCGTTATATACATTACTATCCATTTTATAAATAAAAAAAATGTGTGAAATATTTGTGTGTAAAAAATTTAATGAAATATGTGAATTCAAATAGTGTGTGTAATAAGTAAATGAGGTAAAAGTGGAATCAGACTATGTAATTGACACAATTTTTAAATTTATTAATTTAAAATCAAAATGAAATTTAACAAAGTTAACACCAATACATTAAAAATTTATAGATAAGGTACAAGGGATGCAAGAGACTGTGAAATAACAAGATCGTACTTACAGTGACGTTTGTCCTTTAGTCGTCGCAGCTTCTCCCAATTCTGATTAGTTTGTAAAGAAGTAGGTTGAATCTTTGGTAAACTGGTGAACCAGAAAACCAATAACGGTTTATCAGTTCCCGAATATCCTGCCGACTGCGCCAATTATGTTTTGATGTATTTTGAATAAAAAAAAATAAATGAAAATGATTAACACATATATATATATATATGTGTGTGTGTGTGTGTATATATATATATATATATATATATATATATATATATATATATATATATATATATATATATATATATATATATATTAGGCTGTCCCTTATTTTTCAAAGTTTTTATTTTGTAACGCATACTTTCTAATTTTTTTTCATTTGGCCATAAAACACTCGAAAATAAATATTTATCTTATTTGAAGCACTGCAACCCGTGCAGAGTTGAGCGCGAAACATGTTCATACAGGTAACGCGGATGACCGGCGCGTACTCGCTCTTATAGTCATCTGTTTCCGAGTTTTCACCGTAATTAACGTGCATAATTGTTTATTTTCAAGATGTCAGTGGAACTTAGAAGTAATAAGAAAAATATTTTCTTGGTTGGTGAGATAAATCACCAAATAACGGGTGCAAAGTTGCCGTCTAATCGTCAAGTTCTCTAAGTTCTGTTTTTTAATATTCGCGAGGTAAAATTGATTGTTAATGAAAGCGTAAATCTTGTGATTCGTGAGTGCATCATATTTTGGGAAAAAGCTAGAATACCTACCAGAGCTGTACCTAATTGTGTGAAAAAACTTGTGGATCTTTACCATGTTTGGAGAGAGCTACAAAAAAACTGTGAAAAAACACAGGACGTTTATAAGCACCGCGAGGAGAAGTTTCAAAAAAATTTAGATAATTTATTTGATATCGCGCGTGCCGATGCTCTACAAAGAATCAAAATAGAGGAAGACACAATATTTTTACGAAAAAAAGGGAGCCAGGGCCTTCGGGTTGCTTAGCGGGTATTGACAAAAAGTTAGTTGAGAAAGTAGAAAGAGTAAGGCAGAGAAAACTAGGAGAAGAGGAAAAAAGACTAAAGACTGATATGAATTTATTGACTTCAGACACCTCTATCCCACCTCAAGACCTTCACGAACAGTCTACCAGTTCTGACGAAAGTTTGGAAGAAAATTTACCTTCCACCTTGCAATCGCAATCCGTGACTTCGCTATCTGCTACAAAAAGAGGAAGGACCTATTTTATTAAACTTAAACTAGTTGCAGCTTTAGATAGATGTCAACTAAGTGTAAGGGATTCTGTTTACATACTTCAGGCTGTTGTAGAAGCACTTGGTCTCAATTGTGAAGACTTTCCTATCGGCAAGTCTTCTATTCAGTTCTATTCAACGAATTCGGACCCAAATGAGAAAAGAGAGAGCAGAATCGATAAAAACTGATTTTCAGAACAACGTGCCTGAAATTGTAACTATTCATTGGGATGAAAAGCTATTGCCCGGTTTAAATGTGACAGGTTCAAAAGAAGAACGCCTGCCAATTCTCATTCCATTCGGAGAAAAAGTCCAACTTCTAGCAGTGCCAAAACTCGATAGTTCTACTGGCAAAGATCAAGGTGAAGCTATTTTAAATGCCCTTTCTGATTGAGATCTCAATGACAAGGTACAGATTATGTGCTGCGACACAACGGCTTCTAATACAGGCCGCTTAAATGGGGCTTGTGTGCTCTTGGAGCAAAAATTAGAAAGGGAATTGTTACTTTTTGCTTGCCGCCATCATATGTATGAACTAGTGTTGAAATGTGTGTTTGAATCAAAGATCCATCAAGTTAGTAGCAGTCCCGATATCTCGTTATTTAAAAAAATTAGAGACAATTGGAAGAACGTTAATGCAACTGCTACCGAAACATGTACTGATTTTGTAAAGAAATAGTTTTGTGAAACGATGATTAACGAATTTATTAATTATTATAAAAAAGAACTACTGAAATCTATTATACGTGACGATTATCGGGAGTTGATTGAACTGTGTATAGTGTTTTTGGGGGGAGATAATGAAAAGAAATTTAACATCAGACCACTTGGCGCCATGCATCAGGCAAGATGGATGGCAAGAGCTATTTACTCTTTAGAGATATGCTTGCTGCAATCACAGTTTAAAATGAGTGCTAAGGACAAACGAGCACTGCAAGATGTTTGCTTATTTATTGCAATGGCTTATGTAAAGCCCTGGCTTGAGTGCAATTTGGCGGTAAAAGCCCCGAATCGAGATTTATGTTTCTTAAAAACATTGAAAAACTACGAAACAGTTGACCAAGTGATTTCTAAAGCAGCTCTGACCAAGTTCAGCCAACACTTGTGGTATTTACCAGAAGAAATAGTTTTATTTTCATTATTTGATGATGAAGTTGATATACAAACCAAAGCTGATATCTTATCGAATTTACAAAGGGAAAGTTTGTATGATTTTGGGAAAAGATAAATTCCATCGAAGGAAGAAATATCTGCTTCTTTGTACGGTGAGTTGAATAAGTGTTTTTTTTCATTTTATCATTAGGAACTGTGATAATTTTGTTAATATATTTCTTTTATTGTTTCAGAAAAACGTTTGAGTGATTTCGTGACCATAAAGAGCACAAATTTATTATCGCAGTTAAAAATTGATAACGCTTTTCTTTTTCCAAGAAGATGTCTCTTCATGAGCACAAATACCTTCCTTTCAGGAAGGTAAAAAAAAAGTTATGCACTTGAGGGCAGTCAGTGACACAGCAGAGAGAGTTGTGAAGCTCATGCAAGATTTTCATGGATTAATAACTGCTGCAGAAAAACAAAAACAGTTCTTGTTACGTTGTGTACAAGAACACAGAAAGTTGTACCCAGATTGCAAGAAAGATACTTTGAAAAAAAAAAGTATCCTGAATCCTGAATTATATATCTTTTTCAATTTTATGAATAAATACATAACCTAGTTTTCTATTATAAAATATGTATTTTGATCATAATATAGCTTACATGCAACTAAGTCTTCTAAAGCCGTTGTTTAGAAAAACAATGATGCTTTGTCGGCACGGATTGCCATTGTCATATGGCGATGAAATTTTGCACGAAGGTAGCTTTTAGTACTGTAAAAAGAATTAGAGGGTATGCGTTACAATATTTAAAAGAAAAAAACAATCGGTGATATAAGGGACACCCTAATATAAATATATATATATTTTTACTACGGAGCTGAATGCAAAGTTTTGTATTATAATGACTCGAAGCTTATTAAAGACGGCTTTTATATCTAACGATGTGTGGAGTTGGAATGCAGAACATGTGTGTAGTTGGAATGCGACATTGCAGGACAATTTGTTTATTTTTTTTTACATGTTTTGCAATTTTATTTAAATCTAACATTTGAATTGTACAAAATACGTAATTGGGAATAAAATTTATTTCAATTTCTGTATTTTATTTAAATCAACAATCTTCGTTTTGAGCACAAATACTTCATATAAATAATACTTGGATAAAATATCATCAATTATAAAATTCTAATAAATTTCAATTACGGAGCTAATGTATAACCAATATTTGTATTTACAAAAGCTCCAATAATGTAACTTGAATAGGATTTCACAGGAAAGAAATTAAGTAAAAATTTGATTTTTAAAAAACTGTCTTATTCTTAAATATAAATCAAACAACTAATCCTTGAATGTGTAGATTACTAGTCACGTCCTATTACTAGTGTGACTATTACTAGTCACGTCCTAATAACAATGTCATTGTTTAACGTGGATAAATTCCATATTTATGAACCACTCCGTCTTCTCGGCGACTTTTTTACGGTTCGTAGAACACCATTTCTCGGAAGGCAAAATACTTATTAGAATATATGATAAGGCGCGATTGAAAATAATAAATAATTTCTCTGAGCATAACGAGTTTGTTAGATTTTCTCAAGTCATGAATATCTGTTAAACTGTTATTATGTAATACGAACATGTTTAAAAATTTAGTAGCGTCGTTATGTGAAAAGATCTTTTGTATCCAAAAGGCCAAACACTAATAAAGAAAATACAAAAAAAAATACTAATGTCCGTCAGATCCACACACTTGAATATTTTATCTGAAGCATAATATTTCAAAAATCCTAGTCATTTAAAAAATAAACTACCTGTACCTCAAAGTCTTATAAATTTAAAGTCGATGTCATAGGATAGTAATTCAAAACCCGTTAATAATTTACAGAGGCAACATGGAGCTTCCAATACATTACTTTGGAAATATTTATTGAAGATATCAATTCATAGTTGTATATTTAATCACTGACTTTTTATATCGTTTCTCTAGCCTATCATTATTTCTATGACTATTCCTATTAAAATATATAAGAGCCCCCGATTTAGTTCATTTCAAATCTAATTTATTCATTCTTTTCTGGTGTACGATAAACGCTATATGGTTATTAGAATAATGTGTATTCCTATAAGCGATATATCATATAAGTTGCAAAAGTTTCTACTCAGACTAACCTGGAAAAATGTTGTGAAAGAAATCTCTATTTTGATTGACATTTTTTGTAAAAAAATACTTGTTGGACAAGCTTGTCGAAAACAATTTAAACCGCGTGAATAAAGTTCTTGGTAGATAAGAGACCAGCGAAATGTGTTTAAAAATACGTTTAAAGTATGATCCTCTAGCCATCGACATCTTTTAAATATGTTAACGTAAGTTAAGTAAAGTATTTTATTTAGAGATGAATTTTTTCACCTTTTTCAAATCAATGGCAAGGAATAACGACATTGAAAATAACTAATTTTTTCAGAAACTGCTAATGAAATCTCAATTTTATTATAAAACTTATAATTCTATGGGGCGCGTAAAATAAAATTTACATATGTATAGAGGAATATTATAACATTGTTTTGTTATTATTAGAGATGAATTTTTTCACCTTTTTCAAATCAATGGCAGGGAATAACGACATTGAAAATAACTAATTTTTTCAGAAACTGCTAATGAAATCTCAATTTTATTATAAAACTTATAATTCTATGGGGCGCGTAAAATAAAATTTACATATGTATAGAGGAATATTATAACATTGTTTTGTTTATATAGCACTCTATATTAATTGAGATATTCATTTGAATCATTATCTATGAGTACTAGGACAATTTCATGCATATTGATCTAAAACTATATGAAACGTGAGGCTGTCACGAACGAACGGCGAGGTAAGCAAACCTGAAAAGTTTCTGTACACTGTTTGAAATAAAAGACAAATTTTAAAAATATACAAAAAAAATAAAACTGTAAAGATCAAGACAAGAGATAATTATACGATTTTGGAATTCTCTTCTAAAGATAAAAAAACTTAAAAGGATTTGTTCTTAATAAAAGTGTAAATACTGAGTTCTAGTTGAATAAATAGATTACATACGAATATACTATAGTTGATAAATGTGAAATATGAAGGGAAACAGCTCATATAATTTTGTCACTTATGCATTACAGAAAAAGAAAGATCAATATTTGTTCACGACGTCGGTAGAAAAACAAAAAAAGCTGTAACGCTGACAATAAACAAAACGCAATCTGGTAAGCTGAAGAAACAGAATATAAAAAATCATCCATGATTCAATTGTGTGTATGTATTCTTTTTGGTCTATAAAAAAATAATTCTAAGGGTTACGTTAATATTCTCTGTTAGAGTCAACGACATGAAACAGCTTAACTATTACTATTTTAATGTACGCGAATTAAAGAGTTGTCGTATTTTAAAAAGTCTAATACGATCAAAACAACAATCTCGGTTAGGTTCCCTGTACAAAGTACATAACGATGATTATATACAATATTATGAATATGTATATTCTCTGAATATTTTTAGCATGGATATGACCTCGATAGCACATAAGACCAAGATCAGAGAACCTCGGAAGATAAGTTAGGCCGTACGCCTGCGCCAAGTCGTCGACCATCTTTTTTGTAATATTTCTCACTCGATTGAGGAAATATGCTAGGCATTTAGTAATTCGTTTAGTTGAGTTGTACTGTAGATTAATATACGTAATACGAATGACTGTGTACAATAGAAATATGTATTTTATTTTATATGTTATGAAACCTATATTGTTTCACAACAACTTGTATCTATGATCATCTCATCTCAAATCTCATATGGTTAATAATTTTAAAGTTATCATTTTTACACGAGTTTAATATCTCTGTGCGCGTAATTGACTCTCTCTTAATTTAAAGAGTTAACTTCTTAAATAGTAATATTCTTCTAAATAGTTTACATTATATTCTTCCAAATAATATATATATATATATATATATATACATATATATATATATATATATATATATATATATATATATATATATATATACACACATATATATATATATATATATATATATATATATATATATATACATATGCATATATACATACATATAATATTTCTGTAATGATATACTTATTTCGTATATTTTCTTCTTACAATTAATTGCGTAACAGCACATTCGTTTTATAATATTTCAGTTTGGTTTATTTATTTCTCCATGGATCTACGATTTTTTTTCTCCTTCTTTGTTATTTTCAGAACTTATATTTTAATAAGCCCTAATAAACTTTTCAAATTTTCATGAAATTTCTTTTTTAAAAATACGTTATATATGTTTTTTTAATTTTATAATTTGTTGATAATCCGATTACGTAAGTGTATAATGATTTTGAACTTTTTGGTCTTTATTAATATCATAATTTTCTTTTTGATTGATCCGTATAATAATAAGTTAAGTACGGGAATTTCACAAGCTTTTTCACTTTTATTATGTAAAGAAATAATTTTTTTGAAGATAATCAATGCACAAGAATTGGATCTAATTCTATAATGTGCTAGCGGTTCCCACCCGCTTCACTGGACATATTTAAATAAAAAAGAAATTATTAATCATACATTTAGGTTCTAGATTTCCAATGATTTTATAATGTATATATATATATATATATACATATATATATATATATATATATATATATATATATATATATATTTATATATATATATATATATATATATATATATATATATATTTATATATATATATATATATATATATATATATTCATATTATTTGTATTGGGGTTTTATAAAAATTATATATCTAGGACGTAAAAAAAATTATTTGAAAAAGAAATTAGGTAGCTAGTATTTGTTCTACGTGCAGGAAATTTATAATCATTGGATAACACCTTCAGAAATTAATGAAAATTTAAATTAAAAAACAAAAAAAAACGTTTAAATTAATAGTAATTGTTTAAGAAATACATTGCAGAACAATTTGAATAAAAATTGGGGTAATTTTCAATGTTCCTTAAAAACATTGATTCAGTTAAAATTATAAAAATAATGGATTTTTAGACGTGATAACTTTGCGTTTTTACGAATTTTTATTATATTTATTAAGTGTCTATTAAAAAAGTTAAAAAAATTATTTAACTACTTAATATTTTCCTTTAACAAAGCTTTCTATCTGTTTGTCCAGTAACAATTTTGCAATTATGACATGTCGATTGTAGGAATTTCGGCCTTGATACAAAAGCTATGTTATTTTGGGCTATTTAGGAATGCACAATAATCTAATGAATAAATCTGGCCGTTCAAAATGCCGCGTATACATCATAGCATCTTGAGTGAAAGCGACACACAAGTGAAAGAAGACGGTAATACAATCATATTTCCCAACTCTGAAAACTTAACAACTGTTTTTGTAAAGTTTTCAGAGTTGGGAAATATGGTAATAGCATGGCGTCTTTAAGATAAACGTATTCCTCACTTCTTAGCTTTATTGTATGTCACAAATAAAATTATGTCTTTTGATCTCAATTTTTGCAAACACGTTGACTAAAAAATTATATAAAAGATTGTGAACAAACTTCATTATCTTTTACTTGTAAAATTCTGAAACAGACGTAATCTTATTGAGAAAAGCTTTAGTTTTTAAATCACATTAGGTATATTGAGGTGATAGCCATCTTCAACGGCAAGATACCAGAAAATATCATAGAGCGTCATGAGCATGATACACCTCTCTAATTCTTACCAATTTTTTGTCTCTGCCGTAGAGAACAATATCTCTTCTTTTTAAATACTGTCATATTTTACAGTTATCTGACCAATTCTTGCTTAATGCAAGGGCAAATTCTACAATGACTTTCACTCTCACGTTCATTATCGCTAAGAAAGAACAAATTATCTTAAGAAACGAAGGCTGTTGATGAAGTACAACCAATATACTCACCATTCTATGGCAGACCTACTGTTTTGAAGTTTGGCATAAAATTGCCCTCACTTAACTCTTTGGCTCCAAAAACGTAATTTCAAAGCATGCATTATACTTGTAAATAGTCAAGAGAAAATGTTCTGCTACTGGGTACTGATGAATAAGTAGACAGTGTAATGTCTCAGGGTATGGTACAATGGTCGAGAACTAGACTTTGGCAGTGATCCAGCATATTACATGCAGCATATTCCCTTGACTTTTGTTGCTAAAATCTCTACTTAATGGATGTACATGCCATGTAAGGATCATACGTGCCAAATTACAAATTTATGGGCTTTATAGGTCAAAAAATAGTAGTATTGATTCATTCCACCAACCCACACTCACTCAATCTTTTTGGATTGATTTCCATGAAATTTGTTCTCAGTGGTTATATTTGTTGCATAAGGAACATAAATACCAAGTTTCAAGTTTGTAGTCTTGTAGGTTTAGAGATAGAGTCTCCGAATTATACCACTAACCCACTTCCACGAACCTCCATAGAAGTTGATTTCGGTAAAATCCATTCTTAGTCGTTGTTGACGTTGCGAAAGGAATATACACACCAAATTTAAAATTTGTGAATCTTATAAGTAAAGAGATAGTACCACCGATTCATTCCTCCAACCCACAACTCACGCCTTAGGAGTTGATTTTTGTAAAATGCATTTTTGGTGGGTATCTATGTTGCATAAAGAACATACATCCCAAATTTTAAGTTTTTTTGATCATATAGTATACTTACCAAATTTCAGTTTATTGTACTCAACACCTTTGGGATTGATTTTGGTAATATTAGCTCTTAAGAACTAATATTATATTATGCAGGAATTATACAAATTTTAAGTTTGTTGACCTTTGCTCAGATAGTGTCACCTACTTATTCCACTAACCCATTCCTACTAACCTTCCTAGGGGTTGATGTCGGTAAAATCAATTCTTAATAGGCGTCGACGTCACGTAAGGAAAGTACGTGCCAATATCCAAAGTTGTAGGAAAAGAGATAGTGCCATCGATTCATTCCATCAACCCAACCTCAATAACCCTCTTAGGGATTAATTTCGGTAAAATACATTATTAGTAGATGTCGATATCTTGTAAGGAACATAGAAGCCAATTTCCAAGTTTGTAGGTCTTATAGGTAAAGAGATAGTTCCACCAATTCATTCCACCAACCCACACCCCAGTAACTCTTAAGGATTGATTTTGGTAAAACGCGTTCTTAGTGGGTGCTGCGTCGTGTTAGATCCATACGTATAGTTTCAGGGACCTGGTGATTAGTGAGTCAGAGATTGAGCGGTAACTCTCTTTTCTTATATAGATTTCAATTGAACGTCAAATTTCTGCATCCTAAATAGCTGCATTCATTTTTACAATTAAAATTTTGAACTTATACCACGATAACTGCTATTTAAAGCAATGTGTCAGATGTTTTCAACCATACAATTTAGACAATATTATTTTACCTATATTGCCGTTTTTAAACCCATTTCTTCTCTAAATCTTTATCTCATAAATTGATAAAATATTTCAAAGAAAGATAAAATAAAATTGATAAAATATTTCAAGTAAAGAGACAATTACCTTTTCTGTTATTAAATACTACTTTAAAAAATGGACACCTCTAGTCACGTAAATATCTATCTGCACTGTTAGGAGTAAGTAACTTTCGAAATATGCCGTCATTATCTTTTCTCTTATAAACTTTTTTTCTTATAAACTTTTGTGTACGAGTTTAATCTAAAAGTTTTAACTTTGTTAAACCATTAAATTTTTATTAATACGAATGGGTTACCCCTAATGTATAGATAATTATGTGTTTGTGAATAAATAAATAATTAAGTCATCAATATATAACCAAATTGTGTGCGAGTACTAATTCCAATTCAGTTAATTTAATTGAATATAAATAAATTGTAAATACCCACTCAAAGCATTCTAAGAATTTTTCAAAAAAATTGGCATAAAAATGGGAATACTAACTTAAAAATTGTATTTTCTTTACTCTATCGACATTCTCAGCAACACGGCAAAAATCCTTTTTACATTGTGTTTATTATAATAGTCTTGATAATATTTTTTCCTTTGATTTTGATGAAGTTTATCAGTTGATTTAATTTATTATCGATTTTGATAGCAAATACGAATCCAAAAAAACCTATTGTAAATTAAAACATAAGCATATTTCCTTATTCTAATATTTCTTTTATTACTGAAAACTTTCAGTCATCTTGCCTAATGACTTTTTACTATCCCACAGTAATTTTTTAAGCTATATGACTTTGGAGATCAGAATTGGATACATAACAATTTTCAATTTTCGGTGTTCTACTTGAGCATTTTATCAAAATCCCACGAGAATTTTGTTAGTTTTCTTAAAATATATTTTAAAAAATACGTTGCCCTTATTTATTGCTAATATTTGCTGAGTTACCATTACTGTAAAGAATACATTTTGCAATAGTTTATTCCATTCCATAACCATGTTCCAGTATGTAATAGAATTCCGTGTTCTAATTTGTTATCAAAAATTCATAAACAAAATTTTATTAATAGCTTAGGCCCAGGCAAAGGCACATAGTTAAGTATAAATATAAAATTTAAGCCAATAAATTTAACTAACTTGTATTTTCCACATTCGCGAAATACTTCTAAATTATGTAATATATACAAATTTGATAGATACAAATTTGATATGTATAAAAACTACATGCAAATAAAAAATAATTTTAATACAAGTAATTCAAAATTATAATTTATTTCTAATGCACAATTGTTACTATTATAAGTTATTTTCAAATAACTACCCATAATTGTCTTCCATATCGAAGAATAATGAAGCAAATCAAACGGATTCACTGAGGAGAAAATGACGTCAAATTAAGTAAAAAATAAAAAGAGACCTACAAGACCTGTTTGAGTACTATAATATTATCCTCATACAAATTTTATCAATGTCACTTTGTATCGATATAAGTAAAAGGCATAAGTATGGAATAAGGAGAAATACTCAATCTTCAACCAAGAAACAGTTAACAAAGTCCATATAATTTTTCCTACACTGAATATAACATATTGACCTGTATAAAAATTATTTCAAGCTTCTTTACAGAAACTGCTTACAATGGAAGTTAGCATCCTTTATTCGTACCCATTGTAGTGTAAAACTTTAAGCCCTTAATCGAATCCCGTTTCACGGCGGATCATAAGCATATTTGTGCCTTACAGCTGGTAGCGTGATTGTGCAATTTCCACAATAGCAGGAGACCAACGAAAATAAAGTTGGGATATTATAGATTTTATGTTGCATTTATTTTATTACTTGCCTTGTTATATATAAAAAAAATAAAATTTAAACTTTAAAAAAAATTGTGAAAATTGCATCATTTGCTTAACAGAGTCGTCAAAGTACAGACACAAAATTAACAATTGAATTGCTAATAGAAATAAATATTGATTTTATCATCAAAATGTACACCAAATTTACTTCGTGTTTAAAAAATTCCAATGCAAACCTCTAGTTAGGAATTAATTAAGGATTGTAGTTATGAAGGTAATTTCCTTTACCCGTTATATTTAAAATTTGTGGGGAGAAATTAAACGTTCCAAGTCGTCTAGTATTATAAGGGAAAATTAAATACTTAATCTCCATTTTCATAACTTTAAAATACGAATAACATTGAAAACAAAAATACGTCCCTTAAAATTATGGATTAATAGATATCATTTGGTTGCTCTTAAATATTGAATTTGTCAAAAAATCACATTGATATATCAAAAAATTATATCAATCAATTGATCCTTTGCTTCAAACAGGAATTTTCCCAAATGAAAAGATTTTTGAAGATACTAGTTTATGTTATTCCAAAAACTATCATTGCTCAAAAATTTATGTCAATCTCTTGCTTCGTTGTCAAGAGAAATATGGACAAACAAATTTTTGAATTTGCGATATTAGTTGGGTTTACTTTAAATTATTTTCATAATGTTATAATGAATGACTTCACAAAAAAAAAGTGATAATAAAAAACAATGATATTTAGAATCATTACCGCAGTTTTCTGGTAAACTACTGGTGGTTCTACTAACGCTCTTTTTTCGAATTTTTACTTTAACAGTTTTAGAGATTGGAGAGAATACATATTTTTCAAAGAAATTTTCAAAAATGTCTCTTAAAGTATGTTTTATAATATTCAATAAAAAGTAATTTTGAATTTGTTTTCACTTGCTTGTTGAAATGATACCAACACAATATATAAAATTTAAATAAAATCGGTTCTTTCATTTACAACCTTTAAAATTTCTACTCGTAAATATTTTAATTATTAAAATATATACCAATTAATTTGCTTTATTGCCACGTCAAATTATAACTTTTTGTATTATATGACAGCTATAAAAATGCCTGGGCATTTTCGACAATATCTCTAGATTGTGGTATATAAAATTCTGTAAAAAATTGTTTTATCATATTTTTCAATTTATGTTTGCATATTACATAAAATGACGAATATTTTTTTTTTAATTTGCTTGCTTTAAAACTAATGTGTAATTATTTTTGAACGTTAAGTACAAAAATATATACGATTCAAAATATTTATTATTACCAAATTTAAAGTTTCGACGTCAAACGGTTTCTGAAAAAAATATCGTAATGGATGGATAGAGGAACAGAGAGATGGTCATACTAACGCGTTATAAGGATTAAAGCCATTTTTAGATACGAAACTTTAAAAATTAATTTTTATTTCTTAAATTCATCTTTACTCTGTATGAATTTAGAAACTATATTTGGTAAGAACAAATCTTAAAACTAACTTTAGAACTATATTTCATAAAAACAAATCTTTAAGACCAATATTTCAGATCCAAGCGAATTAACAAAATAATTGTCAAAACTAACCGAGAAACAGAATTTTTTAAATGCACTGCATCAAAAGTTAGAAATGCCCCTTTAAACTATGGGCCTGAACATATCGGAAATAAATATATATGTAATAAATAGGTACCGAAAAGGTTCTTTGCTCAAGGTTAAAAACGCTCTATATAACCAGACCCCTTTTTATAAATTGTTCATTTCGGCCTATAATAAGAAATAATGAAAGTTTTCCAAACAATACACGTACAACACTTACCTATTTTAAAATATTTTGAAGCATAAGATTATTTTTGTTCTGCCAAGAGAAAATGACTGCCCTTGAGGCTTGATTTGCCAAGAGAAAATTACTGCAATTATCGCTCGCAGAAACGTCGTTGGTTTGTAGTTCGTTACGAGTGGTAGGAGTATTCCTTCCTATACAACACTTGGTAACAACGCGTTAGGAGAATTGGTTATAAGTGTCTTTTCTGAGCTTTATTTTTGGCGAACTTTCATTGCCTGTTTTTTTGGGCGTCGTAATTAATTAAAAAATATACTTACAATGAATGTATTTATTTAAAAAACAAAATTATACTCGTTTTCCACTTCACTCAAAAACTTCTCTAATTGCAATCCACTTGATAAATAGGATGCGCCTTTCCCATCTTTAAAACAATAGAAACTGCGTGACTGTAACATACGGAAGGATATGTAGAATTTAGAGCAGTTCTTGGTTTTTAACCTTAAAATTATCTTGATTTTAATGATTATTTAACTTACTAAAACGTACTTTTGAAAAGATAGGATTATTTTTCATTGAATTTGATTAAATTCTTTAATATCAAATGCTGTTTCTTAGTTACATCATTAATAATACTACCATCAGTTGTAAATACATTCTTTTTTATTTTTTGTCAATTTGAAACTCGTACTTAGTATAGCACATAAACCAAAATTCAAGTATAATTTAAAGATATTTCAAAATTTACAAATAACGAAAGTGTAATCAATGTAGACTAAATAGAATTGACAAGTCACATATTTGCATACCGAGATATACAAACTGGAAAACTATAGTAAGTCGAATTTGAAACTGACCGGACTAATACTTTAACGCAAACTATTTATAACACGGTAGCTGTAATAACAAGATATAAATATCGTAGAATATTTTTGTAAATCTTATTGTTAAGTACAACTTTCAAAACATTTTTTTAATGTCGTTATAGCGGTTCAGGCTCATTAATTCTAAAATTATTCTGTATTTGGATTTAGCAACTTAATACAAATGACAGTAGACATTATATATGACCATATGATATTTACCATTATGCACCGTTGGATTAATGTGTATATTTTCACATTATCTACAATACATGTACAATAGTCCAAATTTTGATTACCGTGAAGCTGGCACACTTCGACTCCTGTCATTTAATTGATTATTGTTATGGTTCGTAAACCAAAACCAGTTCTAAATAGATTTTTTAAACCAATACGCTTTAAATTAATAATGGTATAAGTTTCGTGTTAATCAAATAATGATGCTAAACTCCCAACGAAAAACAATATTTTTTTCTTTTTACAATTAGTACGATTTCCACAGATATATTAATGTAGTCGGTTAATTTTCCTATATTAGATTAATTGTATAACTGCGGAAACTTTGCCAATATAGCCCAAGGCAACGAAAGATATTCCTGCTAGTCTGTCTAGGGGTGAGGTGCAGGAAACCATGTTGGACGTGGACACGAATGTACCGATACGCAGGAGACGCACCAGTAGAATATCCGGCTCACTTGCAGCTAACGTCAGTTGCTTTATACGAAAGAAAATAAAATAAATTGCTAAATGCAGGAAATAGAGCAAAGAAAGGAAGAAAGACGAGCTCCATAAAATCCGCAAGGAAATTTTGTTAAGTAAAGCTCGAGAAGCGAAAGCTCGTCCTGCAGTTGCATAGAGGGATTTAAAAAAGAAATGAAATAGGTTTTCAGGTTATTAATTTTTTTGCTTATATATTTTTATTCTATTACTATTTTGTGTTTTTAATTTTTTTTTTCTTATTTCGCTTTCATTTTTTACAAATTTTATCTAAATACTTTTTGAAATGTTATTATATCCATTCTTCAATTTTTATAAATTTTTCTGCTCACCTTGTGTTTTATTTTATATTTTTCAAATTTCACAACAAATAATAAAATGTTTAATAATAAATAATAAAGTTATTATTTTGTTATGTATAGCAAGGCAGTGTAGCACGTTGTTTAAAACATTCAAAACCTATAAAAAGTTAATATTTATATTTTTTATCTTACACAAATATGGGGAAATTTTCTGACTAATTGTTAAAGTAGCATTTATGTTGTCAACTTTTGTTAGCAAAGTTCTAGACGTATATATTAAAATTTGATAAGAGATTGGTAAAACAAATGTTCAATGAAATGTTATACTAACCAATGTAATAAGGTTTACATATTGAAACCCTCTGAAAAAATGGTTTGTATTATCTAGTCCAAACTAAGTTAGTGTGCGTTTTTGTTTTAGTTATGAGCCAATTGAACCATACATTGCATCTCACTAACAATATTTTTTTTTAAATTAGCTTCTGCCGTCATTTGTACTCGAAATAAATTTGTCAGAATACAACATGTTTTTGCAAGTAATTGATAAATTAGCAAAGATGAAGAATAAATATGTATTCATAACTTCCTGAATTAAAGCAGTCACTGGCTTATATCGTCTAGTCAAACTAATTGAATGCATATTTTAATATTTTGGCAATAGGTAAAGTGAACCATCCAGTGCAAACTAATTTTAATGCACATTTTGATTTTCTAGCTCTAGGTAAAGGTAATCATATCGCTAGTCAGATTTAATTTCAATAATAGAATTTTTTAATTCCAATTTAGAACACTAATAAATTACTTTTCAGAATACAATTTTTGTTTTTGTAAGAATTTATTTATTTACCAAATGTAAAAAATTAATAAATATCAATAACTTCCTAAATTTAAGCAGTGCTGAGGCAATATATCCCTGATTTCTAATTGACGCTACTTTCCTGTAGATACATATAATTATACAAGTTCTGTGGATACAAGGACCTCTAATACTATCTATACATTTGAAAATAAATTGTGTGTTTATTAGTGTTAGAGAGATGAGATTATCAAAAAGGAAAATTGTCACAAATAATGGAGTTTTCAAACCGTTTCAATACATATAAATATCAGTTATGGCTCAATCATTCCAGTGGATAATGAATTAAGGCGAATCAAAAATAGACAACGCAGTTTAGTAATATATTTAATAAGCAAAATGTATTTATGAAAGTATAATTCTTATTAATGATTAAACCAAATAGTAAAAGAGAAAATAATACTGAAACCGATAAAACATTAGGTACTAAAATTATTTACCTTCTAAAGTCTTGATTGAAAACAAATGACGCAAGTGAAACAATAAACCGGTTGAAAGTGGTTTTACTACTGGAAAATATAAAATTTTTCTTTCAGGTTTGCTTGTTTAATGTTTTTAAGTTTGTGGCTGAATTTACATATTTAGTATTTAATAACACAAAAATCGCTATTATGTAAAACATATTCTGGAAGGTAATTTTTAATAATGTAATAGTTACTAAAACATCTAAATACTTTACTAAAATAAACAAAAAATGTTTTTAAAAAAATACTGCACTAAAAAGAATAATAAATATCGTACCTGTTTTCTTTGTTTACTCAGTAATGGCTTTGCTGTAAGCTATGTTTGAGGTTGAGTTAAATATATGATGGTAAAAGAATGGGGTGGTTTTTTTTTTAAATCTAACTGACATATTGAGCATTTTCCATTACTTAATATTAATTGGAGAAGCAAAATCATTTATTTTTGAGGAAAAGCTCCCAACGCTTTTACACTCATGTCTGATACTCAATAATAAACATGGCTTACATTTTCAAGTATATACCGAATAGAGAGAGAATGCAGGTACAATAATTTTTTTTTACTTTTGAGTGCAGTATTTTCAACAGTTTGTTTCTTTTGCTTTTTTTAAAACTATTAAATTATTTTTCTCTTTTTTAGTTTAAATTTTTTTTTAGAAGATTTTTTTATTTTATAAAAATATTTTATTGTCATTGGTTCCTGACGCGTATTAAAAATGTTAAATATACCACTTCACACGCATTAAAATGGTAATTAAAAAATTCCGTTATTTATTTAGCTTTTATTTTGTAAGAATTTTTTTTATTGCAATGAAATTATTGTAATATCGTCGATTCTAGAAACGTACACAAAATTTTAAATAATTCGGAACGTCTGGAAGTGGATGAAAATGAAATGAAAAAATTCGTTATTTTTTCAAAACTAAAAAAACATTGTATTCATCAGAACAATTTCATAAGAACTACACACAAGGCCAAGCTTCGTGATGGTACAACAATTAGAAATGCATGAAATTTAGTTTCGTAGATTCAATTACACAGTCAGTTACGGGTCGACCTAATAAAAGCGTGTTAAAAAAATAATTTACGTAAATAAAAATTAAACTGAAATATATGAAAATATCAATATTTGTTTATATAATCAATATATTTTTTTATAAAATTAGAATTTAACGCCGTTTGTAACCACCTAAACCCATATTGCCTAAATATAAAGTGTTAAATATAATTTGGTTTCCAATTACAAAATTTAATTTTTTCAATTCATTCTATATATTAATTTAGGTTATCATACTTAAATTGTTTGCGACAAAGCTTTATTGCACGACATTATCATTGCCCGACAGTTCTCGTCGCCTCTTAATTTTTTTTTAAGTTACTTTTCTTTGGGCAATTGACAGAAGAACTAATTATTTTTTATTGTCGAATTGGTAAAAGTTGAAAGTATAATAAAACCAATCTAACAAGATCCACTTTATTGAAAATGAACAAAATGATCATTAAAACTACAAATATTAATCGTAATATGTAAATATATTTTCTAGTATTTTTTACACAAGCGTTAAAATATCGAGAAAATCTCAAGAAATGTAGAATTTATAATGACCACTATGTAAGGAGTATTATTTTATGAGGAATTTACCAATAATTCTTCAGTAGTTTTGAAATAGTTTTAAAATATTTCTAACTATTTCTCTTTAATTAATATCTTGCATTATAAGTAAATTGAAGGAAAAATTCAAACAGTTC
The DNA here is from genome assembly GCA_039881145.1 of Druceiella hillmani. Taxonomy (NCBI): domain Eukaryota; kingdom Metazoa; phylum Arthropoda; class Insecta; order Lepidoptera; family Hepialidae; genus Druceiella; species Druceiella hillmani. The sequence continues at coordinate 44,271,102 of JAYKKI010000010.1, read as the reverse complement.
TTGTTCTCCAAAATATCCATATTAATAATTTTAATGTTTTATAATACTTTTAAATTTTAATAATACTTTAAATTTTTTATGTCAAATAGTTCCTTACGATATTTGTTTTAGATGTTTTAATAGTGTTGCTACAATCGTGTTAAATAAAATTTTGAAACAAATTATTTTAACATCATTGTTATTTGTTATTTTAATTGATATTCCTCAAAAATATGAAATTTAAAAATAATCTATTACGTCTGCTCTCATGTAATTTCCACATGAAACATTTTGAGTGTTAAGTTTTATGATATATACGGTTTAATATCATTTATCATTATATAAAATATTTATATCAAATTTCAAATTTATATATCAAATGATTTCTGGAAAAAAACGACGGCGACAGACAGACGGATAGGCGAGTTATAACGAATACGTATTTATTCCTTTTTAGGTACAGAACCCTAAACACGTTTGAAATATTAATGAAATAAAGAATTACTAAAAGAATGTAATTCATTAATTAAAACATGTAACTGTTTTTTTTCAAAGTAGATTGATTAAAGTTAGTTACCGCAGAAGGCATCGAAAATGAACGCGTCGAAACCAACAAGAGGCACAAGCATGCGGCTTCTTTGCTAGCGGTATGTTGTCCTATTCTATATGAGTGTAACCCATTAAACCAGTCAAATTATTTTAAAATGGTTTCTGTCTTCTGAGCTTTAATTACACGCTGGACCTCACTTGGCGTTGCCACATTATTCGTAAATTATACAAAGACGGAGATTATACTTTTAGTTTGTTAACTAATTTTATGTGAATCTCATTCAGTGATATTAGGCGATATTCACAGGTCACCAAATACAAATTCGGGGAAGCGTGTAAATATATTTAATGTAAGTGACAAATGGATGGTTTTCACTAGAAATAAAAAATTAATTACATCTGTGCGACATTAATCATATAGTTCAGACATAGTTCTCGACGTCGTGAAACGGATAAGACCAGAGCGCTTAATTCAAGAGAACTTTAAGCCACTCGCTTGGTAAATGAGATGTCATTAATGTTACCGCCTTTTTTATTTTCAGTAATATACTTACAGTGTCGATTGCTACCATACATTTGTGATAGCATGCTGAAGTGTTCTTACAACAAATTTGGAAAATGGCAAAAAAAATAGATGAAATATTAGATAAGAATTTATTTGGAATTTATAATGCAAAAATACTTCTAAACCTATCAAAACGCAGATTTTATTTATTATCAAAATCATGTTTTTTAATGGTAGAAAGATGCTCTTTATCAACAATGTTTTAAGTAATAATTCCACCGATTACTATTTGAGAAATATTTAGACTTGACAATAATTTGTTTCAAATTTTTCGATATATTGACTTTTGTTGGGGTCGTTTTTAATCTATAAATTTTGCAATTTTGATCATAGACTACACGTACTCTAACATACTTACCATAGATATTTGCACTAAATTGAGTAAACATAATAATAATAGCGTTTACATGAACAGCGTCTAAAGAAGATTTTATTGAAAATAATTTTTAACTACTGAAAAACCAACATTATTTAAAATTCTACCATTATAAATATTTTAAATACGTTCCGACATATACATATGCATTAAGAGCAGATAAATTTCGTGCTTACGAACTATTTCTTCTTCCTGACAGACCTGTTGTTTCGGCTGCCATTGTTCGAGGAACTTTATTTATTAGAAGGTAGAAATCAGAAAACAGCACTATTAAAATTTTGAATATGCTCAGATCAGAAGACTTAAATGTTGTCGTCAAACATAACTCATTATTAAGAAAATAAATTCACACACGTGGAAATTGTCATGCCTTAGAAAGGTTCATCTTAAGGATATTTTTGGAAAAATAATATTTTGAGTGCAGTAGGTGTAAGCGTAAAAGTCCGTGTCGATTTTTATATGATTGTGACTGTATATTTCTGCTTACAATGATTAATAAAAATATATACAAGACATTTCCGGTGCACAACAAGTATGGTATTTCATAAATCTCTAAATCAATAAATTGTATCATTTAAAGAATAAATGGCTCAAAGTATTTATTTTTATGAAACTAGCCGTGCCTCAAAGTCTTTGTTTCTATGAAACTAATACCCTTCATTTCGTGGGGCATTAAATTAAGGCTGGGTAAAATTTCAATTTTACAGAGCAGAGACCTAGTTTGGAACTCTGACTAAATTGCTTTAAAAAAACTTCTTCAAAACATAGAATATATATGTATTAACATATAAGATTGGTTGTATAAATATGTTCTAAAGTTATTAAATGAACTGAAAAGCTTAAATACTGTTTTTACAGGACAGAATAACTAAATTGTTTCTGCCGCGACTCATTTATTATTGTTTGATGTAACACGATTTTATTTATAACAATGAAAGCAAGATGATAACCAAGTAGCAGAAATTGCCGCTTAAACCATCCTAGATAGAAAGGAACACACTTATTTTCTTGTATATTTATATACATATAAAAGGAAGATTTATGTTTGGTTGGTAACTAATAAACTTCCCAAGGTTCTTTGTAATATTAAAATACTTTTCTAATGTCACTGGTACAATATTTAAGGAGCTCAGTTTATTTATTATTTAGTTAGCTACTGTATTCAGTAGCTCAGTGATAATTAAAAAACAAAAAGAAAAACCACTTAGAGCACTCCCATTTCATTAATTCCCTTTAGAGTGAAATACGAGTGAAGCAGCACATAATATATCTACGGCAATGAATGAATAGGTTTGACAATGGTTGTAGAGGTTTCTTCTATGGTGCAGTCAAGCAGTGGTTCCAAAAATTTACTATTGAAAAATTTTGATATCTCCGATAATGCCATGCCGATGATATCTCCGATAATGTCATCGAAACAGATACACTAACCTCTCTTCGGAAAAATAACATCACGCGTGGGGAACAATTGCACATATTCTCTTTGGCTGAGCTAAAAGCGCGCGTGCGTGCGTGCGTGCGAGCGTGCGTGCGTGCGTGCGTACGAGCGTGCATGCGTGCGTATGTGAGAGAGAAATAATGAAGAAAGATAAAGTTGAAAACAAATGAAAAACACATTCCGTATGCACTGCAGAACATAGTAGATCGATATTTTTTCCTGAAAGCGGCTGGCAAAATAAAATATATTTTCAAGTTTAAAACAAAACGGCCCATGTGATAAACAAATAAAATAGTGTTTCATTTTGTACATTAATCGTAATTATTACAAGTATCCAATCATGTTTCTTCCACATGTTTTTTCTGCACCAAAAACGATTAATAAAAGTAAGTTTCAGAAGACTACTAAAATCCAAAACAAATAAAATCGTCGGAAATCTTCTTAAAGGGTCAAGTAAAAGCATCAAAGGATTATCGTCATTAAACAAAAATCCAACACAGTCGACGGGATCTCGCAGGCCCATAAAATTTTACACGTATAAGTTATATTATGTAATGTACATATATCTACGTGTTAAGAATAATATAATGGCATAGATGTAACTTCGAAGGCATGTAAGACGAAAATCAGAAAAGCTCGAACGAACGATAAGTCAAGTCGCACGCCGACTCGACGATAATCTTTTTCTTATTTACCCTAGATATTATATATTTATCGACCACTTAATAGTGAGCTATTTTATATAACAATTGACAAATTTCTCTAGTATATTAATTTTGAAATCAACTATTTTCTTTTTAAATGTAATTCATAAGGTTCATTTTATATATCTTTGGCTTTAATTTTGTAGAAATTCATTATGCATGATGTAGCATTATTTCTACGTTATTTATATTCTTTACCATGACCTAGGTTTCGTTGTATTACACCATCTTCAGGTGGGCAATTAGCAAAGAATATTACACAAAACAATAGAGAAAGGGGGGTTTGAACGGGTTTTCCCACTGTTTATGTCAGTGAGTTTATGATAGTTTATATTTGGAAAGTTATTAAATATACAAGTATTTTAGTGAGAGTAATAAATTCTATTTATGTTATTTTATGTGGTTACAGAATGCAAATTTACTGAAGTGTGTAATAAAATTAAATGGATATTATCCTCAGTAATATATTTATTCAATAGCAAAGGTACCTGATGGTTGGAACAAGGTTATACAACTAATTATACATATCTTCTATTTTTTGTTTCCTTTTGTGTTGTGTCTCCTTAGATGTGTGGTCGGGCTGAAACAATTTAAAGTGTACTACAGTATCAATGTTGTTTAACTATATTACGTGTAGAAGATATTAAGTACGGGTGATGATATTGTATTGAGTTGTTCAATTAATATATTAACGTTGGTGTCTCTTGGATGTCCGTTTATTTCCAATGTTTCTAGGAACTTTCCAAGTTTTAAATTTTGTTCATATTTATTTAGAATATTTTGGAAAATACTTCGCTTGGCTGATGTTTAGTATTTATTTTATTCCTTTTATTTTTACCCAAAAAACTTGCTTTGTTCGTTACAAAAACGTTTAAGACGTTGAATTTTTGTCACCTTTATTAATTATACAATAATCATTATGCATAAATACACGATCATATTTTTGATGCATACAATAAACATATCTGAGTTGCGTGTATTTTTATTTTTATTCATGCACGGAATCAAAATTTCACGGAAGTATAGTATAATTTCAATAAATTCTCATTACTTGATTGAGTTAAACTGGTTTTAATATTTTTGAAATATGTTTTCCAAGAAAATAATGGTATTGTATTTTAAATTATCTTAACATATATTTTTCCCAGTAACATATATGTGTGTCTTTTTTTCTCCTATACCCTTCATTTGTAATTGCTAGCCTAATCAATAATTTTGTTTATTGCCCTGTCTACGAGGGAGATGTGCATACATCTATATATAAATATATATATATATATATATATATATATATATATATGTATATATATGTGTATATATATATATAAGTGAAAAACGTATAGTATATATAAGTGTATGCCCTATTCAATTGGAAATAATGAAGAGAAGTGTGGAGGTAAAGAAATGGAACAATGTGACCAACTATGTTCTTTATTACTTATTTACTTGGTATATATAGGCACAAAAATATTTATTTTACAGCATTTTGATAAATTCCAAGTAGCTTGAGATCCGAGTGCCAAGACAAATTTTTTAGTCACTTAAAATCGTGTGATATTTCGAACTGGCGTATATTTTTTTCCATTTTTAAAATTAATTCGTCAGTCATATTGATAGTTAAAATAAAGACATAATTGATACTGTACCTTAAATATTTATTTATGAATATTATAAACCAGTTTTAAAAATTATTATTTTAAATGTAACGTTAACTTTTCTGGAGAACATTCCAAATTTTTTTTCGATTATCTGTAAGATGGTCGTTGAATACCTACACCATTTTAATCAGAAACCATTTGATATGAAAATGTAATATTAGCTATAATAATAAAATATGTTGACCCCCATATATTTCAAAAGTTAATACTCAAAGATATTTATCTAAAAATTTTAGTGGGGACAAATGAGGTAATTTATTTTTCTTTTCAATTTTCCTCTATAGGTCATCAATAAAAATTGTTCCACATCCCTTCTACATCTCCGAAACTAACTAGTCTAAATTATGAAAAAAAACATCGTTGTTAGAACTTCACCTAAAGTTTTCAAGAAATTTGTAGTAACAATTCTAGACCTCATAATTTTTTTGGCGAATAAAATATATTTTTGCCACCTACCTCAGGTATACTAGGAAATATACGGACACGGTGAAAGTAATATAAATATTTGTAAGTGGTTTAACAACAATACAATATACCCTTAAATTTTATATGTACTTAAATATATACACTCACTTCGGTGGCGCAAAATTTATTCATACTTACTAAATTGATTTACTCTATGTAAAAATCCTATGAAAACACAAATTCAAAACAAAATTAGTTATATATTCAAAAACAAATAACAAACTGATGGTCCAGCGTTGGTGTTATCATGAAGTTATCATTATCTGATTAATCAGTTACGGTGGATATTTTCTGTAATCAATTATACGAAATTATCAGGGAGTTTACGATTATGCTGCTGAAACTATTGCATAGAGACAGACAAATCCTTTTTCAGGAACATATTACAAGTCGCACAAACAACGTTGCTCAAACTACATGAGATGGATGTGAAAACTCCTTATCACTCACTGTACTTTCCAAACCTTGCCCCCAGTGATTATTACCTTTTTAAGCCTTGGATAACTTCTTGCAAGGAAATAGATTTAAATCCCAGCAAGTTGTGGAAAAAGTGTTTCATAATTTTATCAACATTCTACCTCTAGGCTTCTTCGCTGGTATTGACTGGTATTTACAAGCTTATAATGAGATGGTAATACTATGTCGATAGTTCAGATAAATTAATTAATGTTATTGCTTTTTCATTGAGGTATAATAAACCAAACGTTCAGTTTAAAATCGGGTATTTCATACTTAATGGTATAATGTGTGGGAACCTTATTCTATGGAACTGATCAAATGGTGATACTATTGGTCCTAATATATTTTTATATTCTCCGCAAGCTATTAGCAGGCATTACACTGTTTTGTGAGGGTATAAGTCTAATTGAAGAAAAATATTAAATAGCATCTTAAGAGGATTTGTTTCCATAGAAATAAAAAAACGTCTTATCAAATAGTTCGAGGAATGTAAATACACGCGTTACATATGCGTGGCAATTTAAATAAATGTTACCATTATCGTGTCTGTATTAGTCATTAGACCTTAAAAAACAGGTTTACAGAAAAAAGTAAAATGCCATTAAAAACGTTATTGTAGATGAAAGCGGCAAAATACTTGCAAAATGCTTACCAGAAATGTGAGGATGTTTGAGTTAAAGATTTATATCTAGAGTTATAGAACATTAACTGTGGCCATGACTGGATTTGCCTGGACTTTTGTATAATATTATGAAGTTAACTCTAAGATTGAAAGTTATAATGGCAGAAATATTTTAAAATGGTAGTTGAGCTTATTTTCTTAAAAAATACACAGGTTAGTAGTCATGAAATATCATGAGTTTTGATGGTTCTAAGCAGTCGAGAAGCGATAGCGTAATTCACTTCAGATTCATTCTGATCTCAATTCAGATTCATTCTCTCGCTTAATGATAAGTCTTGTCTCGCAACCTTCACCTGATCGTTGCGATATGAGCTCTCTCATTTTTTTAGAATTTCTTGAGTACTGAGACAAACCTTATCTTTTTTTTTGAAGGCATTGTTCTAGACACAACTGATTAGAACAGTATTCTCAAAAAAGAAAAAAAAATGATTTGAAACAAAAATATGTATATACTTCCGTGGAATCAGCAATCCGTTTTACGTCAGTGAGTAAGTAAAGGCAAAATTTAAAATTAGTATATCTAAATCCGAGAGCAAATTTAATGATACCGATAATTGCTAGCCAGGTTAATAAGAAAAAGTATTTAAATGAATTACAAAGTAAAACGCGTTACTTGAGGTATCGTTGGAAACAACGTAATACTGAAGTAATGCGATCAAGAGATTGAAGTTGGAAAAATTTTACAAATATGGGTATTACCGAAGTAGTAAGTGTTATCAAAGTATTAAGATGAATCAGTCAAAAGTATTAAAGCGCTTTCAGTAGCACACTAAGAGTAACAGCTGTGTAAAAATTTAACTGAGAAAGAGAATATATTATGAGGATTCTTGATTTAATAGAGAATATATTACGAGGATTCTTGATTGGACTCAACCTAAACGTTTGACGTTTAAGTTGAGTCCAAAAATTGGAGAAAGAAGAGAACATATTTTAAGGATTCTTGATAGGATTTAAATTTTTACGTTTAAAATGTTGTTTTCCATAATAACTCCGTCACGATGGAAAATAATATTGTGAAATCAATATAAATTTAGGACTCCTTTTTAAATGTGACTAAGTAATGTACATTCAAAAACAATTTCCGTATTATTAATGAACAAACAATTAAATAATTATTATAATATTTATCAGAGTTTTAGTTAGTAAATTTATTCATGTTTTTTAAAAAATTTTCTCAATAATATGACGTGCATTTCCACTATTGGGAACCCTCAACGATATTAAGACAAATCTTGGTTCAAAAATTCATGCTAAAATTTTAAAAATATCTAATTTTTTGAAAGTTTTGGCTTGTGAATGTAATAAATTAATATTATTTTGAACTATAATTTAGGTGAAAAATATATTCACTGTGACACGTTTTAAAGTAAAAGAATATATTTATACCACCGAGAAGAATGAACTGCTTTCCAGAGCCACGTTATTTGTCGCTCACAGAAATAATTTCGGTTGGAAGTTTGCTGCCTCTAATGGTAGTGTTTATTTCTTCCAGTCGCGGAGTATTGCATGCATTTTTAACAAGTTTTTGAAATAACAGTTTAGACTAACTATTATATGATATATTTATATATATATATAACATATTATTAGACTAACTGACACAGAATAGTGAATTTTGAGTTTTCAGATAAGCTATAAACGCAAGGAAACGTATGGATAAAAATGTGTTTATTTCATTGATATCATTAAATTCATCAGTGTAAATATTAAATTAACATTAGGCACAAATTATGCAATATATATTTTAATTCCCTCTTCATAACCAAGTATATCAATTCATTCCAAAAACAGTACATATCGTTGGTATCGATTGCAACTGAGTGTCAGTTACAGAGTGATTACAATGCATCCTGTATTTTCAGTATAAATATATTATAGTAATAAATGAAATATGGTGGTGAAGGAAAATTACAACAAATAGCCACGTAAAAAAACAAGTTGAAATATGTATACAACAGAGTGGTAAGGACACTTAAATTTAATAGACGAACTCAGTTAAATTCACGAATTTCAATTATTTAGATGTAGATGATTTTTGTTGAATTATAATGTTTCGTTTTTTTACTTCGAAACTTTTCAAATTTATTAGTATATTTAATGCAATCACTGCCACGAAAATATTTCAGATCATAACTAAAACGTTTCGGTTAAAATTGGTTTCATGTAGAAAATTAGCATTGTAATATAATATAGTACTAAATTCTATGGAACTAAAAAACGTGCAAAACTTCCAGTTTAATTATATAGGTGTTTATTATATTTTATCATAAAAGGAGACACAGACGATCAGAATATTTTAAAATATATCAGTGCTAATGGTGGAAATACTTATATTCATATGTTATTTAACCATACTTTTAAAAAAAAATTGCGGTTTTGTACTTAAAGTTGTTCATTCAATTATTACAAATATAAAAATTTTATTTTTACCATTTGAGTCTATTGCCTAATATATTTTCCACAAACTTAACACACTTCCCACAGATATAACTCCACTAAAATTTCGATGAGAAGAACATGCAACTAAAATCTGCATTTAAACTCTGATGATGTAAGCTGTGAAACTTTTTATTAAATATGTAAATTGTTTTAAATACATATATATCTTGTAACTGATCCTTGAATGCATATTCCATTGTTATAATGACAAAAAAAAGTGAAATACAATTTGTCATTTAACACATTCACAGTAGAAAAAGGATCGATACTTAATAAAATATAGGACATTCTGCGATTGGAAGGCTGAAATACGAACGCCAAGCTTAATTTTGCATTTGTGAGATTTTGCATTTGTGAGATTTTGTCAAGTGATAAGTTTACTCAAAAGAATACTTATTCTGCGCTACTAATCATTCTATCAAAATGTACTACTACTAGTGTTTAAAATGGAAAATAAATAGCGGAATAAAGGAGAATCATCTTTTTTATTGCTAGTAAATAAACTATGCAGAAATGCATGGCCTCGTAAATCTAGTACGATTTACGGGCCACGCATTTCTGCATAATTTATTTACTAGCAATAAGAACAAAAAAGCATTAAAAACTAATGCCCATCATGTCTACATTACTTAAAATTTGTATTTTGAGTATAATATATCAAAAACTCATGCCATTTAATATATAAACTCTCTTGGCTTGAAAATTCTACAAAAATATTACAAAAATCGGTCAGATAAATATTACGAGCAGGTTAAAGATTTGTAGAAGTTGGAAGTCCTTAGAAATGCTTGTTAAAAATATAAATTCCTACATATGTACATTTTTACTGAGTTTTTAACGTCTTTAAATCTGTCATATAATTTAATTATATCTCCAATATTTAAAACTCAAATTATAAGAAAATTCTGAATTATAAGAAAACTTTTTGCTTCAAACTTGCTTGGTTTCAAATGTATATTATTCATTTCTTTTTGAAGTATAATACACTTTTATTATTTTCTTATTTATAGCTGATGCATCATTTAAATTTCAAAGTTAATCCTTTCGCTAAACTGGTTAAATTGAAAAAAAAACGATAGTTATTCTAATTTTTACTTTTGTAAAATGAGAAAATATTTTTAACACTTTATTTTTTACATTTTGTTTGATAACGAAAATTATAAGGAAGCTTGTTGAGGATAACTGCAAATATGAAGTTCTTTTTAGACAGAAAAACCAACGAAGTGCTTGTGGAAATACATATAAATTGGGATTCCGTAGTGATTTTCATCTCATGAAATTTTCAATGCAATTTAAATAAAAGTAAATGTGTTTAAAAGTTTTGATGAAATTCCAATTCCAACCAACTTTTTCATATTTTTGAAATTGATTTAAAGCAGGCGATGACGATGTTATACACGATTTGATATTTCCAAAGAAATAAAATATGAAAATTCATGATTTTGTTATTGTTTTCTTTTTCCTTTTCCTTCAAAAGTGCTTCTAGAATTTCCGTTATTATTTTCTGTTAGAGCTAGCTGACAAAGGACTGCAATTTATTAAGCAACTTAACCCTTGTCTATCATCGTTTTAAAGAGGTTCACTGTATAGTTGTCGCAATTTAAACAGGTACAATACCTTCAATTTTTACTATAAACTTTTAACCAAATGTCCATGTGACACCATTGAAGGTATACACTTCTAAATAAAAAGACTCGCCCACAATTACACCCCAATTTTGTAAAGATAAATTCATGTTGCCGTTGTATGTGTCTTATTATATTTTTATTACACTTAAATCATACAAATATGATAATAGCACATGTGCTTCTTAGTTTTGAGTAATCCTATGGCGGAACTTAAATTTTCACTATAAACTTCTAACCAAATTTCCATGTGACAACATTGCGAGTATACGCTTTTGAATAAAAAGGCTTGGTTAACCAATGAGGCAGATATGAGGTAACATGCACACAAGAAATACAGTCGAATTGAGAATTTTTTTCTGAAAAATCTTTTTTGAAGACAATAAAGGCATTTACATCATAAGATAAAATAGGTACCTACTTCTTCCGTATTAGCAAACTATGTCAGATGAGTAAATACATGCAAAATTTCCAATCAATAATATACAAATACACAGAGATAATTTACTGCAAAACCGATAACTGCTAACCGAATAAATGCGGTGAAACATTTATATAATATTGACTAATTCTTAACTTAAATAATTTTAAGCTTTTAATACCATATCTAGTTCGAGATATTGCTATAATTAATATAACATTAAAATATTCCGATCTGAAAATCAAAATCGCTAAATTTTCCAAATATAAATATAGAGTATTGAAAAAATATTGGTTGGATAACTCATTCACAATCAATAGTAATAATATGCGCTTGCGTATTTGAAAATATATTATAAATTGTAAATAGTGACATTTGTTGAATGTTAAAATACATTGAGAGACTATTTTTTCAATATATTTTTTAATTTTCTCCATCCTGCAGTATCAGCTAAGTATATTAAAATACGGGAAGCGCCATTTACAGTAACTATGAAAGTGATCGTTGTTTTCGAGTAAGTGCGCTTTGCCTTGAAATTTCAAATTACCATAACTATTAGTGTAGCAGGTTCATTGTGATGGAATAATATCTATATCTTACCTCAAGTTCTATAAATGAATATCTTTTGTTGAGTGTTGTATGAACAAATAAACTGACTCATAGTAAACAAGCAATAATTAAAAAAAAAGTTTGTTTTTTCCTTTTAAATCATTTGCAGCAATCATCATTTATGAAAAAAAGTAATGTAAATTTAACGAAGGACATTTTAAAGAGGAAATTATTATCTTTAAAATAATGTTTTATTGGAATTTTAATTACTTTGATACTTCAATTCTGATACCAAGATTTCCTTCCGCATATAGGCAAAGCAACTTTTCTACTTTGACTTTATTTAATGTAATTATCTTCCTCATAAATATCATAAATACATCATTTATTTTTGAAAGTCTTCATCTATCTTTCGATTCTCATAAAAAAATGAACCTTCCAAAATATCGTATACAAACTCATTTAAATGTTCTATAACCACGCCATTTATCTTTCGCAACGCCTTAATAAATATAAACTGATGATTGGCCTTCAATTAATATTAAAAAAATCCTCTATAATATTTTACAAACATATCAGTGTGTAAAAGCTTCAGCTTGCAAATAAACCAAATTTATTTAATTTTGAATACAAGATATATGCACTATTCAGTTTAACACGTTTCAGTTTCAAAGAACAGAATGGGCTATCTTTTAAAGTCACGCAATTTGTTGCGGGCGGAAATGTTGCTAGTTTGAACCTTGTTACTCATGTTTGCAGTGTACGTTTCTTCCGGTATCAGCGTATTATAATTATTTCCAATATGTTTCGTTGCGACGAATTTCTTCTGACTGAGGCGTGCCTTTGGGTCTATAACTTGACTACGAGTGAAAAGCAATGAGTGAATAAAAGTGTGTTTATCTCCTTGCCATCATTATTAAACTTTGAAGATCTATATTTGAAAATTACAGAATAGTATAGATTTGATAGAATAGAGTTTATATATTACCATCCGATAAAAGTTACATTGTTCACATCTAGAACACATCATCAGAATCTCATATGAGCAATGGTGAAGCTATTTTGAAAAGTAACAACTGCCAGCAGATTGCGATTCTGTATGTAGATACGTGTAAAATTCATTTCTAAATTCGTATACACGTAAACAAGAGTTGCAATAATAAATTAAGGAGGTGTGCTCGGCCCCTATTTCTTCACAAAGTTTATGGAGTCTTGATTTCACGAGTCGTGTTTTAATGTAGTTCACCACTTTAATAATGCTATCCTTCACAACACTTAATTCAGTTGTGATGTTCTTTGCTGCTAAGTCGTCTCTATGTATGACACAATGTGTCCATTTTACACTTGGAGATGATGATGATTTGATGAGATGCTTGGTTTTGATGAGAGCTTGTAGTTCTCCATACTGTCCAGATATCGCTCGGGCACCATCTGTACACACGCCTACACAGTTATCTAACTTAATATTATTTTCAGTCATATATGAGTTTAAAATCATGAATAAATCAGAAGCTTTACAACTTTCACATATTTTTCTGCAAAATAACAAATCCTCACATATATTATATTCTTGTATGTACCGTACGTAACATATCAATTGAGCATCATCATTACTATCAGTCGTCTCGTCCAGTTGAATGGCAAATAAACTTGAAAGTTTCCCCACAATTTACTCATTAATATCTTCTGCCATGTCGTGAATACGGCAACTAACCGTATTGTTTGAAAGAGATACATTTTTTATTTCTTTAGCTGCCGATTCTCCAATCATCACTGTTACCATATCAACCGCTGCAGGTAAGATCAGTTCCTCAGCGATCGTATGTGGTTTTTTACATTTGGCAACACGGTAAGCTACCATGCAAGAAGCGAGCAACGCTTTGGTAGGAATTGATGGTCTTGAAATCAAAGCCATGGTTTGATGTTTTAGCTCTCGCAATTTTCTTACAAAAAAGTATTTTGGCTTACCTTGTAAATTGATGTTGATTCCAAATGCCGTTTTAGTTTATTAGGAAACATACTTTCAGCCACCAACACTTTGTGACAAACAACACATTGTGGAAGTTCCACGTTCCCTTTAGTAACGCAGGTAAATCCGAAATCCAAATATTGGTCGTCATATTTCCTATATTTCTTCTTTTTACTTAAATTGACATTACTGCTCTCGCCTGATTCTTCACTTCGTTTTCTATTCTTTTGAATATAAGTATCCATTGTTGATAGCAAAAAACTCCGCTTGCGTAATAGAACAAAACAAAAGCTTGACTAAATGACATAACACGCGCGACAGTAGAGAACACGGGGGAGGGGAGCCGGCCGGTAGCAGCGAGCGGCCCGCCCGCCCCCGCAGCGGCGGCGGCCCATGATTTATGTCAGAAACAGTATGCGCCCGGCGCTCATTTGACTCGGTCGCATCGACACGTGACGCCCCTGGGACAACGCCCCTGGGACGACGCCCCAGGACGTCGCGACGCACAGTTTTGGAAGCCCTGCGTTAAGGAGTTCCGTTGTTCATCTCCAGAACTGATCATCAGATTTTAATCTAGTCGACGGTGTAGTTATTTTGCAAAGCATCAACTAATAGTAGGAAATATCTTTAATTATGATTGATTTACTGGCATCCGTTACGAAGTTCCATTGTTTATCTCCAGAACTTGTCATCAGACCCTAACCTGCTAAATGGTGTAGTTATTTTACAAATGGCAACTACCTGTACTAAATATCTTGAATCATAATTGATTTACTGCTATTCGTTAAGGAGTTTCCGGACCTAATCATGAGATCACCATTAAATTTATATGGGCCCACCCCTAAATTAGCCTCACTCAAAAAGGAAAATCAACCAAATCGGTCCACTTGGTAATTATTTATCACTGAACATACGTAAAGAAAAAATTTCGACGAATTGAGAACCTACTCCTTTTTTTTAAAGTCGGTTAAATATATGGTGATATAAGAGAATCAAAACAACAAGCTAAATTTAAAAAATATGTTAAGCACAGTTAGAAATCGCACTATAAGGGTTTTGTACACATTAAATCTAGTATTCTAAGAGTTATTATAAACATTTATGGGTACAGAGTATTTCTGTTTATTATTATTTATAAATGTTCATAATTTCACAACGTAAATATGTATATCTTACAAAGGTAAAAAATGGTGATAGTTAAAAAATTATAAGTTAATTAAATATCTAGAATCATCACTATAGTTATATCTACACCATATAGGTGGAGTGCTAAAAAATTTTTTTCTTTCAATTTTAGCTTAAGTAGTTTGAAAAGAAAGATGGGAACTTATATTTTTGGATATTTTTCAATGCGTCTGATGATAATCTATCTGAAATTAAGAGAACATATTGTTAACACCCTAATAACTACTTAAAATGTTACTAGATGTTAAAAACATCGAATATTGAATTTTTCTCCCGCATTATTTAATTATCGGAAATAGAATTTTCTTCGATTTCGAATTCGAAAATGTTCATGTGAATACTTCTGAAGGTTGAGATTATTTTTTAACATAATCCCATAAGAGTTTTCTACTGCTTTTTGGGATACAAAGCCCTAATACGGGTCATATGCATGTAGGACATCGATAAAATATGGTAGTATTTAAAATTACATTTTCTTTTAAAAAACCTTTTCAACGATACAAAACTTTTTTAAGGCAATAAAAAAATATATTAGCTCTAATATAAAGGCAAATATTCTAAAAACTCTTTTAGAGAATATTTTTAGATCTGTACGTTCAACTATAAAAAAATATATGATTGAGGATAAAATAATTTTAATTCTTTTTTGATGAAACCAGATATTTTTAGACACAAATAATAAGCAAAATTATCATTAATTGTAAAATTGTATTATAATTCTGATGACAAAGTAAATCTCTGATGATTTAATTCAAATACGATAATTGTGAGAAACATTTTAATTAAGTGTCCAAATATTATTTATGAAAAGTACTTTAGTAAACCAATATAAATTTATTTGAGAGGTGTTTACTTAATTATGTATCAAAAAACTTGTCTTGGAATACATTATCAATTGTTATAACGACAAATAGTTACGTTCCAATATCAACTTCACTGCTTAACAGCAGATAAATTCTGTACCTTTGGTTCGCTTCATTTTCTTAATAGCTTTTTTATGATTACAAGAACATCTTTTTCGGGTGGCAGAAATTAATCGACATCCTTAGAATACCACATATTATGCGATCATAAGGAAGAAATAATATTGCTAAGAATAACGACTTTGGGAGATTGTCTCAAGAAATAAATTGCACGGTTTTGAAATGAATATTATTAAGGAGTATGGATAACTTACTTAATGCCATTAATATTTCTATTATTATTTACTTTGACTAAGTTCAGAATAAAAAGCAGATAAAGTTGTCAAGGAAAACTCAATTTGAATCCAATACGAGAGATAAGCCTGAAACGAGTAAATACGGATAGTATTTAGTACGCTAGTATGTCACGGATAGTATGTCAGTGTGTTACGGATAGTATGTCAGTTCTACATCAGTTTATATTTTATTTCAAATGGAATATTTTAAAAAACCGTGCCATTTAAATTATAAACTACCTGTGCCTCAAAGTCCTTTAAAAAATATCTATGTCGTAGGATAGTAATTAAAAGCGTCTTAAGAATTTGTACATGAAATTTAGAACTTTGAATGCATTATTTTGGAAATATTTGTTATTGACGTAAATTCGAATTTATGTATTTATTTTAACCAATATTTGCTGCTCATTTCTTTATTTTGTTATTTTAATGAGACTCAAATAGTTTAAGCACTGTACTCGATTATAAGGTAGTCCCGATTTCCTTGATATTAAACGTCGCTGATTTATTGTTTTATAATAAAAAATAGAAACAATATTATTGCTCAGAGATACGTGTATATGTGTAAGCGACACATCAGTGTATATGTACAAGCACATCAAAGACACAAAAATATATATGTATAAGAAATTTACATATTTGTGGAGAAAGATTAATACATTTTTGTGACACTCTATATTAAATTAAATTTGTTTCCTAAGTTTTATCGACTTAGGAACGTTCATATATATATATATATACATATATATATATATATATATATATATATGTATACATACATATATATATATATATATATATATATATATATATATATAGCAATTTAACTGAATAAATTGTAAATCTCTAACCGACGAAAAGCCGAAAATGATAAATTTGTAACCATTCCTTTTCCATGAAATCTTGATAAGATATGTATGCTGATTGAAATTAACCAGAAATTATAATTATAAAAATTAATTTAAAACTATTATGGTCATGAGTAAAGACATCTATATAATTTCTGAATTATGTTATAAACATACAAAAATACTAGATAAGAGTTGCACTTAGAAAAAGTTGCACTAAGAGTCTAGATTTCTCTTGTATGAAGGGAAACAATCAAAGAACAATGTGCATATTTATTATCCATCCATGATCTTTTATTGCATTTTTTTCTGTTCTTTAAATTTTATTCTGAATTTTTTCCTTTCTTATTTTCTGTTAAAGTTAAAAAGTGCCTGCTACATATAAATCAGCTTAAACTTAGATTATAGATTTATCATAATTTCAAAAATCAATTGCTATCAAAGCGACAATCTCGGTCAAACTGCATTCACTCTGTGTATAATATAGACTCTATACAATATACTGTAGGTGTTTGTTCTTCGGATGTTATTTGCAGGGATGTAATGGTACAAAGCGGAAAGAGGAGTAGGTCGGACGATAACTTACCAGATCGGTGACATAACCAGATCGGAGGCAATCTATTTTTTCATACTTCTCACTGGATCGCTGAACGTTATGTATTTTTTAACTTGTTTATTCGAATTATGAGGCAGATTTATGAATGCAATCCTATAGGTAAAGTTATTCGCAATGGAGAATTAATGGATGTCAATTGTAGAAATATGTTTCCCTTGCTTGTTAGGCACTTGCTTATATTTGAGAAATGGTCTTAAAAGTTAATCTCTATCGACAAAATGTAATATTCTTAAAAAGAATATATGTAATGACGTGTTTTTTGTAATTCTATTCTTATTTTGCATATGTTTTAAAAATTGGTGGTATTATATTATTTTGTTTTAAAAATATAATTTATGTTTAATTGTGTCTCCATGAATCTAATATATCTGTGCTACTTTCTTATTATCAACAATAATATTTTTATTAAGACCATTTTCATTCAAATTTCTTCATAAATGTTACGATTAATTTTTTTGCATTGTATTTATTCATAATATTATTGTTTTCTAACGACATATTTTGGCACATAGCTTTTATAAAAATATTTAATAACGTTTGGAGTTCTTTCGTCTTTGTTAATATTTTGATTTTCTTCATTATTGATGTTTATACCGGCATGTTAAATACGAAAATTTTGATATTTAAAACGTCTTTAGTTTTAACTCCATTCAACTGAATAATTAGAAAAATATGTTATTATCTTCGTGCGTTAAAGGTACGTTAATTCATAAATTTAAAGTGTGCTCCAACGGTAAAAGCAATAGTAATGAAATGCTTAATCGATAGCAAAGAGACAATTTATTTATATGTTAATAGATATTAATTCACAAAAGTGTAATTATATTATTTCGCATATGTACGTTTATGTTGAAAAGAAAAGACAAAATGAACTGAACAAATTTTACCTCTGTTAAAGTTTATAATTATACCAAACGATGGTAAACTTAAAGCTAAATTTTGCAAATGTAGAAATTAACTTAAAGCTAATTTCTACATTTTTGAGTGACTTTTGCTTTATATTTGTATAATGTCGAAAATATATTTGTATGTCTAATGGTCCCAACTGCGACTTGCCATTTTCACTTACTGGAACCAGACAATTTTTCGAAACACGTTTTGGAGTCTCAGCTTTTTTGTTTGTTTATAATTTATTAGTTTATGCAGTGTTTGCACATACATTATTAGTATTCCTTATAGTAGCATTAATTTCACTTTATTCGTTAACTTACTCGTACGACGTAAAATTTCGAAAATTATTTATTTCTCTCAAAAAATGTATATAAACGTCCAACTAATACCAGTACGTACTGATATTTATCTAAAAATGTGAGTATGAAACTCTAGAATTTTCAGTTTCATTAATATTTATTAATCTCATCAGTGATGATGGCTTATCACTGTAAAAAGGAAAATTTTCCATTTAGAACCTTACCAGAGAAATCTCCATGACAAAGTTAGAGCTTTGTTTCTAATTTAAAATAAATAAAAAATAGAGTAACTAGATCTAGGCTACCATAAACTATTATCTCAGAATGAATGTAATTGAATTGACCTCTTAAAATTATTGTGCTAACAATTTTCAAGTTTCTTCTTTACTAAATATTTCATGGATGAAAATGTATGCTTTTCCCGTCACTAATTTTTAATAGCATATTTAATCATTTTAAAAACCTTACACAATATATATAAATTATTTCCAGCTCACAATTATTCCTATGAAAGTAATTCCCTTATTGAATTGGAAATTTAAAATTACTCATAGCATTACCTTGATTTAATTAATTACCTTAATTTAATAAGTAAAACTTTAAATTTTTAAACAAAAATTAAAAGTTTTACTTTTTTATTATTTTTTATATATTTAGTTATTTAAACAAAAACTATACAACGATTGTCACAAGAACTTGGATTTGACAAGTTCATACCTTAATATGAAATTTGCATATAAAAATAAATAATGCCTTATAATCAAGAAAATACTGAAAGTTTTCTTATAACTTGGCATCGATTTGTATTTTAACTTTTTTTATTTTTCTTCATACCAAATAATACTCACCACCTCAAATAAAATGCTGGTCGAAATAAAAAAAATACGGTCAATATTATTAAATAATATCAAATATATATAATATAGAGTTCAAGATTAAATATATATTAATATTAAAAATACATAATTTAATTTAATGATTTTTCAGTAATAGCAATTGCAAAATAAGTTAGTAATCCATTATGTAATTATTCTGTAATAGACAAATTAAATCAATTCCAACCACCAAACGGAATCAACGCTGTTTTTATTCAATCAGCAAATATACTAAAAACAAAAACGTACAACGTGACGAAGTCATCGAAATATAATGTGATTGAATATAAATCAGCTTTATGCAAGTCATTATTAGAACATAAAGCTCGTCTTTGCTAGTTACAGGATTTGCTTCAATAACAATTATCTTGGTATTCCAATAAAGTCACGTACCTGAGTGCAGTAATCTCTCGCCGGTGCATCGAGCTATAACACAACGCATTGGCATAAACCGGTCCACGTCGCATCGTTTAATGCTAACGCATCTTGGGCGATATTTATGTCAAGAGAAGCTTGACATAAATATCGCCCAAGATTCGTTATCACAACGTAAGCGGAAATTACATGCGGTGATAAATCATAAGGGGAGAATAATAAAAAAACAGAAGCTTCAAATAAAAAAAACTTCACGCACAAAATAGGCGATTCAAAGATAAATTGAACTTAGAATATCTAACCGCTATGTAACGGAAATTATAATATCATACTGCCTTTCTTGGAAGAAAGTAATGGATATTTAAACTCACTAAAGTATGATGACGGAAAACTTGTAATCGAAAGTCCTAGAAAAATGTTTTTTTGGGTTTTGGAGGTTGAATTCATGTAATGAAACATTTTTATTCACAATTTATTGCAAGTAAATTACTTATGTATTTACCATTTTACAAATGCAGTCAAGATCACCTTGAATTGTTATTTTGTAACATACGTTCACATGGTGGCTCAAATAGTAACCCCACCTTGAGACAATTCAATTCAGCATATAAAAAACTTCTAACCCTTCTAAGTTTGGTGCTTCGTCCATGTCAGCCTGACTTTGGTTCTCGATTAATGCTTTTAAACTTCAAAAATATGTCTTTTGTGTAGAAAGTTTATGCATTATCTTCAATATCCTAACAGATTGAGTTAAAGGGATCTTCATAATCTTGCCGGCATAATTGTTGGACCATTGCTGACAGCGCTCGGTTATTGTGCACTGTTATAGTAAGCATTACCATTAAGAGGTTTTTTCTTTTCTGGATGGCTTTCCATGCTTTACGTGGACGTTCTGCCATCTTATTTTGTAATTCCTTACGAGCAGACACAATGAAATCTTTCACGCTATTCGAATATGAGTCAATACACACCCCTCTGCCCATGTAAAAATTCTCAGCTTTGATTTTAAGTGTCTCTGAATATGGAAAGTTCACCTGGTGTAGGTCTCGCCTATGGTCTGTGTAAATCACGACAGTAACTTTCCAGTTTCATGCATAAATCTGCTAATAGCAATTCATGATCGCTTCCACAATCAACCCTTGGATATGTTTTGTGCTCTTAATTGATTATCTCCATCTTTTATTTACTGCAATACAATAAATTTAGTTTCTAGCCCGATTTTCTGGCGTTACCCATGTACAAAGTCTCCTTTGATATTTTAATAACAGGTGTATGTAATGGTCAATAAGTTGTCTGCACAGAACTGTATCCATATTTCACCTTTTTTGTTCCTTTCTTCTAGTCCATACCTACCGACCACATTCCTGAGATGGTTATCGGCTTTTGTAGATCCCACTTTGACATTAAGGTCTCCCATCACTAGAGTAATATCGCGGGTACCTTTCAGAGTGTTGTCTGGCTGTCCGTAGGAACCCTCAAAGTCGTCCTTCGATGATGTTACTGTTGGCGAATACACTACGACCACATTCATTCAGCACAGCGTTGTGTTACCTCTCAATGTCATTATGCGATCACTCGTTGGGTTGTACCCCAGAACTGATTCATTGATTTCCCGTGCCAGGAAAATAGCGACTCCATTACTGCTTTCCGATTCGGGGCCAGAGAAATATGATTTGTGGCCAGATTAAGTCGTACAGTATCCTGAGCCTCTTATGTACTTTTCTGTTTATGCTAATATTTCCAGACCATAACACTTTTGCTCTTTGCCTATTACCTCCTTTTTCCCCCGTAGTATCATCTGCCTCGGATATTCCCGGTTCCTATTTTGACCCTTTTACGGGTCTATGTACAACGGTTTGATGACGGGTTATCCTCAGCAGCCTAATATCTACGCTGTGCATGGTGAGCCAATGCAGCGAGGCTAGTAGCACATTTCACACCATGTGACCTGAACTCGACATGGTGCCGGGTGGAAACCGGATCGCATTCCACCTCTCTCTGCCGTGGTTTCCCCTTGCCTTCTGCACTGCAGCGATGTTGAAAATTTATTCAGTGCGTCCTGCTGTCAACGCTTGACATCCAGATTATGTGAACTGTTGCTATCCGTTGGTTACTAATCTAAGTTACAATCTTAATGATAATTTACTCGGCGTAACAGGGTTCGTCGCGTATAGATGGGAGTGGAGTTGGTGAAGACATAACAAATATAGACATTAATATAAATTTCAGTAAGTACACTGTTTGCAGTGTTTACACAACCTCTGATGACATAATTCGAAAACTACGCTTTCGGAAGATTTTTAAAAAAATAAAATTTAATTATATGCCCAATTTGCCTAAGTTGCAGTTGCTGATAAATAAATCATGTTGTTATATTGAAATATACATACAGTATAATAAAATACTTTATTGCAGAAATTTCTCCTTAAATCATGCTGGGGAAATGCGAAAAGTACTCTTTTCTCAGTCTTATATACCTTCTAAGTCATATCACATTGATATGACTTAGAAGGTATATAAGACGGAGAACAGAGCAGCCTCGACTATAAGTTAAGCTGTAGGTCGGTTTGGCGGATAATCTTTTCCTTCATATTATTTCTCACTTGATAGAGGAAATATGTGAGGCATTTTCAAATTCATTTAGTCGAGTCGTGGTGCAGTTTTGTGTGCGTATCGTGTGGTTACCTACACATATTTGAGAATTATGGATGTTAACTGTAGAAATATATTTATCGTACTTTGCAATTACCTACGTATATTATTTAGTAATGACCTCCTCCTATCAGATAAATGGTCAATTAATCTTGTTTACAAAACTTCGAAACCATCTATTATATTCTTGAATTTAAACTTACTTTAAATCTGCTAATAAATTCAGAGTTAGTATTTTAATTATAATAAAAATATTGTATTTGTCATATTCATTCGCAAATTTAATATTTAGCCAAATATTGAATACTAGGATTATATACTATCAAATATCGAATATCTGTTTATTTTAAATTTGGGTTGATTCTGTCTGGAATTAAATTTACGCTTATTTTTATCATTTGTATAATATGTATATAATATATTATCTTTGTTATCACTTTTGAAGGTTTATTTAATCTTTTAATATAAGTACAGAAGCGGTCCTTTTTATTGTAGATATTTAAGTATTACCCTGCTTATTGGAAAAAATATAATTCTTTGGTCATTATCAGATACTGATTTAGGAACAAAGTATTCTCAAATAAGCTTTGTTTTCAGGTGAGAATAAATATTTGACTGCAAAGTTTACCAGATATTATACAAATTGTGCTGTACTTACTAATCAGATGCAAGCCAATAGATTTTATTCCTTTTATATAGTAATATGTAAGTAATATATGAAGTACTTTAGCAATAGTGTTGTTGGTACTTGGCATGCTCACATCATCTTTTGTATTTATTTCAACTACTTTTTCTTCACCATAATACTAGAAACACATATAAACGTACACTGGGTTTATCGATCACCGCTATTCTAATCACATAAGCTCGTCCAGCTTGCACTTTAGTCATTACTAGTTTTATAGCATAAAGCTTGCGAAGAAAAATAACTGTACCCCAGTTTTTTCTATTCGAAGTGTTTTTTATTCAGATTAAGTGCAAAATACTTTGCCTAATATCCTTTTTCAGAATTAGTACCACAAGCTTTATTTGGAGTGTTATATTTGAGGCATTATTATGTCATAGTATTGTTATATGGTGACAATACGAGGAATAATTTTGACTTTTCAACAGACGTTTTTCTTTTACAGATATTTTTATTAGGTTTTACAGATATTTTGCTTTATGGCCATATCCCTGCCCAAGCATCCAATATTTGAACTAAGGCTAAATATAATACTTTTTCCAACTTTAATACAAGTTTAATGCCTTTTTTTTGGAAAGTTAACTTTGCAATAATCTGATTAAGGTTCTAAGGTATTAAGGTTCTTCTCCAAAGTAATCATTCTGAAGAATTAATATTCAAACATTTCTTAAGGCTTTCACGTTTGAATATGTTGTTTTTAGAATATTTTTATAAATAGTACACTATGTTTACATTTCGTATTTTTTTCATTCGTGTTATGTTTTCACAAAAAACTTGCTTTTTCTTAGTCGTACATAAAATATCTAATTGCTTTATTTTTTTTTCTTTTCGTCCGTTGGTTAATAATTATTTCATTCGTATTATTTGTTTACAAAAACTCGCTTCGTTCTTAATGGTTTACAAAAATATTCAGTTGTATTTTTTGTTGTTGTCTGTAATTTTACAATTGTTTATAATATACTTTTAATACGTCATTTACTCATATTTTTGCATGATTTTTTATGATTTTGTGTTATCAAATAAATTGTTTGAAAAAATAAAAACATCGATAAACAAATAACAAGAATCTGTTAAAATTATGTAAATGAATTTATTTGAGCTTCAATTCCCTGCAAGCCCAAAAACTACAATTTACATGCGAACAAGTTTGAATAAATACCAATAGGTCTTCCTTATAATATAAATTCAAATTTACACTGTGAACAATAAAACTGTCCCTTTGGCTAGAATTGTATTAATCCTAGTAATAAATAAAATTTTTAAACCGTAGTAATAAAGGGACAAAGATATTGATTATAAAGGGAAAATTCCCTTATCTCTTATTACATATCGTTTCAAAAAAAGACTCTCTCCCTGCTCTCGTAAAAACTTGTCTGATCGAGGAATGGGCAAGTCGAATGGAATAAATTTTAGCTTTTGTTGTCTCATGTTTGTTAAAATTAATTACATATAACTTCTATTTACCTGTCTATATTTATATAATATTGTTTACCTACTTTATATAATGTTACTATATATTTACTTTTAGTCCCACATTTTCTACACACGTAAGATTAATACACTCTTTGAAAATAATTACAAAATATGTTCTGCAAAATTTTCAATAAAAGAAAAGCCATCGTTTTTTATTGGAATTAATTCAAAAAATACACATTACTATAAGTCAGAATAAATTGAGACACAGAGAAACTAAGACAACGTAAAATGAAGTTAAATAAAAATTTACATGGGATTAAAAAAGTGACGAATTACAAAGAATTGTTAGACCACGAAGCAGGACTTTCCTGGAGAAAATTGTCATCAATTTTCAGATGAGGGAACAAAGACTTGCTTGAGACTGATATAAAACTTTCTATAATTTTCTCGTACAACTGTTTACTTAATTCTTCTTTTGAAGGTATGTACCGATTTTCTTGAGACGAGATGCTATCTTTTTACCAGTTTGATATCATTTTCACTTTACTTTCATCGCTCATCTCATCGTCAAATAGTGACAAGATAGATACTTTCTCGGTCAAATAAAATAAATGCTGAGTAAACTTTTTCAGTACTGCTTCTGATATATTTTTATCGATTGATTCGTAAGTTTTCATGGTTCTTAAGAAGAGCAAACCTTGGTACGGTATTTTGACTACCAAAAAATGCACTGGATCCATGGCTTGACATAAAATGAAACGATGAACAGGCAGCCATCCGACAGAGCTTTCTTGTCTTTGCTAGTAATTTTAAATTGAGAGCTTAGTAACAATATTTTTACGGAATAGATAGCTCTAGCCATCCATTGTGATTGATGGATGGCACCTGAGAGTCGAATTTATACTTTTTTTCTTCATTTCCGGCTAAAAATATAACTAAGAGCTCTATTAAGTCACGACACCCGTCTCTGACAATTGTTTTGGTTAGTTCAGAGCGGTAAAATAAAAGCAGGTGCTCGATTTCGCTTACCATCAGGCATGATTGAATTTTCTTTCGGTAATTTTCAATTTTAGTACTAACGACATTTTTACAATTGTCTCGGAGTAAGGTGCAAAATGTTGTGACTGTTCACTGGGACGAAAAACTATTGCCAGCTTTGGATGCTCGTAAATCGAAAGAAAAACGTCTTCTATTAGTAATTTCTTATGAAGATAAGGAGCACCTTATATCTGTACCATGTTTAAAGAATTCTACTAGAAGTGAATTTTCTGCCTGTTTGGACCGCGATAATAGACTGGAACCTCGAACATAAAGTACAAATTTTTTGCTGTAATAAAGTACAAATTTTTTGCTGGCTTTAAACACGGGTCGTTTCAACGAGGCTTGTGTACTTTTGACGCATAAGCTCAATAGAAAAGTACTTATTTTTGCTTGACGCCATCATGTTTATGAATTGATACCCAAAGTAGCCTTCAAAAATAAAATTAACCAGGTTTGTTACCAAGCCGAGATATTTCCCTATTTAAAGAACTCTGAGACAACTGGAAAAATATGGTTAGTACTAAAATTTAAAACTATCGAGAAAAAATTTAATCGTGCGTGACAGTAAGCGAAATCGAGCAACGGTTTTTATTTTACCGCTCTGAACTAACCAAAACAATTGCCAGAGACGGTTATTGTGAGTTAATAGAGGTCTCAGTTATATTTTTAGCCGGGGATGAAAAAA
Organism: Druceiella hillmani; assembly: GCA_039881145.1. Classification (NCBI taxonomy): domain Eukaryota; kingdom Metazoa; phylum Arthropoda; class Insecta; order Lepidoptera; family Hepialidae; genus Druceiella; species Druceiella hillmani. The sequence goes on along the minus strand of JAYKKI010000010.1, from coordinate 44,244,458 downwards.
AAAAGTTTAAAATCCGACCCCCAGGTGACATCCACCAATCTCGATGGATGGCTAAAGCTATCTATTCCCTAAAAATATTGTTACTTAGCTCGCAATTTAAAATTACTAGCAAAGACAAGAAAGCTTTGTTGGATGGCTGCCTGTTTATCATTTCATCCTATGTTAGGCCATGAATTCAGTGCATTTTTCGGCAGTAAAAACTCCGTACCAAGATTTGTCCTTTTTGAGAACCATGATAGCTTACGAAGCAATCGATAAAAATATATGAAAAGCAGTACTGAAAAAGTTTATTTAGCATTTATTGTATTTGACCAAGGCAGTCACTTGTCGGTATTTGACGATGAAAGTAAGGTTAAAATGATATCAAACTTGTCCAAAGATAGCATCTATTCTCTTTCTTATTGTATTTTTTGGGATATGTCCATAAAACAAAATATTAAGCAAAATTTTTCGATGTGATTTGGTGTCTGTTGAATATTCAAAATAATTCCTCGTATTGTCACCATATAGCAATACTATGACATAATAATGCCTCAAATATAACACTCCAATTAAAGCATGTGGTACTAATTCTGAAAAAGGATGTTAGTCAAAGTATTTTGCACTTAATCTGATTAAAAAATATTTTGAATAGAAAAAACTGGGGTACAGTTATTTTTCTTCGCAAGCTTTATGCTATGAAACTAGTAATGATTAAAGTGAAAGCTCGTCCCCTGTTTGGTTACAATATCGGTGAAGAAAAAGTAGTTGAAATAAATACAAAAGATGATGTGAGCATGCCAAGTACCAACAACACTATTGCTAAAGTACTTCATATATTACTTACAAATTACTATATAAAAGGAATAAAACTCTATTGGCTTGCATATGATTAGTAAGTACAGTACAATTTTTATAATATCTGGTAAACCTTGCAGTATAATATTTATTCTCACCTGAAAACAAAGCTTATTTGAAAATACTTTGTTCCTAAATCAGTATCTGATAATGATCAAAGAAACATATTTTTTCCAATAAGCAGGGAAATACTTATATTTCTACAAAAAAAAGGACCGTTTCTGTACTTTTATTAAAAGACTAAATAAACCTTCAAAAGTGATAACAAGGATAATATATTATATATATATATTGTACAAATAATAAAAATAAGCGTAAATTCAATTCCAGATAAAATCAACCAAAATTTGAAATAAACAGATGTTCGATATTTGATAGTATATAATCCTAGTATTCAATATTTGGCTAAATATTAAAATTGTGAATGAATGTGACAAACACAATAATTTTCTAATATATTTTTATTGTAATTAAAATACTAACTCTGAATTTATTAGCAGATTTAAAGTAAGTTTAAATTCAAAAAATAAAAATAGATGGTTTCGAAGTTTTGTAAACAAGATTAATTGACCATTTATCTGATAGGAGGAGGTCATTACTAAATAATATACGTAGGTAATTGCAAAGTACAATAAATATATTTCTACAGTTAACATCCATAATTCTCAAATATGTGTAGATTACCATAAGATACGCACACAAAACTGCACCACGACTCGACTAAATGAATTTGAAAATGCCTCACATATTTCCTCTATCGAGTTAAAAATATGAAGGAAAAGATTATCCGCTAAACCGGCCTACGGCTTAATTATAGTCGAGGCTTCTCTGTTCTCCGTCTTATATACTTAAGTCATATCAATGCGATATGACTTAGAAGGTATATAAGACTGAGAACAGAGTACTTTTCGCATGATTTAAGGAGAAATTTCTGCAACAAAGTATTTTATTATACTCGTATATTTCAATATAACAACATGATTTATTTATTAGCAACTGCAGAATTAGGCAAATTGGGCATATGGCTATCCTGTAATTGGATACAAAATTCAAGCTATTGAATGCATATAATATGATAGGACATATTTACAAATAGCCGAAAAAATCACAGGGAATATATACACATATGTATATTATTTTATCTTTCAGAAGTATTTTTAAAGTTATGTATTCAGAATTTCATAATGGACTACTGGTCTGTGAAACTGATCTTCTATAATTTATTACCCCGCTTCTATTAATGCCCCACAGAAAACAGGGCGGTCGCTAGTTTCTAATAATAAAGACTTTGAAGCATAAGCCGTTTAATTTTAAATGGAACTTTTTTCTGAAATGTCACTTATAAAGTAAAATAATAAGTTATGTGAAAGAGCCGGGCATTAATTGTTGTTATGTATGTTTTTAATAACCTTTTAAATAGAAATACACGTTTTTAATCATAAAAATTCGTTCTTAATCATGACATACCTTATTCAAAAATCAATTTGTTTTAATAATGTATATTTCTTTATTTAAATGTATTAATATATAAAAATTGGGAAAATTAAATATGTTTATCACGTAACTTTAATTTGAGCCTTTCTAAGCCATGAAATTGTTCTTTTACGTAAAGTTTTATCCCTTATTCATTTAATATATCATTTAATACGTAGCCCAATTGTCCATTTAATATATTAACCTGTTCATTTAATATATAACAACTGAATATATTATCATCACACATAATTAAAATCTTCTAGACATAACATAGTTAGACAAGATTGATACTACAGTACTCTTCAAATTGTTTCAGCCCAACTACACATCTAAATGTAAATATATAAAAAAACAATAAATAAGTAACAAATAAAAAAATACAAATAAATAAATTAATAAAAGATAAAATAAATAAATTAATGAAACGGGAGATATATAGAATTAGTAGCTAGTTCTAACTTTCAGATACCCTTGCTATTGTATAAATATGTTACTGAGAATAACTTCCATTTAATTTTATTACATACACCGGAATACATTAATTTTATTACATACACTGAAATCGCATTGTATAACCTCATAGAATAACATTAATTTAATTTATTAACCTCGCTAAAATACTTGCATATCGCATAACTCTCGGAAATATAATAAAATTACACCGCTCCCCTACAATAAACTCAACATAAACAGTGGGAAAACCCACACAAACCCGACTGCCGCTATTGTTTTTGAAACATATAAATGCTGTTGGATGTTCGTAAGAGTTAAACTTTGCTAATAGCCCACCTGAAGTTGTTGTAATGCAACGTAACTAGGTCGTAGTAAAGGACTTAAAGAGAGTAGAAATAATACTACATCACGTAGTTTCATTTAATTGTGAATAATGAATTTCTACAAAATTATCGCCAAATATATTCAATATTCGATTTTGATATTATTGAATTTTACATACCGCTATATCTCTATACTCTGATTATGGTTAACTTCAACACATGTCCGTGTAAACGTAATATGAGTAGTGTCCAGCTTTGGGACATCGTGAATGTCGGAAACCTCACCGTTCTTCCATCTATTGCTACCTTCCACCAGTTTCATTATTCCCTTTTTTATATTTTCATGTTATGTTCCTTTAAAAGTGTATGTCTCCATGGTCAACTTCTTACTGCTGAATTTTCATACAATGACTTAATTTATCTATTCTAAAAGTTGAGTAGGACTAAGCTTAATAGTAGCTTGAAGATACGCAGCTCATAAATTGGGATAATATATTAGGCATTGAAATAATTACTGAAATAGTTATTGAATTCAGCAATACTACCATGAAGCTGTTTGATAAACATACTTATCTTAATTGAGTGAAAATAAAAATAAAGCTCCGTGGCTTAACAACGTCACCAAAAAAGTAAAGGCTAGGCCTGATCGAGTCAAAGTCAGATATAAAACAAAGCCAGTACTTCAATATGAGAGACATTTAGAATATTGAGAATGAGAGACATTTAGAGACAAGAAATAGATGTACACAAATATGAAGAAATCCCCAATTCTCTAAGCCAATGCTCTTTTATAAACATGTCAAAGTTCTTCCTTTTATAAACATGTCAAAGTTCATGGTAATCTGGGTATGGTTATTCTCATACTGGTAAGTATTGCCAGATAGACTTTAACATTCTTTCTCCACAAGATTCAGCTCTTAAGTAACAAAACCTCTAACCATGAATTCACATTTCATAATATTTGTGATTCCGAAATGAAAACCAATCTTCTAGCCATAAAAACCAAACAATTATATGGGTTGCGATGACCTAAGTATTAATGTCCTTTAGCCAATCTTAGATATTGTAACCCCTTTTATTACTGACATATTTAGCTCATCTCTGACAATTGTCATTTTCCCTACTGAATAAAAGAAAGAGTATATAATCCCGTTATCAAAAATATTGTTACCTACATACTCTAAAAACTTTCGATCCATTTCGACCCATTACATACGACTTTTTCTATCAAAAGTCTTTGAGTGTTTATTCCATGCCCAACTTATGTCATACCTTAAAGCTTGCAAAATTCAAAATCCATTTTAGTCTCGTTTTGAAACTGGTCACAGTACTACAACAGCGTTAGTAAAAATTACAAATATTATACGCTTGGTTAGTCATGAATCACATTCAACTCAACCTACCTGTATTTCTTGATTTCAGCTGTGCATTTAATTCCATTGATTTTGGTAAGTTTCTGACTTGGTAATTTGCTAATTTGCTAACTTAAATATTTGATTACATCATAATACGCAATAAAATTATTTAATTTATACCTGTATGGAAAAATTATCTATAAAGTCTTCAGATGTGTTCTTTGAATGGACGGATCTCTCAGCTGGTTTGCCTCAAGGAGGAATTCTTTCTCCTTTACTTTTTCCAATATTCATTGATGGAGTTGTTAGAAATATACATAGTTAATATCATTTTTACGCTAATCAATTTCAAATATATGCACATACTTATGTAAATTTTTACCAACCATCATCAATACCCTCAATAAAGATCTAGCTGCTATCGGTCAGTGGCCTCATGAAGTGGGTAATTAAATTAAATTCAAGCTATCATAATTGGTAGCCCAAGACTGCTTTCTAGAAATTAGACTATCAGATCTGCCGTATCTAATATTAAATGAAATACTAACCTAACCGTTAAAGACGTGGTTCGTAGTTAAAAATTTTAACTAGAAACCTCATTTACTTGAGTAAATGATGTTAATCGTCGAGATCGGAAACCATTTACTTGAGTAAATGATGATAATCGTCGTATCTTGAGCAGAATGTACTCCCTCAAGAATCTTTAAAATTTTTCTGATTTATGTACTAAATCCAAACACTTTTAAACATTCTTACTGCCATTGCTTGATTATATAGATATATGCTATCCAGACCCTGCAAAATATCGCTTTGAAAAGTTAGAAGGTCTCCAGAATTTGTGCATCCGGTATATTTCGGCTACAAAAACATAATAATTTTACTGAATTCAGAGCACAACTTAAATACAATCAGGGCAATATACACATTCTTACGGTTCTTTATAATATTTTGAACAATTCTGCTTATACAACTTATCTTAGAAGAAGATTTAGTTACGCTCTGAAAACCGGGCCAGTCTCCTTTTTTCTAAACATATCACCACATTCTATGAGAAATCCTTCGCTGTTCATGTTGGAAGACTTGGGAATCGACTGAATCCGGATACTAGAAATTTGCCCTCTATGAATTTGTTCAAATACTGTCTGAAAAATGCTTCCTCTTAATATTTTTTAGACCTCCTATTCTAATTCGATCTTGTTCCCAACAATGCGCATATTTTTAATTAATCGTATTTTGTTTTTTTTTTCTTTCCTATTTTGTTTTTTTATATATTAAGATATTTTTGTTGCCTGTTGTTAATAGCATAATTAATTTTGCCATTTATTATGTTTTGAAATTCATCTACATTACAAAACATTTAAATTTGAATAAGGTGGTTGATTAAAAGAAATTGCTCTTGTAGCTATAAGTCCGACAAATGTATACATTATTGACTACTCGTGGTTTCATTTGTACTTAATAAGTTTGTTTTAAGTTTATTCCGATTCGTTGAAAACTAGCTAATTTAGAAACGAGTGTTTTTTTCTTTGCTAAAATTTTTACAGAATAATTAGAGGACGCACATTCAACATCCGATAAATCGAGACACCGACGTTTGGTTATCATAAATATTATAAATGGAAAATACAAACAAGGGTAATGACGTTTAAATTTAGGTAAACAAATTATTTGATTGTGAACTTATTAGCACCTAATAAAAATAAAATTATAAAGAACGAAAGTAAAGTACTTCTTTATGTTTAAAAGTTTTACTATATAATTAAAACATTAGTATCATAATACGGTGTCAGTGACGATTGTCAATAATTTCTTTACCATATAAAAGAATAACCAAAAAATATTTTGTGCAGTCAAGCTTTTAATTTTAGAAATGGAATAAATAAATTTGTTTATAATATCATCAAAATATGCCAATAAAAATATAATATTTTAAAAATAAATATCATTATCCAGGTTACCATTGTAATTGCAAAGTATACATAAATTCTATATTGATATCGAATAGTGGACTCAAAAATTCGACTTAAGTGAAATCAGATACAAATATCACAATATAGGTATATGATATGCGCTCAGAAAATATATGTTGTGATCGAGTTGCATACACCAGGTTTTCCTTTCGCTTCAAAAATAAAATAACTCGAGACTCGTTCACAATGGAAGCCATAATCATTTCTTTTTTTTATCTAAGTGTAAAATCTTTTGTCTCGATTTTACTGCATATCACAAAAACTTTTATGCCTTTCTATTGTTAACATAATTTTAAGTTTCCACAAGTACAGGTGGTAAATTTGGAAGTACAAAAGTGTTGAAGTGAATGTCTTTTTTCAGCATTGAATTAATCAATGAAATTATATATCAAAAATTTGGTTTTAGTAGCATATTCCATATACACGCATATTGCATAGTTAAACTTTTTTATTTGCAGTTCATGTCGCTCTACCTTACGAAATGACAATGAAAGTATGAGTGTCTAAACACAGTCTGTTTTTACTTGTGCAGTAATATCCATTTCTATTTAAAATTTAAACAATTAACAGAAAAATATTTGAATAGCATTTGATGGTTAAACATCGGAAAAATATTTTTTAAATATTAACTTGGCTTTAACAATTTTTGAAGCTTTTACAATTTTTACTACGACAGAAATATATGAATTTGACCCCAATAAACAGTTTGATTAAAATAAGTAATTCCTAAATTTAATAACCGTTATTTTCAGATAAGCAAAAGTAACGAATTTACCTTAAATTCAATGTTTAGATATTTCCATTATTTTTAGAGTTCCGAAGCGTAAAAGAAAAAAAAAACTTATGCAAGATCACGAATCTGTCCGCTTTATCTCAGAAATAATCTGGCGTTTCATTGGAAACCGCTGAAGGTATTTGGCATAGAGATAAAGTAAACTAACCCTGTACAGGATTCGGAAACTGTTTATTTCAATCAGATATTGCCAAAGATATTGTTGAAAATGTCAATGAGATGTATTGACAAGGAAACATGAAATCTGGGATAATAATAAAATACACTGATTCGCATATACTTCCGTAATTAAGTCTCAAAAATATTCCAAAAAAAATTTCGAAAGGAAAATAATGTCGTAGATTTTTTTCCTTTCATATATTGATTGTATGATAAATAAATAATTTTTTTAGAGAAATTTAAACTCTAAAGCTATTGTTGAAAAGGTCTGCAATTTGACCCCACCTAGCCAAGCAATTTCAGTATTATTTTCTTTATTTAATTTGTACTTTCCTCGAAATATTAAGATTTACGTTAGTCAATGAAGGTAAGAGAAAGGGATATTTTCAAAGGAAAAGTTAATGTGTAATCACAAATCACACTGGAGTCTGGGTTTATAAGCTTATTTATTTAAATAAGTATATATATAAATATGTATATATATATATATGTGTGTACATATATATATATATATATATATATATATACATTTATATATATATATATATATATATATATATATATATATATATACATAAACCCTTTCAAATACCCCAAGTTTTTTAAAAAGCCAAAGGTTTTTTAAATCGGAAGGGGGCATCCGTACAACTACATTATTTTCGTTTTCGTAGCACTATGCACAGCAAATGGAAAAATAAGTTTCCGGGCTCAAAAATCCTTTCCACCTTGAGTGATGCCACCAAAAATTTTAAACTTATGTATTAAAAACTAAAGAAAAAGTAATGGGAGTGGAAACGGAAAAATTATAGGATCTTTTTATTAGTACAAAAATGATACCTATTTAATTGTGATCAGAGAAGTATTTCCAGAGGTAAAGGCGAAAAAAAATTATTTTTAAATCTGACTTAAACCATTGCTACTCCAGACCATTCGGGACAATCGGATGAATAATACCATATCATAATATTTTCCTAATTTGTATATTTGTATGTGTGTGTGTCAGTCTGTATGTGTGTCGACAATAAATCAAATCAAAGGAGAATACTAAATAGTTTCCTGATAAGTTTTGCGTTCCGTAGTATAAACTAGTATTTGATCAAATATTTTAAGGGCCATAAATATTTATAAATTACAATCTGTGTTTTTATTATCAAAACAGTGAAAGTCATCAGACTTTAAAGACTTAAAAAAAGTGAAATGCCGTCATTAATGCAAAAAGAACTACTGTGAAAATCTTCGTTGTTAAACGAATCAAGTTTTGCTTTGAAAAGTTTTGCGTGAAAGTAGTAAGATAAAAGGAGAAAAGTTCTTGCCTAACTTTTCAACAGAGGACATGATTGAATTAGCGATTTATTGATAATGAATCTACCCGCGAATTGGTGTGCGTGGACCGTTATAAAATATTATTAAATTTATTACAAGGTTTCAGTTAGAATAAAAGTAACAATTTAAAGCTATACTTGCTTTATTTTGCTATGCATATACTTAAGTTGTAAATAAAAAGTTTTTTTAATTTTTAGCTTTGGTAATTTCAAGATAAGCAGTGATCGAACCCCTGAGTACAAATTCATAATTCATGCTCTCGCTTAGCAGCAAGTCTTGTATCACGATCTTCATTTGATCTTCATGCTCTTAGGTCACTCGTTATTTTAGCATTCCTTAAATATCGAGACAAATTTCACTTTTTTGTCCCGAACTTTATTATGTACAAAAATGATCAAACCATTGTTGTTTGAAAAAAAAATGAGTTAAATCAGGAACAAAATTGGATACCTAATTCGTCCGTATTAGTAAACTACTTCAGGTGAGTATTTAACTTATTACATGCAAAATTTGTAATCAATATTCAAATTGCAGTGCTAATTTAGTCAAATCCCGATAACTGAAATCCGAGTTAACAAGGTACAGTATTCATATGAGTTACGACGTAAAACGTCTTTCTTTATTGAAACGTTGTAACAAATGTAACACTAAAATGGTCAAGCCGAAAAATAGAAATAGTAAAATTTCGCAAAAAATTCAGATCAAATGTTGCCAAAATAGTTAGTTACACAAATAAATCGTATTTAAGCGAATTTAAAAATAAAATAGGAGAAATTTTTGCTTTTTTAAGTACGATTCGAATGCAATAGGTGGGTTTTTTTTCTTGATATGTCCAACTATCATATTTTTTCTCCATCAGGTTCATTTATGGAGATAGAAACTATGTTAGGTACTACATTTAAACAAAATTCCTTTAGTGTCTGAAATTCCTTTAGTGTTGAATAAAGGGACTCGAGGTAAAGAAACAACAATTACAAAATGCATGTTTTTGGTTTCTCTCATTATTCTTTTTTCTTTCCAATAATTTTATTTAAATATCTTCAATGTGCAGACTGGTCAACTCAATATTTTTTTTTATATACGTAGATTACTATCACAACAAACAACTTCGCCGCGGTGGGTAGTTTTCAGATTTTTAGCACTTTGACAACTGGAGATATACAGGTGGTAAATTTTAGTAATTTTATAAGTTATATCATATACCAAACCTATAAAGAAATCAAAATTTATTGAAGAAGTTAGGAAGAGGAACGTGGTCCCTTCAACAGTTATATTTTTTAGTTACCAAATAAATTTAATCAATAAATTTCATATTAAACATTTGCTTGCGTATATAATGATTGACACTAATATATCACAAAGTTTGCTTTATTTTTAATAAATAAATTAATTGTAAATATTAAGAGAGCATCATTTATTCTAACATAAGTACTTTTTCATAACGTCTATTAAAAAAAATGTAACTTTCTAAATAACATATGCAAACTCGTTTAATTGTCCTGTTTTAATCAATATTCCTATTCATTCATATATTTACATAATCAAGCGTATCCAAGTATATACGAATAAAATGACAGAACTTAATTGGATAAAATATTTAAGCGAGACCTCTATAGCGATGATGTTCATAAATTCGTTAAAATATGAGAAGTTCTGGTTCAGATAGAGAACAGAACGGAATATTGCGAGTATTATGTATAAGAATCAAACATTTAGCCGCAAAGTGTGAGAGTTAGAAATGTCGTTATTCGTAATCACTCCGCCTCAATAGAAAATAATATGGTACTATAAATATAAACTGAGGACTTTCATCTCATGTATCTCGGCATGTAAATGAAACACGTTTGTAATATATTGGCCTCAAGATATGTACAAAATATGTTCACTTTAACCCGTTTTAAAGTCCAAGAATATTTCTACTCCGCCGAACAAAACAGACTGCGTCTCAGATACACGCAATTTGTCGCTCGTAGAAATGTTGTTGGTCGCCCTTTTACAGGAATTTTTAATAAGTTTCAGTGATGAATGTTTCGCGACGCAACTCTGCCGTCTGACGCCGAAGGTGTTGTTCTTTAGGTCTATAAATAGAATACAAGTGAAAAGAAACGAATAATATAAATGTGTTTATCTCAATCCCAACATTAAATTTATCGGTTTTTACGATTTCTGCTTTTATTGTCTAAACCAACTTTGAAGACAGGCGTTTGAAAACCAGATATCATTTTTGTACTGTACTTTTTATCGCTGGTACCGACCGCGTGTGACAATGTATTACCTGCGCTCAGTTAACTTTTCACACGGTATGAAAACGTAAATTAATTTCTTTGTATATTTACGGTCAAGCATAAGTTAAAAAAACACAAATTAAAAATAACCCTTGTACATTGAAAAATAATTTTCAATTTATAAGTTAGAATAATCTAATGCATATCGACCCGCATATACTTCAAGTATTAACCCACAAAAATATTTATATAACATTTTTAAAGAGTGTAAAAAAGTAATCAACTTTTTTTTTATTTTATATTTCGTGTTATGGTTATAATTTCATGTCATGTGGGGTATGACTTGCAAGAAAAATTTTAAGGATGTTGAAGCAATTTTTTTCAGAATTGTATGTGCGACATTTCACCATAGGAAATATATAAAAAAAAATTTAATGCATTATTGCCCAGTTCAAAATTTCCACGTGAATATTTATAAATGTTACACATTTAGACATACGTAGATTTTTAGCAGTATCTTTAGAACTATCTTAGGTAAAATTCAGAAATGAATATTTTTGGAATAATTTTAACTTCCACTTAAATTTTTATTCAAACAAACTTTAGGCCGCTCGGTTGGCAAATGGCAAATGGCATCTCAATAAGTTTTGCCATCTTTTCTTTTCTCCAGAAAAAAACAATTTGCTTTCATTAGGCTCGTAATATCACTTACCATCTATACTCGTAACAGACAATGAAGTGTGATTAAAATGAATCTGTTTAACTAATTGCTAAAATAGTGAAAGTAGATGACTGGAAGATTTTACAAGAAGTGGAAAGTAATGTAAATTTGCAATGTAAATTTATATAGAACTCATAGTGCTAAAACTATTAAACCTTTTAAATAGTGCGGATAAAAGTTATAAAAGTCATACGACCTTACATCAATAAAATGGAACGATAAGCTTTGCCGAAAATGTTCTAAGGTTTAATTTCAACGAAAATTAAACAAAAATTATAAAAGGCTTGAAAATAAATTGTTAATTTATTAAACTTTTTTGCAAGTTTTTTTATCGATTTAATTTTATAAAATAAATTATTGAAAACAAAATTATTTTAATTTTTTTTTTAATTTCGAGAAACCAAAAAACGCACAAATACTTCCCCATTCACCGAAATCATTTGTCATAAATTGTAAAACTTGATTACAATTTTAAGGACAAGAAGAATATATAATTAAAATGTGCTTTTACATAAGCTCTGATTATATAAATCAATAAGGATATTGTAAGAAAAATTATTTTAAAAATAAAATTTACGTTTCTGGGAACTACTTGTAGTGAAAAATATCAAAATTTATTTGTAAAAGAAGCGATAAAAACATTTCCGTTTAACTATAACTAGTCACATTGTGATGGCGACGTCCCCGTGTAATGCAGATAAATTCCGCTCCAATTTTTCGCTCCAAGTTGAGGGCGTTTTTTTGTAATTCCAAAAATTTCATTTTTCCAGTGAAAGAAATGGATGAATATATTTTTAATAAATGGGACATTATGCGATCAAAAAGAAGAATAAACATCACTAAGCATATCCAGTTGGAGACAACTTCTCGACAAATTAATTGTATGGTATCGAAATTAACATTTCAAAGTGGCATGGAAAACATATTTCATGATATTAAGCTTTCTGATATTTTTTTATTATAACTGTGTTTAAAATGGGAAAAATATAGTGTTGCAAAGAAACAGTTCATTTAAAACGAAGTGTCAAGCGAAATATGTACAATTAAAATATATGTAAACAAAATTGTTTCCTTTAGTTTCGCATCACTTAATAATTTCTTTAAAGTATCATATTTGAAAAGAAAATGTGCCGTTCTGAATAATAAAGTGCATATGCATCAGTCTTACGAAACAAACATCGATCTCATAGGGTAGTAACTAAAAACCGGTTAAAAAATTATAGGTGCAATACTGTACTTTAAAATAATTTTTAAGGAAGCAAATTCATACACATGTATATTTAAACTGATTTTTGCTGCTTATTTTTCTATCATATCAATTGCATACATTTTAATAGGTTAACCGTATTTTTCAATAATACGACAGACCCAATTTACTTCAATTAAAATGTCAATGATTCATTCCATTTTAATTTAAAATAAAGTTTATTGATATTCGAAAATACACGTATATGTCTAAGTGAATGTCATCTTAGTCGCAAAAGCTTCTCCATACAATATTTCAGAAAAATATAGTGAAAAGGATCAGTAATATAATAGGAAGTTCTTTTTGATAATGAAAAGTACGAAGAAGATTTCTTAATATTAAATATAAATCTAAATCTCAAAAGATATTTCTTCACACATAAAAAATATGGAAGTGGTTGTTTAAACCCGTATAAAGTATGATTTTGTAATAATCTGCATTTTTAGTACGGTTTTTATTCCTCTACATTTCCTAAAATTGTTACCGCTAGTTAATCAAAATAGTTTTCTTTGAAATTCGTAGACTTTTCCAGATTTTTACACTCTGAAAAATCTACGAACTCAATGATGATACTAAAACTGATATATCCAATTAAACTAATTTCATTATAAAAATATATCTAATGATATACTCAACAGAATAAAATAAAATTGATACCTGTCGGGAAAAATATAAAAATATGTTTTATATGGTCTTCTTAGAGATATATACCCAAAGTTTTATCTGCTAGGAAAATTCCTTGAACGTAGATACATGGCTGTGTCAATTGTCAAGTTATTATGGACGGAAGGACGAAAATGACCAACATATAACGCTCTGAACCTAAAAGAGATGCCGATAAAACCTTTACTTAAGAAAATTCTAAAACTTGTTTTCTGGTTGTAGAATTAGATTTCATATAAATATATCTCTATTTGATAATTAACAATTTGATAATATGGTAAGAAGGAAAATAAAGAAACAACAATGGAGATCGATATTTATTCGCGGCGGCGATGGACAAAAAAATATGCCTTAATTTTGACGACAACAAAATTAGCAGTTTAGTGAAATTGAAGAAATAAAGTACAAAATCTATTCATATTCCTATTATTAACATTTTGTCTTTTTCTCGAAAGCTAACAAGAGCCTACGACAGATAAACCAGCTTCATAGCGGTCGAGCGTTAAAGAATTGTCATAATTTGAAAGGTCAATTATAATTAAAGTAACAATTTTAGCTAGATTCCCTGTACCATATCATAAAAGTTACTATAAAATGTATACAATGTGTTTGCCCTTCGAATGTTTTCAGCACAGATGTGGAGATGGATGTGGCATGACAAGTGGGAAGATGAGTAGGTAGAACGATAAGTTAGTCGTAACTGAATTGACGACAATCCCTTCTTTTACATTTCTCACTCGGTCGAGAAACTATGTGAGGTATTTAAAAATAGGTTTAAATGAGTTACGGTGCAGAATTATGTATGTAGTTCTATATGTAAAGCTAATCAGAATTGGCAATGTATGGATGTGGATAATGGTTTGGAATGGTATAGAAACATGTTTCATTTTATATGTTATATACTCAATTATATTTGAGAAATATTGAAAAAATTGAGATTGACAAAAATTTCCAAAAAGAAATACCAAAATAAGTCTCATTTTAGTTTGTAATTTTAAAGTTATCATTTAAATATAAATTGAATACCTCTATTTGGAAAATTACTCTATTCGAATTTAAAGAGTTCACCTTTATCTTAAAAGTTAATCTACCTCAAAAAAATGTAATGTTTTTGAAAAGTGTATATATATATATATATATATATATATATATATATATATATATATATATATATATATATATATATATATTCTTCTTTTGAAAACTACTTATTTTGGCACATATTTTTGACGAAGATATTACGTATTGAATATATTTGGCGTTATTTTTGTAGAAATTCATTATTCACAATTAAATGAAACTAAGTGATGTAGTATTATTTCTAATTTCTTTAAGTTCTTTACCACGACCTAGGTTTCGTTATTAATTTTCGTTATTATTACAACATCCTCAAGTGGGCTATTAGCTATTATCTTTGCAAATAGCCCACTTGAAGATGTAATACAATGAAATTTAGGTCGTGGTAAAGAACTTAAAGGAAGTATAAATAATACTACGTCACGTAGTTTCGTTTAATTGTGAAGATATTACGTTTAACATTTTTCGTCCTTATCATTATCTTCTTTATTATTGATCCTTATAACGACATATGGAGTAAGCATGCGGATTTTTCATGATTTTTTTAATTTTAAATAAGCATTTATATTTTTTAAACAAATGACAACACCCACAAGAATACATTTCATTTTTATAAATTATTCATAAATATATAGCGGCTTTTTACAAAAATTTCCATTTATACCACAAAATACCTAATATTCAATTTTCCTATTCTAATAATTGGGAAAATATGGTATTGTCTCTATGCCTTAAGGCATCTTTTCTTAAACCTGAAAATGATTCATTGGCAAGGCGGTACCACCGTATCAAACATGATAATTAAATTTTTCTATCTGTTATTAGATATAATTTTACAAAAGAAACATCCTACTCTAGTAAATATCTACACGAGCTAAGAAGAGTAAGCAAAATGAACAGAATGAATTTAAAATTTGAATACGGTAAGAAAGTTTATGTGGTATATTTCATTCTACAATAACTTCCTTGTAAATTTTAACCTGAATATATTTTTGAGAGAGTTTTAATTTAGTTTTTTTTTTGAGTTGCTTCTGAAAACTCATATTTCTCTATTGATAATCCGAATATTATTGGTACACTGTTAAACAATTTTTAAAATTAACAGAATGAATAAAACTTCGAAATTTCATTAAAGCTTTAGCTCACTTCTATCTAGCGTCCTATTTACTACTATTTGTATTACAATTAATTACGTTTAAAGCCCATTGTTCATTTTCAGTTTCTACTGATTCTTATTTTTTTGTTGCAAAGAAAGCAAAGCAAACAATCCTTTACCATTATAAGATATTATTTTGCAGAAGGAATAACCCAACTATTACAAATATCTACCTGAGCTGACAGGAATAAAGAAAATTAATAGAATATACATTGATTTAATTTAAGTTTGAAATAACACCAAGTATATTCAATTTTGCCATAATTTGTACTCGTATGTAAAAATGTAGCTGAACATATTGATTGAAATAAAGAATATAAAGTTAATCAAAATAGGAAACCAAGTCGCAAGAAAACTAAAGTATTAATTTTTAAAATCAAATTACTTTTGCAATTATAAAGCGTCGTAAGTAATATAAAGATGGATGCACACAAACAAATCGCCTATGCGTAGTAATATAAAAAAAAGTAATTTAAAAATGGATACAGGCTCATCCGTACCGAACAGACGTATTAAACTATTTAATGATCCTAAAGAGATATGGCATATCTATTAAATATTTTGTAGAATCTCAGAAATCGTTACAATACATGTATTGTAACGATATATATATATATATATATATATATATATATATATATATATATATATATATATATATATTGCAGTGTCACGGAATCCCACTGGATTTTCATATAATTTTATACATACACTAAACGTAAACCTTACATTTGCTTTTAACCAAAAAATACACTTATTTACGTCTTTGATTGTATATCACTTATTTATTGTTTTAATTAGTTTTTTAAACATTATATAGATGTGCCAAATTTATTGCTCGCTTGGAGGTTACCTAATGGTATTTATGGTTTGTCACTGAGTGAATGAGTGGAAACATTTTTGTTTCATATCAAATACCTTGGAAACTAGTCCAGAAAAAATTTAACAAGAATATATCGATGAAATTTATACACACAAGTCCTTGAATTTCTACTTTATTAATTTGAATATCCGATTATTGTTGTGAACAGATCACAAAAATGATTGAACATGTTTAATATTTATTAACCAAATCATTTTCTAAAGAAATTCATGAAATTGTTTTTATAAATTTACGAACATTTCTAGTGGAAATAGAAAATTGGAAGTAGAATATAACTGTGACCATATTCCTAACATAAATTTCTCTATATTTGTGTTTCCATGATTTTCTTCGACAAAAAGGCTAATACAAAATACAGTTTGCCATATTGATGTATTAACTAAATGTTTATATTATATACATTAGCAATTACCATAACTATGTTATAAAACAGGGTCAAAACAATCTCGTAAAAAGTGATGATTTATAGCTAAATTGAAAGCTTTTAAATAATTTTATATCAAATAACACCTTTTAAACATTTTAATTTCAGTCGACTTGACAACCAAAATGAAGAAATGAATAGTTACATATCATTTACGAATTAATTTAAATCTCTTCCGCTTTTTGTTTAGGACATGCATATGGTTATTTTGTTATAGTAACTTGAAGATATGTACAACAATAGAAAGAGAAAACTTCTATTCATTAGCACGATATAAGGCATGTTTTCGTCAGCTTTCTGCGTTATGAAAATACCTTTTAAATGAGCGGAGAAACTACTATAAGGGGGTGGCATGTACATTCAATATTACTTTTATAATAATAAATGCAAGTAATACAGAAGTAGAGGAACTACAACACTTGGACTACACTATAAACCATTATCAATTCATAAAAACAAACCGTAATTTTCACAACTTCTATACATACAGACATATAAATATATATTTATATATATATATATATATATATATATATATAAACATATATATGTATATATATATATATATATATATATGCATAATGTTCCATTGATATTCCATTTGATCAATGCCATGAAATTTAAATTTTTTGGTCAATGTAATAATGGTCCGGCAGGGCGTGGTTTGCTATTCATAGGTAGAGGAAGATAACATTTTACCGTCAAGAGAAACAGTCAGTGAATGACTGAGTAACAACCTGGAGATCTCACAATTTTCCTGCAATCGTTTTTGATGACCTCAATCACGGGATGTATTTTTTAAATTGATTTTACGGACTCATTGTATAATCAGATACTAACATATGCAAAGCATTTCGTATAGCAGTTGATTTCTCATGCATCATTACTAAAGTAATCATTGTATTTGTATGAAGTAATCATTGTATTTGTTTCGTAGAACGCTACCGAATCGTGTAGCCATAAGAATAAGAAAACAATTCAACTCTTTTTTTTAATTTCATACTCATCCAGTTTTATGCACATCATGTAACGTTGAAAAAATAAACAGCTTATCGTTCTTTTGTGAATTTTCGGAGGAATAGATGGTGGAGTAATTTGTCTTAGGTTATTGTTTCTAAATTTGTCAATTAGCAAGTAATTTAACTTTGAGAGGTGGTATATATATATTTTTGTTTCTTTTGTTACCCGAACATGTGCCATTTTTTTCACCATTCTGAATTATCCGAATTAATATTTTCGTAAGTTCTGTACCCTTTATGAGAGAATATGGATATACGTTTAAAAAAGAGATTTTTTTTCATGTCAACGTTATTAGTGTTTGTAAGAAATGTATTAAAAATAGTGTTGAAAGTTATACAAATTTATCTTAAAATTTTCTGCACTATTTTGTTTAAAATATGACAAATGATTAGTTATTTTTATTTTCTTAGCTTGTATCAAATGCCTATAAATTTACTGAACGTAGAATAAATGCTAGCTACTCAATTCCGTCTTAAAATACTTTTTCTTAACGTACCGGATATGTAATGCAAATAATATGCTTACACAAATTATATATGTACAAATATATTGAAAGATAAAACGAGACAACCATTTCTTCAATAATAAATCAGAGATGAAATCTAGAACTTAAACGTAGAATCAAGTATTCCTTATATATTTTTACACACGCCCAGCAAAACGGGTGGGCACTACTAGTATGTTTATATTTGAGTTTCATTTATTTTTCATTGTATTCGTAATTTTTGAGACCGTTGATAGTACATTTTTTACATAATAATGCAATAAGGTACAAAGTCATTAAAATTTCTTACTTTTTATTTTTAAATGTATAGCTGAAACCTAAACTAGATATTTTTTATATTCATAGTTTAGGTGAAATATTTACAATTCATTTTCTAGTAGAAATTGATATAAATTTTGACATAAAAATGTGCACTAAGTTTCATTCAAATACAAACGTTTTGAGACAAATTTCTCCGGAATTACCTACGTTATGAAGGTGTTAATTTTAAAAACTGTTTCATAATCTTATATTGTACGAATTCACAAATACACCAGAAATATATAGTAATTGTTAATACCTGGTCTTACTAATAATACCCCACACAATTTATTAAATTTAAAAAAAAATCGATTATTTCATTTGTAAACTCTAAAATTTATATTTAAATATTTTTATTTTTAAAGTATGTCTAGCTTATGATTTGTTATTAGGCTAAATTAAATGTGTCTATATCAAAGAGTTTTTACGAAAACTTCATAAAACATATTTTTGAAAATATCTTCAGCGTTTTTGAGATAATACTTTGAAACAACTGTACAAAAATATTTTGAGTGTTATTTAAATATATGTGTCAAAAGGTCTGAGAAAAAAACGGATGTAATGGACCGAAACACGGACAAATCTGTAAATGGAAGTTTATGTTTCGTCATGGGTTTTGATCCACGAAATTCAAAAAGTGTCAAAAAAGAAACAGATTTGTTTTGTGAAAAGTGCACCAATAGAAAAAGAGAGGTTAAAACCATTTTCTCCCTACGTGTTATAAATATAAATATAGGTTGCAAATACTCGGGGTAAACTCATGATATACGCCCTAATTTTTTACCCAATTAAATTAAACACACTTGTTATCAAATTATATTTATTAATTATTAACCATCAGTTACATTTACAAACAGCCATTAATTATTTAGTCATTTTGTTAATAATTATAATTATTTTTAGACTTACCAGCCTTTTTAAAAGTTTCAAGAAAGGACATGGACTGCGTAACACGATTTGAAGACCTCGCTACCCCTTACAACTTGATGGCCTATTGTACAACTGACCGAAGAAATAAGAACCATGCAACGGAATAATGGACCCACTTGTAATCGTACAGAACTTGGAAATCGACATAACGACCCCGCTCGGGCGACATCACGACTACAAGCACTATACAAAAGGTGTCAACCACGAGCAATGCGCCAGATAATAGCCAAGGCTTCGCCGAATTACACAATAGCCGTAGCGGACCTCTATGAATACTTTTCGCACATGTTCGAGTCTGGTGTGACTGCCATGGCTGAAATATCGAACTATGTTCCGAAGCTAGACGACAATAGGTCAGATAACAAAAACCCGTTCCAAGAGAGAATCACAAGTTAAAAAGTATATAATCGTCTTCGCAGATGCAGTAAGACTGCCCCCGTATCACACGGAATACGGTTCACTTTGTGGAAAAAGTTCGGTCCAGGATTCTATATAATCAGCTCGATTTACAATGCTGCTATAAGATTGCAACATTATTCAAGTAACTAGAAGCAATCAACAACAATACTCATCCACAAGAAGGGTAGCAAAGATGATGTATCGAAATGTCGGCCTACATGCTTAAGTAATATTATAGCCAAACTGTTTTCTTCTGTGCTGGCAGAAAGACTTCCGAAACCGAGCGAAACGCAACCACCCCATTTGCAATGCCCAGAAAGGATTTATGCCGTTAGTTGAATGCAGCGAACATAACTTTGTCCTACAGTCCGTAATAGCTGATGCTAAATAGAAGGGCAAGAGCTACAACAAAGAGTGGCTGGATTTCACGAATCTCCGAATAGAGTTAATGACTTCGGCTCTATTCGGCATGAGACTATTTTCCACTCACTTATATGTCAGGCTTGAACTATCCTGTTATTGAGGTTATTGGCAGGCTATATACTAATTGTACCACCACAATAAGAGACCAGTTTGGGACCATGCCAGAAATAATAATGTATGCGGATGTCAAGAAGGGCGGGCCGCTGAGCCTAATAATCTTCAATTTAACGATTGAGGCTATACTGAGAGCGATGACGAAGAAGCAACAGGAGTATAGTATTTACAATAAAAAAAATACATTCTTGCATACACAGATAATATAGCGCTAGTTTCTTCGATAAAGGAAGGCCTGCAGGAGCTATTGTTTATCACGGGAAAAGTAGCGAACTAGGCTGGCTTAAGATTCCATACCAGAAAGTGCGCTACCATTAATACAGCAGAGAATCGCAAACTGACTATTGACACGTTTACAATTCAAGCTGAAACACCGGAAGTAATAACTAAAAAATACATCTGTAGCCATCTGGGTGTACCGACTGGATTCCACACTGCGCTCTCGGCGGAGAAGGCCATTATCAAGATGAATTCTGACATTGAACGAATTTATGAATCAATACATCCTGGCAAAAGGCGGAAGCAGTCAACACCTTCGTGCTTCCATATATCGCCTTCCACTTAAAGACCGAGAAGAAACGAGGTCGAGAAGAAACCGCTTATCCTCATTGGCAAGAAGTCAACAAGGTTGGTAAAATCCGACTGAATATCTACAGAGAGCCTCAAAAGAGCTCTTATATCTTAGATACCAGAACGATGGCTTAAACCTATTCCCTGGCGGATATATATCAGATTATATATGGTGCTCGTCTGCACTATTCTCGAGACCTGGGAACGGTAACATTCATCATGCTCGAGCATGTCGTGCATAAGCGGTTACGGCGACTCCCCGAGAAGACTGAATTAACTGAATACCTAAATGGCAGCATGCAAAGTGACTTCCGACATAAAACAACGAAAATCATATGCGTCTGGACACGTCTACGTGCAGCGACCAAGAGACTCCGCAATACGCTCCGAGTTGAACGGGCGTTAGTCAATAAAAAATCGGTTAGTCAATGAAAAAAGCGGGCAGATGCTCGCCATCGAGTCAACCTTTGTCTCGATGGCGATCATCTGCCCGCTGAATTGTGCGAAAGCGCGCTTACGGCAAACGCGATGCGACAAACAAGCACCTCAAGTCCCGTTTACTAGCTAAAGCAGGGTAAGGTGCTCCAGATAACGTCGGTGGTCCCTCCACCGAACCACTACTTGCATGAATGCAAGTTTATGAGATTTGCAGACTGGGGATTCATTCACAGAACCCGACTTGACTGCGTTCCTCTGAATGGAACTAGATGATTTGGCTATGGAGATAAAACATGTGCTTTGCCACTGCTACCCCAATCTCCACCCACCCAATGAGCCTTTTTGCCCGATTTGAGATTTTTTCTTAGAGTTAGAGTTTGACACCATGCTGGCTTGGTTTACACCTAATTCTTTATTAATGACTTTCAACATAGCATCCATTAGAGTTTAAACACTCCATGATCTTCTGGATTTCTTCCTTTTATAGCATATTACTATAATTAATCTGTATAGAACAAAATAACGTGTATCGAAAATAGAGGCATATTTAACCTATATATAATATCTTTTAAATAACCGACTTCAAGAAAGGTAGGTAATAAAAAGTAAAAAAATTACTTAAAATAGGTATCTACTTATTTGCAATAAATAACTAAGTTGCTTAATTTTGAAGTCTATGCCAGTACTGTCGACCAACTTAGACAAATTCATAATTTAATTTCATTTATAATGTAAATTTAAAACTTCTAATATATTTACAATACTAAATATATTAATGAACTTTTTATACTCGTAATTTAAAAATAAAGTATTTATAATATAAAAATTTACATTTGTTTAAGTTGAACGGCGGTACTGGCACCGACTTCAAAAATAAGTAACTTATTTATTGCAAAAAAGTAGCTACCTGTTTTGAGTTAATTATTTTTTAATTATTATGACCTTCTGTTTTTGAAGTCGGTTTTTTTTAAATATATTTTATTTTTGAATTTATAGTGATTAATATCTTAATATTAATTTTCCCAATTTTTTTCTTTCTCAGAATATTGGATATTTATTAAAAGTCACGGGCAAAAGCTAGTATATAGATAATTTCCTCTTTGTTTAAAGTTGATTATCAACAACAAATAGAAATGAAGCGACATTAGTAGTCGGCAATGGTTAGATTTTAGCCGTTGAGGAATTCAGTTCTCTATGTCCGAAGTCCAATATCAGATTTTGTAAATTAAGACCTACCACTTGAGGAGTTCCGTCCTCCGTATCCACAATCCAGTTATGAGATTTTGTAAAGCAATAACTATCAAGAGCAAATATCTTGAATCACTTTCAATTTACTAACATGCGGTGAGGAGTTCCGTTATTCATCTTCAGAACTCACCATGAGACCCTGACTTGATCGACGGTGTAGTTATTTTACAAAGTAACAACTATTGGTAGTAAATACCTTTAATCACCTTTGATTTTCTAATATCCATTAGGGAGCTCTATTGTTCTTGCCCAGAACTTATCATTACACCCTGACCTGGTAAGTGGTGAGGTTATTTTGCAAAATAACTACTGCCCGTAGCAAATATCTTGAATCATAATTGAATTACTGCCATTCCGTAAGGAGTTTCACCGTTTTTTTTTCATTTCCGGACTTCATTATCAGATCACAATTATATTTATAAGGGATCATTCCTATACCACTTTCATTGAAATAAAAAAAAGAATCATCAAAATCGGCCCACTAGATAAAGAATTATCGCTGAACATACATAAAAAAAAGATTCCGAAGAATTGAAAATCTTCTCTTTTTTTGAAATCGGTTAAAATTTGGGGTTTGTTTTATTAATCGTAGGCAAAGACGCCCTGGCACTCAGTACGTAAAACTAATTTGATGTTGTAGAAAATGTCGGTAACGTTGTGAAGGTTAGGAAATGTCGGTAATGTTGTTAAGGAAGGAACTAGACTAATAATTAAAATTACTAACATTCACTTTGTCATCTTATATCATTAGTATGTTAAAAATATAGAATAAAACTCGACTACAAAAGTTGTGTTCCAATCGAAGTATTTTTTCTTAAGATTTTTTGATTGACAAAATACGGAGGGCAACCGGTGTAAGCGGCGACTAGTACCACTACTGCTGTTTATCGATTGGTATAATAACTACTTTGTTCGATTGCTGGGTGTCCTTCTTAGACTTAGTGGGACATATTTGCTGATGGGGCGTTATTCACCATTTCACCTTATTAAGAAACTGCTTTGATTTCTAAGTTAAGGAATGCTTTATAAAACCAAATTATACTTTGCTAAATATAAATCCTGGTATTTAATAAAAAAATATTTAAATTCAATTTACTTTCCAATCAAAACACATACAAAATATATTCACTTTATGATATTTCTAAGTCAAAAATAATTTTTATTCCGCCGAACAGAAATGACTGCCCTCCAAAAACCCAATTGTCGCTCGCACAAATATTCGTTTGAAACTCGTTACAGGTCGTGAGAGTATTCCTTCCTTCCGATAACAGCGCGTTACTCGAATTTCTAATAAGTGTCGTTACTAAGCGTTCTTTCTCGCAAACTTCTACCGCCTAAGGCTCTCTTGTAGATCTAAGAAGGCTACGAGGGAAATAAGTGAGTTTGCATAACCAACGTTGATTTGTAGAAATATTGTGAAAACTCAGAGCATGTTTTAAAATGTTGGTTGTATTATTTTACATTCAAACCTCTGTAACGTTTCTTGTCGATGAAGTTTTGGTGACACCTTTAGGAGCTTAGGTTGTTGGATAAAAATTTCAGGAAGATAAAATAAAAGTTATTTTGTGTATAATATATTGAAGTTCATACCTCCGAATTGTGCATTCTAGTTCAATGCGATATCGTAACTTACACAGTACAAACTAATTTCGAATAATTATTTATTTTCATTTACGAATAATTATTTTCGGTTACTTGAATGATTGCTTCAACTTTTTTCTAAAAAGCTTTATCTATTTTATTGCCGATGTAAACGGAAAATTATAGTAAATAAATTTTATAAAGATAGCTGTAATAATAGTTTCTTTAATATTTGTGGTATTTACCGCATTTAAAGTTTCAATTGTTGGTGTCATCCGCTGATCCGTACCAAGAAGGAATGAGAACAATAGTAATTGAGCGTACCTAAACAAAGATATTGGGATTATTTTTTGTTGAGATAATCATGATAATATGTGTCCCACTTAGTTATATTATCCACTAATAAACATTTATTGAGCTTTGCTGAGAAGTCTGTATCAACGATGACTTATTATAAATTAAAATAATTTCGCTCTAGACAAGCTAGGAAATGTTCATCGTGCGAATTAAACTCGAACTTGCCCGTTTTTTTTTATATTTAGCCTAATTAATTGATTAACGTGAGATGGGTATTTTTAATCAAAGAATGATGCCAAACTTATTTTGTTTATAGTTTCCATATGGATGGAGATGGATACAGGAAATATAAGATATTTTTATATATCCCTTATTATACTAAGAATACATAAACATTCCTTGAAGATTCACATAGGCAGAGATAATTTACATTTTTTTTAAAGATTCACAAGATTCAATGTAAATTTAGGTAAAATATCATTAAGATAGTAGCAAAAATATAAATGGTAACAACTTTTATGAAGCATTTTGCATGAGTGTGATTGTGATTAAAAATATTAATGTTATATATGTATTTTTAGGGATAAAAAAATCTTTATAATTTTGAAAAGTATTAGTATAATTAAAGAATAGCCTAAAATTTCAAAAATAAAATAACATTATTTTCATGTTTAACATATATACGGTACACTACATTTAAAAGACTTCTACGTACATTTCATTGAAAAGACTTACGAAGTAGTTTATTATAATTACAAGACCTTTATAATTACAACTTCAGTAGTAATAAACTTTAAAATTGTGATAATGTTGTATCAAAATATGTAATTAGTGAATAGTAGCGCCATCTCTTATCGTTTTGTAGAAACTGTTTGTCTGTCTATGACAATTTGCAAAAATAAAAGACAGTCTATTGCGATAAAACGTGTTTTACTAGAGGTTATGGGCGTACTCTGTGCTAAATTATCAGTTATTTGCGTGAAAATAGATAATTTGTGAAAGTTATATCGCGGAAACATGACTACGAACTATATTGCCAGTGTTCCTAAACTAAAAGGAAGAGAAAATTATGATGAGTGGAGCTTCGCGGCTGAAAATTTGTTGGTTCTTGAAGGAATGGACAAGTACATCAAGCCAACGGCAAGTTTTGAAGTTAAGCCAGCAGACGACGCAAAAACGAAGGCAAAGCTAATATTGACTGTGGACCCATCGTTGTATGTGCATATTAAGAATACCAAGAGCGCAGCAGAATTATGGACTACATTGAAGACCATGTTTGATGACTCCGGTTTCTCACGCAAAATAACATTGCTGCGACATTTGATTTCTATTCGGCTAGATAATTGTGATTCAATGGCTACATATGTGACTCAAATGGTCGAGACAGCTCAACGGTTGAACAGCACAGGTTTTACAATCACCGATGAATGGGTGGGTTCATTATTATTAGCAGGTTTGTCAGATCGTTATTCTCCCATGATAATGGCAATTGAACATTCGGGCATTTCGATAACTGCAGATGTCATAAAGTCGAAATTACTCGACATGGAAGTGACCAGAGACAATGACGCAGGTGCTGCATTTGCAGCGCGAAATAATCATTCGTTCCATAAGTCAAAGAAAGGCAGTCCCGGTCCTTCAACGTCAGTATCAAACAAGAAAATGACAGCAGCAATGACAGATTCATCAAAAATAATTACATGTTACAAATGTAAAGAAAATGGTCATTATCGAAATCAGTGCCCTTTATTGAAGAAAAACAATAGTAAATATGTTTTTAATGTCGTTTTCCTGAATGGAAAGTTCAATAAAACTGAATGGTACGTGGATTCAGGCGCCAGCGCTCATATGACGGTGAACGAATCTTGGGTAAAAAACATGAATCGATCACCGTGTTTACCAGAAATAGTGGTTGCAAATGAATCTACAGTGCCAGTAGTTTGTTCCGGAGACGTCGACATTGTTTCAGAACTGAAATTTGAAATTACAGTGAAGGATGTGCTGTGCGTTCCCAGTTTGACAACAAATTTATTATCCGTGAGTGAACTGATTAAAAACGGAAATAATGTGATATTTGATGAAAAACACTGCTACATTCGAGACAAGAATGATGTTTTGATTGCTACTGCTGACCTGTCAGATGGTGTTTACAAGTTGAGGTTAGAAACACAGACTTGTATGTTGGCCGCACCAGCAGTTAGTGGAAATCTGTGGCACAGAAGATTAGCACACCTAAATAGTCAAGACATGAACAAGATGAGAAATATTGTGAATGGTTTGTCATATGAACAAAATTTTGACATAACCAAATATCAGTGTACAACTTGTTGCGAGGGAAAGCAAACAAGATTACCCTTTTCGCATGTTGGTGAGAGAAGCACAGAATTATTACAAAGAGTTCACACAGATATTTGTGGACCAATGGAAACCACGTCATTGAATGGTGCTCGATATTTCATACTGTTTGTAGACGACTTCAGTCGGATGACTTTTATATACTTTATCAAGAATAAAAGTGAGGCGCTCAGCAAATTCAAAGACTTTCAAACACTGGTTGAGAATCAGTTGAATAAGAAAATAAAGATGATACGTTCAGATAATGGACTTGAATTTTGCAATAAGGAGTTTGATAATTATTTGAAACAAAAGGGTATAATTCATCAAAAATCAAATAATTACACGCCTGAACAGAACGGTTTATGTGAGCGAGCCAACCGTACAGTTGTGGAGAAGGCTAGATGTCTATTGTATGATGCAAAGCTGGATAAACGATTTTGGGCAGAGGCAGCTAACACTGCTGTCTATTTGAAGAATAGATCCGTTGCTTCAAGACTTCAGACAACTCCGTACGAATTGTGGTATGGGAAGAAACCAGATCTCAGTCACATCCGTTTATTTGGAAGTAAAGTCATGGTGCATATCCCCAAGGAACGTCGTTTGAAATGGGATAAGAAAGCCATGGAGCACATTTTAGTGGGATATAGTGAAGAGGTCAAGGGTTACCGGCTGTATAATCCTGCGAAGAAGAGTCTTCTTATAAGTAGAGATGTCATCGTGATGGAAAATGAATCAGAGCTCAAAGAAACAGGCAACAAGTCAGCTATCTGGATTCCTAACGAAGAGACACTTGAAGATAACATAGAAAAAGAGAGCACAGTTTCAGTGGGGGATAAATCGTCTCATATTTCAGAGACAGAAGACTGCCCATCAGATTATTCTTCAGTGTATGAGGAGAGTAATGAAACAATAACGGAAACTTCATCTCCAACCACAGACATATTAGACACAGAAGTCCAGACGACATCAACCCCAGAACAGACACCAGAATTACCTGAAAAGCGTTCCAGGAAAGCAACTGAACGGTATGGTTTTACATGCCTTTCCAACACTGTTTCAGCATTAGAGGAGATAGTGTTCTCAGAGGCTCTTGCAGGGCCTGAGAGTGAACAGTGGAAGAATGCCATGGCTGACGAGCTGCAGTCTTTTGAGGACAGCGATGCATGGGAGCTCGTTGACAACCCCGGTGATGTGACAATTGTGAAGTGCAGGTGGGTGCTTAACAAAAAGTTTGATGTGGACAATAATGTGCGGTTTCGGGCTAGATTGGTGGCAAAAGGTTTCTCGCAGAAACCTGGAATTGACTATACGGACACGTTCTCTCCCGTGGTTAGACATTCAACGCTCAGATTATTGTTTGCTCTCAGTGTTAAGATGAATATGAGTATTGATCATTTGGATGTTACTACAGCATTCTTAAACGGTTTTTTGAGAGAAACTATTTACATGTCATTACCTGAAGGTTTTATGAACAAAAGTGGGGGAAAGGTTTTAAAATTGAAAAGAGCAATCTATGGGTTAAAACAGTCTTCCCTTGCGTGGTATGACAGAGTTAAAGATTTACTATGTAAATTAAATTTTAAAAACAGTCAGTATGAGCCTTGTTTGTTCACAAAAACTAAAGGTGAAGCTAAAATTATTGTGGCCTTATATGTGGATGACTTTTTAATTTTTTCGAATTGTCCTGTTGAAAGTAAAAAATTAAAAGATACTTTAGGATCAGAATTTAAGCTAAAAGATTTAGGACCTGTAAGGCAATACTTAGGCATGAGAATAAATGTTAATAAAAATGTAATTACTGTAGATCAGCAGCAGTATATTGATCAGCTATTAACTAGGTTCAATATGTTGGATTGTAAAATGCATAAAACACCAATAGAGTGTAAATTAAATTTAGAGAAACCTGATAAATGTGTACCTGATGTTCCATATCAGAAGTTAATTGGATCATTAATGTATTTGGCAGTATTAACCAGGCCTGACATTTCCTTTTCTGTTAGCTATTTGAGCCAATTTAACAGTTGCTATGATCTTACACATTGGCATTATGCTAAACGCATTCTTAAATATTTGCAATGTACAAAAACTTACTGTTTAAAATATTTTAAGGGCGGTAGCAAGTTAGAGGGCTTTGTAGATAGCGATTGGGCCAGCGATGCCATAGATAGGAAGTCCTACACGGGCTTTTGCTTTACTATGTCGGGATCTGCCATTTCATGGCAAAGCAGAAAGCAAAAGTCCGTATCGCTCTCTAGTACAGAGGCAGAATATACTGCTTTATCTGAGGCGGCTCGCGAAGGAGTGTATTTGAGAAACCTGTTACATGAAATAACTGGTAACTTATCTGTAATACAGATCTATTGTGACAATCAGAGTGCTTTAAAGTTGTCATTGAGTAACCAAAGTCACAACAGATCAAAACACATAGATGTGAGATTCCATTATGTAAGAGATGTTGTTAAAAATAAATATATTAAAGTTATGTACTTGTGTAGTGAGGAAATGCCTGCCGATTTACTTACCAAAGGACTGTGTACTATTAAGCATTATAAGTTTATGTGTAAATTGGGAATTGTACTTAAATAAAATTGTTGTTTATTTTGATAAGTGGGGGTGTGATAATGTTGTATCAAAATATGTAATTAGTGAATAGTAGCGCCATCTCTTATCGTTTTGTAGAAACTGTTTGTCTGTCTATGACAATTTGCAAAAATAAAAGACAGTCTATTGCGATAAAACGTGTTTTACTAGAAAAATTATCTTTATTTCTATGGCTGAGATTATATTCAGAAACAAAAATAAAGACGATAAAGCGATTTTGAAACCAATAACACTTATGGCTCTCATTCCTTCTTAACATAGATCAGCGGATGACACCAAGAATTGAAACTTTAGACGCGATGAATATTACAAATATTAAAGAAATTGTTAATTCAGCTCTTTTTAGAAAATTTGTCCTCCTCGGTTTAGCTGGTAGGGGGTGAGTACATGTAACTGTAATAAAAATGACCATTTTAATTATATATAATTCATAAGAAGATCTCTGCGTTAATGAGATACTCCTAATATTTTTGAAAGACTCATTTAACGATATCCAACACAATTATTCACCCGAATATAAACAAATTCATCCCCAGTATAAATGTAGATGAAATCTATTTTTAAAAGATTTTATTACCTTCATTTTATAGTCATTATGAATAAATATAACTGTATCAAATTTCTGCTTTATATCACTAATAATTTGCGAGGAAAACGAATGCGATGTGCGATGAACAGGGCGCAGCTATAACGATTCGTAGTTTGGTGACGTAATCCCAGAAACAAATGAATGTATAAAACATTTATTTTTGTAAATTTTAGTTAAATTTTCTAAGCTACATTTTTAAGCTATATTTTAATTACTTTATAATATTTTGATCAGTAATTCTTATTAAAAGTAAATTGACGTAGAAAATATTTTAGGACATAAATGTTTATAAAATAAAGAATGAAAGGCATGCCTAAATCCAAAATGCTAAATTGGCAGTCATCATTTAGTGCAGCCTGTCAATTTCCACTATTAATTTATAAAAATATATAAGAAACGATTCTACTGCTTAAAGCTTGATATCTTTTCCTTGCATGAATTTAATGTTTTACTTCTGTACACACCTGTGGGCACTACATTTACCGACACTTCATAATATATCGTCAATTGTATCTTAATCTAATTCATACAATAAACAAATACACATACACACACACATGCACGCACGAACGCGCAGGCACGCACGCACGCTCGCACACACGCACGTACAAACGCACGCAGGCACACAGGCACATATGGCCCTGCCGCATCGCCCGCATTGAATGCAGTATGCATAAATTTTTTTAAAAGATTTTATGGAAAAATCAGAGCATTTCTGCTTAAAATGATTAATAAAAATATATAAAAAACATCTCTTGAAGCCCTCCACTTCACGTAGCTTAATATTTTAATACAAGATATGATTTGAACAAATCGCGCCATTTAAAGAATAAATTGATTGTTCTTCAGTCTTCCTTATTATGAAACTGTCGGCTGCCCTTCGTTCCGTGGGGTATTAAATGTAGGCCGAGTAAGAATTGTGGAACGCAGAGTAGAATTTCTGACTATCTTAATTTAAAAACCTTCTTCAAGGGACAGAATAAATTGTGTGTACATATATATATATATATATATATATATGACCTTTCATTTTTTACAGTTTAATTATGATATTTAATTGTAGGACAGCCTTATTTTCCAACTAGATTGATTCTACTGTTTCTGATTCATTCTTATTTAATAGAACGTAATATTGCTGTTCGAAAAATTTAACATCGACCAAGCAATATATCCTATAAGCGACATATCATCTTAGTTGCAAAAGTTACTCTTGAAATATCCCAGGTAATATACAAAACTTACTTATTTTTGTAAAATAAATAATTATGTATAACAGAAGGAAGGCTTAGAGAAAAGCAAATGAAGCTGCGCATAATAGATGCACGAAGATGTATACGTACCCTTACGTGATACAGTTGTGAAATGATTCCAAAGGTTCATAAAAAATTTTGATTTCTCCAATAACCTTTATTTAGGGCGACTTGTTAAATTATATTTATGAAAATTAAAAAGCCTTATTATATAATATATATATAATAAGTCTTTTTAATTTATAAGCTCTTTATAATATATATATAAGCTCTTTGGAAAAGATATAAGGATATCGTGTTTCACAGCTGGCATTCCTTAAACTTCAAAAGAAGACAGACCTAAATATCAAATTTTTGTTTTTCTATGATACCAGTGGCTAAACAATATTTTTCGAAAGTAGGGAAATTTTTCACATAAACACCAACTAAGAGGTGACGAAAAGGGCATATCTACAGCAAACTTTAACATAGACCAAAAGATCTATTTAAGGTGTCAATATTCGATATAAATTTTCAGGCAACTGTGCAAACAGTAGCCTAAAGCAGTAACGCTTGAATGGAAATAACTAAGTAATAAGAATTTCGGTTTCCTCTTGGACCATAAAAGATTTTATATAGAGTTGGAAGTGAAAAAATATATGAAGTAATTTAATATTATAATAATAATGACTATAGATAACTAAGTGATATGCTAATTTTATTGACAATACTTAAGAAAATTTAAAAATTTAATTCTTTTTAAAATAACCAACTCGGTGTGTGGCATAAACTATCTTCAAACATATTCCTTGTTAGAATTTGTATTTATATAACGAGATCTTTTATAAAATCGATCACAACCTGTACACTACAGAAAAAAAAATACGCTTTCCGGTCGAAGACGTAATAAAACAATCAGTGTGGTAAAGAAATGAAATAGTCTTTCCCCCTTTGCAATAATTTTTATTAATACACAAATCCGTTCAGGTTTTAATTTTTTCCGCAATATTTGTTTTTTCTATAGGGCTAAGTTTTAGCTTAAAATCGGCTTTAAACTTTGCACTTAACTTAAAATTTACTAAAACTTTGCATTAGGGCTATTACCAGTAACTAAAAAATCAGAAATTACTAAAACCGTTATCAATATTTCTTCAAAATATGAAGTACAAACATCAAAGAATTTTGGTAATTAAATAAAAATTATATAAAAACAACAGGCCAGTGTAGTAAGGTTCACCAGCTATTTTCACAACGTCTAAGTGAATATGTACAACGCGAAGATATGTGAATTTAATTTTCGGAAATTAATTTATATCGCGTTAAGAAAACAATAATAAAAATACGTGGTACTTGACACGTAGTAATTACAGATATATGGAATTCCTATATAAACTAATAGATGGCGTTATGGTTATGTTATATGGCACAATGAAGTTTTACACTCAGATATATGTACATTGATAAAATGAGCCTGACTAGCGGTTAAATATGGAGTTATGTGGTAGGTCTACATACTTGAGTAAGCAACCCAAATGCGTCTACCATACATAACATTTTTTGGTGTTTTGTGTATTCGTTATAAGCTTATTTTGTTTCATAAACTTGCTTAAAATTTAAATCAAATTTAAATATTCTTAATTTAATTATTTTGGTAGGTTTAGTATTAAGCTGTATAAATTTATTTCTGCATACTTTATTGTCTGTTAAGAAGATATTTACGAATATTGAAGTGAAGTTTATGGGAAATAAAAATATATTTAGTTTATCCTAAATATTTCTTTTAAAACCAAAGTAAGAGCAAAGAAAAAAAATGTACTTGAATGTTTGCCTCTGAGCCTATTTATTGTTCCTAAGTCACGCAAGGGTAGCTAAGAAAATTTCGACAAAAATTATACTTCCAAATTTCATTAAATCGATACAAAGTACACTTATTTGAAGAAAGTTTAGTTTTGTAATAATTATAATAGGTGGCATTAGGTGTATTAATCTTACAATTAACTTAATAATATTTTCTGAACAGGGTACGGCTATTTAGAAAGCTATATTTAATTTGCAAATCCAAACTTTTGCCAGTCTTCGAACGGTACGTAGAGACAATAAATAAGAGATACCCAACAATTTACTTTTGAATATCTCCTATTCCTTGTACATACGTAAATACTTATGTTTTAGCATTTGATGCTAAAATATAAGTATAATATATACATACTAAAGTAAAATTATATTTTCTGAAATTTTTGCTATGTGATGCCTTAATATTTTAAAGGTAATCTTACCAGCTGATAAGGCAGTATCCACGAATGAAAGCGAAAAATGTCTGCCATGTCAATTTATTGCGATATTTTGACACGATTGAACAAATTACTGGTCCCTTAACTTTCATATTTATCACTCAACAATTTTTTTATATTTAATAAATCCTAAATTGTTTACTTATAAAGTACACGCATTAGGAAGAGAGACAGAGGAAGCAAATAAGTCAGCATCTTTAGAAAGTGTCAGAAAACTTACTTTTTGTATTTCAGTTTAAAAAGCAGAATAAAGTAATTAAAAATTGTTTCGTTCTATGGTGATCATAAATTAATAAAATTTTAATGGATTTATAAAGCAATGAAAGTAGATAGCAATTGTTTTATCCCATTCCGGAAATGAAATAATGGCAAAATATACGGGTATTTGATTTCATATTAGAATTTTTTTCTATTTCAAGTGTATTCTTTTCGTTCCTTTGGAGGATGGCAATCGTTATCGCTATTTTGATCTTGAATGTAACTACTTTAAAAATTTGCTTGATGTGCATTCATACCATTCTTTTAAGTTGCGCAGCCATATTGTTCTTCTTCTTACAATGCTTCCTTTGCCTTGTATTTTTTTTTGCAAGACCAGTCTCAATATGCAATACATTGATTCTCGTAGATATTGCAATTTTCTGGTGTTAATTAGATCTATAAATTCTATATTTATGTTAGTTCTTTTTAAAAACTTCAATGTTTATTAATCTATCCAACCATGATATTTTTATAATTATCCTGTATATATATATATATATATATATATATATATATATATATATATATATATTTCAAAAGTCTCTAGTTCTTTGGTGTTGGCCGCCTAAATTGTCTCTGATTATCAGAATTTATAAGGTAAATAAAAGTTACCGTTATTTTCAAGAAAGTTTTAGCATAGTTTAAAAGTGGTAATTTATATGTACCTATGATTTTATTTATTAACTTGTCAAGTGTACTTAAATACTTTTACTACTTTATTTTTCGTAAATTTTAATATTTTCCGCAGCCAGTTTTTATATTGTTTTCAATAAAATAGCTAATTACATTTTCCTAGCACACGATGAAGGGAATGCGTTTTTAGTCGTCAGAAGTAATTATACAGGCAATCGCAGGAATCTGGCAATATGAATATGATCATAATAGGGTTTAATACGATTAATCCAATGAAAGGTAAATGGAAATTGTAATATTTTTACTAAAAAACCACAATATGAGTTCATGTAACTAGACTCAATGTTTATGACGCCAGTACTTTTAAATAGAATAAATTATCATCACTTATTGAAAAAAGGGAAACTCTTAAATTGAATTTCAACCCTATACGCGTAGCATAATGTACACGCTTTAATATAGTGTGGGTGAATTTAACAGAGTATCGTATATAAATATAGAAAATGAAAACCGTACCGTGCAAAACCATTTCGCATAACTAAACTCTGCCGGTTTTTGGTCTAAATAATCGAAACCAATAATATTGTTATTCATTATTCTTCATTATGCCGTCGTTGATAATTCCTTATTATATTATAATAGTTTGCAGCTAATGCGATAGGAAATAGTTATTACGGGAGTTCTGCCTTTTTAGAAAGTAGATTTATAAATGTAATTGTGTCGACTGATTCCTCGATCTATTAATCTTGCAATATACACCCAATTATTTTATAATATATATAAGCAGTATTTTAATTGTCATACAAATACCAAAAAGGACAATATAGTATCGTTGGACCACGGACAAATCACGATGAATTAATAAAAAAATTCATGTAAATTAAACGATAGTAAAAATTAAATTATTTGTATATCGGCATTTATCCCATATTATGTCTTCCACAATGTAATGAAAATAAATGTGATCATTGGTCGCGATAAAAGAACTGCAATGTATATATATATATATATATATATATATATATATATATATATATATATATATGTATATTAATATATATATATATATATATATATATATATATATACATATACAAATAAATATATAAATACACATACATTTTGAATAACTTATGAACTGCCAATTTTTAAATGGATGTAATGGACGTACGAAAATGAAAATTTTATATATTTTATTTCTGCTCAAAAAAATATATTACGACTTTTTCTCCGAACTTGCAAT
Organism: Druceiella hillmani; assembly: GCA_039881145.1. Classification (NCBI taxonomy): domain Eukaryota; kingdom Metazoa; phylum Arthropoda; class Insecta; order Lepidoptera; family Hepialidae; genus Druceiella; species Druceiella hillmani. The sequence continues at coordinate 44,208,368 of JAYKKI010000010.1, read as the reverse complement.
TTCGATTCTTCGTCTTTTTTATAATTTTTAACTGTAGAGGGAAAATAAAACCATTGACTGTATGATGCGCCAACAAAGAGATGAAGATTCAAGGGGATTGGAGAACACAATAACAAAACGAAATGATTAACAAATCGAAGAATTTACATTACAATTCAATAATTAAACTAAAAAATTATTTAGAAATGTAAATTTCCTTATAATCCGTAACTCCGTTAAAAATAGAACCTCCTAGAGGTCTCCTTATTTTCTTTTGTGTTTTACTTTGTTTTGTCATACTTTTTTCTATTTTTATACTTAGAATCTTTTTACTTTAAATTATGTTTAAAATATAAATATAATTTTAATGTAATTTTTTAACTTAATTTAAATTATATTTAAAGTAGCTAAAACACACATGGTACCGTGGAGATTCATTTTTTTAATTATTGTCTCCATAATATTTTTTTTGTAATTTGTAAATAATATTTCCATATTTCAATATTTTCTACTGTTGGTGAAAGTAAGTAATAAACGAAACTTTTATTTTAGTTTCATTAAAATGAAAATAACGAAACAACTAGCAAGTAAAGGTCACAGAACACAAATATAGTTGTACTATAAACCTAGTCATAGTTAGAAACGAATTACTTACAGTTTGAGTAGTATGCTTAATTCTGATTAAATGAATCAGCAGATAAACCAAATTAAAAAGTTTTATTGATTGTACATATTTCTTATGCATCGTATATTTAACGAAATTTTCCAATCTCTAAAACATAATTATTGTGTTGGATGCTTATACGATTCTGTGGCTAAATGGGTAAAAGCGGTAGTTAGACTTTTTAAGGCTCGTGATCAGATGATAAAAATGGAACCTATAGATTTTTAAATTTCAGTACCTACATAGTAAAAACGGAACCTAAACTTTTTTTACCTAAGTGGTAAAAGAGGAACCCTAATAAATATATTATATTTGTCAGACCATCCTTATGTGGCAGTATTATCGCTTTTTCAATTTAAGACTAATTGTCGTAAATTTATACCGAGGACGTAGTTGAATATATTTCATATTCTATATTACATATTCTTTAACTTTCTTTTAGCAATTAGTACCCGTAATCAATATGGGGATTATTTTTTTTTTGCTTTCAAACTCACGAACTCAATCCGATATAGTGTGAGTGAAGAAGTTTTTTAAATTGCAATCAAAATGCCCTTTAACATTTTGTACACAGTTGCTTATTTATTTCCATTGCAAGATATGAATGTTCAAAATGGTCTACACTGAGCCACCTCTCTTCTAAAGTTTTAAGTACATTTACTAAAAATCTGAAAAAAATGTAGTTTTATTTTTAGGAGCATGTACTAAGAACTTTAATCTAAATTATCTCGGTTGTGTTGGACTAAGAAATTACAGAGAGATTGGACAACCAGCTGTTAAACAAAATATATTTTAACGTTTAAACTTTTATTTTACTTAACTATATATGGAATTATTATGGCGCGAGTTCTATTCGTACTTAATAGGTTTATTTCCATGCTTCATGTTGTGCCCTTAAAACAATAATGAATTCCACCTTCGTAAAGGTAAATTACGCTAAATTATTATAACTTACTTTTCCGACTACTTTCAGAACAGAGCAGCCACTATAATTAATTTATTTTTAAACTACAATGCTTCTGGAAAGTACACCATTTTTGAATGTTTTTGTAAACATTTATAACCAAATAATTTAAATTAACTTTCGTGGGAAAATATTTTTAACTATTGTGTAACATAAAAATAGATCCATTGTCAGACATGTTATAATTATTGTACATATCAATAGTTTTATCTTGCCTTAAATATACATACACTAACATGTACAAATAAAATGTAAATTTTAAAATCGAAGCAGAGAAAATACATAAGTTAAAGACAATTATAAATGTAATTACGAAAATTGTATAGCCAAAACATATTTATTATTAATTTGATTTTTTAAGTTTTAAAGTTCCTCGTGGCGCGAGATCAAATAGGGGTTAGATGATTTTCCATTATTTTAGATTAGATAATAATTGTTTCTTTGAATTCCTTAATAAAATGCATTATTGAGAATGCTTCTGTTTACATTAAGAACATAAAACTATTTTAAAATGTTAAAACAAGTCTTCTGTTACAAAATGCTCCTCTACTAAATGTTACCGCTGTCTCTACGTCGATGACATACCGGTCTTTTCAAAAGAGAAGCATACCTTGAACAAAATAATTAATAACCTCAAAGCAGATGTTAATTTAAAAATAAACTTGGTAACAAACTTTGTTGGTACGTAAATAGAAAAATACATTTTTGTTCATCAAACTAAATATATTGAACAACTGCTGGGAAAATTGTTCCTGTCACCCCTCAAAAGAAAGTAAGACTTCAAAAGGGCGAATATCATGTTTTCGTGAGCCAAGTGAGCAGATATCTACTTTGTTACAATGAATCGCACTGGAAACGGGTTAAAAGATAATGAAAAATCTAAAACAAACCAAGGGACTTGGACTGCTTTACCTATGTAATGCAAACACTACAGTCTTAATAGGCTACAATAATGTAGACTATGTCAATGACTAAAAAAGCTTTATCCAAAAAAAACCATTTCAATGAAAGAATGTATTTGGATGTCAGAATAGTTTTATTAGTACATTATTGGCTAGTGTAATTCTAGTAAAACACGTTTTATCGCAATAGACTGTCTTTTATTTTAGCAAATTGTCATAGACAGACAAACAGTTTCTACAAAACGATAAGAGATGGCGCTACTATTAACTAATTACATATTTTGATACAACATTATCACACCCCCACTTATCAAAATAAACAACAATTTTATTTAAGTACAATGCCCAATTTACACATAAACTTGTAATGCTTAATAGTACACAGTCCTTTGGTAAGTAAATCGGCAGGCATTTCCTCACTACACAAGTACATAACTTTAATATATTTATTTTTAACAACATCTCTTACATAATGGAATCTCACATCTATGTGTTTTGATCTGTTGTGACTTTGGTTACTTAATGACAACTTTAAAGCACTCTGATTGTCACAATAGATCTGTATTACAGATAAGTTACCAGTTATTTCATGTAACAGGTTTCTCAAATACACTCCTTCGCGAGCTGCCTCAGACAAAGCAGTATATTCTGCCTCTGTACTAGAGAGCGATACGGACTTTTGCTTTCTGCTTTGCCATGAAATGGCAGATCCCGACATAGTAAAGCAAAAGCCCGTGTAGGACTTCCTATCTATGGAATCGCTGGCCCAATCGCTATCTACAAAGCCCTCTAACTTGCTACCGCCCTTAAAATATTTTAAACAGTAAGTTTTTGTACATTGCAAATATTTAAGAATGCGTTTAGCATAATGCCAATGTGTAAGATCATAGCAACTGTTAAATTGGCTCAAATAGCTAACAGAATAGGAAATGTCAGGCCTGGTTAACACTGCCAAATACATTAATGATCCAATTAACTTCTGATATGGAACATCAGGTACACATTTATCAGGTTTCTCTAAATTTAATTTACACTCTATTGGTGTTTTATGCATTTTACAATCCAACATATTGAACCTAGTTAATAGCTGATCAATATACTGCTGCTGATCTACAGTAATTACATTTTTACTAACATTTATTCTCATGCCTAAGTATTGCCTTACAGGTCCTAAATCTTTTAGCTTAAATTCTGATCCTAAAGTATCTTTTAATTTTTTACTTTCAACAGGACAATTCGAAAAAATTAAAAAGTCATCCACATATAAGGCCACAATAATTTTAGCTTCACCTTTAGTTTTTGTGAACAAACAAGGCTCATACTGACTGTTTTTTAAATTTAATTTGCATAGTAAATCTTTAACTCTGTCATACCACGCAAGGGAAGACTGTTTTAACCCATAGATTGCTCTTTTCAATTTTAAAACCTTCCCCCACTTTTGTTCATAAAACCTTCAGATAATGACATGTAAATAGTTTCTCTCAAAAAACCATTTAAGAATGCTGTAGTAACATCCAAATGATCAATACTCATATTCATCTTAACACTGAGAGCAAACAATAATCTGAGCGTTGAATGTCTAACCACGGGAGAGAACGTGTCCGTATAGTCAATTCCAGGTTTCTGCGAGAAACCTTTTGCCACCAATCTAGCCCGAAACCGCACATTATTGTCCACATCAAACTTTTTGTTAGGCACCCACCTGCACTTCACAATTGTCACATCACCAGGGTTGTCAACGAGCTCCCATGTATCGCTGTCCTCAAAAGACTGCAGCTCGTCGGCCATGGCATTCTTCCACTGTTCACTCTCAGGCCCTGCAAGAGCCTCTGAGAACACTATCTCCTCTAATGCTGAAACAGTGTTGGAAAGGCATGTAAAACCATACCGTTCAGTTGCATTCGTGGAACGCTTTTCAGGTAATTCTGGTGTCTGTTCTGGGGTTGATGTCGTCTGGACTTCTGTGTCTAATATGTCTGTGGTTGGAGATGAAGTTTCCGTTATTGTTTCATTACTCTTCTCATACACTGAAGAATAATCTGATGGGCAGTCTTCTGTCTCTGAAATATGAGGCGATTTATCCCCCACTGAAACTGTGCTCTCTCTTTCTATGTTATCTTCAAGTATCTCTTCGTTAGGAATCCAGATAGCTGACTTGTTGCCTGTTTCTTTGAGCTCTGATTCATTTTCCATCACAATGACATCTCTACTTATAAGAAGACTCTTCTTCGCAGGATTATACAACCGGTAACCCTTGACCTCTTCACTATATCCCACTAAAATGTGCTCCATGGCTGTCTTATCCCATTTCAAACGACGTTCCTTGGGGATATGCACCATGACTTTACTTCCAAATAAACGGATGTGACTGAGATCTGGTTTCTTCCCATACCACAATTCGTACGGAGTTGTCTGAAGTCTTGAAGCAACGGATCTATTCTTCAAATAAACAGCAGTGTTAGCTGCCTCTGCCCAAAATCGTTTATCCAGCTTTGCATCATACAATAGACATCTAGCCTTCTCCACAACTGTACGGTTGGCTCGCTTACATAAACCGTTCTGTTCAGGCGTGTAATTATTTGATTTTTGATGAATTATACCTATTTGTTTCAAATAATTATCAAACCCCTTATTGCAAAATTCAAGTCCATTATCTGAACGTATCATCTTTATTTTCTTATTTAACTGATTCTCAACCAGTGTTTGGAAGTCTTTGAATTTGCTGAGCGCCTCACTTTTATTCTTGATAAAGTATATAAAAGTCATCCGACTGAAGTCGTCTACAAACAGTATGAAATATCGAGCACCATTCAATGACGTGGTTTCCATTGGTCCACAAATATCTGTGTGAACTCTTTGTAATAATTCTGTGCTTCTCTCACCAACATGCGAAAAGGGTAATCTTGTTTGCTTTCCCTCGCAACAAATTGTACACTGATATTTCGTTATGTCAAAATTTTGTTCATATGACAAACCATTCACAATATTTCTCATCTTGTTCATGTCTTGACTATTTAGGTGTGCTAATCTTCTGTGCCACAGATTTCCACTAACTGCTGGTGCGGGCAACATATAAGTCTGTGTTTCTAAGCTCAACTTATAAACACCATCTCACAGGTCGGCAGTAGCAATCAAAACATCATTCTTGTCTCGAATGTAGCAGTGTTTTTCATCAAATATCACATTATTTCCGTTTTTAATCAGTTCACTCACGGATAATAAATTTGTTGTCAAACTAGGAACGCACAGCACATCCTTCACTGTAATTTCAAATTTCAGTTCTGAGACAATGTCGACGTCTCCGGAACAAACTGCTGGCAGTGTAGATTCATTTGCAACCACTATTTCTGGTAAACACGGTGATCGGTTCATGTTTTTTACCCAAGATTCGTTCACCGTCATATGAGCGCTGGCGCCTGAATCCACGTACCTTTCAGTTTTATTGAACTTTCCATTCAGGAAAATGACATTAAAAACATATTTACTATTGTTTTTCTTCAATAAAGGGCACTGATTTCGATAATGACCATTTTCTTTACATTTGTAGCATGTAATAATTTTTGATGAATCTGTCATTGCTGCTGTCATTTTCTTGTTTGATACTGACGTTGAAGGACCGGGACTGCCTTTCTTTGACTTATTAAACGAATGATTATTTCGCGCTGCAAATGCAGCACCTGCGTCATTGTCTCTGGTCACTTCCATGTTGAGCAATTTCGACTTTATGACATCTGCAGTTATCGAAATGCCCGAATGTTCAATTGCCATTATAATGGGAGAATAACGATCTGACAAACCTGCTAATAATAATGAACCCACCCATTCATCGGTGATTGTAAAACCTGTGCTCTTCAACCGTTGAGCTGTCTCGACCATTTGAGTCACATATGTAGCCATTGAATCACAATTATCTAGCCGAATAGAAAGCAAATGTCGCAGCAATGTTATTTTGCGTGAGAAACTGGAGTCATCAAACATGGTCTTCAATGTAGTCCATAATTCTGCTGCGCTCTTAGTATTCTTAATATGCACATACAACGAAGGGTCCACAGTCAATATTAGCTTTGCCTTCGTTTTTGCGTCGTCTGCTGGCTTAACTTCAAAACTTGCCGTTGGCTTGATGTACTTGTCCATTCCTTCAAGAACCAACAAATTTTCAGCCGCGAAGCGCCACTCATCATAATTTTCTCTTCCTTTTAGTTTAGGAACACTGGCAATATAGTTCGTAGTCATGTTTCCGCGATATAACTTTCACAAATTATCTATTTTCACGAAAATAACTGATAATTTAGCACAGAGTACGCCCATAACCTCTAGTAAAACACGTTTTATCGCAATAGACTGTCTTTTATTTTAGCAAATTGTCATAGACAGACAAACAGTTTCTACAAAACGATAAGAGATGGCGCTACTATTAACTAATTACATATTTTGATACAACATTATCACAGTAATGGTGTTTGGCAATCTAAAATGTACACTACTCGAATACGCCCTTTATTAACTGGAATTATCTATACTCTTTTTATTCTGACATTATAAAGAGTATACAAAAATTTACAAGACCTTACATAATTGTACCGTTACTTCTAAATTACTTTACCATAATTTACTCAATAAATATCAATGTGACGCCCTCGATCAAAAACGTTCATTGTTAGAGACAACGGTTCTTTATAACATCTGCCATAGTAACCACGATATTCTATCTTTACTGAGTCAGAAACTAATTCGCACACTTTGATTTATAATTCGTACTGGTATATTCTTCCACATTTATAATATACGATCAATTAATTATCTAATCGTTTGTCAAAATTATTTCATTTTACGTCTTTGATATTTTCAAGATATATTTTTGTTTTCTAAATTTGGAAACATATACACATAACATATATTCTGACATTTCTTAATGGAAATATCAGAATATATGTTGGTTTATAATTATTTTTATAAGATATTTCTAGTAACTAATATTGGTTTTTCCCTATTTAAATAGGAAAAAATGTCACGCACGTCTCATCATTTTTATATCCTTGGTCACTCGGCCTCCGCGCGGCGAATTAGGTACCTGCTACATTTGGAATATAACCAACAGAGTTTCCTTGGTTTAATGTAGGTAAAGATTCTTGGATTTATGTTGACTTATGACTATTTATATCTATGTTTATAGTTCATATGTGAAAGCTACGTGAAGCTACGTTTCATGTTTTATGAAAATTGTTCGCAAGACAATAAGGGAAAATTTAACACTTTATTCTGGTAGCTGGTACTAAAATCTAAATCCAGTTTAAACTTTATGTAAATCACATCGTATTTAATAATTTTTAACGAAGCAGTGTAGATTATCTTTGAAATATTTGAGATGTCCAGCATGAGGCCCAATCCATTTTGTGCGCTTACTGAACTCGAAACCGCAAGTATCATAGGTTGCTGGCTAACATCCGCGCTAACTAGATCGGTTGCTCTTGTTAGCGAGGAGAATTTAAAAAAAATGCGATGCCAAAAGAACGATAGCAAAGAAATTTTGATTTATGAAGTTGCAATTAACAATATTCGGTACTTAAAAGAAATAATTTTTTAAAATGAAAAATTTATTTGAATTTCCTGTTGCGTTTTTCTCAAAACAAATTTTTGACATAGCATTCTAAGTCACTTTTTCTTTAAATTTTGAAAATTAATATTATAATAACGCTATACATAGTCACTAAATGGACGAAACAAATCACGAACAAAAACTGAACAAAAACCATTTTCATAGATTCTTATGTGAGCTATAACAGTTTTGTTAAGTTTTAAATCCGCAATTAAATATGGCCATAGTTATAAAATCAAGTATAGTTATGATGGAGATCTTATTAAAACATAACATTTTCAGAAGTGGATTGTACCAGAAGAAGAGATTGACTCCTATCAGAAGGATTAACTGCATTGAGACAGACTTGAGGAACTTGAAGTTCTTCAGAAGGTATGGTGACGGAACTAAATGGCAGAAATGTGATTATATGTGTGTGTATATATATATATATATATATATATATATATAAGCCAATATATTTTACATGTACACGTAATATAATACTCGTATCATTTCAGTTTTGGATTGTGAATTTCAGTATACGTTTGTTTCCCTTTTTTAATTCTTGGCTGCACTCCTAATTATAAAAACATTTACGAAAATCGTTTTCTAATTATAAATGTTTAACAGATTTCAAAAAATATTTGCTTCGATATTCAAAGTATGCACATAACATTTCACGTTTATTAGCAGTAGATTTAGATACGAATTTCTACATGACGATATGCAATATTTCATTTCTATTACCTTCGTATACTGCGCGTTGTAAACAAGTTATCAAGTAAGCATGAAATATTTTTCTGCATTCCAAATTACGAAGTTTGTCGTAAAAATATGTTTCTTATAACGACATGTAGATCAATTGCGTTTATATTACGTAGCAAATGCTGTTTGGAAAAATTATAAATAATGAAACCATCAAAAAAAAAGTGATGAACTGAACAAATTTAACTAAAAATAAGATACATGGAATTACAACAGGCTTGTGTCTAACAGTAGATTGCACCCAACTTTCAACAATAACACATCATACTTATCTCAGGGAAATTTATGTTATTTGATTGTATCTAGTTGGGAGGTTTATCTGATAGCAGTCAAGCATAACAATTATATTCTGGATATACAATTTTATTAATATATTTTCATAGCATTAATTATCCTAAAAATGACCTGGCCATAAATCTAATTAAGGATTTTAAATCACCTGACTATTAAAACACCTGGTTACAAATCTAATTAAGGATTTTAAATCATGAGCCTGCATGTATCATAAATAAATATATAGACAATAAATATAGACTAAGAAACAACTTTATTTTCAAGGTCAAAAAATGCTTTCTAAAATCAGACTACACTCTACGAATGATAAACCACGGTCTTTAATAAACTAAATTCAATCGACTTCTAACAAAATACATATACAAAATATATTTTCTTAAAAAACTTACTTTACTAAACTTTATTTTTCTCTTCGGTCGAACAGAACGGACTGCATTCCAGACACACAATTTTTTGCTAGGGATAATATGGCTGGTTTGTAGCTCGTTACGCGTGGCGGGAATTCCTTGGCGCGGTCTTCCTTCCGGTGACAGCGCGTTACTAGAATTTATAATAAGTGTCGTTATCGAGCGTTCTTCCTGACGAACTTCTAGCGCCTCGCGACTTAAGCGTTCTTTTTTTAATTGCCAATAGGCTGTAAGGGAAAAAAGGAGTTCGCAAATAGGCGAGTAAGTAAAATGATCACTCAACTTGTCAAGGAGGAATCTGTAGCAATATTAAGACGTTTATAAATTTTAATTTATTGTTTATTTCTTAGCCTCCTAAGAAAATTCCCGTTGATAAATTGTTGGGTTAAAATTTTTTTCATATATTTATATAATCATGATATTTAAACTTTGAGTCTATATAATATAAGAATAATCGTTTGTTTACCAATTAAATAGCAATGAAAATGTACCTGATTTATGTGCGATTACAATATGATCATAAATCTAATCTAGTATAACTTGTGGCAAAATAATCATACCTTTATATGAATAATTACTTTAATTTTAATTTTTCTCACTACTGACACATATAACAGAAAACGAGATTATGACTTTTCTGAAGGCAGAGGAAAAGAGCCGAATTAATTACTTATTAGCTGTGTATTTACTGTTTTCAAAGTTTTGTTAAAGGGTATATGTCTTTCATCTGTTTCATCAATAAACACCGAGAGCAAATAGTACCAATCCCAAAAAATCACATTTATTTTATTTCCGCGTAATCCCAAGAAGATTATTATAAAATGTATTATTATTTATTAAGCAATTTTTAAGAGCTTGTCATTACAGGCAACGAAATTCGAACTAAGTAGTCATTGAAATTTGATATGGAGTAGAAATGTAACCGTAAAGAAACGATATAATCGTACTTCCGCAGTGGCTGGACTCTCGCTAAAGTACATTTGTAAATTTGTTTGTTAAAATTATAGAGATTTCTTTCCCTAAATATTTAATTCCAATATATTCTTTATATGAAATATCATTAATGTTTAAATCGTTGCTTAATATCTGAAAACACTTAATATTTTTTTTAACTGAACATAGAATTTTGTGAATATGTTTAAAAAAAAAGTCTAATTTACATATTCCGTAATAGTACCTATCAATGTTCATTAAAGTAGAGTACTTGTTTTAGATCTTCTTTTGGCTCACTTTGTGCGAAATATTTTGTTGGAAAAAGATTTGCGATTTCGGGTCACGCCGAGCGTTCGAGTACACCGAATTCAGTTCGGGTACTCCGCGGTACACCGAACATAACCGAACGGTTGGACACTCCTCGAGTATATTCGACACTAGGCCGGTTACAATCGAAACAGGTAGTCGAGATAAGATGTATATTTATATTTTGTCACTGCCCAATGGTTCATCAGCGCAAAAGTAACGCTTTGAATTACGTACATTTTAATGAAGTTTGAGTTCGAATCTACATACCTCGTTTATTTTCTTCTTTGATTTTTTAATATAAATATTATTTATTAATAGAATTCAAATTAATCTCTCTCTACCACGCTCAGAGCATACTCAGCATATAAAGTTCTCGTTTATAATAAATATTTAAATTTCATCTTGAGACAAATGTGTTTATTTAATATGTCGTATATTTTATAAGAAATTGCAATTTTTTTTAATGAAATGACGGTATTTGCATGCATTAATATATGATTTATATTAAGTTAGTATATAGTAAAAATGTAGAAAAAATATGATCACTTGAAAGTCCGGACTGCATAATTTTAGTTTGATCACGTGCCTCGCTGAATGTATGGGTATATATAGGTAGTATCCGACTACTACCGATTTTAATTATTTTGGTGTTTTCTTTATTTTTATATTCCAATTCAATTCCAACGTACACAGGACGATTATAATGGTTGCTGAAGTTTTCATTTAAACAAGCTAATTTTTAATTTTTTTTGTTTACGTCATCACAGTATATATCAATTTTATAATTCTTGGATATTAATTTAAATTCGTTTCATTGAGAATACAAAACCATACGATTCCTTAATTAGTTGGATAGTAGATATTGAGTCGAGTAACGTGAAAAACTTTTGCCTAGAATAATTTGCCGTACTCTCTTCTTTTACCCGTACAAATACAAAATAATTGCCATAATTGAAAGGAAAGTTTCTGACGAATTTGCAACAGTTCGCAAATCCACATAAGTATAAAAACTAAATAAAAAACTAATTATGGCTTATCATTTATCACTTAAGATTACCGTCATTCAGCCGAGAGTCTCAAAGTATCAAGAAATGTATATATATATATATATATATATATATATATATATATACATATATGTATATATATTTATATATATATATATATACATATATATATATATATATATATATATATAAAGAAGCAAATAAAACATGAACTTCTTTCCAAGAATATTCATGTAATTAGTGGCTTTAATTTTGCTAAAAATACAAGTAGGTGGAAAAATAATCTAATATTACCATTTACAGTTATTTAATTCATTTTGTTTCTTTTTTAACCGATCGGTCCATACGTGTAAAATATGATAAAAATATACTCCGAAAGAATTAAGTGAAAGCAAATGAAGATTTACGTCACGTAATATTATATGATATACACACACAGAGGTGCGCACGCCCGCGTGCACACGCGCACTTATGTAAACACGCACACGCACAAAAACAAACTCACGTACGCACGCATGCAAGCACGCACACACGCACGTACGCACGCAGGTTTGTTGGAAATATTTTTATCAGATTCTACTCTACGAGCTTAAATTATTTTATTGTGGGATCGGTCAATTAAGAACAATGTCCTAAATGATTTACATCGTTTGTTGAATGAAATATTGTCAAGAGATTTTACTATACTTTACAAGTTGAAATTGTTTTATTGTGGGATCGGTCAATTAAGAACGATGTCCTAAATGATTTACATCGTTTGTTGAATGAAATATTGTCAAGAGATTTTACTATATTTTACAAGTTGAAATTGTTTTATTGTGGGATCGGTCAATTAAGAACGATGTCCTAAATGATTTACATCGTTTGTTGAATGAAATATTGTCAAGAGATTTTACTATATTTTACAAGTTGAAATTGTTCTATTGTGGGATCGGTCAATTAAGAACGATGTCCTAAATCATTTACATCGTGTGTTGAACGAAATATTGTCAAGAGATTTTACTATACTTTACAAGTTGAAATTGTTTTATTGTGGGATCGGTCAATTAAGAACGATGTCCTAAATGATTTACATCGTGTGTTGAATGAAATATTGTCAAGAGATTTTACTATACTTTACAAGTTGAAATTGTTTTATTGTGGGATCGGTCAATTAAGAACGATGTCCTAAATGATGTTCACATAACAATTTTTGTCTTTTTTTTAGATTTTTGAAGATTGTTGATGTGGTCAACAGCTCGATTTTTGGAGTGTCGTACCTCAAAAGGAAAAAAAAGGAACCTTTATTAGATTACTTCGTTGTCCGTCTACATGTCAAGATGCTTTTTCTCAGGAACGCTTGGAGGTATCTAATTGAAATTAACTCCAAATGCATGGGTGTATGGTTCCTTGGAGCTGTTAAAAACAAATTTGTGAGTCAACACAATAAAATAACCCCAAAAATACGGCCCTGTATGGGGCATTTTCTAACATTCGCAAATAAATCCCAACCTATAAGCTACTAATCGTAAACTTACAATCATAAAATTTGGCGAGAAGCAAAGTCTCACAGAAAAAATTCTTCCACCCTATCGTTAAAGCAATCCGCAATCGTTAAAGTAGAAATTATGGAAAATAGCAGTTTTGAGAAATTTACATTATTTTTGAGAAATACGGAGGCCCGTAGCTTATAAAATATATACTAGTCAATATTTCTGCATAGTGAAAAATAATATTAATATTTGTAAATGATTTAATACAAATACTATATATTTTTCAATGTTTGAAGCTCTAATTCTATACTTATTTAACAGGTGTTTACAATTAATTTTAACAATATTTTGGTTGTTTATTTTATAATAATTTTTGTGAACTCATTGCTAAAAATTTGGTCAAGTTTATTAATTTATTAAAATGTATTTTTTTTCTTTATTTTAAGTGACCGGCTTTTCCATTATTTTAATAATTTGCCATCTTCTGAACATAATCAGTTTTTTTCACATTTGCATAATAAATACTAAACTATGAAAAAACCAGTATATTTTGATGATTAAGGATCACTTTATTTATTACAAAATTTATTTCACATTAAAAACTATAGCGAGAAAAAGGCGACGCGAAATAAGTAATGTTAACCTGGTGAAAGATTTTTCCATTTTGTTTAAATTTTGAATTTAAAATATTAATTGTTTTCGAATATAAAGTCCAATTAAAAAATATGTATTGATTCTCTGTCCTTGAATTTATATTCGACAAATTGGCTAAGGCTGTAATGAATAATTTATATTTATGTGTGTGTATATATATATATATATATATATATATGTGTGTGTGTGTGTGTGTGTGTGTATGTGCGTGTGTGCGTGTGTGCGCGTGTGAGTGTGTGTGTGCGTGGGTGTATTTTTGGCTTAATCGTATTCATATATGCAAGCAATGGACCTACGATAAAATTGTTGTTGTAAATTCAATTCATGTTCAAGTGACGAAATGATTTTATATTGGTTTTTTTAATTATACTGGAACTTAACGTCAGCATTTTTATTTTGTTGACGCACCTGCAGAGTAAGGACTATGTCCTAAATCATATCAAAAATTATTTTTTTCCCTTTATAGTGCCTAGCTACTAAAACCATAGATTTAAAAAAAGGGTATTTTAAATCGCACTATGAAGTTTTTCGTCCGGACATACATTATGAAATAGGAGTGTCTAGAGATGAAGTATATAAGAGTATTTGAGTGACTGAAGGATAAGAACTGAACTTCTGAACGAATTAAGATCACCTTGGGAATTTTGAGCCTTTCGATTGTTTGTTTGCTCACGTATTACATAGGAACTACTGATCCAATTCGGATAAATAAATAAATATATCGCACTATGTGTATTTTAAATGGAGTTTTTAACCCGAAAATACATTCCTGAAATGGGCGTAGCTAGAGATGATGTGTACAGAGGCGGAAGAGTTAGGTGCTTGAGTAAACACCTGAATGCGGGATGCATGAGGAAAGACGTTATATTGCGTCGTTTAATGCATATACAATTTTCAATGTTTCTTCATAATATACTGAGTTTATTTTCTTCAGTTGGTTATAAATTTTAATCCGTTGTTAAAATTTGTAATATAGTTACTTTGATAAGTTTAATGTCAGACTACAAAAATTTGATTGTTACACGCATTATTCTGAAATTTAAATTTTGTTTGTTATACTAATATCAAACATTTTTTTAATCAGTCTGCCTATATATTGAAGGAATTTATGAAAAAAATAGCTTAAGGAACATAAAAAAGTGGTTAAATAAAATACCCCTTTTTGTGAAATTGTTGTTTATTTTTTTTCTTTGTCTACGAGTCTATCTATTTCTTAGGGCATTACGCAGGAACAGCTAAAGGGATTTCAGTAGAATCTTTGGTATCAGGTATTAAGTAACATATACACCATATTTTGTAGCAATCTTCGAAATAAAAATAGATATGGTAATTTCACATTTCAATAAAAAGAGTTACCTGAGAAAAATTTATTTTTTTAATTGACATTACTTGTATTAATTATATGAAAGTAATTCATAAGCGAATAGGTAACCAGTTTAAATAGTGGCTTTAATTATTACTTAAAGGCTTTGGTGATTATTTAAATAACTTATATTTAAAGAAGCTTAAATTTGATAATGCAATTATAGACGACAAGTAGCTCTGTGCGTTAGCTATGCTCAGTTGCATGAAGCAGGATACGGAAAAGGATCCAGTAGTAATTCGTTTGCCGCGTGAAATTTACTTGAATGAATCACTCTTACACTATTGTTAGGCATCAATTAACACTGCGTCTGAACTATATGATTAATGTCACAAAGGTGTAAAACATTTTCTATTACTGCGAAAAAGTGTACCATATTCGTTACTCACGTTCAATGTGTTCAATATTTTTTGTCTTATGATATAGTGGATTTTGAAATTTATATGTTAATTGCATATAGCAGTTAACCAAGATAAAATAGAAGTGATTCAGTAGTAGAGAAGGTATCGCATTAGGAGGGTTCCAGATACACTTATGCATTTATAAACATTTCAGAATAAATAGATTTCTTCTTAAACTGTTTATATGTTATTATTTTATTTGACTAAGTGAATATAATGTCTGCTATCTCTTTTACAGACGTAAATATAGCAAATATCTCAAAGATTACAAAATTAATCATTTAAATCATATATTTGTTGATAACCAAATTTGAAAAATATATGCTGATAAAAGGATATAGGCGGTTCATAGTAAATTAATTGCATGGTCTTTACTGGAATCGATAAAAAGTTTCTCATATCTACTAATATGATCATATTTTTAATATTAAAATAAGTTATCAAATATTTTTTTGTTAAATCATTAACTTGATGATAAATAAAACAAATTGCCAAAACACAAAAGAAACCAAGGGCCGATACTAACAGTTTTACAAGATTCTTTTACACAATACATGGCTTATTCATAATAAGCCACGTATTGTATAAAAGATATATTAAGTCAAGGTGCACGCAGGAAAACTTAAATTTGTATATTCATCTGTACAAAAATATGTAGTGATATGGTAAAAACGATGAACAAAAAAAGACGTTAGCTAAGTAAGAAAATCATTTTAAAACCATTATGCTCCGACGAGAGAGTAGGTTGGCCAGAATCGAATAGTTCTAAATTAGAAACATCATTCTGTGGAATATGGATACATACATACATATATATAATATATATATATATATATATATATATATATATATATATATATATATATATATATTACGGCTTCATTGCGCTAAGAGAAAATGTTATGGCGTTATTTTAAATATAATGCTTTCATGATAATGGATTCCAGCATTTAAAATGACTAATTGACCATCGTTTACTAAACAGATAATTTTATACTTAATTGCATAGCGATCATCGGCCTTGTAATTGACACTATACGTTGTGGATTTAAGTCTATTATAAGAGCCCACAAGGTGTTATTAAGTTTATACGGAAAAAAATATTTTTAAGGTAATTTTTACTTGAAACTGGATGTTTATGCTCTTTAATAAAAGTAATGTTACCCTTGTTTCAGGATTTTCCGAGATACAACCTCTCAGAGGGTGAAAAGGGATGGCTAAATTTGAATGGGAAAAAATATTTTTATGGTGATGTTTACTTGAAACTTGGTACTAATTCTCTTTAATACAAATAATGTAACATATGGTTTAGAATTTTGGGAAAGTGAAAAAAGGGTGGACAAATTTGTATATTTAAAAATTCTTATGGTATTTTCACTTAAAAATTTGCGTTAATGCTTTTCAATACAAATAATGACACAATTATTTAAGGATTTTCCGATACTGGACCCCTAAGAGGGTGAAAAGTTATGATTAAATTTGTATAGGAGAAAAATTATTATGGTACTTTTTACTTAAAAGTATGCGTTAATGCTTTTCAATACAAATAATGAAACAATTATTTAAGGATTTTTCGATACTGAACCCCTAAGAGGGTGAAAAGGGGTGATTAAATTTGTATAGGAGAAAACTTATTACGACAAATAATGAAACAACACCAAAATATTCAACACCTAAAGGTTGAAAAGGGTTGCAAAATTTGTATGGGAAAACAATTTTATGGTAATTTTTACTTAAAAATTTGTATTAATACCTTTAACAAGCATTTAAGCGTATTTAAATATTCAACCTCTAAATGGGAGAAAAGAAGTGGCTAATTTGTACGTCAAGAAAATTGTTATGATAATTACATAAAAATGTGTATTAATGCTTTGCAATACAAAAAACATAACAAGCATTTAAGCACATTCCAATATTTAGCCCCTAAGAGTGGTTGCTATATTTCCATTGGAAGAAAATTCTTATGGTAATTATTACTTAAAATTAAGTAATAATATTTTCAATACAATCAATGTAACAAGTATACGATACTCCCCCACCCCGAGTACAGCCAGTGTACACACACTGGCTGTACTCGGGGAGGGGGGAGGATAGTTTTTCATACCGCTAATACCGCTTATATTTTATTATTATGTTTTCGAATTCAAGCGATTGCAATTTCCCCTTAGAGTCTGTTTCGCAACGTCGATTAATAAATCTTAGAGCCAGTTTTAAAATATGGTAGGCATTGACATAGGGGAGGATTGCTTCTCACGTGATTTTAGCATTAGACAATACGACCAGCAATGTGGTACGCAAGGAAGTGCTGTATTAAATTCTAACTTCCTCTCTGCTGCTTTATTTGCGTAAACTAGGTAGACACAGTTTGGAGAGTTTGTTGAAATATAAATAGACAATAGTGTTAACAACATACAAGTAGTAATTTAAAAAAATTAAATAAACCTGTTATTTTATATTTCAAACTAAAATACCGTTTTTTATAAAATTTTCACTATCGTCTAAGTTGAAAGGTACTTAAGCCGATAAAAATGGAATAACTGATGAATACTTTCTTAGAAATACGTGGAAAAACACAGACAAATATTCATAAATTTTTTAAATTTTGTGCCTTTGTTTAGAAGCCTCAAAAGACTAACATATTTAATAATATTAAATATATTTGGCTCGAATTTAGTTATCCTCTCTTTTGAAGTTATTTCAAAATTTTACTAAAATTTGGATAACGAATCGTCTACACGAGCGAAGTCGTGGGCGAAAAGCTAGTATATTATAAAATTCGATGGATTTCTTCAGAATTTCAATTTACGGATTTTTTTATTCTGATGATAGAATTTTATTTTGTTTGAATGGCTATGTTTACCTTTTTCAAAACAACGTACGTAATAAACTATCAAAATTCATAAAAGCAAAATTAGAAACCGGCTAACGTAAAGTAAAAGCCAGTATATTGTTATAATTACAAGCAATTACATTATTTTTTTGGTTATATTCGTTAACTTGCTCAATATAATTACATTAGGTAGTCCAATAAGCATGGCCTAAGCTAAGAAATTTAATTGTGAAACGAAAAGATCGTTTAGAGATGTCCATTCAAATTCATATGTACCCTGGTTTTACCCACTTTGATTGTAATTCCGTACCTTTTGGAAATATAGGTCAAAAAAGTTGAATAAATATCATAATATGTAAAGAGGATTTTAACTGAATTAGTGTTCTATTTCAACATATGAAATGAATCCATTATCAATATAATATAACTAATAATGTTAGTTGTTTTACATTTATTCTTATATTACATAACATTTTCAGATTTTTATATATAAAATGGTACATGCAGCTGTCTTACATCTTTTGTAGGTTTAGCTCACACAACGATCTGTCCTCTCGTTATTTGTTTGTTCGTTCGTTAGTATTTAGCCGATGTTCTTATTTAAGTGAGATAGCAAAAACACTTTTCTTAATTAAAATTTTACTTTCAATACGATGGATTTATTATATTACATAATTTTTTTTCTTTAATGTGAATCTTTTATTTCAAGTAGAAATTTTAAAAAAAATTTAGTGATAATGCCAAAAAAATTAAAATTTAAAGTTTAGTTTTGTAGGCACCACAAATAATGCGTAAATTAAAAAATTTTGAAACAAGTTTAATCATCTTTCAAATAATTCGTTCACAAAATTACCCGGTTACTTTAAACAACTACTGGACTATATAGATCAACAGGTAGCGGTTACACACCCAAATTATCGAAGCTAGTAATACGATTTGTTTTACTTTCGACATAAGTACACTAAAATTATATTAAAATGTTCACATGCCTTCCTCATCTATCGCAAATACCTTAACATTTGTACACCTTGGCCCTAAATTCAATCCTTCTTTCGTTTACTATACAAAACCATTAGTTTTGACGCTTATTTGCCTGCTCATAATGTATGTTATTTAGAATTATATTGCGCATATATGAAAATAACATTTCACTGTACAAAGTATTTGCGTTTACTATTCCGTTATATATAATAATTTGTTGACATTGTCTCAAGTGCTTACCATATTATCGAATAATAGTTGAAGCCATCTCCACCAAATTTAAGTCTGCCATGCACTACGAGGTAATTTTCTGTTACGTAACAATAATACTTTCAAACCAATAGAAGGACTCGTCACAAAATATTGAGTTGATATAACTTACAAAATTTTAAACTAATATCCCGCAAGTCTATTATGCCATATTTAGGAAATCTATATTAAAAAGAACTTTCGTTAAATATTATTACTATCGTATGGATTTGAGTGTTTTTTCTAAAAGAAATTGTTCGTTCTAGTTGCTAGTGTATAATCATTACTCGCTTTCACTTTTATTTCGCAACTGGTTATTTTAATTCTTCCACTAAAATCAGAGCAATATTTTAAGAATTTCTGTATGCAAGAGTGAAAAAACAAAAAACTGTTAAATTCAAGTGGGTCTCAAAGTGGGTTCCAGCGCTGCCGATCAACTTAAAGAGATGTACATTTTTATATTATAAATACACCCTTTATGAATATGTCAATTATTGCAAGTACATTAGAAGTTAAAGCATTAAATTTACCTTGCAAATTAAATTAAATTATAAATTTGTTTAAGTTGGTCGACAGTGCTGGAACCGACTTCAAAAATAAGTAACTTAGTCATTTATTGCAAATAAGCATGTACCCATGTTGAGTTAATTATTTTGTACCATTTTTTAAAAGATATTTTATTTTATTGTTTTTAGTGATTAATATATCAATATTCAATATTGGATATTTATTAAAAGTTACGGGTAAAAGTTAGTATATAGATAATAACCTCTTTGTCTAAAGTTGATTATCAACAATACATAGAAATGAAGCGATAGTAGTAGCCGCTCTAATGGTTATCAGTTAAGGAGTTCGATTCTCCATATCCGAAGTCCAATATCAGATTTTGTGAATTGAAACTACCACTTGAGGAGTTCCGTTTTCCACATCCAAAATCCAATATCAGATTTCGCAAACTTAAGACAACTAACCAGTATCATATATTGAACCACCATCGATTTACAAATACCCGTTAAGGACTTACATTATTCATCTTCAGAACTCATCATCATACACTGACCTGGTCAATGGTACAGTTATTTTGTAATCTAAAAATTACCAGTACTAAATACATTGAATTAGCTTTGATTTCCATTGTTTACATGTAGAACTTATCATCTGACCTTGACCTAATACGTAACGGGTTTATTTTACAAAATAACAACTACCCGTAGCGAATATCTTAAATCACTGCCTCTACTGCCATTTGTTAAGGATTCCCATCGTTCATTTCCGTCCCCATTAATAGATCATAGTCATATTTATAAAAGACCACACCCCCAGCACCCTCTTTCAAATTAAAAAAATAATCATCAAAATCGATCCACTATGTAAAGATTTATGGCTCAACATACATGAAAAAAAGATCCCGACGAATTGAGAACCTCCTCCTTTTTTAAAGTCGGTTAACAATTATTATAATAATAAAAGCATTATAATAATTGTATTCTATTTATATTTTAAGTTAATAAACGAAACACATTTTACAAATCCTTATTTGGTATATGACGCAAGAAATTAAACGTCAAATATGGTCTATATTCGATGATGTAATTGCATATTGTTTTTAACACCGTTATTTACCTTTCATTCAACAAAATTTAAATTGAGGAAAATTTATTTCAAAAGTTTTATTTCAAAACTGAGCAAGTTTATTTATATTATATTTGTATCCAATACTTTTATTCAATGGAAAGTAAAAGTTTTATTAGGTAATATATAATAAATATAATAAATGATTGAATAAAGCTATACACTTCGTTTAAAATATATTGGGAAGACACTAGTTGGTAAAGTTAGTTAATCAGTCTGAAATATTTTAATAGCATTATAATAAAATTATTGAGACATTTATATTTATTCAAAAAAATGTAAAAAGTTAATTTTTTTTATTAATTTAAATCGATATGAAAGTACTTCATTAGATATATTAGATGAAAAAAAACACTTCTTCACTTCTAATATAAGCAATGACGTAATTTTAGATTAACTACATATTTTCAAAGAAATCAATAACTAATTCTAAAGTCTGATCACATCAAATGTTTTTTTTTTGATCGAGTAAAATTTGTCGGAGTTAAATTGAATTTAAAATTTTTTAATCGTTAAGCCTAAGAGAATATATAGTGTTTGACAATTTAATGTAAACATGACGAAATTTAAAGGAAACATAATTGGGAAATTAAATTACTAAATGAAAGTCACGGTTTTTTTTCGCTATTATTTATCACCAAAATAAAAATCTCATTTGGAACGCTTTTGGTTGGCCACAATTTGAAAATTGTTAGTGAAGTCTAGAGATTTATTGGCTCCAGTTAGAAAATTCAAAAACTTTCTTAGAAAAAACTTGTTTATATTATTATCACATTGAAAAACTCGACATTAATACGGAAAAACTAACTGATTAGAACAAAAGATTTTTAAGTCTGATCAATTTTACTGGCCTTGCGAATTTAATCCACAAGCGGGACCGTAGCTTCTTTTTCGAGCAACATTTTAACTAATCTTTTAATCAGCAAATTAAAGTAATAGCGCAGAGGGTGATTATAGAATTACGCTTGTAAGAATAAACTTCAGGTCTGGGATTTGGCTTGGTTTACCTTTTGTCACTACCTCTTATTCCTTTTCGAATTAATCTATAATGATGTTCTCAAAAAAAGACTGAAAGGGGATTTTAAACGTAAGAGTTGAACCGAAGAAAGACCATAGACAGTGAACAGTGAACACAACAATTTTATTAGTTGCTCAAATTATAAGTAATACCTGAGTCTATTGGAAGAATGTTTATTTTATAATTTTAATAATGTTTCTTTTTTACTTGATATATACATACTTCATTGACTCTACTTTAAGTATTCTTCCATTTGAAGATTTTCCTCCCTTTTTTATTAATAATCATTGTCTACCTGAATGCTCTTAATAATTAAATCATAAGTAAAACATTTAATAATTAAATGGCATGTCTAAATACATACACATATTAACAACACTACCAACCAACTATCTAACCTCGTCTTCAACTTTACTTCAGACGCTTCCTTCCTGTGAGGATTTTCGTCGCAAAACTTCCCCTCTCGGATTTCTCCTAAAACGCTCTTCTCCTCTCATAATATAGTAAGATATTCCGCTTTGTAGGGCGACACGAGATAGTTTAACGTGTTTACAAAGGTGTATTCTGGAGTTAACTTTGAGAGAACGCCGGTAAATGAGAGCCGCTGGGGAAATTTCAGTTGCAGTTGAGTTGATGTTAGACAAAAACTATTTCGCTATGAACATTTATATCACAAGTATGTCTTGAGAAAAAGTGTTCCCTTCAAAATGAATTTAATATAAAGGAACCATCAAGTTTCTGCAAAATTTATTGTAAAATAATGGTGTAATCCTAAAATTATAGGTATTCACTAAAAAAATATGCTCATTCAATAGTAAAATTCCTTTTTTACACAAATATACTTCAAACGTCACAGAAGATTCCACAAATTTGGTTAATTTCAGTGAACCTACCTAAAGAGTTAAAGTTATTAATGAAATGTGAGAAATCTACCTAACATTTTTAAATGAAATATTATAATTTGAAATAAAACATTTTATGTAAGTTGTGAATGAATAATATGATTGTTTTATATATATATATATATATATATATGTATATATATATATATATACATGTATATATATATATATATATATATATACATATAGGTATATATATATATATATATATATATATATATATATATATATATATGGCAAAAATATCTCTGTTGGCACCCGCCTGTCCATATTTCACGACCGCTATTTTTTAAAAACGTTTAACAAATAAACTTAAAATTTGGTCAGGTGATAAAGCTAATTAATCTGTATGTATCAATAATTAATCTTTTCACGTCCATATCAGTCCCCAAAATTTCTGAAATCGAAGTGATGAAAAACCAGCAATTCTACATGTTGTAATTTTCGGAAAGTACACGATAATTTGACACCTGTGAAATATATATTAATCAACATATGTACGTAATGAAAAGTAATATTAATATTTGTGAATAGTTTAACAAAAATAACTTTAAATATTATTATTTTAATATTTATGTTTGCGTGGAACTCCCGTAGTGCGAGCACTTTACAGGTTTTTGCGATAAATTTTAATTATGTTCTCCTTATTAGTATCTGTTTTTAAGGCAATTTCTTCAAAGGAGTTATTAAATAGATATTATAAGATTACCGCTATAGAAATTTATTCAACGTGTTCCTTTGCATTGTTACTCTAAAAGGTAACAATTTTTATGACAGTCAATCATTTAAAAAAAAAATATTAAAATCTGTTTGAATAAGTCTGGCCTCAGTTATATGTTTTTAAGCATTTTTCTTTAAATTTGATTGGTTTTCTAAAGCTAAGAACAGTGGTCTTATTATTCATAATATGTGTCTATTCATTATGAGAATTATTTTAGTTTTTCAGTTTCCAAGGATATATCTAAATTTGTAATTTTATGTTCTTGGGTATCAAAAAAAATGTTAATTATTTGTAAATATATTCAGTACAATCAAAATTTACCGCCAGAACCATTAAGAAAAGTGTATATACATATTTTAAAACCTTTCCTGAAGTAGCCACAGCCACACTATCCCATTAACTAAAAAAACTTGGCTTGCTTTCGCGAAAGAAATTAAAAACGTAAATTTCTTCTCTTTTAAAGTCAGAAACACTATAAATAATTTATTAATTATTAGAAGGGCCATAATCCAGCGACATTTGATGGTAACTACATACAATGGATTAAATAAAATAGTAGTGACAGCTACGATTGACATTACATTTTTCACTGATACGTTAATTATTTCCTCCTTAGCTGCTTATTTCATACACATGTAAAAACTAATTAAAAAGCACAAACAATTTGATGCATCCGTCACGTGACTGCCTCTTTTCCACTACATGAACATTTCTTATTTCCCTCTTTAATTTGCCTCCATTTTACTTTTTCGCGCGCAACATATCACTGCTTAATTACAACCATCGTGAAAAAAATTTCTAGCACACATACATATATATATATATTGACTTTTTCTAGCTGGGAATGTATAGACAATGAATCACATATTATTACTTGTATATATAAAATGCAACTTAAAAGAAATTTAATTATAGATACAGCGTCACAAATTTAATGATATTTTCTAACCATGTAATGGCTGTTTCTGTATGATGAAATAAAACCATAATATGTAAGTCCGCATCTTGTTTTTTTTCCATAGTGTTCTTTTTGCTGAAACTACTCACCCCAATATTATCAAAATATAGCTTTACCAGAAAATTATTGGGATGATTTTAATTCTACACCTATGAAAGAATATTTCGCAAAATTGATGAGAAGCCATATTAATATTTGTAAATAAAATAATAAATATACTTGTACATATTAATACTGATACATGATTCAGTATATGTGTAACACTCGTAGTATAAATTCTATTTATATTTAAGAGATTTATCATCTGAAACTGAAAAATATTTTATTTTAAATTCTTAAGGAGACATCATAGAAGTTAGGTGGCGATAATGATGCTGCAAATATAATAACATGTTGGTTATTAAACTTTAGCTCTTGTTATGGGAAAAAAATATTTCTGTATTGTGTTCAAATTTTCATAGTCGAATTTCTAATAACAGAGTACAACCAAACGAAATCATTTAATGTAGAAACTTGACATTTGGCATTATGATAAATCAAATTAATTCCCATGTTGAATGACCGTTCAAAACATTCATATGAAATTTTAAAAACTTCAAAATATATTGAGGATCATAAGGATTTTGGAATTAGTTTAATTAGAATTATACATAAGATCAATTCGGAGACATTGTTGAAAGTGTCTGTAAAAAAATTTCCCGTCTGCTTAATTTCCGAAGCCAAATTATAAATTAGGAAAAAATTAAGTTACCTAAAGTTTATTGGAAAACCATGGCGATTATAATTAATTTCATGATATTTACATAAGATTTATTTACATGAAAGGTGTACTTTCATTTTTTTTGCATGACGAAAGTAGTAATAAAGTTTGAAAGTAGTGCTTCAAACAAATATTTAAAAAAAATTTTAGTAATTTACCAAAATATTCACTTTTATCAAAAATTTTCTTAAACAAATAATTATCCAAATGAAATGAGTTTGTATTGAAACACCATACATGTTCAGTTTATGGCATTTATCCTTTTTGCAGTAAGTAATAAAAACTCTTCAGGCAAAGTCGAAGTATTTTTAAAGTTCTTTTAACTATGTATCACATTTTCATTTTAATTAATTGATTATTTTTGATATTTTGATGATTTTTATATATTTAACATCACCATCATTTTGATATAATTGGCCAATCTTCCTACCTAATTTAATTTAATTTATAATGTAAATATAAAACTTTAACTTCTAACTTATTTACAATGCTAAATATATTCATAAAGGGCGTATTTATAATATAAACATTTATATCTGTTTAAGTTGATCTTCAGCTATGGCACCGACTTAAAAATAAATAACTTATTTATTGCAAATATTTGAGGCACTTATTTTGAGGCACTTATTTTGAGTTAATTATATTTTATTTTTTATTACCTACCTTTTTTGAAGTCGATTCTCTAAACGATATTTTACTATAGAATTTTTATTGATTAATATTTTAATATTAATTATCACAATTATTTTCTTTCTTAGAATATTGGATATTTATTAAAAGCCATAGCCAAAGGCTGGTATGTGAATAATTTCCTCATTGTCTAAAGTTGATTATAAACAATATATAGAAATGAAGCGATAGTGGTAGCCACCAATGGTTATCTATTATCCGTTGAGGAGTTTGGTTCTCCATATCCAAAGTTCAATATCAGATTTTATAAATTTAAACCTACCACTTCCGTCCGTTCCGTCCTTCACATCTAAAATCCAACTTGAGAAATAGAATGAGATTTTTCAAAGTAATATCTACCAGTAGCACATATGTTGAATCACTTTCAATTTACTACCATCCGTTAAGGAGTTCCGTTATTCATCTCCAGAACTCTTCATCAGACCCTGACCTGGTTCGACGGTGTAGTTATTTTACCTAGTAACAACTACTTGTAGCAATATCTTTAATCACAGTTTATTTACTAATATCCGTTAAGGAGCTCCATATCCAGAATTCATCGTCATACCCTGACCTGGTAAGTGGCGTGGTTATTTTGCAAAATACCAACTACCCGTGTAAATATCTTAAACCATAATTTATTTATTGCCACTCGTTAAGGAGTTCCACCGTTTACTTCCGGAATTCATCAAAATATCATCATCATATTTATACTATACCATACCTGTAGCACCTTTTGTCAAATAAAAAAAGAATCATCAAAATCGGTTGACTCGGTAAAGAATTATCACTAAACATACATTAAAAAATTCTTGCGAATTGTGAACCTCCTCCTTTTTTGAAGGTTAAAATGGAAATTATTTTATGACCCTTAGATTCAAGACACGCTGATTATCTCGTTAATATAAAATAAATGTTTATTTCATAAATAATCTTCCTGCAACGTGCACAATTAATGCTTAGAACACCACAGGGATAAATCTTATTATAAAAGGATTAGACAATGCTTTCATAATTAGTGCAACGAATGCTTAGAATACAACACGTCTGAAATTATTTGCCTAAGAGAAACTCAAGAAAAAAATATAGGAAACGTCACGTTCACTATTTTTGTAATAACTATTTCTTATATTATCGCCGTAAAAATCAGTTTTAAACGCAAAAGCTATCCAGTTTCCAATATGACAGGATGAGCGGCAATACTTCCAGATCGAAAATACAGAAAATTAAATACTATGCTAAACTTATGAACTATAAAGTTCCTTCAATCTTTTACAAGCTCCAACTTACGCGTTTTCTAGACTAAATTACCACATTATCAATTTAGTTACAAGTTTACCCTTAAATCACTTCTCACAAATGCGTAACTTACGCAAGTTACGCATTTGTGAACCTTTGACCATGGGCATTTACTATATTGATTAAAACGTGATTAAAGCTCTTAAAATTATAGATTTATGAATTTACTAATAAACTTGCGTAGCTTTATGATAAATGTATTTCCTAACGATGAATTAAAATCAGGTATGTAGAAGTCTCTTGATATAACTGTAATATTCGAAAGTTCTTGATTTCGCTACAAGTTATTTCCCTGAAAACCACAATATATTATTTTATCGATTATCAACGATGATTAATTCCTGAAACTTTAAAATTTAAAAGGTAGAGCTTTTTTCGTCAGAAACACTTTCTTTTTGACGTCAGAAACATATAGAGAATTACAAGATTTTGTAATCACTTTTTTTTGGCACTTCTACTTCAATCAATAACTTTCATTTCCAGGATATATGAGTCAAACATTTTTCTAAAAAGCTATATATAATTTTTACCTAATTTTCACAGAAAATTGGAAAAGGTACATGGAAAGCTTAACATTATTCCTTAGCTTCTCAAAGTGAGTCATCAACGCAGCGATACAGTACTAAATTGTGAAGGTCTTATAGTCTTGGAATCAATTTGTTTATTCTTATTTTTAAATTAAAATAAAACAAAAAATTGTTAATATAAGTTCTTATATTAAACACAGACGAGAAATAGAATTATTTTAAAATATGTTTAAAGCCTACCTGTGTTAATTTTAATTGATATTATTTACTAATTTCTGTTCCATGAGGTTTCAAATTAATAATATGGCATCCATAATGGTTCAAAACCAGCAAAAAGATGAGGTTGAAACAAGTGACAGCGACGTTAACACTTAAACACGAACTGTAAGGAAGTCCGACGAAAAGAGACCTAGCATTATAGAAACTGTTTTCTAAAAATTTTAAAAATGCTCGTTTTAAAAAACTGGAAAAAGATGAAAAAAAAACCATTGATGATAAAATGTTTGACAGAGTAGAATAACCGGATATTTTTATACATTTTCATTTAATATTTTCTTATCATGAATTACACAGAATAATTAAATAGAAGGTTTTACTGTATGGTAAAATAGTCCCAAGGGTAGTCAGTTGCCAACAGTCAGCTCCAAAGCTTTAAATGAATTACATAAGAGATAATGGATTTAAATCGATATCAAATACGAATTTTATTATACTAATTTCGTCTGGATCACGAAGCAAACAAAATACGTTATGCTGCCTCATCAAATATACGTTATGCGATGGGCGACACGGTGTCTTACGCTACGGCAAAGATTTGATTTAGAAAGTTCAGGAATGAGGACTACAATCCTGTTGACTAATGATAAATATGGTAATGCTCTATGTAACCATTTACATACAAAAAGAATCGATGTTAAAGAAGATCTCCAAAATGACCTCGCACAGTATTTCGAATCAAAGTCACCGGAATTTTCCAAGAAAGGTATATTGTCACTTCCAACTGGATGGCGACAAATAATAGATAATAATGGTGCATACTTAAATTAAATTTAGTGTAACATATAAATTGTTCGCCTTGCCGATTATAACATTTAAATTTTTAATAAAAATTATTGACAGAAACTCGAGGTTTTTAGTGTCTTAGGTTAGTTATACGTAACGTACACTTGAGGTAAAGTATTATACATTTTATATCTTATTACTTATCTGAATTTACAGTAATGTCTATCCATACAAAACGACGCTATTTTAGAACTCGAAACCGTTCCTTCTTACATTATGAAAGTTTAGGGCTCTCTGCTATACTAGTTAGTTAAAATGGCAGTCAGGTAAAAACTTAAGTAAGCGATGCCCCGATGTTGCATAAGACGATTACATTTTTTTACTGTTCCATTTAAAAGTTTCAAATCGCAATATATACATTAATTAATTGATATATACAGTTTCTCTTAAAAGACTTTGCACTATTTAACCACCATACACAAATAAGTAAATATACTTTGGTCTTTCACTTATTTAAATGAACCTAAATAAAAGGTAAAAAAAATAAAATGTAATGGTTATAGTATGAAAGTCACATTGACAAATTAAAAATAACCATAAAATATGAAGACATGTTTTATTAATATTAATTAATCACAATTAAATGAAACTACGTGATGTAGTATTATTTCTACTATAATACTACATCACGTAGTTTCATTTAATTGTGAATAATGAATTTCTACAAAATTAACGCCAAATATATTCAATATTAATTAACTTTTTACACCAACGTTTCTATTTTAAAGGATTTGCTGAAAAATCAAAACCAAAATCTGTGTCGACTTTCTGCATATATTTATCATCACTATTCTTATTTTAATAATTTTAAATAATAATAAACTTTTTGTCACGAACCTTCAGAGACCACGAATGAATAAAAGCGCGACAAATATCGATACATAATGGGGCTTAAACAGATGGAAGAATTAATAATAGGGCAAAGCGCGAGTGTAAGGAATATTTGATTGTCTAAAGTAACGGCATGCTAAAATTAAAAAACGATTACTTGGAACGTTTTCTATTCCATTACTTTACAAGAAGTATTTAGACGGTTAATGGAATGGCCTTCCTACGTTCATGATCTCTTTGTTTCTGTTAACCTTTTATTAGTTGAGTCATAACGAACACGATTTAATTCTTGCGTCTTTTGTAACGGGTATCTGCGGAAAATCAGACGCTTGCATATCTGTCCCACAGAAATACTTCATACTCTTCCGGATTACAATAAATACGTCCCGATTCTAGCTCTCCATAAAGATGTGTCGTGTCTATTTTGCTAATTTTCCCTTTACAGTTATGGAAAATTTGATAATGTATATATGTTATTTATTGGGTAGTTTTAATTGTTTAAATGTCTATATTGTATTAACTTGTATATTTTCGTGATGAGCAGAAATTATTTTCGCAAAAATTACCAAGTCTCTGACTTAGGTATCAATTTGTCAGTGCACATTTAAGAAAATGTGATTTTTGTATGAAAATATGGCATAATATAAATGATGAATTGGAATATTTAAAAAAACATTTTCATTATTAATACGAAACAGCAATTTGTTCGTAATTTGGGAAGAAATATTTGACATTTTTTAACTTTAATTTTGAAACGGCAAAATTTTATCTGTAATATAACGTCTTCGGAGATTTTTTCGTTTTTGATGTACAATTTTGTTCATTATTTATATCTAATAATGTTTAGCTTATAATGTTAGAAATAATAATTTATTTAATTTACATAGTATACAAGGTTTCCGGAGTAGAGTATTTCTAAATGAATAAATCACATGATTTTGCAAATTCGTTCTTTTTTCCAAACTGCTGTTTTGTTTTTCGACACTGAAGAAATTTTAATTTTATACACGAAATTAAACAGTAACATTTTTTGAGTTTTCATATTTTAATAATAAGTTATATTAAAAATACGGGGTGGTAATTTTTGTCTTATTTGGGTTAATAATATGGGATAATTTTAATTTATCATGTTAAGATATACCAAGTTAGAGGTTATATCTGTTTGAAGTTATACCCGTTTAAGATTTGTTATTTGTGTTCACTTTTTTTTTCAGTTCATAATCGATATTTTCCTTATTTATAATGACGTGGAATGTTTTTAGTGTACAATATTTATATATAAACAAAACGTGTAACTGTAAAGTTTTTTTGCAACATTTTTTCGCAACGTCTGAATTTTAAAGTTTTTAGAATATTCCAGTAAATTAGGGCATATTTCTTCTCATTTTAAATTGCGTAAAGGGTTCAGGATTATTATGCATGTAATTTCATTACTTTTTAGCATTGAATTTAGTTACAGTGGCTTCTATGACTCGATGCTTTCAATTGTTCCCTGTTGCGTTTAGAAATAATGTTACACATCAAAAACTTAAGAACAAAACACATTTTTAATAAGGTGAGTAAATTTGTTATCGATATTTAATTTAATTTATTGTTTATATTTTTACGGAAATAATTAGTTAATATGGCAATTGTATAAATAAATTATCGGATTTTATAACATTTTTTCACAACGTTTTTTCTTTCGTAGTATTTTTTCTTCTTCCATATTTTGTAAAGTTATAAGTATCAAGTAAAAGCTTCAACTATTTTAAAAGAAACCTTTTTTTCGCTCTATACGAGGTTTCCGAATATTCTCATTAAAGACAAATACTAAATTTTGGACTCGTACATAATTTTATAGAGAGCAGCCAAAGGGCCTGTCACCGCATTTTGAGCGTGCGCGCTCCAGGGGAAAACGACTAATTGGTAGTGAGATTTAATGACACATAGCAAAATATTAGATGCTCCGTTCATTACGAGTTAATGGAGAAGTTTATGCGAACATTACATAAAACTCAAAAATTATGCTTGGAATCGGAATAATGTCACTAATGTTCAAGAAAAAGGTAGCGTTGCAAATTTGAAAGGATTTTTATATTAACGTTCCACTGAAATTAAACAAAATATTAATTTTGAAGAAAATAATCCAATCCTGCCTTCATCAAGCTATTTATTACAACCTGAAAACCGCGTAGATTTAAAGCTAGTGATATTCCGGTATTTAAGCTGTTATATCCAGGTACCTATTTCCATTTGCCTATAGTGCAAAACTGCAAAGTAGCATAGACGTTATTTTTATCGTGATTAATTTAAAAAAGCTTGTTTTTTTATTATTATGTTATAGAATTATGAAATAAATAAAATCATGCCATGCCATTCACAAATAATCAAATGTTTTAACGATTTGACTCTCTAAAATGATTAGTGAAAGTTTTTACTATTCTGTATAGTATATTGTACTACGTCCCTGAACTTGTAATAGTCATACAAATTATTTAAGCTGCTTAATTGTCCAGAACTTCCAAAAGTTTTGTATGCAATAGTGCAAATTTTTTTTAATAAACTGCCTGCAAATATTAAAATTTTCGGCCTTCGTTTCCAGAGCACAGTGAAAGTTATGCTTATAGAAAGAGCTGCTGATAAATAAATATTTTATAATAAAGTGCTTTTTTATTGATTTTAATAATTAAAATGTTATTGTTATCATTATTGTTATTTGTTCTGATTATCTGGTGACATAATTTACATTTGACGACACTTTTGTCGATAACTAATGATCTTTAGGTTTTATTGGCGTTTATATAATTTAGTAAATATGTCTATTATTTGGTACTAAATGAATGATTTTTAATAATTTTTGCATGTGATTTTGTTAATTTATCTGTCTTGGTCCTCAGTCATAAGTCGGTGATATACCTGACTGACATGATTATTTGTGCTAAAGATACCAATATTGAATAAACAATATAACTATGACTATAATCGTGCCTTAAATTGCTAAATCTATCATAACTTTTTTCTTGTAATGTAAACTATACCAAACTACTTCTCCTGACCGTATTTGTAGTAAACAATTTGCATTTATTAAACTCATGAAATTAAAAAAAAATTAGATGGAGAAAACCATTTTCATGGATCATCAGGTCACCTCTGGTGATCGGCACCAGAGGTCTTCCTTCCTTCAGAGACCTTCATAATATTGCAGCATTACCTTAAGCAAGCATTTCTGGGAGGTTTTCCTGGCACAACTTTCCGCTCGATAACTTGATACATACATGATGATAGTGAGATGCTCTAAATACAACTACAAATAACTCGTGTAACTCTTTCTGTTGCGGGCTATGACTAATTCTTTGGTCACGCAAAGTGAATTTCGAGGCCCTTCTTCGACCTTCGCTACCCTCTTGATGACGTAAGCGCATGATAGCATAAGCACATTAATAGGCAACGTACAAGTACTATGATCTATTTTCACAATATATGCACCATTTTGCTACAACCCTTGAGTCATGAGATATAAAGACATAAAAGCGGACAAAAAAAGCGTTTCATTGCTAATTCTTGCGGAACCTCAATATAAAATCGTTTTTACAAAGGTTTTCGCTTTAACATAAATATTATGCACATTAACCATAAAATATCGTATTACTATAGTTATAATTGTCGTATAATTTCACTAACTAATCTACCAATATGTATAATTGTATCTCAATATATTAATGTATTTAGATCTCACATGAAAGTACACACTATATGTTATCATCACAAACTAAGAAATATCTCTCGTTACATATC
Organism: Druceiella hillmani; assembly: GCA_039881145.1. Lineage (NCBI taxonomy): Eukaryota > Metazoa > Arthropoda > Insecta > Lepidoptera > Hepialidae > Druceiella > Druceiella hillmani. Next base: position 44,174,460 of record JAYKKI010000010.1, on the reverse strand, counting down.
TCGCAATGTTGAAGTTTGTCCCGAACTGTAGGCAATAAATAATGTTTCGCAGAGACCATTAAATGCAAACCGCATTTCAACACTTAAACCAAAGTGACCGCGAATCGTATTTCAAGTCACGTGCGTTCCGCACTAATGAATGCGACCAACAATATGTTGCCAAGAAGCAGCCGCCAGGAAGGCTGGAGTAGACTTGAGTAAATTTGATCATAAAATCCATTGAGCAAGTCATTCATCTTTATTACCGGAATTATGTTGGATTAAGCGTTATTCTGTCAATTATTTAATTGCTTTTAGCTAATGAAGCCAAAACTTTTCCTTTTTTGCTTGCTGCTTGGTTATTATCAAATCATTATATTTCCATTATACTAGACATTAAATTACATTTTATATCTCTTAAATAATAATGTTTATTCAAACAAATTTGGAAGGAATTCGGCCACCAATTAATTCACACGAATTTATGCAAGATAAATCCATATACATCATATAAATTGTGACTTATTTAAAATTTTAATACAAAACACACTCTCTCGATTTCTGTGGACTCAGCGGTATAAATGCCAGGACTCCGATTTTTAAAACGCGTTCATGAACTCGCATATAGCGTTATAAATTAAATAAAGATGAAACGCATAATAATAACTATAATAATAATATGTTGTATATTTATATTTAGTCAGATATCTTTACGTTAAATGTCAATCTCGTTACAATTTTTTTAGTTTTCATCGCAACTACGGCATCGTAATCTTGATACGATTTTATTATTTTGAAAATTTACCTTTAAAGGAAAATGTGAAAGTCCGATAAAGTAAGGGCAGCAAGCTAACCATCAAAAACGTATCACCATAACAATGTAACTAAACGATGAAACTGTAAATATATGGCAGTGACAACAAAAACCTACATAAAGAAACAAGTTCGGAGTAAATATTCGAAGATAGATAACCATTTATAACTGATAATAATTTTATAACTTCGACTAGTCTTATTTCGTACATTCTGATTAGTTATACTTGAAACACAGCTGCAGTTAGACGTTCAAATATATTTTGTTGAGTAATGTCTATGTTCTCATATGCAAATACAATTAGCGACACATTTTCATTTGTCGTAACATTGCTTTAAACATCGTTATTTGCCACTTTGTATCATATTAAACCATTTTTAGCAGCACTTTATAAAATAAATAAATAACATGTTAAAAATATGTAATGATAAATAATATTAGAAAATATTATTGATAGTGAAATAAAAAAAAATTAATGTGCTTAACACCACAGGCTAGAAGTGGAAACTTTGGCGATCAGTATAATTGTACTATTTATGTGAGAAATTTTAAATATGATAAAGGAACGAAACAAGTTTAATTAATTAAATTAAAAACATTTTAATAACTATGACATATTTGTTCATATAAATTCGATCAATTGATATATAACAATTATGCATGAATTAACAAATACACCACATACATTTCTAAGAGGAAACATACTCGTACATATTAAATAACAAACGTGGACATTATATATGAATTAAAAATCTAAACAAAACATTAGACAGGGAATGTACTGAGCAGTTTTCATTAATTCAATTAGTTCTAATAAAATATTTAGTGGTGTGAAGATTGCGATATGATTTCACGTAGCGATAAAATTGTTATTTGGAAATATAAGTAAAGAAATTATGTTGTGGAAATAATATTCCATGTAGTATTTTAAATTATATCATATGTTTTAGTTTACAATTTCTCATGTGAGATACGTCTCTTGACATTTTATTAATTTTAAATGATGGTGAGTTAGTTACGAATAATAAAGGTTGTAAAATATAAATAAAATTGTACTCACTTATGCTCAGTGATACTGTTTTTAAGTTCACATGTCTGCTCTATAGTTTTTGTTGATACACATTACATGATAACGAGGGAGAGAGGGAGCATATAATAAACATATATTAACCCTTGCCCGGTTACTCTCTCCTTGGGCCGTACTCGACCTGCTATCAAGTTTACCTAAAGTATGAAATAATCATGGCGTTAGGCAAAATTGCAATTTTTTGCCATTCATAATTGGCCTAGGTAAGTCAAAGGACGCTTTTACTTCCAAAAAAATAAATGGGTGTTTTATGTAAAAAAAAATGCGCAATATGAATTTTATAAAAATTTAAGCGTGAGATGCTTCCAAAATTTATCATGATATGGTAACAAACATTATTTTTTTTCGAATGTAAGTAAACACTCAAATATCAAACGTTAACTTAAAGGGAATTTAATTAAGCATTCATAATTAATAACAATGGAGCATCGATAATTACAACACGTTTCTACTGCTGAGCCATGAATTTGAAGCATCGTCTTGGCTTTCAGTATAAAAATGTTTCCTTTTTTGTAAAATTTATGATTTAAGATAATAAAAGAAAACTAAATATATGTCATACAAAAATGATTCAAAAATAGGCCACGAAAAAATATGAAACTCATCAAACCGTCGTGAACATTTTTAATATAGATAGATTAATTTTATGTTGGTAGCAGAAAAATACAAATATGAATAATTTATTATTCATTTACTTCATTTGTATTTAATAAAAAAATACATGAGACGGTCTTACCGCTACGGGAGCAATATTTTTCAATCGATCAAAGAAACAAGTAGAAATGTATTATATGTTGCGGAAGATTGCAATATATTATTACTACAATTGCAAAAAAAAAATATTCAGAAATTAATAAAAATATAATGACAAGAACATAGAAGAGGGGTAGGATTTAATCTAGATAATATAATTAAACTGTCAGTTTTTGAATTAGTTCCATTACATGCGTCGTTTGCCTTAGTGCGTTGTAACCTACGAAATTGAAAATTTAACGTTTTTACGACACAATTATAGCTTGTATTTGTATTTATTAGTGTGCAGATATTATTACATAAAATATAAAATATAAGCTTTCTTGCCTTAACATACACTCCACAGACTATTGAAAAAGGAACATTTAAAATCACGCAAAAGTCACAGCTCAAAACTCATTTATTTAATTTGACATTTTATAATTCTTTGGCGACAATCTCTACTCTTTTCGACCGTTTGATCACATACTGATATATGTTTGATATTTACAGTATGAACGTAAATAATGAATCTTTTAATTCATTTGTAAGCTTCATAGTAGAAATACATTTACTATTTCTAATTCACACGCTAATCGACGACAATTATTTTAAAACATTTTAGTCTTAATACTCAATACGACCTAAACACAATCTCTATGATTATTCAATGGTTAATAAGTTCTACATACGTGAATAGTCGCACAACGCAATCATTCTATTACGTTTTTATATAAAAGATTCAAAAGGAATCATGCCCAAATCACAATGACCAAGGAGGTAGGAGAGAGTATCGTTGATAGTTGTTATCACCTCTCTAACTTACATTTTTCCATTACATTAATTTTAATCGATGTTTCTCGTAACACTTATTTGTAATGGAATTAGTTTTCAATCTCTTGTACTTTGTTCGAGAAGATATCTATTATCATATTGAGATCAAAACAGAATATTTTTACTTGCTAACATTTCTTTGAACCTATATGTCAACGATGATTTTGGTTGACCCCGTATCAACATACTGAGCTCAGTATTAATCAACATACTTGAATATTCATGGAAGAAATAACGCTCCACCCAAGACAGGTTTGTAATGAAGTAAATACGTAACAGCGACTGTAATCATTCTCGTGAGTTACCGATAAGGAGGTCATTGTTTTAGAATCCACGGCGCTACATTATAAGGGATCTCGACCTCGATCCCATGCGGCTTGTCAGGAATGCTTTGCTTACTTTACTTTCGCCGTTTTTGTGTCCGTTTTTGTGTCGAAGTTGCCTCTGAACTTCACCCAAGTTTCTGTTCGCTTAGTGTAAAGTGAAAGAGGATAATGTTTGCTTAAATGCGTCTAAAGTAATTTTTGCGCAAATATATATTTATTAAATATATATTTAGAATTTATCCTAAATACCAATGATATTCGTGGAATTAGTAGATTATAATCTTATTTTTTAAGGATTTTGTACCCGAAAATTGAAAGTATTTACTCAATATTTTTTATTCACATATCTTACATACTTGAATAAATCTTCTATTTGTCCCATCCATCTGTCACAGTTATTTTTATCAGAAACAGTTTGATGTAGAAATTTGAAAATAGTTAAAAATGTTAGGGCAGTAAATAAAATAGTCGACTTTTTTTAAATTCATGGATCGAGAAATGGTTTTCCATGAAACCGGAAGTCATAGGGATACGGAAACTATTATTTTATAGAATATTGTACAACCTATTTTGATTGAAAATTTCATTATGTGTTTCTTAGAAACCCTCTAACACGGCACTTTTTTGTACTTTTCGACGACTTACAGTTTTCTGGTCCATGAAATTTTGCAAGTAGTTGCTTCATAGGAAAAATTCAATCAATACGCACCAAAAACTGTTTTTAAAGTACTTATTAAGGTACAAAGTCGGAGAAATTTTTTCACGAATCTTATCGAATGAAATGTTGTAAAATAATAGTTTAGAACCGAAATTGAGATATAATTTGGGGTTTTGCGACTATTATTTCAAAACTACTATCATTTTATTTGCTTAAAATTGCTTGCATTTTCAGGAGAAATAACCAGTTACGAAATTATGTGTTCCAGTACGCATTTACTTTTGCTGTAAAACATCAATAATAAGAAGACAATAATAAGAAGCTCCTTAGTGAAATAAAGAATCCTTTTATTTTTGGCCAATTTTATACTTATTTCCATTTGCTTGTCACAATCTTGCAGTTTCGTAAGTTTAGCCTCACGTATGTAAAATTAAGCAAGTACATGTTTCTCTGTGGCATGCAAATATAGAAAAGGTATCGCGTACGCCTTCAAATATCATTATATCTTTAAATGCAAATTTCGAAGTTAATTAGAATTTAATTTCCTTTTTTTTTCAGTCTTAATATGGTTTGCGAAAAAAATAACTTAATATATATTTATATATATATGTATATATATATATATATATATATAGGGGGCGGGGGGGGGAGGAATTTTTTAGGGCTCTGTTGGGAATAGTGTATAAAAATCGGCACGCATATAACAATGCACGATGGCTGGCTACCTTGTCCGAGTTCGAGTTCCGGGAACTATCAGCGGACCTTTAGATGATGGGAGTGATTTTTGGGATCTAGAGATTTGCCTAAAAATTAAAACATAAAAATTACAAAACTCTGACCTGGGATTTGGGCCTCATTTACTCTCTATGGATTATGATGTGAATGGGGTTCTCACGATAGCCATTCAGAAATAACATGCTATGGATGACGTGAACAGCACATTGCTAGTGGTCAGAGGAGAAATTCAAATAGTGACAGACCACTAACGATGTATTCCCTCGCTAGAGCATGTAACGGAGATGCCAAGAATAAGTCATCGACGATCGTCCATGGGCGTAGTCTTTAACTCAAGATGGAGCTTCATGCTGCAAGTGCGATACATCAGGAAAGAGCCAGGATGGTCTTCTAGGCCGGTTTGGTCGGTGGCTCGGTTTGCTGGTGTCAGCTGGGGATTAAATAACTCGACTCTCAAAGTGACGTAAACAGTATATATACCTTGATATAGCAACCTACGTGCCTTCGGTGTAAATTTTGTGGTGATTCGGTTTCAATAGGTTAAGAGATCTATGCGGAAGACGCGTTTTATCCCTTATGACTCTAACTAAAGTTTGCAGAACCTCTTCCAGAGATGCATTTACTCTTTTGGCGAGTTCTCCACCCCTACTTATCTCGCGATCGTAGAACATGTACCTAACTTTGTCTTGACACGGGGTAAGAGTGTTGACGCGTCTAAATTGTGCTTTGAGTTTTTATTAGAAGAAGAAATGAGGTTAAAAAAATAAACATATTAGAGTTTATCCGCGCATATTGACAGTCCAGGTGGACGTCCTTCTGTTATGTCATATTATAAATATCTTAAAGTGGCGAAAAAAAAATACTTTACTACTGAACTATTTCATTTATTTAGTTTTGACAGAATATAAATTTTATATTTGACACCTTTGTTGGAATATTTTTAAGATTAGCTTTATACAACAGCATTTTAATTTTGTTTACACGATAAAAGAGGACCAGGAATTAAATTAGGTTTCATTGATATTTTTGTTGATATTATATGAATATTCTCATGAAATTAGAACTGAGTTCTTTAAATAGCAAAGACACATTTGGCACCGAAGATACATACCGAAAATTATATATGCAAAGACTTATTCATTTAATGAATAAGTTGCTCTAATCTACGTATATTTTTGTACATATTAGGTATTTTTAACCAAAAGTGTATGGGACAATGAAAGTAAGTAGTTTAATAGCTATATATAATTTGAAATTATAAACAGTAAGTACACGTTTTCTCACAACCATAGTTTATAAGATTTTATTTACACGTTAGATTTGATAATTTTATTTAGATATAAATTAATTTAAGTCATGACTGTTTCAGACACAAAACGTTTCACATTTGATTCGCAAAATATTATCGTTAATTTCGTCCCTATTATTTTAGTCAAAGTAGCTAAGCTCGATCAGTCAAAAAAGGGAGAGTTTAGATTTCTAGTAAATTGGAAAAATATTTCTCATAACCCGTTTTATGGCATGAAAAAGGGAGTAAAAATAAATCTAAGAATAATTTTGAATTTATCTAACAGGAATCTGGATATGACTTCAAAGTACTCATTTTAAAAATTATCTTTTACATTATAGCTTTCGCCTTAAATTGGGTCATTATCGATCATTATCGGTCATTGCCGGAAGTTAGCACAATTAAATATATTTCAGTAATATATAATTCTGGCATTTTAGTCCTTGTAATACCAGTCAACCAAAAAAAGGATATCGTTTTAAAATTCTACAATATTGACAAGATATATGTCATTCAGTAACTAATATAGATAGAGTTTTCCGTTCTCCATTATTTATTGATACCAAAATATAAATCAGCATCAATATTCGGAAAACGAATACTTATCTTACAAACCAATAGCTCAATAAATCGATATCAGGTAACCAAAAACTCCAGACATAAAAAAACAACACATAATATAAACCGGGGAATGGCCATTACGTAATGGACAGAGTAGAAGAAAATCCTCATTTTTCATTATCTACGAGTCGCTTTACTCTTCACGCTCCAAATAGCATTTACGCTGGTAGCACCTCGTCTGGTTTAGTGCTACCCCTACGTTCACACTGTAGTTACGATGTGATACTTATGTATATGAATAGATGATATGGTTTGCAATTCATGTATAATATAAACATGAAATAAAATTCTAAAAATATTGTTTATGTGCATTAATTTAAAGTTTATGAATTAAAGCTGGATCGTTAAAATTTTGAATCTAATAAAATTATTTCTTCGCTAATAAATTACAATTTTCAAGCTATTATCGCCACAATACAATTATCTTTGACTTTGAAAAAAGTAAAAAGTATAGTTAGTTGGATTTATTTCTTAACAAATAAATAAAACAAAAATATTTAATTAATTTTCCAACTTTTCGTTCAAATCGTCTAGGTTTCCATGTACACTTGGAAAAATCTAAATGACTAAACAATATTATTATTAAAAATAAATTTGTTGACCAGTAACACTTAGCTTCTTTTACATCATTAACTCTGCAGAACGTATAACATGTGAATTATTCCGAATAGGTTTATAAAATACATACATATATATATATATATATATATATATATATATATATATATATATATAATTTCAGACACCTACACCTAGTTTTCTTCGAATGATACGCCACATTAAATATGAAATTACACTTTATTTTCTGGTAGTTAATTTTCACCCATATTTCTCATATAAATATTTTTGAGTGTTAGTCACTGGGATGTGTGTGAGTTAATATTTTTCCCAAGTATGAAGTTTCCATGTCAAGCAGTTTTTGGGAATCTTGCCTATGAAAGAAGGATAGGCGAACGATTTTAAAAAGTTTACAATATGTACTTTTAACTATGGAGGACCTATTTTTTTTTATTTCATCGCAAAGCGATGGAATATGGTATTCAGTAACTGCCTCCTCAATGTATCGGGTTGGCCAATAAGTTTTTAACCCCGAGTCAATATTTTTTATTAAAGAGATTATATATTACACTAAATTTAATTTAAATAGGCACCATCATTATTTACTACTAGTCGCCATCTAGCAGGCAGTGAAAATATGCTTTTCTTGGAAAATTCCGGTGACTGATTCAAAAAACTGTCAACGTTGAATTTTATTTCACGTGTTAAAGTTGAATTTTATTTCACGTAAATATTTATTTAAAGCACTGAGTAAAAGGTAATCAGAGGATGCAATGTCCGGCGAATATGGTAATGAGTGAGTAGGACCCAGCCGATCTATTTTTATTTATCACGAGTACATTTTGCAACATGTGGTCTAATACATATGGTCTAATACTATGTAGAAAATAAACTCGATCCTGTTGACTACTTAATCGCTGAACGTCCAATTCATCAGCATATCCGGTACGGGGTTCATCCTCAAGATCGTAGTCCTCATTCCTGAACATTCTGAACCAAATCTTTACCGTTGCGTAAGACACCGTGCACTCGTCCATCACATGATATATATTATTTGTGGCAGTCTTTGCACCGTGACCCAGAGGAAATTTGTAAAAAAATCAAATCCGTATTTGATATCGATTTAAATTCATTATCTCTTTTCTAATTCTGATTGACTGTTATAAACTGACTGTCCTTTTGCCTATTAATACCAAGCAGTAAAATCTTCTATTAGATTCGAGAATACTTCGAAAAATCTCAAAATTGTGGCTAAAAACTTACTAGCCAATCTAATATGAATTAACGAAAAGACGGACAGAGAGATGTAACATCTTATAGCATGCCAGCATCAATCGAAAATAAAAACGCAACCTTTCAGTAAAAATCTGTGCTCGTTTAGGTACATAACAGTCTGATGAGATCTAGGAGTAGCTTTTTACAGGTATTTTTAGTGGGATTTTGTTATCTGTACTTGAATCGCCGAGCGTCCTGGAGGTGTTTTCCGAGGAAGAAGGCAAAATTAGCTATCTTGCATATGTTTTTCCAGCCATTGATGTTTTACAATGGTAGATTAATTTTTAGTCAAAAGTAAAACATAATTCTGACATGAATTTATACTTGTTTTTTTGTGATTATTTATTAAATTTTATAAACGTTTATTTCAGAATCATAATTTTTTTTAAACCAAGGAATATAAAAATATTTTCCTTTCCTTTTATAACATTCAAGCCCACAAATCAAAGGTGAGAAATATAAAACGAAACATTTAAAATTACTTCTATTTTTAATCACAATCTGAGACAGCACTTATCATCCAACTTAAACGAACATCGCTTAAATTATTCGAAACGAAAAGCGGCACTGCATGAGGGATATCCATAAATATAATATTAGGGAAAGCGGAGTGTAATGTACAGATTTGTAGATTACTACTTATGTAACTTAATTTCCTTTTAGTTAAACCGGAAATACTAATAGAGGAAATTGAGGTTTGACCATTAAACGCTCAGCACTTCACTTTCAGAAGTGCTTCCGGTAGATGTTTGTGAGTCGTGAAAACGTAATGACCTAGGGTTAGTTTACGTAATTATGTACATTTATAGTTAATGTAGATCGATATTCGTTAAAAATGTCGTCGCTGTGGTGTGTTGGATTGATCACAAGGCATACGGCTTTTGACGACGAGGCGCACCGCGGGGATCGGGGTTCGATTAGCGACATCAAGCGGGACTGGACTGGTGTAATGCTTGGCTATAAGAGATTACTCTCATAGAAATAAGTCCGCCATATATATCAATTACTTATATTAAAGTAGATAAATAAATAAAAATACTCACATCAATAGTGTAAGGATGCAAATATATTGAAAACAAATAATTTTACTTTCCTGTATCGTCTGGGATATAATTTGAAAGACAAAGCTGTTGTCTTTGAAAATGTTATGTAAGAGTTCTCTCAGATTTTTGGGTAATAAGTTGCCAATCTCCTTTTGCCAAAACTAATGTAGTCAAAGTTATGAACAGTAACTAATGTTTAACCGCGAAATATATCAGTTCGATACAAGCAAAATTTTTTTCACGAAATTTTTATGTCTCTGAAAGATATATTTAGATGGGGAAAAATAATTTTAATATTTACAAATGGTTTAACGAAAAAACTATGTACCCGGTACTGTATTGCTACTTAGAATGTTTTATTCCTCTTCGTTTTGGTCACAAATTATAAATATAACAACCAATTAGCCCAAAAGTCATTGAACTCCAGGGTTCACTGTTAACTTTTAAATAAAACGTGGGAAAAGATCCAATATCTTTACTATTTACTTTACTCAATATATAGCCCTTGTTCAACATTAATCATACATTTAATCACAAGCTAAAAATTATTTTGAGTAACCTACATATCACCTTTATTAATTTTGTCTTTTAGATTTGACCGCCCTTTCCTATCACTTTTTACTTCTTTACTCATGTATATTTTTTTACTCATATATATCCGTCAGATAAAAAATTAACAAATAGTGAAGATGACTTTAAGAAAAAAAAGATTTTTTTATTTTTTATCTAACCGAGAATTATAAAATAAACTCTCTCAAAAAAGTCGTGCAGTGATATTGTGTAGCCGAATGTTGAAAACTTCTTTACAGTTCGCTCTTTAATGAACCCGTGTAAGTTTTATTGCACGTAAATTGAATTTTGCTTGTAATCTTCACTCGTACAATATAATACTCGACTACATATAACACTCGTACAATATAAAACTCGTGTAATACACACGTGCATACAATATAACAATGTGAAATATCAAAAATTAAACGTGAAAGTTTAATATAAAAAAAATAATAATTTCGTATTGTTTTCTCACGGTGTGTTCAGTAGAGATGTTTGGTACAAAATTTACGTGTAATGGAGATATCTGTCGATAGTTAACGCGTGCTTATCAGAATTAAATGTTTGTTAATTTAATGTAAATTAAGAATAATATATACATATTTAGCTTGTACACAGCTTTATTATATTAAATATATTAACCGACACACGACAATCTCCTTTGTGATTTTTTCGTCGAGAATGCTCATTTTCGGCCCAGTCATGAAGAAAGTCGAAGCATATACAGAATTATTCCTTGCCTCTAGTTAAAATTATTACTCTATTTTTGATTGCATAGAGAACTTTCCTAGAGTGGAAAAATATCATCTAAATATTTAATATAATCGACACAAATAGATCTATTGTCTTAAAAAAAATGTCTTCTCTATACCATAACGTAAAAGTAGAGACGTTAGGGATAATTATATGTTATAGATGCTTTTATATATTATACCGTATCGGATGTAAGTATCGATAGTATTTAAATACTTGCAGTAAAGTATTGAATATCAACTTGTTTAAAATATAAATATAATTTATATCTTACAGAAATATGTGGATAAAAGTTATCGTTTGAACCTACAAATTAAAACAAAGTATAGCTTTTGTAAATTATTTGAAAGTTTGAAGAGTTGTTAAAGTACTTAAATTTATTTATAAAATTCTTTTTCACTTTTTCCAACCAAGAAATATTAATTTGTCTCTTTACTTTGCAGAAAGTCTGTTTCTATTTTCTGATGCAGTATTTTTGCATTTGAGAAGTCTTTTTTATGAAACTGGAGAAGAAATACTTAGTAAATAAAGTCCTGGTAATTTTTATAAATTGGGAAATATAGGTTTTGCTTCTTTCAGTGTTTATCCATTAGTGCATATTTTATATGATATAAATTAAGCTTGGTTCAATTTTATTAATTGTTTAGTATTAATTATACCAAATTACTTATATTTTTGCATAAAGGAATATATTTTTCGATACCTATGAATTTAGGATTATCAATACAGGAAGTCGATCAAAAAATAAATGTTCCGCGATCAAATATCGATTTTCCGGTTAATCGATATCGTAGTCTATCTTGCTACATCGCTACATCGACACCATTGCACTCATAAGCGTAAACCAATACATGATAATAATCTACAAATTCAAACGATGTAGTTCACAATTTTTCACGCCCATCACATGCTATTCGTCTCTTACCAAGAACGATAGAAATTAAGCAATTAACCTTGAGAATAAAATTAGTATTAAAGGAAGCCTAGTTGAAGCCATTTATTTCCTTATTTTATCATTACATTGTATTTCCCGCGTTCACTTTGTTAAAATCAACGAGCCAATGCCGTGTTAATAACAACATAATTCAAAATTCATTTTTCAAAGCTAAATGAAATTTAAATTCTTTACCCAGGTTTCGTTTTATGACAACATATTCAAGTGGGCAATTTGTAAAGATTCAAATAAAGTAGAAATAATCCTACGTAGTAGTATTATTTCTACTTAATTTTTCTTAAAGTAGTTTCATTTAGTTTTGAAATATTAAATTATAATGAATTTCTACAAAGTTAACGCCAAATATATTCAAACGTCCCTCAAACTTAAAGATTAGTTAATATTCCCATGCTCACGTTGGTCAGTATTCAATCTTCAACTTTACTACATACACCATGCTGCGTGCTTATAGTTCTCTTCTGGCCTTCTCAATTTCGCTGCGTTGCTAGGTCTTCCCATTATTTTTGGTCTACCTTTCACATATCGATAATCCATTTGTCTAAATTGAACAATTTCTAGCAAATTATTACCATTAAAGCTGAAGACCAAGGTACAAGTATACATTCTAGTAATTCTATTCATTGTTATTGCTATTGTATTTACATAGTAGCTTAACAAATCTATTTTAAGATGTTTTATGTTTATTTTTGGATTTTTAATTAGTTTTTAGAATTGGAGACTTTTACTTTCCAGTCTGATTTCTAACCACATTCGCACTCAATCTGATTCAGTTCCGATTAAATTTCGTTCAATGGAGAGGAGAGAAATAACGCATTTTAAACGATGAGATTTACCAGCGAATCGTAAATGGACGTGTAGTCTATATAGGATACAGCTTTACTGCAAATTTCAGGTTTTGCGAAGTTTTCTTAAAAGCAGTAAGGTATTTATTTATAAACTTATTTTTTTAAAAAGATACTTATATGTTACTTTGCAAGTAAAAATATTTTAAATTATATTTGTCCTGCGGATAGTCGGGTTTTGTTACGGGTAAAGGGAGAACTGTATTTAGCGTTCTTTTAAACTATTCCTTGATCGCAATAATAATTTAGCCGACAAAATTGCATACATATTTATAATCTCATTTATTTTTATAGCAGTGTAACCAGACAGTTTCGATCCAAGCTTAAAATAAACTTTCATAGTTGACTGCTGCGAACCAATCGCTCTTTGCTTGTCATCAGAGAGCGATAAATTGAGAATAATGTAACCATATATAAAAGTGACTGAAAGTGTGATATACTTTACTCTATTTATAATTTTAAATCTGATTTTCAAATGAATTTGATGAATTTCTTAGATCAATATCTTTAAAGATTTTTCGTACTTATATATTAATATGAAAATACTTTAGCGCCAACTTAGATTAAAAAAAAAAACATAATTTAATAGATAATTTTCATAGACCAATTTATTTACTTTTAATGTAATGATATTAATTTTAAAACTTGAGCAGTTTTGAGAAAAAATAGAATTGAATTTTAAATGAACCACAGATATCCATATTTCTACTTTATCGGCTAATAACATTGTGCGTGCGTGTGTGCGTGCAAGCGTGCCCGCATATATGCGTGCATGTGTGCGTCCCTGCATGCGTCTAGAGATAGTTGCTATTTTAGCTAATATTAAAATCCTTACTGATATTGTAAAGACCAAAGCATATTTATTTGTACTTCTTTCACGTCACAGCAGAGCAACGGATCGACGCATTTTTTTAAATAGCAACATTTGGCGGGTCGGGAAATAACAGGTTACTTTTTATTCCGAAGAATTTCATTATAACTATTATTTTAAATTCAAAAATGTGTTTATTTGTCCTTCATTATAATTCTATCTAATGTTATAAATCCAAAAGTGTCTTTGTTTGTCATTATTTCATGTCAAAACGAAGCAAAAGATCAAGATGATTTTTGTGAGAAGATAGCTGGTACTCTGTGAAATGACATATGTCAATTTTCATTCAGTTAATCTCATCCCAAATTTTTTTATAAACCTGACTAATACAGTTAATGCAAAATTATGTTTGTCTTTCTTTCTCGTACAAATGAGGTAACGGATAAACATGATTTATAGCAATGAGATAGTTGGCTGGCTGGGAAAATGATTATTTGAAACTAATATATACAAACGGAATATCGAAGCATCGTCACAACGGAATGATGAAGTAACGTGAAACGCTGCATACGCAATACAAAGTATCGATACAACCACTACTGTAATCTCTAATTCAGAGAGACATATTTTTTGTCCGTTATCATTTGTATTACAAAGTCCCGATAGTAAAGACTCAGTATTTAATTTCCCTTAATCATTCTAGATGGCGCTGCGTGGAACCAAACCAAGCAAATGGACTAAATAATTCACACAAGTGACTGAACGAAAACATTCAAATACTTCCTAAATGTTTAGTGACTAAAATAAATTATTGGAATGAATATATGAAATGCTTCATATACTCGAATGAGTGGAGTGAAATCGGAACTAATACTAGAAAGATTTTAGACTAATAGAGAGTAATTTGATTATCAATATAACTAGAATGACAACGCCAGAGAAACGTTAAAGTTATAATATGTACACCCATTTATGTACAAAGGTAATAAAGAGTATGAAACTACTATTTGGTTTGAATATCAACACACACACACACACAAACACACACACACACACACACAAACACACACAAACACACACATACACACATATGTATATATATATATATATATATATATATATATATATATATATATATATATATATATATATATATATATATATTAGGGTGATTCTTAAAATCCAAAATTTTAAATTTCAGTGTGACACTCTTTTATAAGGTTCTTAGGCATCAAATATAAACATATGATTTTTATTTTATTTTTTGAACGAAGTTTAGTAGCCGCTACCGAATTTGAAAAGTTTATTTTTTTATTATTTTTTCGAAGTACATCTGATAGTCCTGATACACATTATTATTAACCTAATAACATAACGCTCACAAAAGCAATATTAGGAACATTTGAAACGTCATAAAAACTCACCACACTTCCCCTCGCCCCTCCCTTCGTTCCCTGTTCCCGGTCGCTGGCACGCCACTTAGTGCCTAAATTACGCCAGGGCGCACATCTTTTATTTTGCGACTTTTGCTAATTTTGCAAGTGTGTTCCATATTAGTTACGGCATCTAGAAGTACTGGTTTAATTTCTACAAGAAGCAAAACAGTTGTGTGGTTAATCGGACAGATATCGCCAGTTCTAACCGAAACAAAGCTGCCATCGACCAAAGAAATATTGCAGTTATTTTTCTATTATAAATTTGAGAAAAAATTAAACAACAAAGCTGCTGCGAACTCTACTACTCAAGATGTCATGGCTTTGTAAAAAAAACAACGCGTAAAGGAAAAAATACTGAAACACATTGTTTAAAGTATGAAAAAGCAATGTATAAAAAAGAAAATAAAACGAAGGTCCCAAGCAATATAACGAAAAGAAAAAAACGTGGCAGAGTCAACTCGAAGAACTTTTTGACATAGCACATTCTGATGCATTGAAAATTATGAAAATTGAGAAAGACAAACAATTCCGACTAGCTCAAAGACTGAATAGACCTGGAAAAAATGATAGCTTAGATAAAAAAAAGTAACCGAAAAACAACGAAAAGTGGAGCGGTTTGCAAAAATTGAAGCAGCGGGAAGAAGAAAGTGTCAAAAGATTAACTGAAAAATATACCTGCCTATTTCATCATCTCCACCATCTGCAATTGGAAGTAATGGCGACGAGAGGTTGATTGTTGTTTCCATGAAATATATCAATATCAATTACAAAATGATAACAGAATGTGTGCATTATTTGCCGGTTTTATACCCATTATGAATATTGCCAGTTGCATGGACAATAAACTGCTTTGCTGTTTTGGGTATTTCATTAGAATGTAATAGTATCGCCGTATAATCCTGTATTAATTTGTGACATTGAGTTAAACATAAGTCGAGTATGGATCGGTGAGTGTGAATTTGTCCACAGAAGATTACAGCTTACTTTATCACGTAAGATACAGTGTAACAACATGCAAATATGTTAATGTATTTGATATACCGAATCAAGATCTCAGTGCAGTATAATAAATAAAGATAAATTTTAGCAAATTCGACACCCGTTTGTCTACTGTATGGAATATTATCAGCTTTTAAAATTTCAATTTCTTAAAAATAATGTGAATAAAGTAACAGGTAAGTAGATTTCAGGTGTGCGTAATTCTTTCAACTACAGAGAGTTATCTATTAGCAATATCATTAACCAAAGCTTCTTTTAACTACTAAAAAATTATAAAAGTATGCAAGTAATTATTTAAAATTTAATTTGTTTACGTTTTTTTACGTATTAGCATCCTAGTTAAACGTTTGACCTTAGGCCTTAAACACAAATAAAAATAAATACTCCAACACAAAAGTAATGTACGAGATACAAAAGTAAAAAATCAAGTCCAAAAAGACGTATATCGGATAAAACACTTATTCATGTATATACTATATGCTTTGTTATAGATCTTCGTTCAAAATAATATGTATATAATGAACTGCTTTTACTTGCTTTTTAAAATTATGACTTTTTATTTTATTTCTAAAAACGTTTTTTAAAGTAAGGGCTGATGCAGAAAATGGAAAAAGTACGCCAACAATCCATACGAATTGCGGCAACCTTCTTTGTAGTTGTTAAAATATTTCACACAATTTCTAAAGATGTTTAGTATAACATTTAAAAAAAGTAATGTTTCTGTGACCGAGGATGGAGTTAGTATCGCTCGAAAACTCCATAGTGCCATAAATGAAGGTTCCGTTTTCTTATTTCCTTGATGGAATAGCAACAATCTTGCATAATCTGTTCGTGGTAGATTTTTGTGACTTAGAAGGAGGCTTTACGTAGAATTGTATAGAATTTATAATGTAGAATTTTATAAATATGCGTTGATTGATAAAAACTAAAAAATACAATTTTTTTTAAGTTTCCGAAACCTCTAAAAACCGTTATTTATTTCATTAAAGGGATCAATCTACTAATT
Organism: Druceiella hillmani; assembly: GCA_039881145.1. Classification (NCBI taxonomy): domain Eukaryota; kingdom Metazoa; phylum Arthropoda; class Insecta; order Lepidoptera; family Hepialidae; genus Druceiella; species Druceiella hillmani. Next base: position 44,157,156 of record JAYKKI010000010.1, on the reverse strand, counting down.
TCAAAGTATCTAGTATTTATAGTCTTTATGATATGTAACATTTTTTAATCCCATTGGAGAATGAATGTTTAATAATATTTTAATAGCAGCTGTCTACACCCTAAAAGGAAAATGCATTCAAAATTACACTTTTCTTGTACCAACGTTAACATTAATTTATAAATACTTATATTCATTGTAAACTATAATATGTACTATGAATAAAGAACCATTTTCAAAGCTTTTTTACAGTATTAGGTAACTAAAATAAGCATTTTTTATAATGAAGTAAAAAAATTCCACTCATATATGCATGAAAAGTGTATGTACCTAGATTAAAATTGGGAAGAATAACGTTTCTTTTCTGCTGCTAACATGACATAATTTTTATTTGCGTTTTTAGCTTAACTGAAAGTTTCTACCTTTATAGTTTATCTCAACATATTTCCTTCTAAATAATACTTTTTTTATTTAAAAGAAAACAAAATTTCACTAAAAATTAGAAAAACTAAAAATGACAAAAAAAATATTTGGCACTAAAACCTGTAAACTAGACCGAAAAGTGAGTTCTTTACTCAAATAAGGGTTCATATTTTATGTTATTTTGTAGTAATTTTTCTAGTTTGTATAATGAATATCCTTTAATCTTTCTCTTATAAATAACATGAACCTTTAAAGAGCTTACCGAAAGTTTAAACATATTAAATAAATGAAACTGATATACTTTAGATTAAATAATCTCGTATCGGCACGTGATTAATATCCCAACCTTTCAGTCTCAGCTTTGGGAGCAATAGAAAGATCTTTTAAATTTCACCCGGTTGAGCCTTAAACCTTTAAAGCCCTTTCCAACGATCTTCTTGAAATGTAAGATATATGTGGCTGGGTATCGGCGTCATGTTATACAGACATTTAATCTGCAGTTTTTACTTGCAAATTCACGTCATTTCTGCATCTCTATGGGAAGATCAATTATAATTTTTGACGCAGAATATACATATACGACAAGCAAAATAATACAAGCATCATTCGGGCGGATAATTTGAAAGCGCGTGTCAAATTTTAAAAACACATTAGGGCGATCTAAAGTTATATGCCAACTCTAAATTTTATTAGATATTGTAACCTGGTACGAGGTGAATTTAAATTCAAGAATATATTTAAATTTATTAACATAAGATATGAAAAATATTTTCCCGAATTTCAAAATAGTCTCGCAACTATATTTTAAAATATTTTCCATCATATTACAATAGTTGTAGTAATATACGTTCGGCGTATTTTAATTTTGAAAAGGAAGTGGTTTTTCAGTTAGTGGGCGTAGGTAATTTAAGTTGTAGTTCTTGATAAGATATTTAATGTTGAATTAATTTATTTTACTAATTATTTATTAATTTTTTTTTTCATTTTAAAAAGAGTTCGATAAAATATTCCAGGAAAGTGAATTAACTGAGCAAATCCTATTTTCAAAAGTTCAGAATGATATAGAGATATATAATTGATATTGTAGTTTATAAGTAGTAAAATTGCTAAGAATGAAAGTACAAACAAGTTTTTCATTTCACCTAGACAAGGTAAAAGAAAAAAACTCTATTAAGTTTTGATACAACCAATATATATTGATGTACATTAAATTAAATCTATTGAAGCTCGCTGATAACAATGCATGTGCGGTTTAAATATTCCTTATAAGGAATTACCGTAAACATTTGAGAAAGAAAACGAGATACAGTGCATAAAAGAACTAATTCTAAGGTAATTTCAAAAAGAAAATGTCTTTCATCATTTCTTTCTTATAATTTATGAGACATTTATGACTAAACATCATTCTGAAACATTTATGAGTAAACTCCTTGTTTACTCATAAATGTTTCACTTTTGAATAAAACTCACAATTTCAATTTCTTAAAAAAATATTTTAAAAGAAATTATACTTTTTATCTACTTTTCTATAAAATAAGGAAAATAAAACACTTCATGTCCTCCTTAACAAACTTTATTTTAATTATGAAACATTTAATTAAAATTCTTTCTTGATTTTCAACTGCCAAATTAAATCTTTTTGTAATGAAATATTTTATGAATATAGCAAAAAAAGAGAATTTATCAAAACGTGTTAACGTTCCTCATTCTAAACTTAGTTATTTATTACCTAGCAAAGAAATAAATTTTTTTTAATAATCGTAATATTTACAGAAATACCGAGAAAAATAAAATATTTTCATAAATTTAAATTACTGAAAACGTTTCTATAGCTAAATTAAAATAACTGTTTATTAAAAGAAAAATTAAAATGATTTTATAAAATGTTATTTATCGGCCTATATATTTTGAAATTATCAAACGTACTTTTAGCATGTTACCGTGTGATTGACATTAATTCTCTTTATTCGATAAGAATTCATCTTATCAATAATTTTACAAAACTGCTTTATTGTTATGTAGTAATTGTATCAACTTTTTCTTTTTTTGTACTGAAATGATAGACTTTAAGAACACTTTTACAATTTGTGTGGCAAAGTATGGAAAGGAGTAAAGTAGGAAATAAATTATTTTCTATTGCTGCAATACAATATTTTTGTCAATAATATTTATATTCATATATTTTTAAACATTTTTGAAACTATTTTCTCCTACAATCATGTTTTACGAAATAACAATTATGTAGCAGGCGCGGGTTACTCATGGCTATATAGAATATTAAAGACCTGAAAATAACTACTTCATGTACTTTTTTCTGGAAATAGAAGCTCTTCGTACTAATGTCTTTTTCCAATATATATATAAATATATATATATATATATATATATATATATATATATATATATATATATATATATATATATGTAAATTGTTGAACTATAAATTATGATTGATATTTACGTTGATTTTTTTAATTTTACTAGCTTCATATGCTAACTAACACTTACTAAATATATAAAACAGTCAGTCGATGCCCTATGGATTTAACTCCACTGTATGGTTTAAAATAATTATCTCAAACATATATTATGAGACGTCTTTCATCTTCGTCTTATACTTATTACAAATAAGTAAATTATTCATTTATGATAAAATTTCTTTAATTAATACACAATTTATTTCAAACCTAAGATCCCTTTCTTACTAGCAATACTCAACGCAAAATATTTATTTCTTAGCTCTTTGGTATTAATAATACTCTTTGATAATTAATAATTTTATTCGTTTGATGATTACGTGTCATACTAAGACGAGAATAAGTTATGATTTTTTTACGATTTCTTACACATATCAGTCCAAAATAACATCAAGATGCCGAAAGGTAAATTTAGTAAAACCGTCCAGTTAAATTTATTTCGTTAGTTGCCTTTCACTATCATAGATTTACTTTATTTTAATACAGCATGTTTTGCCATATTCTTCAGAATATGTATAAAATTTTTTAGCAGAATCTTGTTTGAATTTGATCGACGGATGAACGTTTCTATTTGTTATTATAATATTAGTGCGAATAGTAAAATAAATACATTATTGAAAATAATAGTTTCTATTTAAAATAATGAAGCATATCAAAATTAGTTTACAAAACTGTGTAACTCGACATAACTATTATCATTTTGCTGCCATTGTAGTTTACAAAACTTTATTTCACTGTATAACTTATATCATATTACAAATTAATAAAATATAACAAGATTTTATTGCGTCGATGTGGAGGTCAGTGTAGACGGTGCAGGCGTGACGAGGGAGGGAGTTATTCATTGCGCGTGCGCCGTAATTAGACATGTTGTATTTTAAATAAAACCTTAAAATGTTTTATGTTACTCCGTTGGTGTCACTATATGACTTGGTTTAATGCCTACCTTATCCACCATATTCGAACTAAATTATTTTATACTAAATGCTTGAAAATTTGGTTGAGCTATGATCGTGAATTATTTTGAATATTTTTCTTTTAATAATGAGATAATGTTAGACTTTAAAATGCCTCCACTGCAAAATGAGTCTATGGTAATGACAGATCATCTTTATTGTAAATCGCTAGGGTATATTATTCAAAGGTATATATATGGTAGGTATAAATATGGTAGGTATTTATAAATATAGCTTGAATGCTGACATAATATATTTAAAAGTAACCAGAAACTATCCTGAAACAATCGTCAAAAACATTTATAATAACATTCAACTTAAATGGAATATGTTTGATTTTGCTTTTTTAACGCTAAATGTGCGTTGAGTTTATTAGCGCGTTATGTTCCTGGCTTACAGAAGATGATGAAGTTTTAGTTTACTTCACGTATTTTGAGCCCACATATCCTGCAGCATTCACATCAGTTTTGAATAGTCACATTAGTCAAAACAATATTAAGACGTGCGAGTTATTTGCTTCGTTAACCGTTTCCGGAAAGGGGTTAAATATACTGTAAATAAATTACGTTTCAAATATAATTGAAAAACGAAATATAATTACGGCTAAGTAGTATCCACCAATATACCGCTATTACACCATGTCAATATTAATGCCGATTAGAATCGGATTCGGTAGACGTGTTGATTGTCCACTACGCTGTCGTATTTAATTAAACAATGTTCGATTTCCAATCAACGGAGTGCTTCAAATCTTAAACGAGAATTCAACAAGCAAAGTATAGTTAACGCCCTTACGTAGTAGTAGTAGAATTTTTATTTCACAATTTAATTATTTTACTAAATCTTTTTCTTTTCTTTCTTAATGTAATTTATTACCTAATTTTTATTTTTATTTAATTTTTAACGAAATATTTGTGCACGTCCCGTTTATTACTATAAACAACAGCATCTTTTAAAACTTAATTTAGAATTTAAATAAGTAAAATTTATGGTTAAAAAAATAAAAACTTGTTTTTATAACCAAAGTTCTCACTGAGACAAATCAAACAAACTCATAATTAATGGGTTTCTATTAGATATTGAGGAGTACCCATAAATATCTTTCTCTTTTATTATGAGATTCTTCCGGTTACAATAAATAAATAACATCTTTTTTGAGATAAGTAAAACGAGTTCAAAGTCGATAAGTTTGCTGTTATCCAGTGAAAGGTTCCTTCTCTACCATCATATCTGGTCGATGATAAAATATTATTGTATTGTCATCGGGATTGAAAAATTTGCAATATTTTATATTGATGTAGCCATTACTAAAGGGAGAAAAATGAATTATAAAATTTTCTCACAACATTGGGAAGGAATAAGAACTTCATACAATAGGTCGAGGTAACAAAAATTAAGTAAAAAAATCAGTTCCTAGTGCAACTGCAAAACAAATTAAAAATACTACTTTATAATTTAAATTAATATTAAGTTGTTAAATATTTAAAACAAAAATTTCATTAATAAACGTTTGTGAAAATTGCTCTAAATTTGTAGCGTAGGGAAAGAAATAAGCAGGAAAGGAAGAGGACATGAACGGAAGTATAATAGGATGGATAAACTCAAAAGAGAAAAGTATTTTGTTGAAGTTCAGATACTATTTATTAAATAACTTTGTAACATAAACCTATCCGGATAGTCACATGATCTTCACGTAGAGTATTTGCAGCGAGTACGATGCTTAAGTTTTTTGGAACTAAATCCTGACCGCGGTTAGAAAATCTCATGAATCTGGAAGCAATGTAAGCGTAACTCATAGTACATTATAAGAATGTATTATACTTAATGCAGTTAATGACGGAGCTCTAAGACATCAGAACACATTTTGCCTTAAAAATACTGTTTTATACTCTTATTATGAATTACAATATAAACGTTTTTTAAAGATATTAATCCGTCGATAAATCAGTTTAATAATACATAAATATTTCCCGGTTACAAATGTGGTTCTTTATTTCAGTTCGATGCTCACCTTGAATCCTTGTTTGTGTAACTTACGTGTATATTTCTTTTAAATTAAATGAAAATATGCTTGTATAAACCAGCAATGTTCATACTGCAAAAAATAAGTGGATTGATTTTATGAATTTTACAAAATAATCAATAATAAAAATAGGTTCTTGTCTGTCAGAAACTTCATTTCAGCATTTTCCTATTTGAAGTGCAAAATTTCAATAATAAGAAAGATTTAATGCTTAAAGAAAATTCAAATAGAATTTTACTGAAAAAGTTAAGAAAAGGGTTAAAAGTGGATTATTTGGTGAAAAGAAGCGTAATTACAAAAAAACTCCGTCGAGACATATACAAATTTTTAACGTTTTCAGTCTTAAAACATCTCAGACTTTTTTTATATTTTTTAAGTAGGATACATGTTCCTAAGTGAGTTCATCTCATGGCCTTGTTACTATTGTTTTTGACTTAAAGTTATGGTAAATTATATTACTTTCTAGTCTCTTCTGCCAGGTTGGTAGTTAAACATTTCCTGTAAAATATGGATTATCTTAAATGTTAGCATCATAACCCTGCCCTTTGCTAATTGGGTTCATTGAAAGGTGATTTCCGTAGTATTTTCGAATACAGTAAGTTTTATTCACATTTCCTTTGGTAATATTCGTGACCGTGTTTGCATGTTAATTAGTTTCACCTTTAATAAAAATAAAATGTGTTTATGTCAAATGATCTGGAGGGTAGAGTGACTGATAGTTATAATTTTCACAGATATCAGATAACACATAAGTAATTGATTGTGCTGCCTCAATACATATGTAAATCGCTACATCCTTGCAAACACCAGCTGGCCAGTAATGGACACGTCATTCATTAAGTTTATCTAAGTTTTCGTAAATTTCGTTATGTATTACGCTAACGAGATTAAAAAAAATGTAAATAAACTCAAAACGACACACAATTGAATTCTTGTGTTCACACATAAAGAAATCTTTTGCATTACAATAGTTCGATTACTATTCAACTATTCTGTTAAATGAGACTTAACACTTTATTCACCACTTCCACGTCTGCTTCAAGCGGTAACGATTATTCCACGAAAAATTCTCTACATTAACTCTCCCGTAACTTTTTCTACCTACTACTTTACACTTGAGTCAAGTTACAGTTACATGCAAACATACAAATATATGTATGTTTCCTGACGTTAGTCTTCACGAATTCTTTCCTAATCAGCTGATTTCTATTCTTCAATGAACACATCAATTTTTATTCGCATTCACTGCTAATGGTCCACATAATCCAATATGGGTTGCTTAAACGGCGTTCGCACGATCATATTCTAAATTTAAACTGCGAATAAATTCAGAGAATTTTAAAACTACATACTAATAATTTTTTCGCAACACTCAACTTTACAAAACAAAGTATATTAATTAATTGCTATATTAGTCAGTCGGTCTATAAAAATTATTGATGTAGTATTCTGCCTCTTATTTCATGAAAGTTCGTCTTATAGCGACATTTTTCTTGCTTTAATAATGCTAATATTGAATACGTAACTTAATTTTGATAGTTATATTATTTGAGATTATCACAACTTTTTGAAATTATCTCATTCCTTCCTTACTAAAATTCTCTAAATATCGTTTGTTGTCTCGAATGTATAAACTCTATAACAAAAAAAGAGTTAGCTACATGAATTTATGTGTAGTAATATAGTATCATACTTTTGACTTATTTAGAGGGATTAACTAATAATGTAAGTAAATAAACCATACGTTATAGGAAATTGGAAACAAAAAGAGCGGAAATTAAAATGCAATAAGAATTCTCAAAACAAATAAGCAAAGAGTTTATTTCCTCATCCAATATTTAATGTTAAAAGACTTAAAAACCAAGAGCATTCGTAAAATTAACGATTTCTTTTAATGATGAAAGTAAGGGGAACTTTTTGTCACGGTTCAAAGTCGTCGGCATTCCTACTTAGTCCATTAGGGTGAAAGTGGAGTTATGGTATAACTGTGATGTTATGGTGTAATATGTGGTGAATGTGGTGTTATGGTATAATAGTTCAAAACGAACTTTATTTTGTAGATAGTCTTCTAATATATCTATAAATTATTTCACCTTTGTTTTTAAAACTCCTTTTTTAGGAAATATTATATTTCTCAAAAGCATTCAACAGCTGCCATTACTGTCTCCTTCACAGCCTTTACTTCAAAAGTTTTCTTTCAGCCTAGGAAATAAATAAAATTTGTTAGGGTTTTAATCAGAAGCAGAAGAGTAAATCTGAAAAAAATATTTATGATTTCGTTAAAGTTTTCAAGATGTTCGAAGTTAGCATGGTGAATGGCAGCAATGTAACTTTAGCAACGTAAGCGAACGTATCGTTTGATTAAAAAAACACACTTTTCTTCATACTAGAAATCATAACCAATGTAAAAGATTCCCTTTTTAAATAATTGATGATTATGTTTATTGAATCCCCAAAATCGGACAACGTAATCATCCCCACAGATCACTGTTAATTTATTATTGCTGTCGAAGACCGACTTTCCCAAGCAATTGATTACGGTTTTGTATCGGGATTTAAATAATGGAGCCGGGTTTCATTCTTGTTAAAAGAAGTGATGACCATACTTTTTTATGCTTGGTAGGTTTATAGAGAGGACTTTGAATTTCTAGTCACCAATTTATCTAATCATTGATTAAAACTTTTTATGAAAATAATCTATTTTAGTTATTACCTTTATTTAAGAGTAGTGTGTGGTTAGAATTTTTACGCTTCTAAATAAGATTTTAATGATGACTCTAAGACTTTCTGATATTTTTATTTGTGAAGGATCTAAGCGGGCGCCCTTAAGAAAATTATAAGCCAGTGATTATATATGTTCATAAAAAGCAAAAGAGCGTATACTTTAGGGAGCAGTGCGACTACTCCCCCATCGTTTTCCACGTTCGTTCGTGCATCGTGTAAATGGAAATAAAAGTGTCGGAGGAGATTTTAAAGGTTTGAAATCTTACGATATCCCTTTTTGCGTTAAATGTCTTTCCTGGAATTTCTTTTTTCAGAAAATAAGTGTTTACGTCAGTGCGAACGCTTTCCAAAAATTCTCCAATTTAAAGTAAATGATTACGTGCTTAAATGTTGTATAGTCAATTGCGGTAATGAAGAATTTTTTTTCTGAAGTAAATAAATTCTTATTTTAGAAGATATTCACTTAATTAAAAGTATACATGCTATGGTAATACAAAACTTTAACATATTTTCAAATATTATTATTTCAGAATACATAAATGTTTAACGTATAGCAGATTTTTCATTCATTTTCGGAATTTTGTAACTAAAAGGGCCCAAACCAGAACATTTTGTTGTGGCAACGTTTTATATCAGTCAGCCTGTTCGTCCTAATATCTGAGGAAGGCTTTGAACTTCAAAGTAATAAAAGTATAGATTTGGTATTTTCATATTATAGGTATTTCCTCGGCTCAATTTTAAAAATGACCTAAAATTACATCAGAAAATTCCTTATAAATATAGTTCGCATACGCGTTTTGAGCGTTACGAATAGCAATGTTTAATACTTAAGCCCTACGAATAGAGTTCAAGGCTTGCTGCAACCCATCTTTGCCAGCTAATCCCTTTATACTTGCTACATGCCACGCGTCTCACCGGCGACGCAATACATTTTGTGGCTTCACGTCTACAATATAACGGAATGAATTTATAAAACAACGCGTTAAGAAAAAAAAGACAAGACCTACTTCATACAATTGACACTCGCGGATTTACCCGCCTACGTTTACTTATAAAAATATGTAAAATGTTTATATATGACCATGTATTTTGAAAATAGAATATTAATTTATAGTCTGGACATCAAATCTAAATACTTATGAATACACTTCGCAATTTTACATAGATTTTCCTTAATTGTAGGCTTATTTGATTACGTTTATATTAGTTATATTTATTTAACAAGGGTCACGTTTAGAAACCTCTTTAAACGTCCTCGAATTTCAAAACTCTCAGATCTTCTAAATTTATTCAAGTGAAGTACTATAAAATAGTTTAACTTTTATCTGAAAGTTTACTTACGTTGAAGTAATTCTAAAAATGAGAGATTTTCTCAACGAATCGAAGGTAGAAGTGAAAAATCACTTTTGGAAGAAATAAATAGGTTTAAAATGTTTTGATATTTCATATCCTTTGTACATCTTAATCTTTGAACTGTCGTTAGTTTGTGTTTAAATGTTTAAAATTCATCTTAGTATATATCTTTACATGTTAAATATTACAGAGGTACAAAATTTATTTCATTGCATATGTTGGTTGCAAAGAGTTACAATATTTTATCTCCTCAGATACTATTGAAGTGACAAGGCAATTGAAATTTGTAGAACTGCTATATTCGATTCCTTTTCTTAACTGAAACTAGATAGTATGTTGGCTGACCATGACGTGTGTATGTTGGCTGCTTGTACACACCGTTAATAAATTTGTGGAAACGTTGGAGGTTAAACATAATGTGAACCAGTTTGGACAAGATATATTTTCATTCTTTACCGAAAAATAGGACATTATTTATTTTCATTCTATAGCATGGCTTTAATGTAACAAATAGTCTCACTATTCTTTTCTTTGATTTTAATACAATATATCATTCCGTATCATTATTCCGCACATTCTAATTGAGCGCTGAAATATATAATTTCTTCGTTAGTATTATATTTCGTTATATTTTTAAATTTTTTTTGCTTGTCCTAATTTTATTTACACACACACATATTATATTATATAAATTAACTAAAGGACGCCACTTCAGTCACTGCTGTCAATTCGTCATGTGTAATCTGGTAATTTTATTTTTTTATGAAATGATAATTATGTGTAATTTAATATGCAACAACAGCTCTGAATGGTAGCGTAACGACATGGCAGGCTTACCGTAAACTTTCAAATGTCCAAATGAAGTGACATTTGTCCGTTGAAAAAACTAGAAAATACGCGTGTATAGTAATTCAAATTCAATTATTTTATTTTAGAACATATTTGCACTTACCTAAATTTTATGTTTAAAGTGTCTTCCCTGTACTCAGCAGACAACAATTGTTTTGACTTAAGCTAAATAATCTACAGCAACGTCTGGGACTCAAATGTGGCTCCCTCCTAAAATTACAGCATACCTTCTTCCATATTTATCGATATTGTTGGAGAAGTACCACCTGATGTCACTGAAATGATGGGCCTATTTTTACGTATAATTGTGATGGCTTTGATAATTAATTGGCCTTCACTCCGTTATCGCCGATTCAAATTTGGATAATATTCAACGTACTTTCCAAGAGCTTCGCCAGTATTATAATGTCATTCGGCATATATTAATATCATGAACTGGTATTCATCAGCATTAAAATTGACATATAGCATACATATATATATATTTATATATATATATATATATATATATATATATATATATAATAAAATTTCACTCACTCGATATCACAAATACTAAAAATATTTAAGATTAACCAGTGACGCACATGCAACTAAAATCAACTCACGTGTTTGCTATATTAAACAATAAATAATTCATAAAATTTTACATCCAAATCTGTAATAAAAATTATAGTATATTATTAAGAAGAAAATAATAGTTTATCTCGATAATAAATAAAAAATATATTAAAAGTTATTTTGATAAGGATATTTTAAAAATTGATAATAGTATTTTTGCAATCATAAACATTTTAGCGGATCATGGATAGACATTGAAGATTTGCAAATGGCAATAACTTTGATTTACGAATTGTGAACAAGCTTGACCTTGAATTTATTATTTTTGAACCTTTTCCTTTTTTTGTAAATTGATGTATATGAAAGGGATAATTAGAAAAATCAAATTCACCATCGATCCCTGAGAAGGTTAATAATGCAATATTGCCATATTTCTTTTATCGAAATAGAAGGCATAGGTTGATGCATTCCCGTGTTATTTAATTACGAAAATATTTAAGTTTTAGAAAAAATGTGGTGTGATTTAAAAAAAAAATAGCTGTATGTCATTCTACCCATGATGCACTTTTACAGATTGAAGTAGCGCCATTCAGCGAAATACGTAATGTATATAAATGTGAAATTATTCTTGTGCTGGTGAAATTGCCACCGCAACACTAGATGTTAATCAACAGAGAAAAGAGGAAATGCAATGACAGAGCAGTAATTGTATATCCTATAACCTTACATAGGTACAAAGAGGCGACATTACCATAACCAAAAAACTTTAACACTCTCCCTTAATTAGAACCTTCCTAACCGATAAACAATTATGCTTGTTACATTGTGAACCTTATTCTATATATATCCGTATTCATTCTAATTTTTGTTTAACTGGCCTTTCACGCTTCATGTGGTTTACATGTCACTGAAGACCTTTAAATATAATTGCGTAAGATATAAGGATATTCAATCAGCTTTACACAAATATTTCACATTCAGGATCACGAGCAGTAATATTGAACTAACTTTTTAAAGTTTAGACACATACATTTAACATTTTACGTTTATAACTGCGCATAGCGCCATGCCACTAACTTTTATTTAGTTTAAACTTTACATATATATTCAATATTTCACATTTACAACTATGCACAGGTATATAAGACTAAAATTTCATAACTTTAAGTTTTACGCATCCATTTAACATTTTCAATTACGCGAAGATAGGCAACTAACTTGATATAAGATTGAGCTTTATACTTATGTTTTATACTTTATATTTCAGACCTGTATTTTAAATTTCACCTTTTACTTTACCCAAAATTGAGCTTTGCACATAGGGTTTTACACTTCACATTTTTGCATTATATTTTGTTTTTCACCTTTTACTTCACCTAACCTTGTGATTTTCACATAGAGTATTCCATTTATTTATATATCACATAAGGCTCTACGTTATATATTTTACATTTGCCAAGTTTTTAGTTATTCGTTTAACGTTTTACACTTTACAATTTTCATTTCACATTTTTCCTTTGAAACTACGTAAACTTTATTTTAACATTTAAAACTCAAGTGAATAAATACAAAGTTCCAATAAATAACTATGCAGCGTGTATGCAAATAAATTTAGCTGATATTGTACCTACTAATAAAATTATTCTGATATTCCGGTTCCTTCTTTCCTTCATATAAATTTTGTTTTGGATAAATATTTGTAGGCACTTCCGCATATTGATCAAATGCAACTACACAATTCAAATCTATAGTGTTTTCAAATATTTTCTCAGTTAAAAATTTGTGCTTAATATCTATATATTTACATCTCTTATGAGACTTCTTGTTTTTTTATCAGTTATAACACTTTTGTTATCTATATTTAAACGCACGGTCTTTTGATTAAATTCACTAAAGTTATACAATAACTATTTCAGCCATATAGCACCCGTCCTGCTTCCGCTTCTCTAGTAGACAGGGCTACAGTCGGTTGTCGCTGATTTGACCAGGCGACGGTAGTATCATTCTTTAGAAAAGCATAATCAGTTACATATCGCTGGCATAGCCTGCATCGTTGTAGCCTATTAAATCTGTGGTATTTTTATTACATAGGTAACGCTGTCCAAGTACCATAATTTATTTTAAACATATTATTATCTTCTTAACTGCGTTTCCTAATATAAATATATGTATATATATATATATATATATATATATTTATATATATATATATATATATATATATGTATATATATATAAATTTATATATATATATATATATATATGTGTGTATATATATATATATATATATATATATATATATATATATATATATCTTCTCACTCGTCTTACAGAAAACTTGATGTCTGGTCTATTCATAGTTGCTGCAGTAATCAGTGACGCCACTGCATATCTGTATGGATAGTCTTTCTTGCTCCTTTTTTAGTCATTTCTTGGGGGTCGGTAGGAAAATTTGTTTATAGTGTGCTTCTCTTTTAAAAACAGAAACCCATCATCGAGACAGAGGAAGACAGAAATAATATTTATTTTTGTCGATTTGTCTAATATATATACTAATCAACTTCATTTCTTGTTAAGCCGAGCTTATTTAAAACCAAGTCGAATTTTATATTCCAGCGTGTAGATGCCTGCAGCAATCTGTAAATTAATTTATATAATACATATTTCTTATCTGGTTCACATTCCAACTTTTCAGGTGGGGTTATGCGTATATTTTGTTCTACAAAAAAAATTGTCGAATTACATCACCTAAAAGTTCCGATATGAGCGACTATGAACAGTAATAAGCGTTTGGAATACTACCTGCCTGTGGATGAAAAAGTTTCACGTAGCCGATACCCATAAATACACGTAATGGATGACTAACGTTACTTTATTATAGATAACTAAATACTTATAATATAAATATTAATTAAATGTAAGTGCGATTTATTTATTGAAATATCTGTAACCTTTTTGTTCTTTCATTGGGAAATACAGGCTTAAAAAAGGCTTAAAATTTCTGAAGTTATTATATCATCGTTTATGATTACTCAAATGGTAACTAAGTGATTTACAATGCCATTCAGGGTCAAAGCACGTAAAATATATTATAATATAATCTAATTTCAATGGAACATTGTATTCCAGATATATATCGTCACTGTGCCATAATTTTTGCTTTTCTTCAAAATTTGGGATAAAATTTCGATGCCTCTTGTATAAAAGATAGGTTTCTTAAAAAAAAATGGAAACTGGTACCATTAAGACAGGTTAAATACAAAATAACATAGTACGTGCATCGATAACCAAACAACTGTTAATGAATGTGTTCCAATTTTCGCTTTTGCAAGTGGTTGAATTTTAGTTTCGTCTATACACTAAATTACAACTAATTTAGTTTCATATTAAATCGATATGAGGGATAAACGTCACAATAAAAAGTAAATAGAATACTAAGAAATGAATTTATAAAAACCTAATAAGGGTTTCGGAATATTTTTAAACTACTACAGTATTATAAAAATACCCATGGCATTATCAACTAGACTTTAGGTATAAGGTATTTTTTGAACTGTTTTTAAGTTTGTGTATTACGCACATTCATATTCGTGGAATCGGTGATCCGATCTATTACATACTTTTAACCCTTTAATTACGGAGATTCTATGATTCATCCATTTAAAGCCTGTGCGCAAAATTTCAGTAAAATTGATAACTACGATTTAAACTTTTAATACAATTATAAATACAGAACGATATAATTAACGGTGCTAATGGACATTCGTTTTCTTCAAAAGCATTCAGCAGTTTTATTGATTATTTTCATATTATTAAGATACAGCTTATTTTTAAAATTACCTTGCTTATTTTTAAAATTAACATTCAATGGTGTTTCTGTCCTAGTACATTAAAATTTCTTGCAAAGGTTAAACTTTTAAAGGTTAAACTCATTACTCAATCCTATTTTATCGAATTAAGTTTTAATACAAATTTTGTTTTTACCACTTTATTTATTCTGTTTTAAACCTTTGGTTTATACCATAATTATTACATTGTTTTGTAATAGTGCTTTATTACCATATAGATAAAATAAACTTTTAGTATACACAAGTAGAAAAATCATTCATTGGCCATTAAAATAGTATTGTTATTCAGATCTGAAAAACAGGATTAAACATTTTTTGGTATGTAAGTATATTCTACTTTAATGTTACTATATATCAAAGGGTGATTTTTCAACTGTCTAGTTTTTATACACTAATCATGTAATACGGCCGACTAGCCATAGAATACTTCGCGTATATACTATAAATAATTAGGGCCACTTAGAGTTTTTTGGAATTTTTGTGTAAGTTCCATTTCACTCAGTAATGTTTACAGAAATGATGTCCAATAAAAATGTGAATAAACAATTTTGCCAACTGTAACTCGAAATAATGATGGACATAAATTAATAAATAATGCAATATTTTACTCCAGCAGTAACAACACATATATTAAAGCGGAGCTTTTTGTCTCTTAGTCAAAACTATATCTACGCTCATTTCATAAACGGACGTAAATGTTGCTTGCTTGCCCGGGTCACACCAGGCACCAGCACACTTTTATTCAGACTAATCTTGAATTAAATATTGCATACATATTTTATATTGACTAAATAGAAGAAGAAGGCTAATAACTTTGTAACAACAAAAACTACATTTGTCTGAACAATGGAGGCAAAAATATTTTTCCATAAAAATGTCTCTATTACGTGATATTTCAAATTATATACCTATTTCAGAAACTAAATGTATAAAATTATGTAAAAACTTTATATTCCCACTTTATCACACCATAGTTTTAATAAAAAAGAGCTGAAAATGATTTAGCTTCAGAAAATAATACCTAAAAGGTTACGGAAGACTTCGGTAGATGTTTTCACTATTTTAATAACACAAAGGTCTTCCATTAATTGATTAAAATAACTTTGCATCTTTGGTTCGGGTCGACCAGTTTTAAAAATATGTTATCTGAGTTCTATAAAAAATATTAGCAAGGTAAAAATATTGGTGCTTAAACCTCTTTAAATTACGTTGATTGTAAACCTTATAAAGAAAAAAATAAATATATGAGGTAAAATGACAATGCATTTACCGACAAAACTAAGCCCAAATAGTAACAGATTCTAAGTATGTAGTAAATTGATCAGCTAATTTTACACACCCACAATTTTAAGGCACCGGTGAAATTGCCGGCTCTCTTCATATAATAGATCAGAACTTGCGTAAAGAAATCAGCCTATGTAAAAAATGTTATGGAAGTAAGTTTGATGATTTGAAACATATAAATAGCGATCAAATATTTGGACATGTTTACTTAAAAAGTAAGCAAAAATGATAAAATCCACTGGTGTATAATCAATAGTGAATTTATAAAATAAATTATGAATCAAGGAATAGCAAAAGAAAAGAGAAAGCATATTAATTGCACAAATGTTCATATGTGTACAAAGATTTTAAAGTCAAGGAAATCTTGAAAAATGCACGAAAGTAAATTGATTTTCTGAAATTTAGCTAAACTAAACAACACGACTACTAAAAACTATTCAAAAGTGAACTCAAATAGAACAGCGTTTTTAAATATTAAAAGTCTCAGAGATGTAAATAGCCGACATTTATTATCTCGTTGAAATATCAATTTGTTTACGATATCTTTCTCTCTATCTTCTTGAATGACATGCAGATAAGAATAAAATATAATCGAATTCTCTGGTTTATGTAAATATTTTTCTTCAGGAATACTCTATATATTTGCATGGGAACTACAGGCTCAAAATAATGTGTCAACCACGCCCGTCCTTAGATGCTTCGCGGTACCTCCGTACCTGAACGGAAATGCCAATACGGCGATTATTCCACGACATTTAAATATTTTGGAAAACTATGCGTTGATAAAAGATACGGAACAATTTACGCCCTTCAATAGGATAAAACATGACTACCATAATGTAGATATTTAGATAGAAAATTTGAAATAAATTTGTCACTTTTAATTCTATTATTTCTTTCTGCACGTTTTGCATAGATGTATCTAAATTTATTTTTTTAAACCTTTCTTTCCCCCCAGTGCTGCATTCCGAATTATTATAGATTATTATTATATATAATAATATATAGTAATTCCATATTATGATATATGAAAAATTATATATTATGAATTATTATATATTATGATATATGAAAAATTATTTCATTTCTCATTTTGTTAGCATTATTCAACGTTTTAAAATAAGACATATATTTTTGAAATTTAATGTCTTTTTATTTAAGTACGGGGCCTTGGCGCAATAACTGTTTACTTAGATTTTCGTAGGATTTATTACGGGATATTAATACCCTGAAGTTGAAAATCAGGTTCTTAAATCTAAAATTACAAAAAAACCTTAAGTCCATTTCTTAGTGATATTGCAAGCCGAGTGCTTAATTATTTTTGATAGTATATCGTATTTATTCACAGCATTTTAAGTATTTATGAAATCTGCTCAACAAGACCCCTTTGATGTTCGTGATGGTTTATTGAAATTTGAACATCTAACTCAGGACAAAGGTCAAGATAATGAAATTCTAACGATGTCCCAATTGTCTAAATCGAAATATCCGTTCCGGCTCTCGAGAGTATATATATATATATATATATATATATATATATATATATATATATATATATATATATTTATATATATATATATATATTTATATAAAAAAAAATATATATATATATATATACATTCACATATAGTGGATGTACGTACATTTTGAAATACAAAGTTATTTTTGCAGTTGATTTAAGTCACTTGTAGGGAGTTTCTATGAACTTTTTATATATCCCTGTCAAAAATTGGTCAACAGGATATCTAGAAATAAAAAGAAATTAAAAAAGAATCGATTTTCTCCTTTGCTGTCTCCAAAATTTTAATTAAATATTTTTAATATTTTTGCAAGTTAATATGCTTTATTACTAACTTTGGCTTGTCTTCTGCAAATAGTTTCTGACAAAAATGGCTGCGACAAACAAAACCAAGGACTGATACGTAAATTATATTATTAGGTTTATTTTTTTCATTTTAGGATACAAACCCTAAAAATGGAACGTACTTAAATACGCTAGCTAATAGATAATTAAAATACGCTAATACGCTAGCTAATAGATAATTAAATATATTCTTCCTCGCGTATAAATAATTTAAAAACCTTCCATATATTTCATTAAGTTTTAAAGAGTGTACAACATGAACCATCTCATTATTTTATTCTCAAAGTCTGGAATATCGATATTCGCATTTGACTATTAATTTGCACTTTAAATGTAAAAGGTACACCACAGCAAAGTTTAAATATAAAACATGTCAATCATAACGAGATGATATTTTACTTGGATAGATCGAAAAAACTGCTTCAAAAATTTCGATTTAATACGTTGCTACTGTTCTGCTAATAGGTCATTAACACGATAGTAAAAAAGTAATCTCGCTTAACGGATTTTATTTTCATCTTTATTTTAAGTGTCAAATTTCTACTTCAAACATTTTCTAAGAAAAACGGGCGGACAGACATGTGAATGATCTTTGAAATCCTATAATAATACCTATAGCAACGTATAGCAACGTATTAAGTCGAAATTTTTGAAGCAGTTTTTTCGATCTATCCAAGTAAAATATCATCTCGTTATGATTGACATGTTTGATATTTAAACTTTGCTGTGGTGTACCTTTTACATTTAAAGTGCAAATTAATAGTCAAATGTGAATATCGATATTCCAGACTTTGAGAATAAAATAATGAGATGATTCATGTTGTACACTCTTTAAAACTTAATGAAATATATGGAAGGTTTTTAAATTATTTATACGCGAGAAAGAATATATTTAATTATCTATTAGCTAGCGTATTAGCGTATTTTAATTATCTATTAGCTAACGCATTTAAGTACGTTCCATTTTTAGGGTTCGTATCCTAAAATGAAAAAAAATAAACCTAATAATATAATTTACGTATCAGTCCTTGGTTTTGTTTGTCGCAGCCATTTTTGTCAGAAACTATTTGCAGAAGACAAGCCAAAGTTAGTAATAAAGCATATTAACTTGCAAAAATATTAAAAATATTTAATTTAAATTTTGGAGACAGCAAAGGAGAAAATCGATTCTTTTTTAATTTTTTTTTATTTCTAGATATCCTGTTGACCAATTTTTGACAGGGATATATAAAAAGTTCATAGAAACTCCCTACAAGTGACTTAAATCAGCTGCAAAAATAACTTTGTATTTAAAAATGTACGTACATCCACTATATGTGAATATATAAATATATATATATATATATATATATATATATATATATATATATATATATATATATATATATATATATATATATATATATATATAATTCTCTGAGAGGTATAAAAGGCGATACATTTATTTATTTACATGATGCGAAATAAGATTATTTTCCTAACCAATATAATTTATCATCTGTGATAACATAATTTATCATGTTAGGAAATATCTTTATATATTAAAAAAGAAAATATTTACACAGTTTGATAGAAATACCATGTATACTTAAATGTTTATAAGTGCCTAAATATGTACGAAACCCTCATAAAGCGTGTTCTACTCGCACATGACTGGTTTTATATATAATAATTAGATATGATGACGTCACACACAGTACATTAGTGATGCGGAATATTGTTTCACATTGTGTCCTCAGCGTGCTTTGGCACATAAATAACTATGCATTTGCCTGTCGTTCAGTAAAAAATATGTTCACATACTTTCGTACATTTTTGTTACCATCACTAACGTACTGTTGTCGTGCAGTGGCTACGTTATTGCGGATT
Source organism: Druceiella hillmani (assembly GCA_039881145.1). Taxonomy (NCBI): domain Eukaryota; kingdom Metazoa; phylum Arthropoda; class Insecta; order Lepidoptera; family Hepialidae; genus Druceiella; species Druceiella hillmani. The sequence goes on along the minus strand of JAYKKI010000010.1, from coordinate 44,136,946 downwards.
AATGGAAATAAATCCGATCATGGTAAAGTAAAAATCGCTCTACAATATGGCCAAAAAAATAAGTAATATAGGTTGAAAGTTTTTATTTAGATCGTATTTTAAAGATTTGTGTTTATTACTCAAGTGCCAGTATGCCAAGGAATTTATAATATATATCAGTATATACATATATATATATATATATATATATATATACATGTATGTACATGGGTGTGTGTGTGGATGTGCCTAGATGTTACTCTCGAGAGCCGGAACGGATATTTCGATTTAGACAATTGGAATTTCATTATCTTGACCTTTGTCCTGAGTTAGATGTTCAAATTTCAATAAACCATCACGAACATTAAAGCGGTCTTGTTGAGCAGATTTCATAAATACTTAAAATGCTGTGAATAAATACGATATACTATCAAAAATAATTAAGCACTCGGCTTGCAATATCACTAAAAAATGGACTTTAGGTTTTTTTGTAATTTTAGATTTAAGAACCTGATTTTAACTTCAGGGTATTAATATCCCGTAGTAAATCCTATGAAAATCTAAGAAAACAGTTATTGCGCCAAGGCCCCGTACTTAAATAAAAAGACATTGAATTTCAAAAATATATGTCTTATTTTAAAACGTTGAATAATGCTAACAAAATGAGAAATTAAATAATTTTTCATATATCATAATATAGAATTATTATATATTATTATATATAATAATAATATATAATAATTCGGAATCGAGCACTGGGGGGAAAGAAAGGTTTAAAAAAATAAATTTAGATACATCTATGCAAAACGTGCAGAAAGAAATAATACACTTAAAAGTGACAAATTTGTTTCAAATTTTCTATCTAAATATCTACATTATGGTATGTCATGTTTTATCCTATTAAAGGGCTTAAATTGTTCCTTATCTTTCATCAACGCATAGTTTTTCAAAATATGTAAATGTCGTGGAATAATCGCCGTATTGGCATTTCTTGCTACTGTTCTGCTAATAGATCATTAACAAGATAGTAAAAAAGTAATCTCGCTTAACAGATTTTATTTTCATCTTTATTTTAAGTGTCAAATTTTTACTTCAAACATTTTTTAAGAAAAACGGGCGGACAGACATGTGAATGATCTTTGAAACCCTATAATAATACCGAAGTTCCTTTATGTATTTTTATTATGATACATAAAGCAACTTTGCACTAAACAGGATCCACCTTTACGGCTCTGGACTTGGCCGGTGTAGGTTTGAACTGCAATATCTGTCTGTACAAGGTGCAAAAATGTTTACATGTCAAATTAAAACTTTGTAAGAAACCACAGTTTTCGACACAACAAACAAATCTTACACGTGTAGTCATCACTAAGTCTTAACATTGATCCTCGTACATGGATATATAGCATATATATAATATAGCACTTTGTATTTCTAAATTATTTTCTGACGATGGTTTTATTTCTTACTATATATATATATATATATATATATATATATATATATATATATATATATATATATATATGTAGCTTTATAAACAAATTATGAAATGCAAATTTGTTTAAAGTGATCTTTAACGCATATGAGTCATTTTTAATTTTTTTTATCATAATATAATAGAAGCAACCAAAAATCGAATAAGATCAAAGAGTCACAGCTCATAAAATTGCAATAATAATCAATTGAATTGAATCGTAATTACATCTTCTTAATATCTCTTTTAATCAAGATTGGCACAATATAAAAATAAAATACTCATTAATTTCCAAAAAAGTAAAAAATATTTAGAAATTTGTTACAAGAAGTTTTAAGTCTGTCCTAAACTTTTAATTGCTTTTTATCCATCATAATAGAGCGGAATCAGTTAACAACTAAATAAAATTAAACTATTAAATCTAAGCAGATCAAAGCTCACATTTCGGAATAATGTTAAACAAATCGAATCAAAATCACATCGCAATTACATTTTTCAAGTATGTGAGTTTCAATAGAACCATACTCATTTTCTTAATCCCTGATTCATTAATCAGGTTCTCTCATTTTAATATTTTTCAATATCATTTCACATTTCGCTTGTATAATAAGTTTATTCCTGTTTTCCACATGACACGATTCTTATTTATTCTTTGCACTTCCTTCACAATCATATGCTTCTTCTTGAATTTGGTTCTTAAAACTAATAATTTTCTCAACTCCTTAACTTATTCTAACTATGTTGTGTGGAGCTTTCAGCACATTATAATTTTCCACTGAGTTTTCGTGCACATAAACACTTGGTATGTGTACATTTTTAAATCGCTCCTTATGAATTCTTATCTAGCGTCCAAACCATTTTTAAATAAACACTCACTTTTAATGTCCTATGTTTATAACCCATTGCTAGTCTTTCCATATATGCTTCTGTAACAAAATATATACAATAAAAAACTTTGTTCAGTAAAGTTTTCGGTAAAATAAATTCATTTGCGGATATCTTTCAAAAGTACTTATTGGATTGGAATTCATGACTCACTACAGTTCAAAAATATTGTTAATTATACTTTTTTTGATGATGTTTACATGTCAATTATTAAACTTTTATTACATAATAAATTACAGCTTTGGTGTGCAATAACATTTTACTACGCAAGTGTATATCTTCGAAAGAGTCTATATTAAATGATAAAAAATATACAAAATAATTTCCACATGTGATTACGAACGAAAATTATCAAATTCCTCATGAATACTAATCATTTTAAATAAGTTTTGTGAAATTAACAGATACGAAATTTTAACACAATATTTACTTTCACTATTTTTTATAGCATAATATGATACAGCTGTTACAAAAAATAGTTAGTGCGAGGTAATCGCATTGTGTTATAACATTTTTTGTTCAAAAATATAGAGTATCTTGTAAATTTTTTTTAATCAAAATCATAAACACTAAACTTGAAGACACATTAAACTTTTAATAAAATATAATGTGTCATTTTTTGGAAAAATATGCAATCATTTCACTGTGAGAAAGAAATCTTCTGTTTATTGTTACATTAGAGCTTTTTCATTTGACCCATAGATACCGTTAGTTATCGTTATTAATTAAAATTTAAATCAAGTACTAACGAATACCGAATCCAAGAAACATCCAGCATCCATCCGTTTGGGGATGCGTCTAAGAAGATCCGATCAATATACAATATAACTATTTTAAAATAAATGTTATAAAGGATTCACAATTAAATGAACCTACGTGAAGTAGTATTATTTCTACTATCTTTAAGTTCTTTACCACGACCCAGGTTTCGTTGTATTACAACATCTTCATGTGGGCTATTAGCAATGTTGTAATAGAACGAAACCTAGGTCTTGGACTTAAGAAAGTTGAAATAATACTACATCACGTAGTTTAATTTAATTGTAAAAGTATAATCAATTTCTACAAAATTAACGCCAAATATATTCAATATTATACAGGAATTAACTGCGAAATTAACGAAAGTATTACCGTAATTTATATAATTGTTGTAATTGTGGACATGATTCAACCATGCAATATGCAATTATTATAGTTTTCCAACTGGCCGTAACTCTTTAAATAAGTACCAGGTACTTGTATACCCACGTAGACACAAAAAGGTTATAAAAATATTTCATTAAATATTATTTAGCTCCACAGCTATGGATGGCCGCAGTAATTTTTTTCATTATATTGTAAAATGATTATCCCGTTAAACACACAAATTAGTTTTTATTGGAATGAGAAGACTTGGAATCAGGCCAATATTACAGGTTTCAAAATGAATGTTACTTTATTAATATATTTTGTGTCACACGATTCGTACGTAAATTTTTGCATATTGGTTTCTTTTCGATTTTTAATAAAATTGAAATATAGAATAAAAGATAGTGTACAACTGATTATAATTCCATATTGATTCTATTAATCTTTGTATAAAAGCTGTTAAGTTGCTCAAAAAAATTATCCTGCCACCAGGAGGATTATTTTTTCCTGCCACCCCTTCCACTCCAAAAATATTAGCGCAAGATTGAAAATTAAGAAAGAAAAAAATTAAGAGCAGATAATACAAACAACTGAAAATATGTTCATATAGGTTATGTTATTTTCATCGATTTTAGTAATCGTAATTTATGTAGTTATTAAAAATTATTTATTGGTTCAGGTTAGAATAATATTTTTTTTTTCATTACTTTAATTAGTTTATATTATTTTCTGTGTGAGACTAATGAATAATATGTCATTCAATATTCGAAACATTAAATGAAAATCAGTGTGCCGAAACATGAAGGAGCTAGGACATAAATGCAATAATATTGTATAAAACTATATTTTATACCGAAAAAAATTATGAGAGTAATTTCAACTAACACAGTGGATGATAATTGTAATATTTTGTAATTTATAATAAAAAATTGGTTTTCTAGGCGTTGAATAAAATTACGAAATTAAAAAAAATCGATGTAGCACATATGTGCTCCCAAAGAGATCGCTGTAGTCATACACACCTATCAATATTTTGATAAACGATCGATTAATATTTACAGAGAAAAAATAAATAAAAACTGTCAACGTGTATAAATTTTAAGACTAGAAAGACGTGACAAAATTTTAAGACTATAAAACTCTTAAAAATAAATCTACGAAAGTTCAAAATGTCTTGTTACATATAAAAATTTATTAAATCAAGTAATATACACCATCAACATCAAAATATCATATTATAGACTTTCATATATTGCCATTTGTCCTAGTTGAATATTCTAGAATTTCTGAAAAATCTTTTTATAATTTTTGTATGGTATATTTTATAAAAACTGTGCTCGTAAAATATACCTCATTTTTAAAATATAATACAAATCGGACAATAAATAACGTTTAATATTTTAGGTCCTATAAATCTTATTTTACAATCGCGACGATGATGGCATTCTAACAATACATGTGTGTATTGTTAGAATGTCAGATAGTTATATTATATTTTTAAAGAAAGGCCAGAAACCGAAAAAATAGGTCCTTTTAAACGTAATGACTTAATAATTGAAAACTCGTCCTTTTTGTTTGAATAATTTTTGCTAATTCTACAAGATAAAAATTGAAACGCAAAGTTGAGAATATATATCTTTGAGAAACAGAAGACGTAAATATTTTTATAAATATTTGCCTCGAATGACATGTAACTTTGTTAGGATATGTTAGCATGCATTGCTTTAAACACAAATTTACAAATTTCAAATTGCAATTGCATTTACAAATTTAATTTCTTATATATATATATATATATATATATATATATATATATATATATATGCATATATTATATATATATATATATATATATATATATATATATATATATATATATATATATGTATATAAATCCCTATTCGGTTACATTATTATAGCCCCTATCTTATGGTATTGTTCATATCCTGAAGGCAAAAATATTTCGGGGACAACAAAAATATGTTTGTTCTTGAATGCCTAATTAGTTTACGTTAATGTGCAAAGAGACCATGTGATATCTTTAATACAGTTTTATAAAACAAATTATATGCATAAAATTCCTTATTAAAAGAAATGAAATCCAGATCCTTTCCTTAACAAAAAATAAAAACACCAAAATTTACTGAACAAAATTGACTCATAACCTAAATGCATTGAATCCATAATGTGAAATAAAACTCATGATGCAAGCGGACTCACAGAATATCTAAGATTAGGAAGAAGCAAGTTTTTGCGTTTTCTGCACCTTTATGTGATAAATATAGAGTATGATAATGGATAATGATAACGTTTATTTTTTTATAAATTTTTTTATCATGTTTAAAAGTTATTTTATATTTTATGTAACATATATTACATTACATATTACAATTTAAAGATACGGCTTCTGGTTCTGTAGCAAGTGAAACCAATTTTGAGAATTGTGCAATAGTTGTTTTGCATTTACATGAGATGTATTTTAAGTAAAAGTAATTTATAATTTGAATTACAATATTGGTCTAAGGTATAAGTAGTCAAATTGTATTTAGTAAAATTCTTGTATATCAACATATTTTCTTTTGGAACAACATTTGTATATAATTCAGAACTAATTGGATTTACTTTGCTTATTATATATATATATATATATATATATATATATATATATATATGTGTATATATATATATATATATATGTGTGTGTGTATATATATATATATATATATATATATATATATATATATATATAAAGGATTGATTTATTGGAAATCCCTCGACAGTTTGCGGTTTTTTGTTTCGCACCTAAAACTAATAGAAGCAAAGCTAATCCTTTCTCAAATTACATCGTTGCTCTGGCTCAATTTCATATTTGAAAATGAGTTAAGTAAGCAATAATCTAAGCGTGATATATAAATAATTACTAACTAATGAAAATAATAATCATTTATTAGAGGATACCATATAATTCTAAGGAAAATATCATTTTACAACTTAATGAAGTTATTCGAATTGGGAACATACGAATGTGATGCTTTCTTCCCACCTACCAACTTCAATCGAAAAAATCTGGCTATAGATATAGTAAATACCAGATATTTTGTATTCAACTTAAAAGTTTACTTTTAAGCAATTTTATAGATTTTTGACTATTTTTTCATCTTGTAATTGTTTTATTTCGAACTTCCAAATTCTAGTGCATTTGATTAAAAAAATATTCAAAATTAACATCGTTTTTCATACGTTTTTATGAAAAATCAGACTAAGGGTCAGTTTAAGTGTTATTAAGTATACACATGTATACACATTAATGACGTTGCTTGATTTATTATTAAAAAAAACATTGTGTGTGAAACTAAACTACATAGAAATAAAACTTTAGGAAAGGCACCTACGAGAGAATGTGATAAATATAGAGTATGATAATGGATAATGATAACGTTTATTTTTTTATAAATTTTTTTATCATGTTTAAAAGTTATTTTATATTTTATGTAACATATATTACATTACATATTAGTCAGTCTCCATGTTTTCACTTTAAAAAAATGACACGACAGGCTTATAGTAACTAAAACAGGAAACAAATCTTTATCTATGTCCTGGAAATACATCGTCAATTACCATTTTAACAAGTATTAGACAGTGTGCAATATTGATACAACCCGCTGCTTGCTCTCTCGCTTTAGCTCAGAAATATACAGGCGCACACATATATACAATGCTTAGTAGACAAGAGGGAAATACTACGAAGCATGGCTCAAAGACCATACATAAAATTCAAATCGCAACGATTCTTAAGAAGCTTCACTTATTTCTTTGTCGTGGCGCATTTTCGTTTCATCGAGTTTCAAATCGCAACGATTATAAAAAAGTTTTACTATAAAATTTTTAATTTATTTCCAGCAAATAAAATCTTCTTAGTTTCTATAATTCAATTCGTAAAAAAATATTTCAGAACGATACTTACGAGGGGCGTTTTTAAGTTCGCGGAATGGAAGATAAGGAGTGAGAATAAAAATACAAAATTATTTTTCTTTTTCAATATATTCACCTGCTACCCTAATACATTTTTCAGATCTTGAGCATCGCTGTGAGCATTCTCGGCACCCATCTTGCGCTGACCTTTGTCATGCCAAGATGATCATGGAGAATTTAAAAAATTGTTGTATCCGATACTTCAACCATCTCTGCAAGCTGTTTCTTCTTTAGTCTGGCATCTTCCAATACTAATTTTTTAACTTTTTCAATAATTTTCGGAGTAGTCATTTCGCTCTGCCGACCGGAGCATGGGTCGTTTTCAAGTGAGTCTCTACCCTGTTTAAAGTGACTATACCACTTGTAAACCATGGGTTTACTCGGGCAAGAAGTCCCCTTAAACGAATGTCATCTCTTTCATTATGGTTTCATCCGACTTTCCTTGCTTGGTAGGGAACTTTATAACGGCGCGGTACTCGTTTTTTTCGATAGTTCAGACTTTCTACAGATTGAGTTGTTTGTTCGACGATAGTTCAAAGACTAATGATCCGATTGTGATAAAACTTGGTATTTATACTAATAATGAGCTACTTAACTAGCTATCATTCCGTTAATAACCTTTACTAATGGCCTACCTTTCCATTCCGTGAACTTAAAAGCGCCCCCTTGTAGATATCGTTTTAGAATTGATTTACTTATTTGCTGATAAATTTTATACAGTACACATGAAATAATTTCATATCCGTTTTTGTTAGAAACTGACTACCGATTATATATTTGCTTCACTGGCTCAGTGGTCAGAGCGTGTGACTTGCAGACAGAAGGACCTGCATTCGAAACTACCACCACATTCAGAGCATCCCGCGTTACGACTGATTCGTTCCTGTTCGCCTGCACTACTACTTATTCATTTCTGTTGGCGAATAAGCGAGTCATTTATTAGCATAATATGTAATATTTGCGAGTTAGATTTTACTGACCAATGTAATACTGAACATCGATCAGTAACATCTAACTCGCGAATAGTGAAGTCAAATGTTGTGATAGCGGTATGCCTATTTTTTGATATTAGGATGAGCCGACTTCACAAACCACAAATATGTTAGGTTGTTGTTATATTAACACATATTTATATTTATTAAACATCTATGTAAATGGTAGAAGAAGTATCCATCTTATAAGCTAAATATAAGTTACTGAAAAAGTACTTTCTAAACAAATATCATTTGCCTCTGTTGTGTACAGAGAAGTTTGTTTTTCTCTTTCATCTGCCTTGACGATAACGGTTGATTCTGGACTCTGATTAGCCTTGTGTAAAATACGATTTAGCTGTGACTTGTGTGACTTTGGAAAGAAATGCAGAAATCTACATTTTGAATTAATTTTAATTATGATTTGGCAATTTACTCGTGGTATATTTGCGCAAGTATACCACGAGTAAATTTTAATAAATAGTATATATTAAACAATAAATTTTGCATTGGCCAGCTTATTTCTGAAGAGTCCGTTTTAAGAAAATTATTTCTTAACAAATTGTAAGAACAATAATAATTATATGATGGATATTTTTGTGTTTCCCTTGACAAAACTATTGATTTTGTTGGAAGAAAAATGGATCACATAACTATAATACCTTTGAAAATAAAATAAAACTTCTGGAATCATTAATGGGGTAATTTTTGACGTTTCTGAAAACAGGCTGAAATTGCAATAGTAAGATGATGCTAAAAATACAATGAAAAAATATTTATTTTTAATAGTGATTTTGTGAGCTACTACTTTGATGCGGACCATAAAATTAAGGCGGACATATTACTTGCATTCTCAATGAATTTTAAAATGATTCCTGATTTAATAAAGAACACTACAGTTTTCGAGAATAAATATTGCGTGCAAAATAGAAAAATTAATATAAATCAAAAGAAATGTGAAATCTTGAACAGAACGTAGAATTCTACTTGGAAATTAAAATGTAGGAAATTTTGAAAAGAAATCCATATCTCACATTTATTGAAAAATGATTACCAAAATTAGATACAAAATCCTATGGTTCATCAATATATTCCTCAATATGCATTTCAGTTTGCTTCGTTTACATCTGTAGAACGTGAAGCTTACATGCAAACTTTTGTACTGCATCACAAAATCCCAGTCACTAAAGACTTGAAATTTATTCAAATAAGAGTTAACCAAAATAAGTCTCAAAATATGATCCGGGAACGCAGAGTCGGGTTTTATGTACTACTTTCTGTGAAACTATCACTCGGGATTCCCTTGTGCAACCTGATCGAAAAAAGACCCCAACGAAAAATGTCGTATATCACCTTGTGATATACATTTTTCGTTTTATTGTCAGGTGCGAGAACGAACAAAGTGGATGGTTTGCCGACGATTGTATGTAGCATGCTAAATACAATTGACCAAATATTTATTTTCTAGATTCAGGCCACAAACACTGAATGATTAGTTACATAATGAAACAATTATCGATGCGCGCACAATCACAAATGTCAAAACCTTACAAAGTGAACATCTTCGAAGTCACAACGTTTCACAATGTGCACTTTATCAAATTTAATGCATCCTAAGAAAACATAATTTACTGATTCATGAAATGAAATCGAGGTAAATATTTAATTATCAAATTTAATAAATTAACGTCACTTATTTTTATAAATTCTTGGTTCATTGTGTAGTTTGTCATCTCCGAAATATAATAATATTCTATAAAATCGAGTTTGTATTGTGTTTGTTTAAGGAAATGCCTAAAACGATAATGAATTATTTGAAAAATTGTAATTTTTTACTTCAATTGGGTGATTTTTTTAAATGATTTACGACATTTTGAATAATAAAAATTATCTCAAAAACTTTACTCTTGTTTTAAAATATATTTTAGATTTCGCTTAATAACATTGTATGCTATACCAGGTCAATAATTAAATGATCTATAACAAGGTACACACTTTGAAAGTATTCAGTCAATTAGTGGAACGAGATTTATGAAATACTCAATCATAATATTATACAACCTATATATTTATACAGTCTTAAAATTATATTTCATTAAATTATTTTACCTTTTCTCATGTACTGGCATACTCAGCGATAATTTGTCTGCATACCTTTTCCTCTTAATTTTATTTATTACACAATTTTCACAATTTATAAATTAATTAAGCATAACAATAAAGAACCAGCAAGTGGTTGAATAAAACAAATTAATAAACCACGAAATTGTCTCAATACAATTACTAGCTATTTACATAGAAAACTATATTCCGTATTGTTACTAATTTTCACTTGCATCAATAAAATTCGTTTTTAAAAATGGATTAATTTAACAAAAAAAAAATGCAATAACTTTTCTCCTTGCAAAAGCGAGAAGTTATTGAATGCGCTTAGACAATGCCGTTCTCGCTCAGTCAGCGAGAACGGCACCATCTTGCTGAATTTAAATGATTAATGCAATTAACAACGAAAATCAAAACTTAAATAAACCTATCTTATCTTATCAATGTGACGTCACAGGACTCGACCGTGGTCTTTTATTCTCTTCGTCTTTCTTCGGTTTTTAAATTTATTAAAACGAAATGTTGTGAATAATATGTAATGTTTAAACTAAACCAGAAAAAAAACCGGTCGAGTTCAAGTCGCGTTTCCGTACTGTTGTGGGAACGTATAGAAATATTGAAACAGGTAAAGTCCGTACCAGTTGGGCGTCATTAGCGTCTAAGCTTTAGTTTAAAAAATTCATTCAATCTATGTTCTGTAAAGGTTCTAATAATTTTATAAATAAAAAAGACTAAAAAATACCGGTTTAATATTTATTACAAACTTTATTTTAAATAGGTTATTATTTCTTCGTTATCATTAGTACTTCAGCCGTAATTTGAATTTAAATACAAAGATTACTTATAAGGAACAAAATATTTTGAGCAAAAAATATTTCAAATGCTCGCTTGACCGACTAAGATCATTCTAGTACGAAAATACATTAAATAAAAAAAGTTATGTATATAAAATATTAAATAGGACTTGAAAGGAATATTTATTTTCTTAAAGTTTAATATCTCGAGACGGGATTAGTGAAACCTAAGATAAACGTTCTTTATTTTGTAGTCGAATTTAAATTTTGAAATTTTGTACATACGGGGTTCATGGACAAGATATTCGTTTATCTAATTTCAATTCCACAAGTGTATTTTTGTAAGAAAGATACAAAATGCAATGCGCATATTTAATGCAGTGTTTTAATATAGCATACCCCTTGTTATTATAAAGCAATATTTAATACTTGTGACGTGTGCGTGTGTGTGTGCGCATGCGCGAGTACGCGTGCATGTGTGCGTGTGTGTGTGTGGTTGCAAAGTCTATCGATAATCAAAAATCATAAGTATTTTATTTTTGATTTCCTTTTATAAACAATATTTGAATATCTTTAGAAAATGTATATATTTTAGAGCAAAATCTAGGACAATCAATAAAAACTATAATTTTTGCAAAAAACCCAAATTGGTAAGAATTTCTGCGACAATGCTATTCTATTTCTTGAAACGTTTTATATATATATAATAATTCTTATCATACATCCAGTAGAATTGAATATTACGATCGTCTAACATAAGAGTAACTTTTTGTAGAATATCAATGGCGTCAATGTAAGGGCTGTAGGTGTGTCCCGTGAATTAAAAAACTTTATCATACTTTTGGTTAAATACAACCATTCTGAAATATTGTACTGTAATTAAATTACCAGCTTGTTTATTAAAAAGCTGTATGCACAGACTTGTTTATGCACAGTGTTTATTATTATAATGTTCTCTTATCTCCCTTCTTTTATGGTTGTACATATGCTTATCTTTCACTGATGACTTATTATATTCAAATGATGTGGGATTAATTTGTACTCAATGTATTTAGAAATCTGTAATTTATGAAGAATTTCATAGTGTAGTAATATTGAATATACGCAAAATATTTCTATCAGTAGGAAAAAAATGAAATTATAAAAGCAGTTCTCCAGAAGAAATATTCAAAATATCTGGTGGTATTTGGCAAAAGATAAAATAAACATTGCTAAAGTCGACTAAACTCTCTTATAATATAGCTTGAATCTGACTTTAAAAATACTAATAAGTGTTAATGTTTTAAAGTATACAGAAGAAAGAATGTTACTGACATTTCATTGTTAAGTGTTGTTTAAGATTTTGAACATTATTATGGTGAAAGATTTACTTTTATTTTAAATAGGAAGAGAACTCTCTCTCTCTCCATAAAAATATTTTTCAATAATTATATTGATACAAAAAACCTCTATGTTACCTTATTATTTTTTGAGAGGTATGTCCCTTAGCAAGGAACACGTATACGATAACATAGAAGATTAGGAAGAAAATTTAAAAGTTACCTGTGATAATTCCATAATTTTTCCTTTTTTCAAAACTATTTTTTCGATACCAAGATACAAGATACAAGATTTACCTAACATTGAAAAGAAATTATAAACATGATCAGAATAAATTAAAGCACTTGTAGAATCAATAAAAATAGCCCCACCAACCTATCATAATAAGACCGTGACAAATAGAAATTAATTAAACAGTTTGCATAAAAACTCACGAGTTTTAAATTATTTACACGTGAACTTTGTGAAATTGTCAGAACAGTTGCCGGTGTTAATGTTAATAGCCAATCTAGTTAAGTTTTTGTATATTTAAATGTGAAAGGTGTTATTGCAAAATAAATAGAAATAAAAATTATAAAAATCGTAATTCATTATAAAAACGTTGATATTAAATTTAATAAAAACATTATAGACCTGAAAATTAAAGTGGCCCTGGGCAAGATTCACTGGGGAAATTGTCAAACAATATTAAATTGGGTGGTTTCTGTGTAACAAATCACTTGATAATAATTATATGAATTAGTACTTAAGTTAAGCATAATATTCAACAGTAACTATTCTAATTATCAGACTCACATTACACCACGATTAAAATAACATTCAATCCTTCTCTTCAATAAAAATGTCGTCACTTTTTAGCAAAATTTTAAAGAAACTAAATAATTTCGTATGGCTAATATCAGAAACAGTGCTTAATTTCTAATTATATTTGCATAATATTAAGAAAGAGAGACACGGTTAATCCCAAACATTTAAAAATAATTTTAGGCAAAAGGTTAATGTAAAAAAACAGTCCGTGTACCTTACGTAATCTTGGTTTAGCTGTAGTCGATAAATTGTAACAACATATAAACAAAGCTGAAGCTTAGAGATTATATTCATCTGACATCAAAACACAATTACCCTAAAAAGTTTAGAAGAAAATACAAATCGAAGATGTTTACAACAGTATTATTGAAAGCAGATGAGAATTTAGTTCTAATATTTATAGTCTGCCTGAAACCTAATAGGATTGGCTGTGTATGAGGGAATTTCTGATAACATTTTGGCGCGAAATGTTACTATTTCTGCTCTCATTTGTTCCCTTCTGAACTTAGGTTGTTGAGGTTGTTGTAAAAATTATATATTTAATCAATATTTATTTTGGTAGTTGCATTCACGCACATATAAATTTATGAAAAAAAACATGTGAAAAATCCCCTTTGAATGGACATGTCAGTTCATATATAGTCAAGATTTTGGTCAAAGATAACGTTTGATGACAATTACGTGTAATGTCCTCAAAGTCACAATGATGAATCCCAACAATAGAAACATTTATGTTATGTTAATAATGTTTTTATGGAATTTTCCTCTGGTAAATATTTTGTTTGCACATTTATGTGCTTTTCGAGAAGTGCATATTAATTTCTTATTGAAATATGTATACATTTGTATATATATATATATATATATATATATATATATATATATATGTATATTTATATATACATAGGCGTCTCAGGATATATTTTTTTATATTTATTTAAAATAATATAAGAATGAAAATTTATGGGTGTGTCATTCAGATGACACGATGTAGGTGAATAAAACTCTAACTAGAGGTAGTTGTGTAACAAGTACAGCTTTATTTATGAGAGGTCCATATAGCGAGATCCGTACTATTAGTAAAATATATATAATTTTAATACAGTTACTTCTTTCTAACTCCTATGTTGTCATCGCCTAGATTTGCGAGGGCAAAATTAAAACGCTCCTATCATTAACATATGAGAGCGCTAACTCTGAATTGATTGAAATAAAAGAAATAAGCAAACTTTGTCGTAATTGAATTGCATTGATCTCCATATAATATTTTATTGTCTAATTCATTGGATAACGCTGCGGAAACCTGCACCTAACTACATACAGTAAATTTTTAAAGTGGACAATATATATTTTCCTTGATACTTAATGATTTCCTGATAATTATGATAATCGAATTAAAACAAGTTTCCAAGTGGAATACTTACCTATATATAGAGTATAATATTTTGAATGACTTCGTAACTAAAATATTACCGTTCTAGGGCAAGGCATGAATTGTTTTAGATGATGGTGAATAGGTGAAAAAGTTAACAGACATCACATAAATACGATTAATCTCAGCTAAACCTATTGTTTTCATACAACAGCAAATTTTACATATAATATGTTAAACATTCCTTGTCAGCCTTTCTTACAATATTTTAAATTAATTGTTTAGCTCTGATTAGCATCCGGAATTAGCTATTACATTGTATGATGTTCGACAGCAGGTACATCCTATGTTGTATATTTCCTGCAGCGCGACGTATTAGCAAACCTGACAATCTAAAAATTTAATTTTTTTTACGTTCTAAATTGAAATTCATAGCCAATGTTCTCATTTGTTTCGAAATTTATTTGGCCGTGATTTCAGATAAATTTAAATGATTATGTCATAGAATTTGTTACAAATCATAAGCAATCGGTGGATAATTAATTTGAAAAAAAGAAAATAGTTACTGCTTTTTTTTAGGAATTTATAAACAAAGATATATATATATATATATATATATATATATATTTATATATATATATATATATATATATATATATATATATATATATATGTGTATATATGTTTATAAATTCCTTGTTAGCGACATTTTAGAAAAAGGATATGTTGATATGAAACGAAGAAATTAGACGTAAGATTGGGTGCGATTAACATTAGTTTGTTAGACTTCGTCCAGATGTGTAACATTTCATACAAAGAGTAGGTAATTATAATCCTAAAGTGATAGTTTACTTATTAATTCAATAATATTTCAATACTAGTTTTTTAATCACCTGTAATTATCGATATAGCTGGCAGCTAGCTAGATTCTTAGAATGTATTTTAGTAATGCCAATCATTTCCTTTTTTCTTTGGGACACCATCCAAATTCAATGTTTGTTCTTCCCGTTTTATTGTTATGAAATTTATAAAATCAAGCTTTGAGATTGATAATGATCCTAGTAAAATAAAATATAATATTCCATACAAGTTCAAAGTTGAAAACCTTTTTCCTTCTCATAATTTGTTCAATATATTACAGCGCACGACATCTTTGACACACGTGTTAGATTGTGTTCAAACTAAAACCAAAATGCAACGTAAGTAGATAACTATATCCTCATGTACATTTTGTTATACGTAATTACTTATTCTATGGGATAATTTTACAAATACTTTAATTTTAATATAAAATTTTAATATAATAGGATTCTGATATCTATATACGTGAAAGCATCATCAAAACAATGTAAAATTGTTTTATCTGTAACTGAAAGCACAAATTCTGATAATTAGTACTTTTACCCCGTGTCATGGTCAGATACGTCAGTAGATGCCCTGCCGAATTTGGCGTCATCTTGAAATAAATTCGGTATATATTGACGATTTAATCTTGATAATTAAGGAATTCAGCAATTTGATTATTATTCAAAAACCTCACCTATCTTCGGTAAAAAAAATACATTTTGCCTAAAAATTAAGGACAATTAGAATGGAAAAGAATTAAAAACAAATGTAAGTGTATTCGCGGAATATTTATCCACCCAAGTATATACATAAAAGTGTGGGTCAAAAGGTTAGCAGAATGGAGGAGATAGAAAGAGTTGAGTATTACTTAGTGACATAGTCGCTTATGTGTGACTCATTACGAGTTGATATATCAAGTTTCAAACTGATTATGTCATTGAACTATGAGGTATTATCGACCAAGCAACTCATCCTCTAAGAAAATCTCGACTGTCAAGAAAATCAAATTTCAAGCTGTTGTTAAGTTCCTGATTGAGCAAGGAAAACACCGCAAGTCATATTGAATGTATCATTGGTTTACGGGAATTCTTGCTCTAGTAAAACTGTGATTTACTAGTGACATAATCTCTTTAAGTAAGGCAGAGATTAGAACGAAAACGACCCGCGCTCATTACGGCCGATCAAAGTCACCTCCTCGGACATTGTTAAAAAAACTGAAAAACTTATATTGGAAGATAGCTGATTAAACAGGAATGAGTTAGAATAATTTTTAGGAATATCTTCTGCGACTATTTTGACGTTATAATAGTCAGCGCAAAATGTATACGAAGATCGCTCACTCCGCCACAAAAGCAACAACGTGTCGAGTGTATGCGTGACTTTTTGGATCTCGTATCTTCAACACCATTAGTTATTGTGCAGTCTTCGTTTACCCGCAGCGAGAGTACAACCACTACTGACACCACTGATAAGTGATAGCCACATAAATTAACCGAATTATCAATGCATCTAACAAACATTGGCTTAATATTTTTGTTTTAATAATAGCTTTTACAGCTGCAATGTAACGTATACCGTCATTTTCAAGTTTCTAAAAATTCACTAGGATCAGCGGTTCTTTTTTCCTTTTAAGGAAAATATCGATTGAATACTTCTTTGACCTCCACTTTTCTATTAATCATTTTCACATAACAAATAAATTCAGACCCTTTATCGACATGAAAAATATCAAGTGTGCATTCAAACATGATAAGAAATATTTCCCATAATAAAAAAAAATAACTTCTAAAGTTTTACTCAGATTCATGATTAAAATAAACGATAAGAGAAAGAGAGGCGACAAGTAAAATATTACTTCAGGAGCTCTTTTTCATATCCATTGTTTTAAATTAATGGAAAAAAATTGGGGTCCCTTATAATTTTGTATATTATTTTAAACAAATATTTTACACGTGCTCAATTTTGAAATACTCTTTTCACATATTTTGTTTACCATATTATAATACATAACAAATACGGAGTAAAACAAACAAGGTGTTTCATTGTATTCATACCAAAATCAAACCGTAAAATAAGTGGGCATCTCTATCTTCATATTTATTTCGCAGTATTTGAAAGTATAATGACCAAAAACAATTAAAAACCGAAACCACCTATATTGTAAAAGATTTTGACAGAGTATTAATTTGTGTGATAAAAGTAATAAATAAGTTTATAAAGTATTTCTACTATCTACTTTTACTCCTAAGAAAGAAATTTATTTTCATTTTTTTTCCTTCTATTTGAATTTTTTATATGGATACAAGGTAAAATAAAATTCAAAATTTCAATGACACAGCAGATGTCTTCGAATTAAAGTTGATGCAGGACACTTACTTTCAATAGAAACTGTGAGGTACGACTAGAACTCGCACAATAAACTCCCGTAAACCCTTAAATCCATTCAAACAATTAAGATATGATAAAGGTTCAGCTTTTCCAAAAAAGTACCTTGATTGATTTTCTAAAATTATGTCGAAAAAATATGAATGATTAAAAAAGGAATTTCAAGTTAAAAAAATATTTTTTACGTTAATTAGTTAATCAACTAATTAATTAATTAGTTAATCAACGTTATTATTAGTTAATCAACTAATTATTCACAATGCCGAAAAAATGTTGCTTCACTATGATGCAGACGCATAACAAGTTCTTTCAAGGTGCAGAGATTTTAAACTTTTAACAAATATTTCGTAATACAAATAATATAAAAGAACTGTAGTTTTTCGGTAAATATTTGGTAAGTTTTCAATAAAAATTCTTTTAAGAATTTTGACTTTAGCACCTTCGAGAATTGCGAATAAAATATTTATTTTAACGCTTACATATTCACACTTTTCTCAAATTTTTAGCAATATTTCTAGAACTATCTTACAAAAATTTCTGAAAATGTTTCAGAACTATTGTCTATACACAATATATGAATTGAACATAATCTATTGAGATACATGGGGATTGCTATGATTTACCACTGCCAATTACAAGTTTCTATATAAAATAATTTTTGAGAAAAAGTTCCTCGATAGACCGATCCTGAATTATCTCATATTTCTATTTGTTTCTTTTTAATATACAAAACTCTAAAAAAGAACAATATTTGCATTATATTTAGCAGAAGATACGTATCACTTTTTGTAAAAAAATACACTTTGCAAAAAAGCAGTCACTTAAAATATTTCTTTATTTTATTTCTTAAAATTGGAAATCTTAGAAAAAGAAGTATATATGCATTCGAATAACCGGAAATATTGGTCTTCATTTCAAAAAGTACTCAGATAAGATAAAACATTCAAAATTTGAAATATATTTTTAAAATATTCGATTAGAATTAAATTATGTGGTTACATGTTTGTTTATTTAAAACTAAATTATGAAAAAAATTTAATTACTGATATGGCTGTTAAATTGTCTAAATTTGTTGACGTACTATAGTAGACATAATAGTAATCGCTAGTAACATAACGACTCTCCATGAAGAACGCCGTACTCAATATTATTCGCAACAGTTTGGTGTAAGCCTATTTAGTTCAGAAAACCAGGAAAAGACTTTAAGAGAGCGGTACATTAAGAAAACCAGGATCTGGAAATAAATAGCGTACTGAGCCCAGGAACGACCAGTCTATTGAGAAATAAGTTTACGAAATCGAAAGTCCACCGGTCCACATCGAAAACAATTTCAAATAAAAGTGAAATGTAATGTTAGCCTGTGATCTGTCAGGAGCAATTATTGTATTAGCATTTTTATTAAGAGTCTTAAAAATTTCACTGCTTCATAAAATAAATAATTCTGAAGAACAATATAAAGGCGATCAATATAACGTAAATATTTATTTTCCTCCAATTCATTTGATGCTCTAAACAAGCTGAATTTAAAAACCATTTTCAGTCAGCGATTGTGGAATTATAAGTAAAAAAATCCAATATAGGTAATTTTTTTCGTACTCAAATTATCCGTCACAAAATTTAAATATTTGTGCAAGTAATATTTTATAAATGCATTGATTCTGAATCATAATTACATAATAATATGTAAGTAATATTTATTTATTGTATATTTAGGGAAAAAAGTTTAGTTCATGAGACCTTTCCGTTAAATGTTTTGAAAGTTCAATTTTGTGTTTTAATAATGTTGCTTTCTACTTATCTAAAGGCATATATATTAAAATCTAAGAATGCAGATATATTATACGGAAAGTTGACATCTTCTAGTAGCAAATTGTATACTACTATAATGAACTTAGCGTTTGACTTATTCCATCAATGTAAGATATAGTCAAATTTACTTGCAAAGGTTTACTAGAGACCGGATTATATGCAACATAAAAAGCTTGAATTATGCATCCAAATATGCATGAAAAATGCTTGAAATATGCACGAAAACTGACAGAATATGCAATATTAAATGACTAATTTGTTTGTTTGTTTTGTAAATATTATTCCTTTAGATTTAAGTTTATTGTTAGTAAATACTTGTTTTAAGTTTTACTTTATTAAGTATTTATCTTTATAATTTATTGTTTTTTAATAAAATAAAAAACAATTAAGTTTTAGATTTTGTATTATTACAAAATCAGCATATATTTAGTAAACTATCCATTGGTAGACGATAATCGATACAGTAAAATGTAACATTATTTAATATTTTTGTAAACGTTAACAATCAAGTATTGTTCTAAATATTCAGTGGTAAGATATATATATGTCTTCGATCATTCAAAAAATTTTTATAGGTCGAAAATGATCCCTCCACATCTACTGAGGTACCTGGGCAGAATTTGAACTTGGGTGCTATGTTAGCGCTTATATTTTCCGGCAAAACTTCCGCCGGCCCATTAATAAAGCTATCAATTTGACACAGATGTTCAAAGATTGGATTATTGTTCAAAATGTTTTCAAACTTTTCTTTAAGTTTATGCGGCAACGTACTTGGCAAAGTGGAGTTAATTTGGCGGATTTTATTCATTGTTTGAATGGATTCACTCAATGCCAAACAGTGAGTTTCAAGTTTATTAATACTTTCAGGCATGTGAGAAAAATTGGTGCAAATTACAGCTATGTTTTTTTTTATGGTAGAATCGTTAAATGCTATCTTTGACTCACAAATTGCTCTTGACTCGGCGGTGTCAAAGTCATTTACTACACCTTTGATGGCCTCAAAATGTTCATTGTAAAACAGTACAGCTTCTATCCATGTCCCCCATCGGGTTGCAACAGGGTCGGGAGGGAGAGGAACATTTGGTATTTTTTCTTTGTAGGCTTTATTACGAGCAGATGCCTTAAGAAACACTTTTTTTGTTTATGAAATAAGTTTATTTACGTTCCCAAACGTGGATCGTACTTCTTCAGCAAGTCGATGTACTCCATGAGCAAAGCACGTCACATGAATCAAATTGGGATAAAATACTTGGAGGGCCTTGGCTGCTTTCATCATATAGGGAGCAGCATCTGAAAGAAATATAAATACTCTTCCTTCTGCAGATGATTCAGGAAATATGTGTTTAATACCCTCATTCACAAATCTGGCGATCGTAGAATGATTAGTTTTTTCTAATTCTATGCAGGCCACCAAATAGGAAAGAGAAGGTTCTAGTTTCAATGTACCGACAGTTAAATTTACCATATAACGACCACAACTGTCGGTAGTTTCGTTAGCTGAAATCCAAATAAGGTTCTCCTTGAGTTCATTACGTATTTCTTCCATAACATTTTTATAAATTGTTGGTATATAATTTTTACGCAATGTTGATTCGTCTGGTATATTTTGATTTAAGTAATATTTTTGCAGAAACTGTTTGAGGGTAGGATTTTTTAGTTTATAGAGAGGAATATTAGTTGCAAGCAATGCTTCACATAAATCGATACTCAACTGGTTGTTTTGTTTACATTTAGAGCTAGAAGTAGACGCGGTTATAAGTTGTTGTCGTGAACCTTTTTTCTGCAATCCTGCGACGTGAACATGTTGGTCTTGACATGTTGGTCTATTTGAAACTTTTTAGTGCACGAAATATTTTTCTCGCAAACTCAACAATATAAAACATTCCCGTCGTAAGTAAATGTTCCAGGGAAGTCACTTATCCACGAAGACACACTTTTTGTTTCGGGAGGCATTGTACAATTTCACAGAAAAAATTTTAACTGCAGATCAATGAGCACGCGCGTCAACAATGCAAACAATAACATGCGTAATAGGTGGGAGGAAGGAGTAGTGCGGGAGGCGAGCGCGACGATCATTTGTCTCTTTCATTTTATTATCGTACCAAAACAAAAGACGCGCGGCTGTTGAGTGCGCTGTGCTCGAAAAATACTGTAAAAATACTAAATTATGGCGATAATATGCATCATCACTAGATCTTAGGAAAAATATGCTATTGGCGCTGAAAATGGCTTAAATATGCAAATGCATATGCAAATATGCAAATGCATATAATCTGGTCTCTATTTATTACTATTTAGATAAAAGCAGGCATTGTATCAATTTAGAGATGACAAATATGTAAAACAAGCTTTGGTGATATTCCCCGTCATTTTATAGAACTTCAAACTACGATAAATATATTTACTTCTATTGTTATGCATTTTTTGTATAATGTAGTTGATTTATATCTGCATTTAAATAACAACTATTTATGCATATTATTGTAACAACTGATTATTCATTCTTATTGTATAAATTAGTATTTCGTTTTATTTCATTTCAAGAAATATAAGGTTAACGATGTTGAAAAAATTATAAAAAATATGTAGAAATTTTCACCTAGCAAAACCATGTTTAAAACTTCAATTTTTAAATACAAATACTGTATTATGGCTATATACATTTACATGCAATCATTTTGCGTACAAAATAATAAACGCGCATATTAAATGAGAATAAACATTATAATTCATCTACACTACCGCACAGTGAATGTCAATTAATTCATATTAAACACCCACATATTAAAGCAAATTAAATCAAATTTAGTCGATTCATTCAATTTTACCTCCGGTGAATCATGTTCCCTATCAGTGAGGGCGGCGCTATCGAGTCCCTGAGCACAGTCCGTAAATTTAATTAAATTAGTTAATCAATCTGTCACAGCCTGTTTGATGCCACAGCGCTCCGCAGCATTTTGTATTCTGCCCATTATTTTGTGTATTGATTTTCACTGAAAACCTAATAAAATTAAACAAATAGAAAAATCGACACATGTTTCTGTTTCTTTTTATGATACTGGAAACAAATTTTTTCACCGTGGAAATTATAAAATAAACTTAAAATGTATACTGAAAATTTTTCATCAATCACAATGTTGGTTTATATATCAATATATCGATTACATGTGTCTTAAATAATGGACTCGTTTTCAATGTAATTATTTGTCAAAAAAATTAACCCAGTTCTTAGTCATGATATCAAAATCTGGTATATATAGTTTTTTAAAAACAAACTTTTGAGGATGCTACTTTTGAGGTTGCTGAGTGTTATTTATATCTAGGAGAAACTGTCTAATCAGGCTAATACAACTTCCAGAAAGAAGTCAATCGGAAAACCCAATTCGGCTGGACGGCATTTGGAAATATATATTTTCGTTCAAAATGTCCCAAAAAGTTTTCAGCCAGTGTGTGTGTGTTTTACTAAAGGCCTTATAAAAGACTCCGAGTTACTCGGCGAGCCACCGAAAGGGCTGTGCTCGAGGATTATCTACGAGATATGTGTAAGGAGAAGATCCCTAAGACAACTAAGGTCTCTGACATAACTCGTAGGTTAGCCTGAATTGGTCGCCATATGAAATATTTTTAAATGGCGACCAGATACCCGAAGGCGCAGAGTGGGATGAGCCCTCGCTAGACGGGAGAAATGACCTGATAAAGGTCGAGAGAAAAGATGCAAGCAGTACGGGATCAACCTGTATGGAAATAATTTATATTGTGGTCGTCTTTAGGCTGATGATGATGATGATAGTGATGATGAAACAAGTATTGTCTGATCTAATTTCACCGATTTGATAAATACGTGTATTAATATTAAAATACTTTCAACTTTCTCAGTTTCGAAATCGATAAAATTGTCAGTAATATTGGTTATGACAATTAACTCTCTAAATATTCGCAAAGCGGTATGTCTGATAACAATTCTATCCCTGATACAACTTATTAAAATGAAAACTCTTCTATGTAATTTTGTCAGGATAGAAAATAATCTTCTATCCTAACAAAATTACGTAGAAGAAAAAGTAAAATATTATGTACCGGTTAGACAAAATATTCAAACAAAGAAAAGAAAAAAGAAATGTTAACTTTTTATTTTTCTAATTTATAATATTCTGAGACCAACATTCTAATATTCTGACAAAAAAGCTTTCATTCCGTGAAAAATATATATAATATGTTGCAGTTATCTTCCAAATTTATATTCTATAATTTTGGTATGATATATCATTCCAAAGATATATCATACCAAAATTAGTTTATTCTTTTTATTAAATGATTGAAATGTCTTTATATTAAAAACGTATGTCAATGAATTGGCCTGCAAAATTCATTCTGTCAAAATCTCGAAGTAAATTATTTTACATCACCTAGATCAACTATTACCTCCAATTATTTCTCTTTTTATAGGCCTTTTTTAACATTAAACCTACTTTTGTCTACGTTCATTATTTTTTTGTCACTAAGAGGCAAAATACTCTTATATTCTCCTGTGACAATTCTTTTATATATTATATGTGCTCAAATAGTTCAAATGCTATTAAATATAAATAAAGAATAAATGTTCACTAACGAATTACTTTAGGATTTTCTACATAAGCAGAGAGAACGTGTCTTTATCGGACAGCTTATTAAATGTAGCGAATTTCTGCTATTCGAGGTCAAATTTTACACTTAAGATTTCCTCTAAATGCAACTAAGAATTTAAAGTAAACACAAAAATTTCAAAACAAAATTTCTATTTATTAGGTGGAAAATCTATTATGTTTTTAATAAACCATGACTTTATTATTTATTCGATCGGATATTGCGAAAATGAGGTTGCATTTATAAGTTTATCTTACGTGACGGATTCAATGTAGTCAGACTGTTTTCAGTAAACTTTTCCTTAAGTTTTTTGGCTTGTGAACAATTAATTTATTTGGTTACCTCAAGAAAACGCACACATAAAATGAGTTTTACTTTAAAATTAAAATAAAACGAAATATGCAAAAGTCAAATAATGGGATATTAGATATTCATAAATAGTTTTCTTCACATCAAAGAATACCAAGAAAATATAAAAGAGATAATATCATAAAATATAAGACATAATATGAGACTCACCCAAATTCATTAAACTGGTGTTAGATACGGAAAGGAGGCCGGAAAAAGCCCAATAGTGTCGGGTGTTTTATGAATAAAAACGACATTCTTATGTAAATAAATTGAAAAAAAGCTCCTTAAAGTTCTATTTAAATACTTAAACAAATGAAGAATCTTGCATTTTATTATGAATGGTCAGGTTATTTTTCATCATAAATAAATGTAAATGCTATTACTGTGGAGGTCTTTGAACCTAAAAGATGAAACAAAATTCAGATTTTTTCGTAGTACTCTCCATACACACATGTAATAATCCATTCAACTACCAGGCCCAACAGGATAGTTTAAATGAAAAATTCAAAAAAGCCACGTAAAATTCGAAAAGAGCGAGATAAAATGTTATTTTCACAACCGAATTAATATCAATATCAGTAAACAATTTATTTTTAATAAATTTAGGCAAAAGTCAGAAATTAAAAAAGAATTCGGCGTTGATTCATTTTTGTTGTAATTTCTAAAAAGTTATTATATACTTTGTAAGCTTTACATTGTACTTCTTATTTCTCATTAACAATTCCTGGTATATTAAAATAAGTAATATTTGCGCGTTATTTTTTTATTGTAATTATAAATTTTAGTTTACTTTTGCCATTTACAATAATATATTCACTACTAAGAGAGAAAGTTAAATTATGTTATATAGTTTAGCCGCGAAGAATAGAATATGCATATACACATACACTTACACACATACACACACACGCGGGCGCGCACGCACACGTGCACGGTTTATTTCGTTTCTGCATGTTAATTATAAAACGGCTTAAAAATATAACCACTTTTGCCCAGAGATAGTTGGCTTACCAGGAAATGACATAGACTACTTTTTGTTCCGGAAAACCTTATTCTAACTAATACAGTAATCCTAACTTATAATATAAATGCAAAAATGTATTTACTTGTTCTTCTTTCCCGTCACAATGGAGCTACGGATCCACCTGGTTTTTTGCACAGAGATGGTTGACGGGCCGGAATACGATATAGGCTACTTTTTATTACGGGAAATCTAATTACTTTAGAAAAATTCTCATTTGAACAAAAATATACACGATGGGAATAACGAAGCAATGTCGCAACAGAGTCATAGGTAGATGTATTTTTTAAAACGTTACATGCGTAGTATAATATAGCAACAGTATCGTATGATACTATTATCTTTAATTCCTAATATTGGAAAGAAATATTTTTATTTTCATTGTCATTTGTTTTATAAAATTACAAACAAAAGGCTTAGCATTTAATTTCCTTTAATCATTCTAGATGGCGTTCCTCATTGTAACTTTTTACCTTAAACCGCATAAGTAAAACCGCGAGTAAAGGTTATTATATATAAATAAAACGGGTTCTTCTTTTAACGTCTTTTACACAAATTTTGTATAAATATGTATTATTCTAGGATATGAGTTGTTTTTATAAAAAAATATTTTTATAAAAAAAACGGGACTAGTGGCGTTTCATCCCTTTGCACATATTCTAAATTCAAATGAAAACTTTTAAAGGAATGGACGAAAAATTCAAATACTTCTTAAGAATTCGTTTGCTAAAATAATTTACCAGAACGAATAAATGAAGTGCATTAAATAGTCCAATAAATGGATCTAAATCAATACTAATTTTAATAAGGCTAAAAGATTATTAATTTGATTATGAATATAATACTAGAATGACTACGGCTGAGAAACATTAAAAATTATAATACGTAGGTGTAAAATTACATAAAATTCATAAAGATGTGTCTATAATGGATAGAACTTGCGCTATAAGGGCTTTGTACATGTTTACGCAGTTCTGAGTATTTAATATATGGTATAGTCTTTCTGTTAAATATATATTATGCATAGTGTTTCTAATAACAGAGTTGTTTTGTAATATAAGGTGAATGCTACGTTTTTGCGTATTTTTGGAATTTCTTTTTTAATTTCCAATTAAAAGTAACACATTATTTCATAGGTAAATAATACTTATAACACATTAAAAAAATTAAAGCCTTCATTTATTCCGTCTTTACATTTTATATTTCAAAATTTATTAGTTAATAAAATATATATGGGGTAATAAAATGCATTAGTGTCACAATTTCGAGCTTCTACGTAGCATGGTTTCTGAAAAAACTCTATAAAAATATTGAAAAAAATAGTATTATATTTTAGAAATGTCTTACCTACTAGAGGTGCATATGCGTAAAAGCACGGTGTTCATTCAAAAAATTATAATATCTAGAATCATCGCGTTAGCGTTCGTACGACCTTGCTTCTAAAAATCGTTGTTTTTGAAGGTATTGGTTTCAGTAGTCTCGAAATTAGGATTCCATATATATATATATATATATATATATATATATATATATATATATATAAACATATATATATATATATATATATAAAGCGCTCATAGTCCTAGATAATGGTGAAGAATGGTGAAAAACATTATTGAAAAACACAAAGCTCCAAAGCTATTTATTAAAGCTATTTATTAAATACTAGTTTGTCAATCATTTACGAAGCTTTGTTATGAGAAAAAATATCTAATTAATGTACATAAGAAACTCCTGAAAATCATAGAGCATTATTTGATCCAACCTTACAGTTCTAGAAATCCAATACCTATTCAGCGAGTCGAAAACGAGTCGAATTGATGAAAATCAAATATTAAAAGACGTAATTTCGATTCGATTGCGATTTTATTCCTATGATCGTGATTGTGATATTTTGTGATGGTAATTGATTGCATTTGATGAGCTTTTTCCTTTTTATTATTATGTGATTGGGATGAAATTCAGTAAGTGCAAATGTAGTTCAAATTTTTAATATTTCTTGCAACTAGTTTCCGAACTATTTCATTTATTGACAAATAATGAGTTTTTGTTTTTTTTATTATTCCGATCTTTATGAAGAGGAAATAAGTTAATATTAATAATTTATTTATAAATTATCGGATTTAATAATGAGAATTTCTTATAAATTTAATTTTTTTGTGTTTGCAATCTGTGATTTTATGATTTTAAGCAGGAAGTGGATTTTTTATTAAATTTCAAGTGTTTTTCCGGATAACAATTAAAAGAGCAAGTAATAATGATTAAAATACTACTCTTCTTTTTATTTTATGTAACATGACTGTAGAACATAAGCATGTACGACACTCGTAGTGCAGTTTATACTCGTACTTAACAGACATTTATACACGTCAATTATACAATACACTTCGCAGTATTTATTTACGCGAAATATCGCTTCATACCGCGTCCTCCGCACGTTTTTGTCAATGTGAAAAATTACAAATTGGCAGGAGCAGTTCAGTACAATAACGTGCCTACATACTTTCATACATTTTTGATTCCGCCACTAAGGTGCCAATGTCGGCGCTCAATGTTATTACCTATAAAGTTGATTTCGGAATTTCCAATATCGATGAACGTGTACGCAGTGATAAACGGGGATTTTCAACGACAGACACCATAACACGCTCGACATTTTCATCCGTGGCTACCAATGGTGTAGGTCCTGGCCTGGGCCTATTTAATGTTGATCCTGTAGCTCTGAACCTTGCTACCCATGACTGAATGAGGTTGATCGATGGTCCATCACGTAGTCGACGAATACTGTAACGATTATTAAATCGACGGCGTGCTACAGACAGCGAAAATCCACTCGAAATGTACGCCTCGACGGCAAAAGCGCGGTGCTCTCCACTCCACTGTTCCATGGCTACTAAAACATCCGCACCGCTTGCGCTTCTAACGACGTCACCCGCGCCCCTCTTATGTGTTGCGTTCAGAAACTATGTTTTTTCAAACTTTGAAATCTGCCACTGGACATCCTATACATATGAAAGACGAGGAAATGGTCATTTAACCGCTCTTTTCCTCTTTCAAATTAATGTATAATTGTTCGGAATGAATTCTTTAAACTTGCCCCTCTTTTGCGATTTTGGCGAAGAATGAATTGCAAAAAACTGATATTTAAGAAAGAAATATATGAAACCAATAAAAGGGGATCGAGGTAAATTATAGACGTAGGTTTGATCTATTTTCTAAAACAAACTCTACATATTACACACGCCGACATTTTAGAATAAACTTGGCAAAAAATATGGCTACTCGTCAAAAATGCTTACGTGCTCTTGATACACATCTACATGGCTTCTTGATTTTTTTGGCATTAAAATAAAAATTTGAAAACTCATTATTGCATAAATAGACACGTCACTCGGAAGGTAAATACGATTCTATCGATACATCAATTGTTCAAATAGCAATATTCGTTCCTGATTAAATAGTAACATCTGGGCACACTTACATACATACATACGTGCATAAATACATACCTACTTACATAGACTGAGAAACTATACACTCCTCAACATGCGGCAGCCAGTAACATAAATACTTAAATGTAATCTCTAGAAAACTTCCTGAGTAAAATTAACAAAACCCCTCTTTTCCACGCATATCATTGGCCATTTTTATTTCAAAGATTGTTTAGCATTTTTTATTTTTGATTGTAAAATATATTTCAACTTGCCTGCAATAAAACAGAAACGGCACAGCGCCGACATTGGCACCTTAGTGGCGGAATCAAAAATGTATGAAAGTATGTAGACACGTTATTGTTCTGAACTGCTCCTGCCAATTTGTAATTTTTCACGTTGACAAAAACGTGCGGAGGACGCGGTATGAAGCGATATTCCGCGTAAATAAATACTGCGAAGTGTATCGTATAATTGACGTGTATAAATGTCTGTTAAGTACGAGTATAAACTGCACTACGAGTGTCGTACACGCTTATGTTCTACAGTCATGTTACATAAAATATAAAGAAGAGTAGTATTTTAATCATTATTACTTGCTCTTTTAATTGGTATCCGGAAAAACATTTGAATTTTAATAAAAAAATCCACTTCCTGCTTCTAAAATTCAAATAAAATATTTTTGTAAAGCAGTAGAAACTATGAAATAAAATATTTCAATGCAGTTTAATATAAAAAAATACAAATATAAAATGTCTACTGCAGAGTGTCTAAAAAATGGCTGCAACGAACAAAATGTAAGTAAAGTAATTGTTGTTATAAGTTTCGGTAGTTTTTCGTTTTGCCATAAATAGATGTTAATGTGGTATTAATTGAGTTAGTACATTAATGCTCTTTTTAAATTTTTCTTCCGTTCTGAACTATCTAGCAAAAAAATAATTAATTTTCATACGTAAGAAAGAATTGAAAAAGCTTTCACGATATTATTAACTTCTAAAAATGTATAATATGAATATTTGTAATGTTTCATTCTCAAAATTGTGTATTCCAATCTTCGTATTGGACTTAATTTTTATGTCTGCGCTGAAAATATAAAAGATACAAAAATTTGCTTATAAAATTTCCAACTTATATGTCGGATGGGTTCTTGTAGATCAATAAGATGAGTAAAAATTTACTTTTTCTTTTTTTATTTCTTTTCCTTTTGACGTACCGTACCATTCAAAAAAAAATTATTTATACATCAAAATAAATGTATGCAGAATGAGACCTGAGCAAAGCTGCTTGGAAATCAGTACGTGCAATTCTCAGTCGAGGTAAATTGACCTTCTTAACAATATAATCGTACGAAAATTTTTTCATTGGGAAGTAAAATTAAAAAGTAAAAACAAAGTAGCAAATTCACTTCAACGTAGCATAAATCGGTGCGCCATTGCTACACCTTAGTCGTATATTGGGACATAAACACAATCCACCTTTACGACTTTGGACTTGACCGGTGTAAAGCATTTACAATGTATCGGAGTGAAATACAAGACTGAGTGATACAGGAGTGGGAGGCAATAAACGACTAAGTAAAAAGCTTTACTTCACAGATAAATTGATATTAGTTTTGAGACAAAAAGGAATCTTAGACGTATAGTTGTCGTTCCATTTGAATTGTTATCCTTATACATAGATACAGATAAAGTTTTGATTTTACCCTCGTAGCCATATGGCTGAGCAAACCGTGACAATGTATAAAACCATGTGATTTACATTTTTTTTTTAATTTCTCTTTACCACGTATGAACTTCCATCAAATTTATCAAAACTAATAGTCTATGTTGTAACACCGATACACATACAATCACCGAAACTATCAAAACGATCAAATAACACCGGTATACACACATCCCCCATAATTATCGAAATAGCAGTATGACAAAAACGTGCGGAGATTGCCTAGATTTAAAAATCTAATATTAATAGAAAATATATTTTACTTTTGATGCATAGATAGGTTATCGAAATTTATAAAATAATATATTTTGTGAAGTATCTATAGCACCTTTTCTCTTTAGTCTGACGATTGTTATATTTCTACTACATATGATTTTTACAGTTTTATAATAAATTTACGAATAACAAATTTTTGGATAGTTTACTCTACGTATGTGTGATCAATTTAAATTTTATTTTATTTCTTATATTCTTTCACTTTTCTGTTATTGGACATAAAATCACAGACTGCAAACATAAAAAAATAAATTTATAAGAAATTCTCATTATTAAATCCGATAAATTATAAATAAATTATTTATATTAACTTATTTCCTCTTCATAAAGATCGGAATAATAAAAAAAACAAAAACTCATTATTTGTCAATAAATGAAATAGTTCGGAAACTAGTTGCAAGAAATATTAAAAATTTAAACTACATTTGCACTTACTGAATTTCCTCCCAATCACATAATAATAAAAAGGAAAAAGCTCATCAAATACAATCAATTACCATCACAAAATATCACAATCACGATCATTGGAATCAAATCACAATCGAATCGAAATTACGTCTTATAATATTTGATTTTCATCAATTCGACTCGTTTTCGACTCGCTGAATAGGTATTGGATTTCTAGAACTGTAAGGTTGGATCAAATAATGCTCTATGACTTTCAGGAGTTTCTTTTATACATTAATTAGATATTTCTTCTCATAACAAAGCTTCGTAAATGATTGACAAACTAGTATTTAATAAATAGTTTAATAAATAGCTTTGGAGCTTTGTGTTTCTCAATAATGTTTTTCACCATTCTTCACCATTATCTAGGACTATGAGAGCTATCGTGTGTCAATACTTCTAGACTCTTCCTTAATCGCCCCTTGAAGAAAATGAAGGAGAAACATTGTTGTCCAGCGACAATCAATGTGAATCCTTAACCAGGTATTATCTAATAACCAAGAAAGAAAGAATATTTATTCGTTTGTAATAAAAATGAGCTACAATGTATGTATTTAAAATTTTTATATTATTAAAATAGGTATTATAAAAAAAATTATTTAGTCTTTATAAAAGTATGATATGAGTTTGCAAACATTGTATTAATAATGAATATGCCTGGAATGTGTGCGAGAGCTATAAATTTACAACTAGCTTTTACTTTCTTTAGCTAGTATGGGGACACATACTCGCTAAGGAATACACATCTAGAACTCACATAGATAGGTACTATTGCCTTAAATATTATTAAGTATCATAGCTGTGGATAAAAATTGTTTTTTCAGATTATTTTATAAACCATGTAGTTTATTTTTTCATTCAATATACAATTACGATATAATAACACTTTACATAAAAAATAATTTTTTATTAAAATAATAACTTCCCAATTTACACTATATTATAGGTTCCATAATAAAGGTTATTTTGTTATGAGATTTTGTGTCTCATATTTCGTACGTAACTTTTGGCATACAGATTTTGTTTAGGTTTTTAATAAAATTGTATTTTAAGTTGAAATTTACAATAATGAAACTTTATACCAAATCGCTTAAAAGTAAATCGTCATCCTCCACTTGCTTATGAATTTTTTTTATAAATTAAAAAAGAAATCAATGCGATGAAAGAAAACGAAGATAAATTCCTGGATATAACATTTATTTGATATGACATTTTGAAACAAAAATACTTGTTTTGCTTTATTTTTTTTTTCATTTATGTGAGATGTTAAATTATATTTGTATACTTGTGTCATAGTTCAACAAGACTTAATCATTCAGATATGAAAGAAAAAAAATTCCTTCCTTCCTTTTGCTGGAGCAAAATTTTAATAATATAATATTAGTCTGTGAACAAGCTATACTTGCATAGTTAAGAGAAAATGATTTTACCTTAAAAAAGTTTCGTTAATATTTTCGAGATTGTGAAAAAGTACCTTTCCCGTTACCATGATATATTTTATGGAAATTATCTTCGTGCATTATTTTATTTACAATAAAATAATGCACGAAGATAATTTCCATAAAATTTATTTGTAAATAAAATAATGCAAGATATATGTTCCAAATCCCAAACTGTATAAGTAACAAATACATACTCCGAGATTTGAACCTAACAACTGTGAAACAGGAAATAGCCACCAGAAGTCTTAAATACCAGACCAAGCTATCTAAACATGTGAATGTGCTGGCTTCCAAACTATCAGGAGATGGCAGTGTTAAACACTCACGACTAAGAAGGAACAGTATTCCAACCCTACATAGCAGATTTCTAAACCCAAAGTGACAGAGATCGATGGATTCTCCTCACAGCTAAATTACATACGCAGACTGTAGTCACCAATAATAACAGCTAAATGTGAAAAACAGATTGCTGTGCTAAGCAGAATACAAAAAAAAAAAATTTTATTGTAAGTGTAGATGTGAATTTTAGTATGTTACGACCCATCAATCCAATTTTAAAGCAGGCCAATTGAATTGATATATCCCATTGGATTTAATATATATTTTGTTTTAGTCTTTATTATTGCAATGCCAAACCATTCTTACATATTTTTATTTTGAATTAAATAGCGAGAACAGAAAGAGTAGTTTACTCCTAATGTATTTATCCTAATAATTTAAATATAATATTTGTTAACCGACTTTAGACACGGAGGAATTTCTCAATGCGACAGTATTCTGTTTTTGTATGTTACCTCATATCTCTAGCATTGATGAACCAATATGGTTGATTTTTTTTCACTTGGAATGGTATGTATTATATTCCCATTATGGTCATGAAAATTTTATTAGAATCTGACTATAGAAATTAAAGAAACACTTACAGTATTCTTCAAAACTGAACAGCACAAATGGTGTGATAGAATTTGGATGATAGAGGCCTAACAATAATTAATTGGGTTAGTAAGAAAGTATTGATCGATATAACTGCAAACAATTTTAAAAAAAAATATAGTTCATTGTTAGTTACTCTTGCTCATAATGAACACCATTATCATCTGTAATCCATTGCCAATATTCAAGTAAAAGATGGATTTTTTTCTGCATAAAATCTTCAGGGCTGTGACTCAAAAAACTTGTTAAAGAAATCTAACAACTCTGTTCTTTCATCAAACGTATTATTATGAATGTAATTATTTAAAGACGGGAATAAATATTGAATATATTTGGCGCTAATTTTGTAGAAATTCATTTTTCACAATTAAATGAAACTACGTGATGTAGTATTATTTCTACTTTCTTTAAGTTCTTTACCACGACCTAGGTTTTGTTGTATTATAACAGTCCAGTTGTATTACAAAATCCCTGAAGATGTTGAAGATGTTGTAATACAACGAAACCTAGGTCGTGATAAAGAACTTAAAGAAAGTAGAAATACTACATCACGTAATTTCATTTAATTGTGAACGGGAATAAATAAAAATGTGTTGGTGCTAATTCAGGAAAATAAGGTAAATGTGGTAGTATCTCCCAATAAAAATCCAGTAACTTCGGCAGGGAATTTTTCTTTCGATTTTAGCTACGTACGTGTTATCATGAAGAAAATACACATTTGAGTATTCTTTAGGTTGGTTTTGTATTTCTGTGCGAAGTCGGTCAATATTGTTTTCAATATATTTTTGAATCTACTGTGGTATTTTCTGATAGTAGTTTCCATTACGAAATGTATTTTATGAAACAAATAACAAAACTTTCATTTCATTAAAATTCAGTTTTCAAAGTCATTATCGGCTCTTTGTATGAGCTTGGCCATTGATGCTTTCGCGTATGGTTAACGTAAGGAATCCACTATTCGTCCCCGGTTAACAATTGTTCTAGCCAAATTTGAGTGCATCCAAGATTCACACAGGTAGTTATATTGTCACGTTGGTCTAACGGAGCGGTATGTGCATCCTAGCTTACACACTTTACTTAGTTGATGCAAGTATTCCAATATCTGAATATGACTGCAACTAAGCTCTGCTAGGTAATGTCAAGTAAGACGGGGATCACCTTCAATTAATTCTTTGAAAATTGTATGCCAACTTCCACCCGTCATCCAGTACATAGGAAACCTTTTAAATAAAAATTCCCATTCCCGAACCTATGGAACCAACATTTTACAATTACATCAAATACCGTATGTTCATATTCTGCATTATGTTTATTTTGAGCAGCTACAAGTGCTGGGTGATCTAAATGAAACTCATAAAAAAGACAATGACGTATATGCTCTATTGTCACTTCCATGTTCTGGTAAATACTGAAACAGTCCGTAGCAATTGAGACATATTTATGTTGTTTACTCTCACCACTTAATATTCTTGTACTCAAGATAATTCCACCGCTTTCTAGAAAAAGTAAAAACTCTGAAAAACCCTTATTATTTTCCTGCCAACCCAATAATACAACAAAACGAAGTTCGATATAAATTTGTTCTTTAGCAAAATCGGGATAATGATGGAGCCGGGAGGTGGTGAT
This sequence comes from Druceiella hillmani, assembly GCA_039881145.1. Taxonomy (NCBI): domain Eukaryota; kingdom Metazoa; phylum Arthropoda; class Insecta; order Lepidoptera; family Hepialidae; genus Druceiella; species Druceiella hillmani. Next base: position 44,101,223 of record JAYKKI010000010.1, on the reverse strand, counting down.
ATTTCCTATCACCACCGTCCGTGACGAGGAGTAAACCCATTGTGTTTGAACTCGTTTGACTTGTCTAGATAGTAACATAATACATACATAACTAAATGTTGCATGAAACCACATTTTTAAACGGTTTTATTTAGTTTCACGTTTCGCGCGTTGTTTTTTCTTCAAATTTTATGACCAATTTTTCAACTACTTTTCTTAACCGATCCTTATGAAACTTTCCACACGTATTCCTTCCCCAAGATAGCATAATATTATGATTGATCAGTATTACCTTTGATCTCTTCATTCTGAAGTTGCAAGTTTACTGTATACCTAAACCGTATTCTGTGTTTAAATTAATATTCTCTGCTTATTAGAAATCTTTAACTAAGTATAGCTGAGATACCATGATGGAGTTTGGATGATAACTGCATGAAGCAATGACTACTGATCGGGGTAAACGTTATTTATATGTCAATATTATATATGTATATATATATATATATATATATATATATATATATGTGTGTGCGAGTGTGCATGCATGTATACATGTAGAGATATATGTGAATATATTTAGTTTCACTAAAATCCGCTAAGTTCTGTTCCGATTTCAATAAATAAGATATGACTGTTGATAAATTCATCGTAAGTTCCTAACTTTCTGAATAACATGGGATATCATGGGCAAAAAAGTAAAAAATAAAATTTTTTCACAAAAAGTTGAACCGACTTCAAATATCTATGGAGAATGATTGCCGAATTTAACGTTCGGAAACGATATTTTACCGTAAAAATGCCAACTAAATATTCGTATTTTTGTCATTTTATACCTTTCAATGTACTTGTGTGTTAGCATGCATTGTTTTAGACATCATTTTCTTTATTTCGGAATCAACTCAAAAAAAACATAAAGTTTTCCAGCTTTTGAGTTCGATCATTTATTGAAAAATCCGTGTTCTCTCCCAACACTTTTCCGCTAAGTTACGAAACTTTCTATACACTCAAACATAAGTGTTCGTATAATTGTCTAGAGATCTCAAATTAAATGCAATATTTCCTATTATTTAAGTTTATGCATATTCAAAGTGGGGAATTTGATTCATAAAGTTTTACCGCTCTTATATAATGAATGATACCTTAATATTTGCTCCTGAATAATACCTTAATGTTTGCTCCTTTAATATTCACATATCTATAATGGTAATTATTAATAGAACACATATACTAAAAACTGATTTCATGTACTCACTTTTTTCACCTTTTTACATTACATTTATACATTACTAAAATTAAAAACCAATTCGAGGTACTAATAAATTCATGAAATTGCTAATAAGATGTAAACAACTAAGTTTACTGGATAAATTGCCGCAATATTTCAATCCATAATGTGAAACAACATTTATCAGCACAGGCCGAGACACCTATATCTGACAAACTTTAAATTAACTTACTAAGTTATTGAAAAGTTATTATTCACTTTGTACTGAGCGAGGAAAAATCCAATATGAAATTTAATACAGCTGGTGCTTTACGGGAAGTTGTAATACAAAATATGATCTCAACTACTTTATTATCGGTAGTACGTCACTGAGAGTGTTATATGAAGTAATGTTTTACATATTCTGCAAATTAATAATATGCCAATAAATGGAATTTGTTAGCACAAGAGATATTTTGTTTGTATACCTCTGAATGCATATTTGTGAACTAACTGGAAGCATGTGAAAACTAAAAACAAGAATCTGGTTTGATGACGAAATTCCGATTATATTTCGTAAACGAGCTAGCCGATTTAATAAAAATTCAACATTGAACGTGGATTTTGTACAATGTCTCTGGATAAAGAAGGCGCCAATCAATCTTTATATCCGGGTTTGCATTTCGCTTACATTCATTGAATCAATTAAACATAAATTCGGTTTTTACAATAAGTTATTTACTCCAAGGGAATAAATAATTTATGATGCTTTAGACGAATTCCGTTGTTTGTATTTCATATATATTTAATAAGTGTGGCATAGTTAACCTTCAAAATGAAAAATATTCGAAGTTATTTTAAAATCAATAAAAACAAATTTGTACTTGCCGGAATAATATTAATAATTGATATAGGAGACGCCAAGTAGTTTGCATGGGTACCGTATTCAAAGTCGAGGTTGGCCCAAAATTGTAGCGTCATGGACTGGAGTAAGGTTTTATATAAAAAAATTCAGTAATTCTAAAATAGACAAAGTCAATATCTCTTTATTTGGTGAGAAACAAAGTTGAAAGTGCTCAGAAGATATGGAAAGCGTTAAGTAAACGTATCTTTTGAGGAAATTACGCCTTACGGTACGAGGAGTGTGAGATTTGGTATACTCAAAGTTTACATGCAGAAGGAGAACCGGAAGCTACAATTTGTTTATAATATGTGTTATAAATACATTAAATTATGTTTTACAAATATATTAAAAGATTAATTGTATACGTTTAACAATAAACGATTATTCTTTTAAGTTCATACCATCAATGTCAAACACTTAATAGTCTGTGGTCAAACAGTCTCACAGAGTAGAGATTGTCGCCAAAGACTTACAATGTCAGATTGACTGAATAAGTTTCGAGTTGTTAATTTTGTGTGATTTCAAATGTTCATTTTTCAAGAGAGTATAGGTTAAGGCAAAAAAGCGTTTATTTCATATTTTGTGTTATAGATATCTTTGTTAGAATAAATATGGAAACAAGCTGGAATTGTTTTTTTTAATGTTTCTAACATTAAATTTTAAATTCCATAGGTATTGCAGGGAATAAAGGTAAATAATATATGTTAATAACGTATTTGTACACGTTCCCAGCTGAGGTAACAGAACAAAATTCAAAAAAATTACATGCAATGTTTATAGAGGTATACACTTTGATTCGTAATATTTGGTTATGGAGGTAAACTCTTTGATTTGTATTTACTAAAACATTGGATTACGACTTGTAGATATTTGAATTGCGACTGACGTGGTACTGATAAACTGCATTGCATCGTCCTGATCTCAATTCAAATATTCGTCTAAGATTTATAAGGAGTGAGAAATACTGAGGCGGAGCTGGGAGCGGAGTTTGCTTATCGGTTTGAGAACAGAACTCTTTATATCCTCCATTTTAAACGACGATGTAAGTAAACTATTTGCTAACATCTTTAAAATTTCAGGTGACCTTTTAGGAGAAGAATCTTAGATAGAATTAGAGGTAAACGTTTTATGATCGAATAAAAGTTAATAAGTAGAGCAGTAGTTTATTGAATGTATAACAGTGTTGTTTGCTAGCATTTCGGTGGAAATATATCAAGACATTTTGTCTCAAATTTCAACAATATAACTGAATTTTTTTTATTTCTTGAGGGTGGAATGGCTATATCCTAAAGTGCCTCGAGTTGCGGATGGTGTAGCGAAGTCCGTAACTATGTAACTAAAAAAATTCTTGAAAAATTATTTTTTAAAGTTTGTTCTCTGATCGATGGGAATTGCTTTGGGGGTACCAAATAATGACAAAAAAAATATTAAGCACTCACTGATTGCCCAAAACTGTTGTGTCAAGGAGTGGAGTAGGGTTTTGTATAAAAAATCGAGTATCTCTAAAATTGACAAAGCCATTATCTCTTAATTTGGTAAGAAACAAAGTTGAAAGTGCTCAGAAGATATGAAAAGCATTAAGTAAATATACCTTTCGAAGAAATTATGCATCACGGTGAAAGATCTTTTATGTTTTGACTCTTTTACGTCCTTTTATTTTGAAGTTCGTACGGAGTGAGTTTTTTTGCTAATAGCTCTCTGAATGCACAACAACACATCAACCGATACCTTATTCTTTATGAATCATCAGTACTACTTGTCATAGGAGTCATTTCTGTATTCATGGGAGATTCATGGAACATATCAAGCGGGCGAAGTAGACGCTTATCTGACTCAGCTCAGGATTTGCCGTTTAGATTGGTTAGCAAGGAGTTCCAACCTCAATCGTATTGAGCATCTGTAGGACATTCTAAAACAAACTATTAGAGACATATATCAATACACCACAGAATACCCGAGAGCTAAAAACAGTTATTAAATAAAAATCCCCGAAAAAACAATTAAGAACCTCATTCATGGGATGTCACAAAGTTCTTTCGGTAAAGGAAGACCAAATCGTCGATATTCATTTTATTTTTTCTTTTCTTTTGAAAAATTTGTTAATTAAAAGATACTGCTAGTTCAAGACTTCTTTTTCTTTTTTTGAAACGAGTAATTTGAAAACAATATAAAAAAACTAATTATGAAAGTCTAATTTACAAGCTAATAGTTGTTTTATTTTTAGTAAATAATATTTATTTCATTTTGTTTTTTAATTTAAAATTACATATTTCAGTACGGAGCTTTACGTCTTTATTTAAAACTTTAATGCTTCCTTAACACTCTCATAATAAAACTCATTGGGAATATATTTAAGAAACACATAGTTTTACACAGTCTTGGATATAAAATAATTTAAATACAGCGGTCGATAAATTTATGTATATGAATTTTCTTACCATATTTAAATGGTAGGAAAAATTAAAATATGAACAAATATATTATAGCAAGCATAAATAAATAAGGATGAAAAAGACGTTGGAAGTTATATAAGATTTAATCCTGTACATATTTATGGAAATTGGAGTAATTTTAACCCGAAACTAAAACAATTAAATAAATATTTAATCGTTTAACATCTTTAAGTTAGCAACATAAATACTTTTATTTCACAACTCGTATTAAGATTATTTAAAGAAAATATTATTTTGTAACATAATAATCCAGACGAGTATTACGAAGTAAAATAAACGTAAATATTTAATTATATAATGGAATTAACAAACGTCATATACTTTCAATAATTTATGATTTAGTGAGGAATTGCTTCTATTTGAAATGTAATTGCGCTGTATAAAGTTACTTAGAATATAAAAAACGAAAAGTTAAATACTAATAAAATTGTAATTATTTAAGTGAAATGGATATATTTATGTAATATATTTATTACACGTTTATTAACATGGATTATTTCCATTCTACCCGGAGGTAAATGGATACAAAATATCTCCGAAACGTTATTATGTTCCTAAAAAAGTTTCTATATCTGATTGATTCACACAATATTCCATATTTTCAAGGTAATTAATATGCAAGTAGATACACGCCTAGTCTGAGAAGCTGGGTCGAATGAATTAATTTCATGCAGCATGAATCTCATGGAATACCCAAACGTAAACGATATATTTGTTGTTTAAAAATTATATTTAATTTAATTCCTAGTCTTATCGGATTGTCGGCTTACGTACTCAATGATAATCTTACTCTATATTTGCAATAGATAAACTAATATGATTTTCGGCACGATATTGATAACTTACAGATTACCAAAGTATAACATATAATAGATGATGAAGTGGGTAATAATTGGATGAAAAATTATTAAAACACAAGTTCGCTGGCAAGAAAAACCAAAATAAAATTCACATTAAACGAACTTTGCGTAAAATAAATACATATGTAGATATATATATATACATATATATATATATATATATATATATATATATAAAAGCAGTAGTAATATAAATTTAAAGACTAAATATTTTTTTAAATATTTCAGGGACTACAAATAAGAATAATAAAATACCTGATACAACTTTAACAATTTTAAGACTAAAGAAAAATAGGTCGACTAAATAACGATAACGTTATGATTAACCCTCAATTGAATAAACCAAAAATATTATGGGAACAAAATCGTGCACAAAATGCTCATGTTTTTATAATACTTCTCACAAAGTCAGAAACAAATACGAATTAGGTACACCAGATGTATGTAAGGTTTATATACATTTTTAGTTTAAAAATGCAGAGTGCCGCATCTCATCAGACTCCAAGATATGGAAGTTTACCATATCCAGGATAACGAATGTAAAACAAAGAAAATAAGTCAATATTTAGGTACTTGAGGACTTGAAGAAACTGGTAGTAATAAAAAAAATCGAAAGTACCCTTAAATTTAAATAAATGTTAAATTAATGTTTACATAACTTCCTTTTTATTCATAAATAGTCTGAGTACTTTATACTTTTTTACAACATCTAAAGGGGATCAAAATGATTCGTTATTCATTAAATAAAATTTTGTCTGTTTTTATATTTTCTTAATGGTAATTTTAAATACTTCATATAATATATATACTTCATAAAATTATTGAAAATTGGCGCTTTTGACTTTACGTCATTTTGTGAATTTTAGACATTGTTTTAATTTCTGGCTTCTAACTTTTGGCAATAATTCAGACTTATACTTGATTTTGAAATTTTTAAATGCAATGTCTAATTATTTACACAGGTTTCCATGATGATGTTTATTTTGCTATTAACCTCTGCCTGTGCTTCCTAGAAGTTATAGTTATTGACATTTTATGTATTTCAATTTTTCATAACCCTAAATTAAGATTTCTATTACAATGAAGTTTAGTCTCGATATAATCCGAACTCGAATAATATCATTAATAGTGTTGAATAGTGTTGAAATATCATTAATAGTGTTGAATAGTGTTGAAATATCATCAATTACATGACTGAAAATGCCCAATCCAGTTGATCCTTCTTACAGTGGAATTTCACTACTTTTTATCGAATTCTTTCAATATCATACACCTGAACAAATAAACATATATGTGTGTTGATATTAAATTTCAGTCTGGTTTTTAGTATTTTTTGTGGATTTTAACACTTATAATAGTATTACCAATTGATGGACTCAATTTTTTAGAAAACACTTTGAAAAGTATAGATTCATGAGCGTAGCGCTCATGAATATATACTTTTCAAGCATCTTTACCTTGACTAACGCAATTTAAGCTTGGCCACTCGTCGTTGAAGAACGGTTCTAATTCATAGTTATACCGTGAAATCATACCTCTCCTGTATAAGGGATACAGTTTTAACGTAAGTTCCATCATTCGGCTAAGCAGGTATTTAACGAATCACCAATCATTCGATTCAAGTCAATCATTCGATTCAAAGTGCTCGTCCACGACGGTCGGTCGTTAGTTTATAATATCACCAGTATAATCTCTAAAGAATTTTAAAATAGTTTATCTTTTAAAAATCCTATTTTCAAGATTCGCATAACAAACTGGCGGCAATGTAAAGGAATCAGTAAGGATTTTCAGTTCCCCAACGGTCTAATAATCAGTTATAATTCCGTAAAACCACAGTGAATTACTAAATCGTGAAGTATTCTGCTATAACTCTATACTATTTTATTCTATGTCCTAACTCTTAAATATGTATTTGTTTCTTGAAAACAATACGGTGTTTTATTTACTACATCTACCATGAAAACTAACGGCATAAGACTGTCACCATCGACCACTAATCGAATCTCCGAATATTTCTGCGCACCTTATTTTTTGAATATCTGCGCAATGTGCATCCAGTAATATCACGAACAAACTATGTAATGGTTTTGAAAATAAATGTAATCATTCTGATCCTATATCTTATTAATATATGTTTACAGTTTCTTTAGACTGCTTGTGTAAAACTTCAGCAAACCTCTCAAAATTTTCGACCTTTAAAACGGAAGTGTCATTTTAAATCTATACATAAGTTAATTAATTTCATACGGACGCTAAATTTGTTATATATATATCATCTCCCAATACGGCTGGTCACCGAGGGAGAGATCGACCAAAACCCTCCAAAGAAAAACAAAGAAAGGAAAAAGAAAAACATCTTCAATATTTGTACCTATAATGTAAAATCATTATCTACCGAACCTAAACTAATTGAGCTTAAAACAGTACTACAAGACATTAACCACGACATACTAGGATTAAGTGAAGTTCGCCAGCTGGGTGAAAAAATTATCGAAGATGCCGATTACATAATGTATCACCTGGGTCAAACCAAAGACCTGTATGGTGTGGGTTTCTTAGTTAAGAAAAAATATAAAGAAAATATAAAGAGATTTATTGGTATATCATAGAGAGTTTGTGCATTAGAAATAGAGTTGGAGAATACCCTCCTCGCAATAATACAAGTGTATGCACCTACCGAAAGTTCATCTCAAGATGAGATTGACAAATTTTACGGGGACTTAGAAAAAGTACACGACACTGTCTCCACGAAGTTTGTTATATCTATGGGCGACTACAACGCACAAATCGGTGTACCCAAGGTCCATGAACAGTCAGTTCTCGGTAAATACGGTCACGGTAGCAGGAGTATCCGCGGGAAAAGACTCCTCCAATGTGCACAAGAGTACAACATGCAAGTAATAAATACTGTGTACAAGCTAAAACCAAAGAACAGATGGACATGGATCTCTCCTGATAAAAATACAAAAAACGAAATCGATTATATTATGACCACAAAACCCAACTTATTTACAAACTACAAAGTACTAAAGTCATTCCACTTTGGTTCTGACCGTAGCCTCAATTCACTTGAAACCTGAAAGAAAATGCAGACGTGGTTTTTCGAACGCAAGAAATAAACTGAAAACAGTAAAAGATCAAGGCTATTGCCGCAAGATCGGAGACTCTATATTACAAAGTTTGAAATCTAATAAAATACCAAAAAAGAGTAGTATTCTATCCGCAGAGGCGTTAAAACTCGTGAAAGAGAGAAGTATACTACAAAACAAATTTAAACTAACCAAAACCGAGAAAAGAAAACTGAAAGATCTCTACAAAACTACCAATAAAGAAATAAAAAGATGCTACGATCACCATAGAATAAATACTATACAAAGACACCTTGAAAACTCTAGATCAGCTAAAAAAGCCTACAAAGAATTAAATACATCTAAAACATGGATTCCATCACTGCAGCCCGGCTCTACAAAAGTTATGTCTCGAGAGGAAATCATAAATACAGCCACGGAGTTTTATGCAAAACTGTATAGTCAACCAGACTCACAAAACCAAATTATTTCTGTTGACCAACACAATGAAGTTCTCCCAGTGACAGAGTTCACAGAGCCTGAAATTCTGATACAAATAAAGAAGCTTAAGGCAGAAAAAAGTCCAGGACCAGACGGGATCACAAAAGAATGCATCAAGTTTGCAAGGACTCTACTATCGACTCCTACTATGGAATAAAATATTACAAGAGGAAACTGTGCCACAGATATGGACGGAATCTGAGATTATCTTACTGTATAAGGAAGGCGACCCGGCTGACATAAGCAATTATCGTCCAATAAGCCTCATGTCTAGCCTATATAAGCTGTTCGCCTCCTGCTTGCTGAATAGAATGACCTCAGATATCGACGAACACCTGCCAATAGAACAAGCCGGTTTTAAAAGCGGTTTCAGTACAGTTGACCACATTCAAGTTGTTGATCAGGTGATAGAGTAATATCAAGAATTCCGTAGACCCTTATACGTAGCTTTTATAGACTATAAAAAAGCATTTGACTCTATATCACATAACAGCATCTAGGAAGCGCTGAGGCCACAGAACATAAACGAAAAATATATAAAAATACTGAAAAATATTTATGCGAACAGTAAAAGTAGAGTCAAACTACATAGAGTGGGAAGAAAAATTAATATAAATAGAGGCGTGAGACAAAGCGACCCAATCTCTCCAAAACTATTTATAGCTATCCTACAGTACATAATGAAGGACTTACCATGGTCTACGAAAGGCATCAGGGTAGAAGGTCAGTTTCTAAGCCACCTCCGATTTGCCGACGACATTATTCTTTTTTCAGAGTCTCCACACCAATTAAACAGTATGATGTTAGATCTCCAGCAGGCGAGCATTAAAGTTGGTTTGGAAATAAATCTAGACAAAACTAAAGTCACGACTAACTACCTCAAGACGCCCATAACTGTAATCGATATGCCAATTGGATATGCAGAAAAATACATCTACCTAGGGAAACAGATTTCCTTCAGCAAAGAAAGGAACACTGAAGAAGTTGACCGGAGAGTAGCAATCACCTGGAAAAAATACTGGGCTCATAAAGGCATATTCAAGTCGCACCTACCACTGCCTACCAAGAAGACAGTTATGGACTCGGAGACTCTACCGTGTCTCACCTACGGCTGCCAAACCTGGACGTTTGACCTTAAGACTAGTAGCAAAATCGAGACCACTCAGAGAAGAATGGAGAGAAGCTACTTAGGTATCAAATTAAAAGATAAAATAAGAAATAAAACCATCCGCAAAATAACGGGTTTAACAGATGCACTCACCTACTCTCTTCAAAGAAAATGGAGATGGGCGGGTCACGTAGCGAGGTACGCTGATAATAGGTGGACACAAAAAATCATCCAATGGACGGAACCACAAGGTACCAGAGCGAGAGGCAGACCCAATGCCAGATGGGCTGACGAGATCGTGGCTACAGCAGGTTGCGAGTGGCTCCAAACAGCCAAAGATAGAGACGAATGGCAAGCTTTGGAGGAGACTTTTCTTACCCTAAAGGGGTCCATATAAATTTAATAAATAATATAAAAATTTTATATAATAATTGTCAATGTAAATTATCATGAGCATTAATTAATTTTACAATTCTATTTTAATTTTTTTATACAATGTATACAAATGTCATCCTTCTTAATTAATGTTGTTATTTATTATTTATTGTTTTTTATTGCATGTTGCATGTATGTAACTTTTTGTATGGAATTTATTAAAGCTTTATTATTATTATTATTATATATGTATATATATATATATATATATATATTGTAAATGCCATTGCAGCAACCCAGAGACCTATCTATTGTTAACATAAACAAGTTGAAATTAGCTCTAACAAAGTGGCATAGTTTTTTTCTAAGCAACTTCCTCGAATATTAAATAAACATCTATTTAAGTTTTGGTGGTACTTATTTAACCCTTTCATGATACTGGTGGTTCTTATTTAAGTAATTTCACGAAACTAGCGAAACTAGCGTAACATTTCGCTAAATAACTGCCAAAACATTGCATCTGCATCCAGGTAAAAAAAATTTCTAAAATCAACTAATGGATAGCACTAATCGCGTGTTCGATAAAGAAGTTCAACGAGTGGTCACAGCTCCGGAATTCATAAAAAATCAATGCTGTGAACAAAAACTTTACACATATCTTTTATTAGGTATACTAAAGTGTTGTCAATTGTCAAGGAGTTTTACTCCCGCCTAAATATGTAGGTACTCTGATGTCACGTTAAATTCAGATGTCACGTTAAATTCTAACTCCAGTTTTGTCGGTATTGCAAGAATACTGGCCAGTTCATAATTAATTTTAAGATAAGATCCAATTCTAACTACTCCTATCAAAACTACTCCACAACATATCGCTTCGATAATTCAGTATAAAATCGAAATCCAACTACCAAATTCACAATGTATGCATTGTTCTCTCTTCAGTTAAAGAGGTTGGTACTCCTTTTAACGATTAAAGTTGTTCTGTTCTGATCAATTACTGCAGGAAATTCAAATCGAAACGATAATACTTCTTAATTCAGTGTGTCAGTATTACATAGTAGAAAACCGGATAAGCACAAACTTGCAATGGCATTATTTCTAATCCCACTATATTAACATTGCATAGTAACAATCAGCTAACCAGTCCCAAACTCATACTCGCAATCGCTTAATTTCTATTTCAATTGTATCAGTATCGTACGGTAATAAAGTGGGTAAGCAGTCCGAAAATTACACTTACGATGACATGCTTCCTCTCAAGCCCTCTGCTTTCATTGCATTTAATAAAGCAACCTTAAACATGATTTCATTTAAAAACTTCATACCTCTGTGTTTAAAAGTGTTACAAAATATTTAACTTATAACAAAGTAATCACTCTCAAAATGAAAACATATTTCACTCTCTTTCTTATAATGACCAATCAACATTCACCACCCCTTCTGACCGTCAAATAGAAAGTATAAGAAAAGAAAGAATATATAACCTAAACCAAGAAAGAATATCTGAAGCCTAAAATATTCCATTTGTTATAGACCCGTCTTCTTAGTTAACGGTGGCTTTTCAATTATTACAAAGCAAAATTTAAAGCCTCGACATATTTAGTAGTCCTATGATAACTCAAAGTCATATACTCATTATATTTTAATTAAATAATAAAGCTATATCTTACTAGTTTCGTGACATAGGTAAGTTAGAAGTACCATATGATGGAATTATGGATCATGACAAGCTCAAAGAAAAGAATGGAAATATCACTTACACAGCCTCTGTCTTAAAAATAAATATATCTGAAATAAAAATGCAATGTCAAGATCCATTATACACCACCCTCTCCTCGAAGCGAGAGAGTGATTAAATGTTCTGTTATTAATAATGAAATAAAAAAAGGCCTTATCTTTGAAAAAAATCTCATTGGATCATTGTTCATAGCGAACACTATATTGAAAGTCAAACCCAATAATTGTATCAATATGTCGTTAGTCGATATCACCGAATCACCTATTTCTTTTAAGTCTAACTTGAAATTTAATCTCTTACCCGTGGCTGATAATTTCCATGAAATTCAGAGGAAAATATTAGTATCTTTTACATAAATAATATTACTACTCACGACAACAATTATCATAAAACTCTTGAACTTCTACACTCACTCGCGAGTATCTCATTTAAATTGAGAAGAAATCAACTCTTTATACCAAATATGATTTAGTTATTCTGATGTCTTCCATCTCATTAATAACCAGCTACCCTACTAATTCGATGAAACATTAAACTAAAACGCTAATTTAGCTCCTATTCACGTATAGTCAAATCTTTCCCTAGAATGTCACAAAATTTCAAAATCATATCAATAAGATGCTAGAACAAGATATAATCAAACCATATGGTCCTCATCCATATGGGTTGTTCCTTTTTTTACGCAAAAAGGTTTCTTGTATAGGACATGCCATCACCGACGAAAATGACCTGACACAATCAAATTGAAAACTGTTTGAGAACTTCTTGTTTCTAAATGCCCTAAAGATATCACTTCCTTGACCTTATTTCATAATATCTTCATTTTATTCCCAACTTCAAAAATTGCCAAACCTTTAACAAATATTGCATGGACAAATATACATGGCAAATTTCTGTCTAGTCGTATCTAGTAATGGGCATGAGTGTAAAATGACACAAAGAAATTAAAAATAAATTATGGTGATTTTTTTAAATCCCTAGAGCTCGGGAATAACATTTACGTGAAATTAAAAAAGGAATTGTTTTGACGTTTATTTTTCGCCACTATTTTAACATTTTATTCTATGTATAGAAAGTAAGCCGAATTAATATTTTTATTAATATTTTTAATAATAATAAAAATATATTATTTATATTTTTTAATATTTTATTAATATTTTAAATTTAATATTATAAATTTTTATATTGAAATGATGTAACTTTTTAAAGTTAAAAAACAGTATTCATAATACAAATATTATTTGAACCGCAGTATAAAATACGAAAACAGTATTATATAAAACGCATTGGTTAGAAATATTTAACAATTAATAATATTAAAAAATGAAAGCAAGTGTCCGTTTACCTGCATTTGCTTTCGCTTCGTGACGCTTTCGTTCATTTGGAACTGTGTGATTTGTATCACGCTTGCTGATCTACACTGACTAATTATCCACAATACCTTTATTTCCATTTTCTAATATTTTGGATATAGTGTGATATTTCATTATGCGGTGCTTCAACTGTAACATGGCCATCGAACAAATGCGAGTAAGTTGTGTCTTCGTTGTCAAAACCTTTGGCCAAACCGTTTAATCGCTTTCCATTCAGGTATGGAAGTAAAGTTAAAATATATACACAGATACTTTCTTTACATTATTAATTTATCATTTCTGCAAATCCTGAGACATCCGAATTTTACCAAAAGCGTGTTTGGAACTCTAATTACACGTAACAAAAATGCAGACAGATAAGAGCGCCATTTTAGTTGTTATGTTTTGCTTGCATTTATTAGAGCAAATATTGTTTTTTTTATTATTTTTATATTAATATTTTTTTGTAATACAGACTGTTTACGTTTAAAGATTTATAAATAATTTGACGAACTGCATAAAATTTTTCAGTGATATTTATGGTATGTAGGAATATAAATATCAATACGTACAAATATATATACACACACACACACATGTATATAAATATATATATATATATATATATATATATATATATATATAGCTCATTGAGACTTTTTCTCATTTATTATGGATTTATAGATACTCAGGTTTAGAAAACAGTAAACATTTTTGATGCACTGTGAAATTATCCAACTAAGCAGAGGTCCATATAAAAATTGACCATATTCTTTGATTAGAAAATCGAACAACGGCTCACCTATAACAAATTGAAATACTTATTGACAACTACCGCCTTACATACTTACCCACATTTCACAAAATATTTTATATTGACCCGCGACGCATTCAGCTACGTAATAAGCTCCATTATTTTTCAAGGTGAAATCGGTAAGCATAGTCCGATAACCTTTGCATCTAGCATTTTAAATAAAAAGGAATGTAACTATGGTACGACAGAAAAATAATTGCTCGTGGTTTTCTTTGGCTATGCAATCTTCCGCCCCTACTTTAATAGTAAGAAATTCATCATTATTATCTATCACTGTCATTTAAAATGGCTTTTCAATTACACCCGTGTTAGTAGTAAGTACTAAAGATGAAGTCTTAAGATGGAAGAGCATTACCACAAAATTATTTATCATAAAGAAAAAATAAATAGCACTGCAGACGCACTTTCTCGATGTCTTGCAGCTCCCATAATCTCAGATCGAGGCATTCTACTGACTTACTTAATCTGTTCAATTCCTATAATGAAACATATTTTGATGTTGAATATTTCTTAGTTGACAATAAAATCTTCGGCTCTTATTTTAAATTTTTACAAAAGCTTTCTACAACTGCAAAATCTTATAAAAAAAGTAATCATTAAACACATTACTTATTGATGTACCTATAAAAGAATTAGCTATGTCAGATTTCTGATGTCGTTTTGACAGATATTTTTTAATAAAAATCGGTAACATCATTTTATATACAACAAAAAAACATGATTTTATACAAAAAAAAAATATCAGTAATGTCAAACATAAAAAGTCATTCGTAAAATAAATCAAACACACACGCAGATTACAGCCACTTCCACTGGATCATTTGCCAAATTTAAGGCGCCTCAAAGCGTACTTACTCCATTGTAAAATAATATTTAAAACCCCATATCAATGGAAACAAAGATAAATGACCTGGATACGTATATAGAACCATACTAGTATATAATACTAACTTCCTCAACAACACTAACTATTCTCGCCATGAACTCATTTTCAGAAATAGGCCAGATTATATTTATCAATAAAATCTAGATTATACTATATATAAAACTCCGTCACCAGTGCTTAAAATATTCTGAAAGTAAAGCTCTACAGAATATTATCAGATAAAAAAAATTTAAACGAGTATTACTCTAGTCCCATTAAATATAAAAGAGGTAATTATATATATATATTAAAAACCACGTACAATTAAGGAAACACATGTCCCTTGTATGAAAAGGTTGATATAAGATAAGTAAAATAAATGAAAATAACAATGTGTCTCTTTTAATCAACCGAAAACATATCAGACACGATTACAACCAAGGTAAATCAGCGCTAACAGAGTAGTTTTAAAAATAGTGACAAATAATTTAGAATATTTGATAATAATTTATTATTTTCTTTATATTTACAATTTTCAGAGTAAAAAGCCAAGCCATTCATCTATTATCTCAAAGTCCCTATCAGCTTGCTTCGAAGTTTAGATTTTATCCTGTTATGCCTCTACTATGTAAGGGATACAGCTAACCTGAAACCTATCATTCTGCTAAGTTGGCATCCCACATAATCACCAATTCTTACATGGCTCCCGACGCCGAACATCGCATTCAGTAGATTCTAAGCACCCATCCACTATAGTTTCCGTTAGTTAATAATATCATCAGCTCTATATTTTCCAAAATTTTGTAATTAAATTTATTTGTGTTAGATAAATTGAAAGTTTATAAATTAAACTTTTTGATAAATCACTCAAAAGCACTTTATCGTACACTTTTAGAGCTAAATGTGGACCAATTGTCTTCTTAAAGACACAATTTCGTCGGAAGAAACAATTTTTTTTAGACCTTTTAATCAATAAAGTGGTATAAAAACATCAATAAAGTGGTATCAGTTTCATTTACTAGAGAAATAAAATCCGTTAACTAAAGCCAGTGTCAGTTTTAGCATCAGTTTGACATTACGAGAATTGAAGATTCAGTGAAATTAATAATTCAATATTCGTTTTAGGCAAAAAAATCATATTATAAAAATGAATTGTCAAGTGATATAATCCTGGATGAGCTAGAATTGGTAAATTGTAACACAAAATAACCAACATTTCAGTTTACAGATTATAGCAAACCATTTATTTCATTATAACGTTATTTATTTTATTATAAACTGTAAAGTTTAGCTTTTATTACTTATTGTTACAATTCATCAGCTATAACTCAATTATTACGAAATCTAAATGGAACAAAATTTCGTTTACAGAGCACTTAAAGAAGTAATCAGTGTAAAGTAGTTTGGAATCCGGTACTATTATTTGTGGTTTGAATGGTATATCATATAATACAAGTACGTTCACGAGGAACGTTCTATCAACTTTTCGGTTCAAGATTTTGCTGTTTCTGCTCTCAGCTATTCCCTTCAGAGTTTATCAGGATACTATTTTTTTCCAGTTCAGTCGAGACCTTGCTCATATAGGTAATATACTCCGCTCACCCGCAATCGGGTATCTACATATCAGGAAAGAACGACTAGTTCAACTGGAATAGGCGGAATAAATCCATTTGACGTTCGAAGCTAAATAGGATCGGGGCGATTATTGGAATTCCAGAGGAGCGAGTGTGATATGGCCGAGCGCTATTGAGAAAACAATTGTGTGCTTTCTTTTTTTCACTTGTTGTTTATAATATGTTGAAAAATAAGCCCAAAAAGTTAATGTATAATTGTAATAAAACAACATTAGTTATTTCGGTTATATCAAGAATTACATAAAACAATTCTTTTATAATATCGAAACCTCTATATCTTATTATCGAAACCTACAATTTGTTTAATGTGAATTTTTAAACTTTTTATTTGTGTTATTTATATAACATTTTATAAACTATAATTTTAAATATATAATTATAAACTACAATGTAATGCTCATTATTATCGGGAAAAACTTACAAGTAACAAATACAAATTTTTCATTAGGAAAACATCAACGACCGTTACGGTCGTTGATGTCGAAACGTTTGTTAAAACTCGGCCCTAATTATTAACAATGGAAATTTAGTTTTGTCAAAATCTAATTGCAATTAACATTAGTTAAAATATATTAAAAGTAATCAGTGTTATCCTAAATTCACTTTAATACTGCGACTCAATAAAACTTTGTCTTAGCAAAGACTTTTTGAAAATTACAGAATGGTCAAATATATTATTAAAGATCATTTATATACAGAGGATAGAAAATTGCCTATGTAAATTAAAAAGACGAAATACATAAAAAACCTTAAGTTCTTCATAATGTTATATATATATCTCTTTTAGTAATTATATTCTTATCATTTATAAAACTTTGCGACTGGAAGAATTTTATGTGCAATGCGTATATTAAGTTTAAATTTAATTACAAGTTTAGGTTATAAATGAATAAAAGTTTAGCTATTATTGCGAAAGTGCGATTTCATTAATTTATACACGCACTGTTGAATTAGATTTACTTAAATACATGAATTCAACTTGAGAATATTGTGAAAGGACACTTTATTTTTATTTTCATGTTGTTTACTTATTTATAGTTATACTTATTAAAAATATCTATTCTGGTAATGTTTAATTTCTGGTTATTCAGAAATTATAATAAGTAAAAACGACCTATATAAATGATTTTATTTTATGTATTATGAAATATTATTGACAAATGTCCATTACTGCGTGTCACTGTTAATAAATTGATTAACACTACGTACGGACGTATGTATTACTTCCAAAAATTAAAAATATTTAATTTGTTCATATAAGAAATATTACAGTGGAAACATTTTAACAGGTCTGGAAATGTACTAGTTGCCTATTTTACTAATTTATTGCTTGAAAAATAAATATGGATGTTATAAAGCTTCGACTATATCCTAACATAACAATTTGCAGTAGAAATCGGCAATAATATTATTTAATGCTGCTCCTATTTATTAACAATTGTGTAACAGCTACATTAGTATATTTTACCATTAACCATCATAAATGTACAAAGTTTTCAAAAATCTACACTGAATGATGAAAATGATTTTATTTTTAATAAATGTGTTGTATTTAACAATGTCTCTATAACTATATTTATATATAAAAAAATGACAGTGTTATTTCTGTTTACTTGTCTTTCAAATACCTTCTAGATTAGACTCCAAAGAGAGAAAATTTGAAAATAAAAAATTCTGTAGTCTAGCAATTTTTACAAGCGGGAATGAGCAAATTTTTTTGTACTTAAAAAGCAGTTTATTATGTAATTACCAATCAGTCATAAGCAACCAAAGTTTCACAGTAGTTACAGATATCACACAACATTTTGTTATTTATGTTGTAGGCTGATTCTAATCGGTTCAATATAAAATTCCATCCGCACTACGCCTGCCATTTTGTAAACCATTCCATACCAACCATGGTTGTACCATATTATTGTATTGTTTTGATCTCTCAAGTAATATTCATCCATTTAAAATCTAATCTCGAAAAGTAAAACAGAACGACAGTTTTTCCTGTCTGTCTTTGGACGTCGATGAATATTACACAGCAAAGATTTATTTGAATTTTGAAAAAATGCTCTACTAAAATTCAAGGACAACGTATAGGTAATTGAAGCAAAATTTAATAACTTTTGCAAAATTTGTTAATCTACCATAGCACACTCGTTGATAAGTATACAACTGCTTGTAGCATAATATTACCTACACCAAGTCGACCATGTTCCGTTCCAGACTTTGATAATAAACTTTCCAGTTTTTTCATTGCTCAACTTCAGTAGCGACCTTTCGCTCCTTGAAGTCAGGTTTCTATTTATTACAAGTTTTCATAGCATTTAAAAAAATGATTTAGAGCCAGTGTAAAATGGATCTTTTTGAAATTACTTCTGCTGCTTACGAAATTTATTTGACTTTGTGTATTTAAGAGACGAATATTTGGGAACATTGCCATTTTATTGCGGGTTGTTGAATAAAAGTGGAATATTTTTCGGTTGTAAATTAGAGAACATTATGGAATACATATATTGCTATTCCATTTACTGTTCATTTTAATTCATGTAGGGGCCTTTATTTTAACGAATTTATACACTGTTACACTGATTCAGATTAACTTTTTAATACGTTTATCACTTTTGCCTATGAATGTATTAACTTAAAAAAACACTCAAAACGGAATAATTTCATAGTAAAGAAATAATACATTTTAGATATACTGTAACATTTTAAATTTTTATAAATAATTATAAAATCAGATCTTAAATATTTATATTAGGATATATAGTAACGTTACATAGAAGTTAGATCAGTAATCGACAAATATTTACAAAATGGTCTTTGAGAAATTCTTAGCACATTAATAAAATTACGTAAAACATTATCTTTATAATTAAAGAGTAAAATGAAAAAAAATAAAAAAAAATATATATATATATATATATATATATATATATATATATATATATATATATATATATTAAATAGACGACTCCTGAAATTAGGAAATACGTTTTTGATCAAATTTCGTGTAATCGGTTCTGCAGCCTAGCGATTTTATAGGAAATGGTAATGTGAAAGAATAGGCTACTGATTCGCATTGCAGTCCAGGCAGAATCGATGCTGGTCATTATTCATAAATTGTATTCGCAATTTTTCATTTTTTATCAATAAAAATACCATTGACATTGTAGTATTGCAATCGAATTCTATATTTTTTATGTCACTATAGAGTTTTGAATTATCATAGACATATGATTATTATAAATCATATGTCTATGATAATTCAAAACTCTATAGTGACATAAATAATATATTAATAAAAAATAGAAGAGAAAATGAATACTGCTTAAACGGTAAAGAATTTGCGTCTCTATTGATTATATTGAAATGACTTCCACTTAGATTAGTGCATAGAAACTATTACGCGTTCTCTTCTCGAGAAGTTCAATACGTGCCTAGTTAAATCCTTGTTTACACAATACATAATTTTCTTTCTCTGTCCGAAATTCACTCAGATAATATACATATATTTGTGTTACAGACTGCACTATAGCATTTATTGAAATTTAAGCACAATAAATTTATGATGAGATTTTATTTTTATCTCTTTCCCTTCCTTATCTTACATTAATTAAAAAATGTTGTAATGTTCTGTGAAGTTCTATACTTCAACACGGCGTTAGTGAACATATCAGTAGGTTCATACTGATGGGGCCGTGTATACGCAAGTTATATCAGAGACGCGGGAGGAGGCATACTATAAGCTTTCCAAAGGACTACACAACATATCCAATACGCGGGACAAATATCGTTGACGGATGGATGTATGCGCTTACTCAGTTTCCAATTGTTAATATGGTTGAAACAGAATGTATGTTTGAACTTCCAATACATGATTCTAACTATTTAAAAATACCACTTAAGGAATATGTAATTCGGTCATAAATAAATTTTTCGCGCGTGAAGTCGCAGTTAACAGCCAGTCTCTAGAAAAATATAAAAAAATGCGTTTGTATATGATTACACGCCCATAATTATCTAGTATTATTATTAATTATGTGGTATACAAATTTAGATTGTAATGACTAAATAAATAGTTTACTTAAATATCAATGGCGTATATATAATTCTAGTCATGATGTACTTAGATATATCTATTTATATAGAGACTATTTAACTTTTAGAATTTTGAACATGTTGTATTAAATTCTCTTATATAACAAACAAGTTTCTCAAAATTCTAAAAGCTAATAAGTTGGTCATATTTTAGACTCACAGTGAGTAAATGAGTAAGTCACGAAGGCCTCGCCTTATCTCAGAAGAAAAAAAAGAAACCTTATATCATTTAAAGGAAATCTACTTTTATGTAATCCATCTGCCTGTCATAGACATTTTTATTCGAATAGTAAGTTGCATCAATCCTCCAAATTTTTCTCAGAATTTAAATAAAGTAATACTAAATGTATTTTATAAAAAATCCACGATGTTTCCATACGTAGAAAAAGAATATTAATTTATATGTATTTTCATGTTTGCTAATAACAATATTTGTGTAAACATTTTGGAGGATGTAAACATGTGTAAAATTTGTTTTTTAAGTTCTATATGGTATGTGTGGTATAAATTGAATGACCAAGTTATAAGGATTTCATAATAATTTTTTTTTTAATTTCCAAATATATTATAGAATTTTGTCGGACCCTATAAGGTCCACAAAGTTACATTACTCTTCAGACCCTCTTTCCCCATAACTGTTAATTTAAACATGAAATAATAGCGTAAAAACCTATATTTTCATCACATCGTCATAATCACGAAAAATAATATTATTGTTTGGAAATAGACTAATAGAAATACTGTACTCTGTTAATCGTTTATCAGTAAATAATTGTGTGCTCACGTAATATTTGTTGTGAGTTCCACCCGTGCTTAACCGGTTTTGTTTATGTCTCTTCCTAAGCATCTGTTATAAAAATTAATTATATAAAAAGAAGCTATTAATATATGAACCATTTTGAAGTTATTTTCTTATATTTATGAATTTTCAGGATCCTTTTATTGATTAATACGTCACAAAAAAAAGGAAACCTGCTTGAAATAATAATGAGAAATATATTTTATTCCTTCATCCCGTGGTTGTAAAGTCAACAACCCTAATGTGATTGTAATATCAAAACACGATATTATTTCAATATCTACAGAAATTTTACAATGCAAAAAAATGTTTACAACACAAAAACAGATAAACTCATTTATAAATTTAAAAAAACTAAATTAAAGTTAAAACACGCATATACCGTAATAAGTCAGTATTTATAAATATTACTTGACAAAACCTCAGTTCTGAGTTATAACATTTAATGATATGGATTATTTGAATAATAAGAAATTTTTGAAACATATTGGCTAAAGTTATATACACTACTAATATATTAACATAACCTCAACTCTAAACCTAATCAATACAATCTTAACTTAAAAATAGTGGTGAAAATGAGAAGTTCAAATTGAATTACTAGTCGTCTTATAAAACGGAAGTTAATTTTCCTATTAAAATTTAAAGCTATTGGATTTAGACCCCGAACTGTGATTTATCAAAATTAATATTTGACTTTCTCCACGTAATATATTATGAAGACAAAAAGTTTATTCATTCAAAAAAATGTTTACAAATAAGCAAGTAAGTAACGGATATTGCGAAAAATTTGTAAACTTACAAGTACGAGTATCTGCGCCCTATTTTTTTTTCATTTTACTCGTTAATTATAAAGATAATGTTTTACGTAATTTTATTAATGTGCTAAGAATTTCTCAAAGACCATTTTGTAAATATTTGTCGATTACTGATCTAACTTCTATGTAACGTTACTATATATCCTAATATAAATATTTAAGATCTGATTTTATAATTATTTATAAAAATTTAAAATGTTACAGTATATCTAAAATGTATTATTTCTTTACTATGAAATTATTCCGTTTTGAGTGTTTTTTTAAGTTAATACATTCATAGGCAAAAGTGATAAACGTATTAAAAAGTTAATCTGAATCAGTGTAACAGTGTATAAATTCGTTAAAATAAAGGCCCCTACATGAATTAAAATGAACAGTAAATGGAATAGCAATATGTGTATTCCATAATGTTCTCTAATTTACAACCGAAAAATATTCCACTTTTATTCAACAACCCGCAATAAAATGGCAATGTTCCCAAATATTCGTCTCTTAAATACACAAAGTCAAATAAATTTCGTAAGCAGCAGAAGTAATTTCAAAAAGATCCATTTTACACTGGCTCTAAATCATTTTTTTAAATGCTATGAAAACTTGTAATAAATAGAAACCTGACTTCAAGGAGCGAAAGGTCGCTACTGAAGTTGAGCAATGAAAAAACTGGAAAGTTTATTATCAAAGTCTGGAACGGAACATGGTCGACTTGGTGTAGGTAATATTATGCTACAAGCAGTTGTATACTTATCAACGAGTGTGCTATGGTAGATTAACAAATTTTGCAAAAGTTATTAAATTTTGCTTCAATTACCTATACGTTGTCCTTGAATTTTAGTAGAGCATTTTTTCAAAATTCAAATAAATCTTTGCTGTGTAATATTCATCGACGTCCAAAGACAGACAGGAAAAACTGTCGTTCTGTTTTACTTTTCGAGATTAGATTTTAAATGGATGAATATTACTTGAGAGATCAAAACAATACAATAATATGGTACAACCATGGTTGGTATGGAATGGTTTACAAAATGCCAGGCGTAGTGCGGATGGAATTTTATATTGAACCGATTAGAATCAGCCTACAACATAAATAACAAAATGTTGTGTGATATCTGTAACTACTGTGAAACTTTGGTTGCTTATGACTGATTGGTAATTACATAATAAACTGCTTTTTAAGTACAAAAAAAATTTGCTCATTCCCGCTTGTAAAAATTGCTAGATTACAGAATTTTTTATTTTCAAATTTTCTCTGTCTGGAGTCTAATCTAGAAGGTATTTGAAAGACAAGTAAACAGAAATAACACTGTCATTTTTTTATATATAAATATAGTTATAGAGACATTGTTAAATACAACACATTTATTAAAAATAAAATCATTTTCATCATTCAGTGTAGATTTTTGAAAACTTTGTACATTTATGATGGTTAATGGTAAAATATACTAATGTAGCTGTTACACAATTGTTAATAAATAGGAGCAGCATTAAATAATATTATTGCCGATTTCTACTGCAAATTGTTATGTTAGGATATAGTCGAAGCTTTATAACATCCATATTTATTTTTCAAGCAATAAATTAGTAAAATAGGCAACTAGTACATATCCAGACCTGTTAAAATGTTTCCACTGTAATATTTCTTATATGAACAAATTAAATATTTTTAATTTTTGGAAGTAATACATACGTCCGTACGTAGTGTTAATCAATTTATTAACAGTGACACGCAGTAATGGACATTTGTCAATAATATTTCATAATACATAAAATAAAATCATTTATATAGGTCGTTTTTACTTATTATAATTTCTGAATAACCAGAAATTAAACATTACCAGAATAGATATTTTTAATGAGTATAACTATAAATAAGTAAACAACATGAAAATAAAAATAAAGTGTCCTTTCACAATATTCTCAAGTTGAATTCATGTATTTAAGTAAATCTAATTCAACAGTGCGTGTATAAATTAATGAAATCGCACTTTCGCAATAATAGCTAAACTTTTTTTCATTTATAACCTAAACTTGTAATTAAATTTAAACTTAATATACGCATTGCACATAAAATTCTTCCAGTCGCAAAGTTTTATAAATGATAAGAATATAATTACTAAAAGAGATATATATATAACATTATGAAGAACTTAAGGTTTTTTATGTATTTCGTCTTTTTAATTTCCATAGGCAATTTTCTATCCTCTGTATATAAATGATCTTTAATAATATATTTGACCATTCTGTAATTTTCAAAAAGTCTTTGCTAAGACAAAGTTTTATTGAGTCGCAGTATTAAAGTGAATTTAGGATAACACTGATTACTTTTAATATATTTTAACTAATGTTAATTGCAATTAGATTTTGACAAAACTAAATTTCCATTGTTAATAATTGGGCCGAGTTTTAACAAACGTTTCGACATCAACGACCGTAACGGTCGTTGATAGATAGGTTTCGATAATAAGATATAGAGGTTTCGATATTATAAAAGAATTGTTTTATGTAATTCTTGATATAACCGAAATAACTAATATTGTTGTTTTATTACAATTATCCATTAACTTTTTGGGCTTATTTTTCAACATATTATAAACAACAAGTGAAAAAAAGAAAGCACACAATTGTTTTCTCAATAACGCTCGACCATATCACACTCGCGCCTCTGGAATTCCAATAATCGCCCCGATCCTATTTAGCTTCGAACGTCAAATGGATTTATTCCGCCTATTCCAGTTGAACTAGTCGTTCTTTCCTGATATGTAGATACCCGATTGCGGGCGAGCGGAGTATTTCAAGTAGAATTTTAACAAGAACTCGATGCGTTGTGAGATTATTTAAGCATAGGTAAAGTGAATGAAAATCTCGGTAGCTTTATCTTACCATATATGTATATATCCCTAAATAAAGCTCATTTAGGGTTATCATCGGATTTTGATGCGGCTTTCAATAATACGTTCTTTAGAAGATATATAGGGTTTTCAAAGCAAAGCTCTTTTTTTAAGTATTATTTAGTCATTCGCAACACAGTATCAGAAAACGTTCACACGCTGGAACGCTATTTTCATGTTACTTAAAACGTATTTGAGTTCTACATTTCTGGAGATATTCACCTGTTTTGTACGAATTAAACAATATGGCAATAATGACATGTAGATGATTTAAATTCGATCGAATTAATTTAATTTCTCCATAACAGTGAAATTTGTAAGATCCAAATCGACATATTAATAATTTCTTTTCTGCAAAGAATTAATGAACTAGTCCATTAACCCTTCTATAAGACAGGCCCCATAATTGTAATGCAAATTTCAATCAATGAACATATTTTCGTTTTGTGAGTACGATATGTAAATTGGCGAAGATGGAGAATGATCTGCTATCAGGATTCTTAATCACCAAGCTACTTATTTTATTAATTTTTATTTGTTTAAGTGACGACTAATTGTTTTTAAGATAAGAAAAACCTAGAAATTATGATAATTATGACTTGTTCGATGTCCTGAAAATATAAATACCTATATAATAAAAAATTACAGGTTTTCGTAGTATTTTATATCTAATAATATCATTGATAGAAGTTATACGAAATGCTTGTACCGTAAAGTTGCAATAAATGGATGGATCTATGAAAATAAGGAAGTTATAACAGTTTATTATTTTACTGTGGACAAAGAAATGGGTAAACATCAAAAAAAGGGGAAAATACTAAAACATTTAAAAGTCCCTGAGGCAGGTTTTGCCCCCTGAAACAGCCACTCCGGTTTAGTATAGTTGTGAACAATGTTTGGATAAATTTGGTCGATGAGTTCGTTCTCAGTAATGGCTATGTTGTAGAAATCACTGTTGAGTTTCTAGTCATTAGGATCGATTTTCTAGTCATTAGAATATGTACCATCGCCTATTTGTAAGATTTTGAGCAAATTTTTCTGTTGTTTCGTCTTTCGACAGAGCAACTCTCATATTTTTTGTTACTCGTAGTATTTGTCTATGTGGTCCAAGGTGTGATTTTGGTTGGCATGAATTGATTTCAACTGCCGGTGTTAACTTGGAGATAACTGGAAGTGTTCGTTGAAAATCTCCTGAGAGTATTAGTAGAGCTCTTTCCATCACTTCAGAGTTTCCTCGCAAGTTTTGTAATGTTCTGTCCATGGCTTCGAGTGATTTTTATGTGCCATTGTGTACTCGTCCAACTTTAGCTTTATTTAGAAATTCCCCCCGTCCAGATACTCTGAAGATTTTACATACTGGAAATTGTTCTTCGGTTATATTCAACGGTAGTTGTAGGGCGGAATGGACAGTTCGTCCTCCTTCCATAAGTGTGGTGCCAATACAGTGCAAGTGCGATGTGTTGTTTAGCACGTGTTTCTGCCAGAAATATATTTATTAGAAACGTTTACTCGGTGCCGCCTGGTGCGTCTAAGTAAATAATTCCGCCAGTGTTGATTTGGCCCATGATAGCGTTGTAATTTTTTTTATTGTTGTTGAGGAGTGGTTTGTTTTGACAAATGTATTGAAGTAGTTCGTTGATGTTGTATCTTTTTTCTATTGTAATTTCTTAGTTTAGTATACTGAAAGCATCTTGTCGTGATGCTAATATCCCAAGTTATACTAAGGTCTGGTTTTTTGCTAAAAAAATATCTTCTAGGTGAATGAGTGTTTCATTTAAGATATCGTCGTTGAATTCGATGGCCAGTTTTGGATGAGCTTATCGGATTTCATACAATATGTTATCAGTTACACTTTCTTTCAAGGAGTCCCGTAGCTGTTTTGGATTCGATGGGTTACATGTTGTTAGTATTATGACGAATAAGTATCTGATTTGTTCAACTGAGACTATGAGGGAGGCTTTTTTAGTGTTAATTCCCAGTGATTGACGTTTTCCAGTAGTTTTAAGCGTTAGCATGCTCCTCTGTACGTTTGGCATAAATAACCATCAACAGTCTTGAGATCTGTGAAACTTGTTGGTTTCCGTATTTCATATAGCAACATTCGGAATATAAATGTACGGCGTTGTTCGAATGAACGGTGTGTATTCAGCCTAATTCGTTTGTTTTCATGATTCCTGGATGCTCTTCTACTGGATATTTTCGTCGTTGAAAAGTGTTTTGTGTTGACTTTCACGTATATTAGGAAGGGACGTCGACATATAGTAATGTTTTTGCGAATGGAACAGTTGAAAAAAAACTGGTCATGTTATATTCCTAGGTGGTTCACTTATAATTTTTCTGACGGTGTATTTTGTGAAGTAAACTCTCTGTCCGTTCTTCAAATGTACTGCTAGATGTTGCACAGTTGATTCGTGTTCATGTATGGGAAAACCAAAAATCCGCCACGCTGTTTCGTTACTGTTGATGTATCTTCTCATTTGGTATATGAGGACCTCGTCGTTTCTGTGTTGTTGTTCGATGTCCTTGGCTATTTGAAATACTGCCATGTCACTGCCTTTATTCACATACATACAGACATGTTTAATGAATTTCACTGAATTGTAGTATTCTACGTTTATGTGTGTATATATATTATATATTTTCAGTTCATATCTGCCTCATACTCGTGTTTTTGCTTTGAAGTCACTTTATTTGGGCGATCGTCTTCTGCATTTTTTATTTGAATATTGGGATTTAACGACCCGCATGGTCCGTGAATTATGTTTTTTAAAACTATGGCGTACAGCTCTGAATCTTCTTGTGGATTGGGAAATTAAGATTGGATAATTCTGTCGATATCTGTGGGATGAATTCAATCGTGGAGCTATATGAGATTGTATGAGTGAGACAGTCCTCGTTTTTGTCATTCGATTGTATATATCCAACATCTAACGTTTCCATAGATGTGGTATTTTGTCATGACTTCATTAAACCTCATTTGTTTTTGTCGGAAAACTCGGACTATTATGTCGTATTGATCCACGGGGGCTTTTCCGTGTCTTAGTTGTATTTTATTTCCGGCCTCTATAATATTCACGTGAATATTATGAAGAGGTCAGGTTGTTCATATTTTCTTACATAGGTTATGGCATCTTGAGTGTATTCGGGCATGTATCTTGGACTTCCAATATAAGATGACAATAAGGTTATCATTGTTCCAAGGTCGTCAATGTTTTCGTCATTTATGATCGCGTCTCGAATGTGGATGTATTCTTCAGTGCCTAGTTTCTTCTGATTCAGTCTTATGTAAAGAATCATCAATACATATCTACCAGAAATTGTTGAATTAAACGGCGAGTATTGAGAATGTGATTGTATATTTCATTGCCTCTGATCATTAAGCGGTAAGCATAGAACTCCTTGGAAGCGACTTTTTTGTTTGTTTCTACGCCTGTTTCAGGTTGGATTTCTTTCACATTAAAATTATATCCATCCTCTTTCTGTAGAACTATGAATGGTTTTTGGAGGGCATCATATGAACTGTGTTCTTTTCGTTGTTGGACAATTATGTCTTTGCTTTTGTTTTCATTGTCAGCTTTTAAGATGGCAACTTCGTCTGAGGTGCATTAAATCGACGTGCGTATTCTTCAGGTAGTTTCTTGTCGGTTCGAATCATAACTTTATGGACATTAGAAATCATTCATTCTAGTGCTGCTCTAATATGTGAATAAGTTGATTGTATTTATGTAAGATCATCTGTATACCTTGGATTATTTCTCGTCTCACTCCACTGATGTTTGTGCATCATTGATTAATTCCTACTTCTTAATTTCCGATGGAATATACTTGCAGAAATTTCTATTCTTCGTTGGGTAATGGTAGTAATGATCCCATTTCATGATCGATTTATCCTTTAATGAAAAAAAACACAATCGATTTGTTATGTGTTAGTGTTGATCGAACTGGCACCAAAAGAAGTCATTTGGAAGCATGCGTTGTACGCTTTTATATTTTGAAGAAACTGTTTCGATTCTAGAGTTTTCTAGGTCATGTAATTTAGAAATTCCTTCAGAGGAGCTTCCAGCGGTGATAATCGAATTTTTCCATTCATGTAAGAGATCCCTGGTGTTTCTCTACTGAATTTTTTTGCGTTGAAAAATTGGCGGATTTTATTAATTTTTCATTCATTTGTGTTTTGTTATATTCTTTGATCGGGTCGTGGTGGAATATTTCATTTGTTAGTTTGTACTGTTTACTTATCCTCGTCCGTGCTTCTCATGGGGTGATACTTTCATGGGTGGTTTGCGTTCGTAGTATTTTGTTATAAGACTGTATCGCAAAACTTGATTCTTCAATTCGTTGTTCTTCGGTTTCTCTGCTTCACACGGTGCTCCATCTTGTTCGTTGAGAACGTAAACGTGCTTCGCGCTCTGCAACTGTTTCGTTTTTTGTAGTTCTTTTCGTTTTCGTCGTTTTGTTTCAGAACTGGCAAGATCTTCTCCTCTTTTACGTTTGGGCATTGTATAAAATATAAAACAAATCAAATTTTTATTAAAAAATACACTAAATACACTTTAAACACTTTTCATACTTTATTTTCTATTTATATTCCTTCAATGTATCGCTTTGAGTACTCACATTTCACTGTTTGTTTTTATTCACTCACTGTACTTCACTGATAAGGAACTGACGTTTGAACTCATGATGGATCTTGGTTTATATACCCCGACCAATGTGTAACCCCACCCATATAAAAAAGGCTTCGAAAGGTCCCCAATGTTCCAGAACATTCCATAATATTCAAGAGTGTTTTGGAATATTCCACAATGATCTGGGATATTTCCAGACATTTCACAACCTTTCAGAATGTTGTGGAATATTCTATAATGTTGTGAAATGCTCTCAAATACGTTTGAATGTTCTAGACTGTTCTAGAAATATCTAAAAGTCGAAACTTCCAGCGCTTAAACACCCCCTTCAGGTAAAAACTGTATCCTTCTTCATGGACTAGGGATAGAAGGATACCAAACCATATAACTCCCTTGATTGTACCGGGAGTCATTTCTGAGTTTTAGCAACATGCACTTTGTATACTTAGTTTTATAATATACATTGATTATACTGTTTTAAATTCATCTAAATATATTTTCTTTTATTATGAAATATTTAGTACTCTCTTCTTATATTTCAATTTATGCTATAAACATATATCGACAAGTGTTAGCTTATGAAGTATAATGCAACAAATAGGTTTTTTGTAAAAATATTGGAAACTAATATAATATATAACAAGTATATATCTCTCGATAATAGGTGTCGTTAGGCTTGCCAAGTCAGTCAGTAAGCAATGCTGTGGTAATATTTTTTCAATTTAGTACATAAAGGAAGAACCAACATAAAACGTCTATATAGGAAATAGTTTTCTTTTTACTACTTCCATTTTATATAAAAAAATTGGAAGATTTAATACATTAAAGATTATAAGTAAGCTTATCTATTGTAACTCGTTAATTTAAAATAGATCGACCTACGATCCATAATATATACAACGCTCCTCAAAAGTTTATAACGTTCCGAAAAATTTCTACCATTTAAAATAAAAGTGAAGTAAATTTTTCTGGAGCTTCAACAAGAAAATTGTATCTAAGTTATGCTTATAATATAAACAAAACGAATTACCAACTATTATGCATGAAAAAGTTTGTATGTTAATATATCCGTACATGCCCATATGCATCCCTGTATATGTATTTGCCAAAGGTCATATATAATTATAAAAATAATTTGTAGTATTGGTGTTTCGTACAACCAATTTTATGGATAGAAAAACTATACCCATTTTTCTATCATGTTTTCTATCTAAAATATTTACATAATTTTAAAAGCCCTCATTTCCTTTAAAAGAAAGTGATTATTCTTTTCATCTCGTTTTACCTCTTCAAATATTTTACTGCATCTAAATGTGAGCTGTAACAGAATAACACACGATTCTTTGCTATTATTATCAATATATACAGAAGTTACGATAGATTATTTGCGCTCTTAAATATAACCGATTCATTGACAAAATTTTGACTTGTTAAAAAAATAGTACTGGTATGTTTATTTCGTAAATATTTATTAATTTTTGAAATTATATAAGTGTGTTGCATATTCTTGAAAATCTAACAATGTCATATATTTAATCAATAATGATATGTTTGAATCTATATGTAGGCTATGTTTATCGTTCTTTGTTAAATATATCATTTAAAGGCTTACAACAATGTCCCGTAAATATCGTATAATTACATACTCAATCATGTACCTTCGGAAACTGTTCGCTTTACTGTACTAACAGTTGCCCAAACCAAATATTTTTAAGAAAGTTCTGTAGCTTATTATACTATGACGACTAACTAATAATTGGGAAAAACATGTTCACAAAAAGTTAAGATCATTGTGGAAAGAGAAGTAAGACGATAAAAATACGAGAATAAATTTATATAAGGACTAATGTATCAAATATCCTTAACCAGTTTAATATTTATGGTATTCATCTACATCACAGAAGCATATCTATCCTTGATAGTGCATTATAGTATATTACATACCTTTTTTCTAAACAATTCCTCAAAATTATATTTGAAGAGAATATGTAAGGTTATTACTTACAGTCCCAATTTTTAACAGCAGGTAAAGACAAAGTTTCTCATCTTTAGACTAAAATCAAAAACTTTCCTTTATCTAAAATATCAAACAGTATTTTCCTCTGAACTTTGGAAAAACGGTAGAAATTTTTCGGTAGAAACAACCTTGAAGAACTGTAGTTCCCAATGTAAGTTCCAGAATAACATAACCCAATTTTGAATATCTAAATCCAAACAGCGGCCTAAAAACAAAATTATTTTTAAACCTTTAAATCTACGATAAATACGCATGCCACTTGTTTTGTTTACTATACACTGCGTCAAGGTGACTGCAGACTGCATTCGTGTAAATAAATAAAGTTGTTTATTACCTAAAAAGCCTTTCTATTTACCTTTGTTCGTTAAGTTTAAGTCTTTTTTCTTTTCAGTGTTAAAAGTCTTTGTAAAGTTCAATCATATGATAAAGCAGTTAATCGAACTTTTCTCTGATGCTTAATTTATATGATAATAACGTAAGTCTTTGAAATTAATAACACATATGTTATAAATTTGTTACTAATTCATGGTTGGATGAAATTATATAATGACTTTATTTTATTTTCATCTTCAAAATTACTTGAACACGTTAATTAATTAATTTATTTATTTCAACACACACATTTTTTGACACTTTACAGGTAACCTTTTCACATTGACAACAAATTACTAGTTTAACAATGTTTAAAGTTTTAAATTAAAATGAATACAAAATTACACAAGTACGAAAGATAACGAAGACACATTTCAACAAATTTGCTTGCAATCGTCATAAAAAAATCACACCTTGGTGCGACTGTGATCAGGTGGTTGAGGTTTCTATAATGGAGAGTTCCGATATAATTCAGATCTAGAGAATGGTATCACGAAAAAGGTTATGATTGCGTGAGCGCAGGAAATTGTCAGGCACGAATAATGAACACAATTAAATGAACACAATTAAATGAACACAATTAAATCTTTGCTAATAGCCCACCTGAAGATGTTGTAATACGACGAAACCTAAGCCGAGATAAAGAACTTAAATAAAGTAGAAATAATACTACATCACGTAGTTTCATTTAATCGTGAATAATGAATTTCTACAAAATTAACGCCAAATATATTCAATATAGGAATAATGAAATTTTGTTCAATAAATAAAATTTACAGCAGGTATATTGACGACTTGGATTAAAAATTATTTGCATTATGTAATCTGAATTTAAGTTTCTAAAACGAATATTTTTAATACATCCGTTAAATGCCCGCAAAACATCAATAACGAATCAAATCTGATTCCTAAATCTGAACAATCCTTAAAGTCGGTATATAACGTTAAAAACATCGCCTATAAAAATAAGCAACTGCGTTTGCACACAAAAATAAAGATAAAATGAGCGGATCTTAAAATATATGATAACAAAAGTACTTCCGTATATATATATATATATATATATATATATATATATATATATATATATATATATATATATACCGACACATTCGGCATTATGTAATAAAAATATTTCTGGTACGAGCAATTCCCGGCCCTCTAGCGATATCGTATTTTAGATCGCTGACTTCGCCTCAGAAGGAGCGCCCGGCCTACAAAAGAGACTTTATAAGTATGAAAAATTATCTTTTCTCCATCCACAGGCTCAATGAGATGGATTTTGGGATCGGAAGTCAAGTTTCAATGCGATAAATTTATTGTTTTGGAGCGGTAGCTCCGCTGATTGGGTGTAAATGCGGATCATGAGGTTTGATTGTAATAGATAGATTTAATGTTTTAAGGTAGGCTAAGGTATATAGTGTGTCAATATAATGTTCCCGTAGAATATATAAGTGTAAGTAAAGCAGTAGTATATACTGTAGAATATAAAACATTTATTCAATATATTTTTGTCATATTTGCATATATATGGTCGTATATGCAATACTTGAAGCGTACATATGTTTTGCTATCAATGCTATGTCGATTACGGTCTATCTTCTAATATCAGTTTATAATCTATATACAGCTTTTAAAAACTAAATTTTAACATCAATTACTTTTCACACAAAGAAAAATGTACATTTCAAAGTCGGACTTTTATATTATACTGTTGCTAACACTTACATTTTCAACAATATTATTTATTTTTTGCATCATACGTTATAAAGCTAAGGTGAACTTGTTAGTCAGAGTTAATGAATGTGTACCCTAATAAGTAAAATAACTTTTCTCCAAATTTTTTCTAATCAATTAATTTTTCTATAAATTATAAGTACGAAATAGATAAAAAAATCGAGAATTATTTTTGATTACTTAGGGCCCTGAATAATACTCAGAGGGCGCAATGTCCGGCGAATATGGTGTATGAGTACGTTCTGCAACGTGTGGTTACCATTATCGTTTAGAAAATAAACTCGATCCTGTTGACTACTCAATTTGTTAGCTAATCGGTCCAATTGTTTACAATAAATATTTGCATTAATTGTAGATCCCTCTGGAAGCAAATCCCAATTAATAATGCCCTTGACATTCCACCAGTAGCTGAGCATCACCTTTTCGGTACTTATTTCAGGTTTGGATACTGAAACTCCGGTTTCTCCGACAACCAGCCATTGACGTTTGGTGTATAGTTAACGTATATAACCAAACTTCTCATCGTCAGTTACTAACTGATTCAACCAGTCGAAGTTAATAATCAGTCAATGTCAATAAATGTTGATAAGTATCAACTCTGCACTGAAGGTGATATGATGACAACTCGTCATGTAATCATATCACCCAATTTTCCAATTTAATTTTTTTCAACTTTTGCCAATTCGTTTAAATGTGTTTCTATGGTGCCATAACTGCATTATGGCTCATCTGTTACTTGACGTGTCGTCAGTCGAGGATCCTCCTCAATTAGACTTTGTAATCCTTGAAAATCCAATTTAACAGGACGACCGGTACGGGATTCGTCCTCGAGATCGGAGTCCTCATTCCTGAACTTTCTGAACCAAACCTTTGCCGTCATGTAAGACACCGTGGTCTCGCCCATTACATGGCATATATTATTTGTGGCAGTCTGTGCATCGTGCTTCATACGAAATTCGTAAAGTAATAGAATCGGTATTTGATATGGATTTAAATCCATTATCTCTTATGTAATTCACTTTAGGATTCGGTGCTGACTATTGTCAACTGACTGCACTTTGACCTATTTATATCCAGAGTAAAACCTTCTAGAAGTTTGGAGAATCTTTCCAAACTTGTAGTAGGTTTAAGGGGGTCTGTTGTGGCTAAATACTTACTAACCAACCTAATATTTTAAAGAAATTTTCGACAATTTCACTTAAATGCGTTACACTTAATACATTTACGCTGAATTTCGATTATTTGGAAACATGCGTGAATAAAGAACGAAAAAATTTAAGGTTGTTTTGCTTATCAAAACTTTAGTTTTATTTGCTCATCTTGATTTAATATCCACAAAGTACCTACATGTTTAATTGACTATTTTTTTGCAATGAGACAATCAGACATAATTCTATAGATATAAAGCAAGAGAGGCCTACCGTTTATTGTTACATAATTGTGACCCGATTTGATGATAAATATATTATTATATAAGTACATATAATTAAACATATTAAAATGTTAGGGAAGACTTCACGTGTACTTGATATGGATAATGTAACATATACATGATATGAAAAACGTCAATGATAAATTTGGAAAAAAAGAGGAAATATTTGCATATAATTATGAAAATATGTATTTTTGAGTTCACTCTGGAAGTGAACTCACGAAGCAAGTTATTTTCCATGATCAATTAAGTACTACAAGACTAAATCATAATAGCCTATTAGAATTGATATTTCCCATTATTGAAACAATTTAGTCTAAATATATCGTCCATTACATTTTTAATATCGCAAATTTTATCGACGCGAAGAACATGTCATCTATCCTCTATCTTCCAGCATGTACAAAATATCATTACGTGGAAAGGGATAATTATATATCCCTTAAATCAAGATAATTAAAAATAGGGAACAAAGATAAGATTTCTTTTATTTTATTTCTTATCTTATAAATTAGTTCTTATTTTAGATTTCCGAAATAAGTACGGTAACAAAAGGTATATATATATATATATATATATATATATATATATATATATATATATATTACTTGTGGACTTACAGATGCTCTGCGGTTGCTCTTGTGGCGTCAGCTTAATTTCTAATAAGATATTTATGATACGAAAAAAGTAATCTGATACTTATAACATCACAGTGTTGAACACTATGATGTTATAAGTATCAAATTACTGGCATAAATCTTTTAGAAACAAAAGTTACAATTAAAAATTACGTTCAACTATGTATTGAATTTAAATTGATTTGAGCGTAATTCTCTAAGGTTGAGAAAAGTTACGTATGCTGTTTTTGGTAAGTGGTTTACAGGTATTAAACACTTTGTAAATATGCGTCTTTGGAGCTGGAAGAAGAATAAGTTTTTTTGCATAAATGTTTATTATTTAATATAAAATATTGACCAACACTTATTCTTATAAAACTTGGTACTGGAAATTATATAGCATATATTAATAATTAAAATTTCATACATATTTATTTATTATTTTTAATTTCTTAAAATTATGATATAATTTACCTTGACTTGGATGATTGTTAATTAAATATTAATAAAAACTACATTTACATAGGTCGGTGAAGTTCATGTTACTATTATAACAAATATATATCGAGGGTTATTTTGAACAACAGCTCGTTCGCTAGTTCATTTCTAGCATAGACAGGTCCATGATTTCTAGTATCGGAAGCCTAGTTTATAACCATGCCGTAGATAATCACGTGAGCATGCGTTTGAGTTATCTTCGAGTTATAATACCTTTTAGTCCTACATAATGTTAGCGGCGGTTCTTCGATGGTTTCCATTGTTTGCATTCTGTTCAGGCGACCTTAGTGAAATTATACTTGTTATCGAAATAAATTTATCGTAATTTTTTTTATTTAACCCTTAGTTTATTTAACGAACCTATGTTTATATTTATTATATTAACATAGGTAATATGATATGTTAATATATATTTAACGGACCTATATTTATGTTTATATTTATATATTTAACGAACCTTTGTTTATATTTCAGTCCTTTAAGAGTAATAAGTCTTACAACAATAAATAAACTAACTACTGAATATATAGTTCTCATCGACGTTTTAAACTTCTAATGGTTGCAAGTTACTTCAGTTATATATCCGTTCTACTCTGTAATAAAGTATGAACAAAAAACTATAATTTAATATTAGCGATCTCCAAGTATTTGACAACTTTAACTTTGATAGCAGTTGAATGTAACATTCTGATTATATCTATCCAAGTATTTATTTAAAATATCACTAGGTTAATTTTTATAACTTACTGGTGTTAGAGATTGTATAACTATTATACGTGAATAAGGAAATATATTTTATATATTCCATATAAACAATACTGTCTAAAATCTCCGAAAAATCATGTATAGACTTTGCTTTATAAAACATTGTAAGTGTCCTTCGTCAACTTTGATTTCGCATATTATTTGTTAAGCACTAATAATTTTTAATGTTATAAAGTTATAAATCTATGTTTTATTGCATTTTCTTCTGCCTTTGTTTGATATTTGTATTTTCAATTAAATGTTGGCTTGCTAAAGCAAACGTGTCTTAAAAAATAAGACATCTCGTCTTATTTTTTAAGACATACTTCAAATACAGGATTTGTCCAGACTATAGAAGATTAAATATGCATAAAATACTGGTCGTTATCTTTTCCTGAATTCTTTAAGAACAATATATGAATTATTCAAATTGCTAAACCGTTCTTAACAATCACGCGGGATGACAATATGTTTGAATAACCATTCAAGTAGTTAGATTCGTGAGAATATTTTATTAGATTAAAACTGATATTTTTGTATCAAATTATACAATTATTATAAGGATACGATGGCTAAAGATAAAGATATAATGGAGTAATTAAATAAAATAATCGGTAATAGTACATTCACTTTAATTATTCCATAGGTCAGGGTTAAACCAAACATTTAAATTCCATTAAAAACCTTGTTCGTTACGGCTTTTAATAAATACTTTATAAAATAGAGCATATAATAAAAAAATTTCTTTGTTTAAGAACATTAACCGTATACTTTATTCATTTTTCAAAAGTATTAAAATCCAAAAACAAAATATTCTCTCAGTACACGGAAACTTTTTACTGTTTTCGTTGATCCTGTGATTTTCAGACTTTTCTGAAATTCCTCTAAAAATGTTTCCTTTTGCTCTTATATATTTTTAAATATGAATCGATTATTATAATTTAAAACATAAGTCTCATATATTTTAAAATTAATATCTAAATTTATACCGTTTGTTGACTAATTTTGTTACATGCTCAGCTAGCCCTAGGCAGACTGTGGAAAGACTGTTAGTCAGCTTACGAGTATACTACCTAGATTACTTTTCTAACATCCATATTACAATATATTAGGGAATGTTTTTTGATATTTTCCATAAGGAAATAAATTTTTATTTAGCTATTTGTTCGCTAGTGGGTCTTTAACTATTTATGTAATTGACTTGCTGATGACGTTACATAACATTTATGCACAAATTATATACATTATAATTATATATTACTCTACCATAGTACGTCTCATTCACATTTCTTTGATTCAGGACACATTGTAACTATACCAAAATTCAAACCTCTTCTCATTACGACCACCAATCAAATAACACTAGTTGCTTTAAATTATTACCCTTCCTTTTGTAATACACATCTTTTTTAATACATTTCTTCTCTTCTCTATTATTATAATGGTATTTGTTAAACTTATACTATCACTTCTAATCGTGAGTGTTTCAAATGATTAAAGTTTTATATTTCGATGCCCTCTTCGAATAATGCGATAGAAGTTTAATAACTCGAGAAAAAAGTCTAAGAATCTCTTTATATCGCAAATAAAAACTAATTTTTTCAGCTATCTACTTATTTAAACAAATATACTTACTTATTTAGACAAATAAACCTATTTATTTAGACAATTTGACAATATACTTACTCACAAGCACTTAGTTACTATTTAACTAAAAGCATTTTACTATATTAGCTTAGAAAAACCCACTCAATAATGAAAACTTATCATATTATTCCTGTAATTTCATATTTTCTACTTAAAAAAAAACCCTGTAACGATATTATTTGGTCACATGGTTTTGTATGGTGGAAATTTGTAGAAAGCTATTATTATATTGTTCACTTATTTAAGAATAACATATATTTTACTGCTTTTTTGTATTATAGTTTTTGTTTCGGAAATATTTCATAACTATTATTTGATTTCATTATTCATTACTGTTTCTTTCAATAATAAATATAAATCTGTTACATAAAACACCTTTCGTTAATTTGGTGAAACATGATTTCAATTATATGATATACTAGCGGTACCCGCTTGCTTTGCTGGACATATCTAAATATGTAAAATATATTTAAGCATAGAGTTATTATTATTTTATTATTTTATTATTTATCGGTATTTTATTGTTGAGGAAAACGTTAGCTGATTTAATAACATTTTATCTTTCGATATATATGTACTCGTATTATTTGTATATGGGTTCTAGGTTGTTGCTGTTTACATGTCTATGGATTGTGCACAAAGGGAAGAAAAAAGATTTCAGATGGGGTCAAAGGTATAGAGCACAGCTCTGGTCACTTCATCAGCCTTGTCCGAGAATAGGAAGTTTTCAGTCCAGTTGACGTCGATGAGAACGTTGATGTTGAAGAGAGCC
Source organism: Druceiella hillmani (assembly GCA_039881145.1). Taxonomy (NCBI): domain Eukaryota; kingdom Metazoa; phylum Arthropoda; class Insecta; order Lepidoptera; family Hepialidae; genus Druceiella; species Druceiella hillmani. Next base: position 44,061,310 of record JAYKKI010000010.1, on the reverse strand, counting down.
GATGCAATTGCTAGACAAGAAAGTAGATGTCCAGTTGTGTATTTGGACAGTGTGGGCATGGTGAGGAGTAATTCCTTGTTCCATCTGGTATGATTTTTCTGCCTTTGAGGTATTCTGTTCTCAGTATTGTGGTGATTTTCTCTCGTATGCGGTTTAGTTGAGCTGTTAGGAACTTTCTTAAGCTTTTCTTTTCTTCTTAAACTTTCTTTAGCAAGAAAGTCAGCCTGCTCGTTTCCCTCGATGTTCACGTAAGCCGGAATCCATTGTAAGGTGCATGCTTTTGCCTTCTCCACGACTGATGTGAGGGTAGTGTTTATTTCTTGCGTTTTGCCTCCCATGGATGGCCCGAGGGGTAGACTTACAATTCAAAAAGATAACTATTCCCCCAAAAAAGCATCAGACGATGATGAATTATCAATTTTGAGGGCTTCTTTGATGGCTACGAGCTTGTTCATGAAGGTAGAAATAATCTCTCTAACAGGAAAATTGTGACTCACGCTACTGCCGTTGAGGTCGATATAAAAGATGCCAGCTCCTCTTTTACTACAGTTTGAGTCTGAATAACTGTTATTGTGCACTATCACCAATTTAGGTTTCGCGACCTTAGTGATGGTCTTCAGAACATTTGTCTTGATGATTCCCCATGGCTCCTGTTTGGTGCATGGCTCCAACAGATTCAGATGGATTTTCACTGTAGGGGTGGTCTAGTCGGGAGAATTGATTTCTTTAGTGCCGTCTAGGCACGTGTGGTTAAGATTTATTTCTTATTTTTAATACAATTTGAAAAAACCTGAAATTAATAACTTATGCCTGACCAAAGAAAATACTCTGCTACTGGAGAATAAGGAGATTGTGTAATGACTCAGGCAACGGAACAATGGTGAAAGCCAGGCCTTTACCTATTATTAGGCATATTTTCTGAGTTTTATTGGTGAAATTCGTAATTAGTAGGTATCAATGTCCCATAAGGAAAATACATGCCAAGTTTCAAGATTATGATCTTATGTGTTCAAAGATAGTGGCACATACTTATTTCACTAACCCATTTCCACTAAGCCGTCGTAACGCCTCATTATGTTACGTTAAGAACATACATGCCAAATTAAAATTTTTTTGCACATACAGGTAAAGAAATAGTGTTAGCATCTTTTTCCGCAAGCTCACAATCACTAAACCACTTTGGGGTTCATTTCAATAAAATCCATTTTTAGCAAGTGTTTATCTTGCGGAAGGAAAATACTTGTCAATTCCCAAGTTTGTAGGACTTATAAATAAAGAGAAAGTGCCACCAATTTGTTCCATCAACTCACTTTCAATAACATTCTTATGGATTGATTCACAGATTTAAGTAAAATATCCACAAGTTTGAACAGTATATTTTCTTTATTGTTAGAACCTAATATGTTTTTTGTTTTTTTATCTTATTTAGGAGAATTAAAAACGTTTTTAATCTCCATGAAATATAATAACATACATGAATATATCATATTATTGTAAAGAAAAGGATTGTCCATCAAAACACTCGGAAATGAATATAGTTGTTAATTAGTTCCCTAACGAGACAAACGGTTCCCGAATAAACGTGTATTAGCACTTATTGAAATAAGGTAGTAATTTTTACTCAAATAATATCGCATTATTATGCACAGTCAAAGAATTTCTGATATTTTTTTATAAAAGATATTTTTTTTGTAAAACCTGTTATTCGTTTAAAAAAACTTTTAAGGCATTTATAGGGAATACATACATAATTTTTCATATCTTCGTGAATATTGATAGTAAAATTATGAAATAAAATGAGCACGTGTATTATGACCTCTAGATGTGGGAAAATATAAAGCCAAAAACCTAGTATTAGCATATTATTATTCGCGGAGGCCGTCCATACATTTTCCCCCGGGTTAGGGGGGCGGATTACTTGTGTGGGGAACTTCTTTCACCTCCCATAATTCAGGTTTATATTACCACTCCTTTTCTTCACAAACATTTATCGTTGTTATACATCTAGTAATTAAATAACCTTTAAACCATTTCTTTTTTTAAATGAGTTTAATATGAGTTTAAAGCTGCTTATGGAGGCATTAGTATCAACAAATGATCTTTTGCTATGAAACAGTTTAGAATTATAAAAAATCTCTTAAAAATCATGTGGATAGTTCTATATACTATGCAAATAGTATAAAACACTATAGAAATCAGCTATGTAAAGTACAAAATAATGCGTACATTTAACTTCCATTTTATTAAAAGAACCTGCTAACAACCAAAATGATCACCACAAAATATCTATACTAATTAAATGTTTATGTCTTTTATATCTTTTTATTAGGAGAATATACGAAACGTAATTCAATATTAATTAATTGAAAGTCGACTGTTGTTATTTAAAATGCGTAGAAGGTTAGCGTGAGAAACGAGTGCTATTAAAAGCAAATATTTAGATTTAAAACAGCGTTAAATTTATAATTACGGAAATAAAATCTATTTCGAGTCGGGTTGGAATTATCTTTGAATGAATGAGGTTTAATGGTTTTGAACGTTTCCTTTCCTTTAGGGATTTGCGGAAGTTTGGCAGAATGTGACGTGCTGATATATGGAGTTGATTATGTCACTACTTCCGTTGATTAATTAGCTAAATCTGTTTTGTTTTCATTTATTCTATTTATTTTAATGTTTGTGGAAATACGTATGTTTTATACTACTATCGCGTAATACCATAACCATTCCAAATATGTTCTTGAGAGGGAAGGTCCATTCTGTTAAATTAGTAAGGAACATTTATGAATCATGATAATATTAATTTAATGCTAAAATATGGCATCGGTGAATTACACTTACTTCTTCCCTTTAAACTCGGTTCAGAAGTAAATTTGAAGATTGCAGTGCAGTTTGAAGACACTTAAACAGAAATAATAAGGGTTTCTGAAAAGAAAAATTGAGAACTTGTAAAACGAAGGGATAACTTCTGAAATAACAATGATTTTATTTTAAATTGGCAGAGAGTGGGTTCGCTTCATGGCAAAAAAGCTCGATTTTTCGCTTAACTATTTAAAAATATTCACGCAGGTATAAAAGTAGGTACTATGCCTATTTAACTTTTTAGAGTAACTAACTTTTAGTATAATAACCCAATTTTAATAACTCAAATTTATGGTTTCTATAATTTGAAATATAAAATTTTACACGTTTTGTGTATAATATTAAACAAAAATTCAACACAGAAAGGCAAAAAAGTATTAATAGATCTCTTAATATTTAGGAAACAAGTTCCTAAGTGTTTCACTATATTAATCTGTATATAAATTATCACAAAAAACATCTTAAGAGATAAACAACGTAATGCGTTGGAAGTGCGCAAGACAAGATCAAGTGAAGCTATTTACGAATGTGAACAACGGACTCACACATTACGGAGGAGAAATTACCTTTCGGTTGACTTGTCATCCTTTTCGCCACGAGCTTAGGTTTTTCTGCAAATGACGGCCCATAATTGCTCTAATGTTTTAGCGCTTCGACAGAATTTTAAGATCAACAAAGAGATTTTATTTCGTAACCAAATTCAGCTGCACAAGTAATTTATATTTAAACATTATTTAAAACAAAAATATGTATATGTATAAATAAATATATTATTGCACTCCTGAGACTTAATGAACGCTTGTGTGACACATAATTAATTGACGCTTAAAGAATTGAAATAATTTTGATATAAGGTATAATTATGTAGTAAATATATTTACCTACTTCCTATAAAATAATTGAATATTAGGGAAAAGTAATTACGACTTTAATTTATAGCTATAAAAACGAATGCAATGACATTTTGAAATGTACATAATTGCGTAGTTGACTCAGAATTTTAAGTTTAGATTAGAAATTTAGGCAGAAGATTATAATAATATAACTCATATTACATTTTGTTATATCTTGAATATAATATAGAGATAGCAAGTGAAATATAATATGTGAATTCAGTTCATTATTAAAAACATTGATTGTAGTTATTCGTTATGCATGATAATCTTATATATAATACTTAAATGGACTTTAAAGTACTATTATTGTTGAAATTAAATTTTGATTTACAAATGTTTGTAGTTAGAAGTTGTTTTCTTTTCAGTTCTTATCAAACGCAGTACAAACATTATTCAAATTCATTGCAATTTCCGTCCTTTTCACGTGTCAAAAATCTGAGTTTATCTGCTCTAATTAAAGAAAATAAAAACGCAACTTATATTTTTCGTCATCTAAGTACTTTTTACTAAAGTATTTCATAATATTCAGGTGAAAAAAGCGGCTACCTATCACACTATCGATGGTCCATGCTGGGCGCGTTCACGCAAGTACACGAAGTTATCACAACGGTTGTTGGAACAAGTTTCGGTTTAAGCTAAGTAGCTACGATTTAAGCTAAGGCTAAGCTAAGTAAATATAGAAGTGGATGGCCTGACATATGCTGGACATATATAGTAAACATTTTGCCGTTAAGTTATTATATTTTTTTCTATATTTTCATAGTAGCGTATTTCATATTAAAAAGAATTCCCCTTGCTATTAAGAATTTTGTTATTATTTTCTAAGTATTATTGCTTTATTAATTATTTTGATGATTTTCAGTTAACCTCATTACACGTTACTTAGTATATATATATATATATATATATATATATATATATATATATATATATATATATATTGTATTACACGTGCCTAACTTCCAAACTAGAGAAACTAAGTTAAGCAAGTAAAAGATAACTGAACAAACTAGGTTTGGAATAACTTGTTAAGCATATTTCATTTGATTGAATTGTGACCCACGCAAATCCTGCCTACTTAAAACGTAAAAGGATTAGTATTTATAAATATATTATTTAATTAGTTTAATTAATTTCGTTATTTACAATCAAAATATTGTAAAAAGATTGTTTTTTTTATTTATTAATACTTTAATTTTTCACTCGTATAGTCGAATTCTAAAAATCAAATCAAAACAAGCCATTGAAACAGTTACAAATTAACCAACATTAACTATCGTGTCATAGAATAGAATATTTTTCACAAATAAAATATTAATATTGGGTGGAATTAAGGGCTTCTTCAACTTAGTCCTCATCATGTAAATGATCGAACAACTTTACTTGTTATCGTTAATAATAAATCACGGGTCCTTTCTAAATAAAGACTTGTGAAATATGAAAATTCACATCTGTTGCTTTGGGAACCGTCTTTAATGCTCTATATCAATAAATAAAAAACCCATTTAAATTGGACACTTTTACTGCCTTACATCGAGGGCATTAATTTAACACTGAATGTTATTTGATGCTTACATAGTGGACTCAGTTTTTACCTCATGTTCAAGTTTTTCCTAAATCTTAACTAGTAACTAACACATAAATAATAGTTAACAAATTTAATATAACACATAAGAAACAAAACTACATGAATTACTCTTGAATTGCAATGTATTGCGAAAATACATAATTATGTATGTCCATAAAATCCCAGTAATTACGATTCTTAACGTGTTATTTTTATATTATTTTGATAACATATTAACATGGTTTTGTTATCTATTCCAAAGATATAATTTTAGCTGAATTATCTACTTTTAATTGAGAAGTCAATTTTTTTTTGTATCATCCATCTTTCGCCCAATGATTATGAACTATAATTTTATAGAAAACATTACTTAGACATAACTTTTCCTTGACATAACAACCATTTCAATTCATGAAATTTCCCATGAAATATTTTTAACAGCCCGTCGTATTTTTCTCTGATACCCGTTATAGGTAACTTATGATACTAGTCTAGAAAATATAATTAGATATGACTCTAAACAAATTATAAACTTTATTTAGCATTATTTTGCCAGTCAATGGTACCACTCTTTTTCATTCATGAAACAAGAAATTCAAGTAAAAATTTCAGTAAACTTATGGCTTCGCACCTGAATTGTTAGAAATCCTTTTATCTCACACCTTTACTAGTTAATCGTTAAATAGTTAAAGGTAAAGGCTTAAAATTTATAATCCTCGTTTTATTCGAGGTCCGTAGCCAAACTATTAAACCTATAATCTCGTTAGGTACGTAAAGTAGTACACGAGTTCATAGTCTCTTAAATTTTAGTCTTATTTATGTCAAAATTAGGCAAGTATTTTCTTCAGATTTTGATAGAAATATAGCATAATTAACAAATAATGTGACTAATAAGTGGAATATTATTGAATATATGCAATATTTAAGTTAAAAATAAGGTTGCAAAAATATATTTTGAAGCCTCGTTTTCTAAAATTTAAAGTGAACCTCACGTTTAGGCTGATACGAAATAAAAAATTAAACGAAATAAAACGAAATTATACAAAATTAAAAATTCCTGCATTTCGCTTCGATAAATTTACTTTAAGAATTAGTAATTCTGACGTGTTCAGATTGATTGGTTTTTTTTTTGCTCATAGTATTATGAACTGTGATTTCAAAATAACTATATTAAAGACTAAGATATCACAAATGTCTACTCAGATTAAATTGAACAGTGTTTCAATATTTAAGTCTGCTAATTTTTCAACCTTTTGAATGCGGAATTATAACAAAATCGCTGAACCTTGATCCAGTAATATAACTGAATCTTGGTCCAGTTTCATACAATTTTGATAATTTTCAGGTGGAGTACAACACGACACTCGTATTAAGATAAAATACAAAAAATCCCATTAAGGAAAAAACTTTTCCCGACACGGTAGATTTTTTGTTTTTCAACAAAAAATTAATTATTTTCCCCTCCTTATGTGGTTATGCAGGGTAATTCCATTATTTATTTATTGTAAGCAAAATGTTACGTGGAGCTTTAAAGTAATTTGACCGTTATTTGATATTATAATCGATAAGAATGCTTGAGCTCAGTACAGTAATTGACGTAAAAAACAAAGAAATCGTTAGGTTTTTCCTAATAGAAACTTAAGACAAATCTAACGACCTATTTTAATCTTGGTGTTTGTACACAAATTAAATGTCGAATGTAGATTTATTTGGCCTTTTATCAATAGTCGTGCTTAAAATATCTTCTATAACAAATGTAAAATTTATTTCCATATTTTAACTAATCTTTTTAAAGGAATTGCATAAAAGTTACAATTATATCATAATTCCACCTAGATAATAATAATATAACTGAAACAAAATAAGTAAATTTTAATAGTCATCGTAAATTAATATGATATTACGATAAAGTTGTTATCTCTATGAGATATATTAAAGAAGTATTAAGGAATAGAAATGTTAAGCAGTATTAAGGAAGTTGGACATAAAATTTGCAAAAACTGTGTTTTTTATATGTTAATTGGATTGACTAAATATTAGAATTTAATAGGCAACGCATGGATTTATAGTAAATTCGTAAATTAATTAGTTTATATCGATATACTATTGTGAAGAAGAATATTAGTGACTTTTTTTGTGATTCTTTTTTTTTTATTCGAAAGAATGATTTATTTGACAGAAATGATTTATCTGATTATGAAGTCCGGAAATAAACAACGGGATATAGTCCTTAAGAAATGGCAGTAAACCAACTATGTTTCGAGATATTTGCAACGGTTTATTTCGCTAAATAACTACATTGTTTACCAAGTCAGTGTCTGGTAATAAGTTATGGATATGAACAATGGAACTCCTTAACGGATATTAGTAAATCAACTACTTTACTTTGCAAAATAAGTACACTATCTATCATGTCAGAGTCTAATGATGCGTTCTGGAGATTATCAATGAGATTCCTCATCGGATGGTAGTAAATCAAAGGTAATTCAAGATTCACAATTAAATGAAACTACTTTTCTTTTACTTTGCTAATATCCCACCTGAAGATGTTGTAATACAACGAAATCTAGGTCGTGGTAAAGAAAGTAAAGAAAGTAGAAATAATACTACATCACGTAGTTTCATTTAATTGTGAGTAATTCAAGATTTTTATTACTGGTAATTTTAACTTTGTAAAATAACTTCACCATCGACCATGTCAGTATGTGGTGATGAGTTCTGAAGATGAATAGTGTAACTCCTTAACAGATGTATATAATAGTAAATCGATCGTGATTCAATATATATGCTACTGGTTAATTGTTACTTTAGTTACTACTTGGCAAAATCTGATATTGGATTTTGGATATGGAGAACGGAACTCCTCAAATGGTAGTTTTTGATTTGCTGAATCTGATATTGAGAACCAAACTCCTCAACGGCTAAGATATAACTATTGGCGGCTACTACTATAGCTTCATTTCGATATAATGTAAATAATCAACTTTCTATATATTAACTTTTTCCGTGACGTTTAAGAAATATTCAATATTTAAAAAAAAAACAATTGTGATTATTAACATTAATATATTAATCAGTAAAATTTTAAAAAAAATATATTCTTTAAAAACCTGATTTAAAAAAATACCTACCTTACTAAAAAGTAAAAAATAATTAACTCAAAATAGGTACATAGATATATAAAATTAATAACTAAAAAAACCTGCGATACATTTTTTAATTTTTCCGTTTAGCTTTTTTAAAAACAATTGGATGAGAAGCGTATAGTTTTTTGTAAAAACTTAGTAAAAATGTAAAACATAAAATGATGTAGAATTAAATAAAAATATAATAAATCATATTTTTGTATTTAAACTCTACTAATATGTGACTATAAACTATTTGTATGAAACCACAATCTTATAAAAAGATGTTCATTTTAATTTTCATGCAGATACTTTCAGTGGTTTTGAACTATCAGTTTTGGAAAACATCCTAGATTTAATCATAAAAAACATTAAATATTTCTTTGATAATTAGATAGTCATTCTTTTTTCGTTATTGGGTAATAATTATCATTTCTTTTACCCATTGCTCATTCGAAAGAAAATACAATTAAAAATATAAATGAAAGTGCTGTATTTACATTTCCTTTAAATTTTTTATTCCAACAAACTTAAATCTCGTAACGCCAGTTATGGTATATTTGGAGTATTTTTTAAATTTATTTTGTCTCAAAATAAAAAGACAACTTAATTAGATCATTTGTAGCCAAATTTAATGCGACGTTCAAAGAAAGCAACGTCGCATTAAGTTTGGCAGCCTGTTTTATTATAATCTATCATCTAACAATAATTGAAAAATTATAGGTTTAAAAATACGTTTACATCCTTTATATTAATCCATAGTAGAGAACATATGAACATATGTAGAGAACATATGAACATATGTATCTGCTTATCATAAATTAAATGCTCATTCAGAATAGGTTTTTACTTTAAAATGTTAATATCGGCAAGAAGTCCTCATTACAAAATGAATATTTTAATTCCTAATACGGCAGTATTATAAAACTTAAAATATAAATTAATCTTAAATAGGGGCATTATTAATACAAGATTGGGAATAAAAAATTGCGTGCGTGTCAGCTCAGACGCGCCACTGAAGTTTACTTCTTAAGTACGATTGTCTTGGAATGTATAAAATAGGCTACACTGAATGTAAATATCAATATCATAAAAAGTAAATGGAAAATTCCTTAATAAAAAAATGCTGACAATATAATTATTTTAAAGTAAAACACAAATGAACCAGATATATAACAAAATTAAACAAATTTAGTAACGTCAGATTAAAAAGTTAAAATTAAAAGAGACTTCAATTTCGTAGGATCGAAGACACAAAATATCCACACATAATGACATTTAATGATTACAATTTCAAAATGTTATTACTGAAATTCAAATTCACTAGCGACATGATTCCCCTTACCTATAGCTAGAATAAAAAATGTGCATTAAAATTGCACTGGATGCTTCATTTTACCTAAAGCCAGAATTTTAAAATGTATATTCAATGAGTTTGCTCTAGAAGATATAAGCTAGTGACTGCTCTAATTCAAAAAGTTATCAATATATATATATATATATATATATATATATATATATATATATATATATATATTTATTTCTAATATTTGGTTATATAGCAAATACTTGCAAAAACATATTTTATTCTGACCAATCGAATTCAAGTACAAATGAAGACAGAAGCTACATTAAATAAAAATTGTGTCAGTGAAATGTAATGTATGGTTCAATTTGCCCATAACTAAAACAAAAACGTGCATTTAATTAGTTTGGACTAGTTAATACAAAACATTCTTTTACAATAAAATCCTATTTCATTTTAAATATGAAAATCCTATTTCATTGGTTAATACACCATTTCATTGAACATTTGTTTTACCAATCTCTTACCAAATTATCTACTATATTTATAGACCCTTATTGACAAAGCTTGACAAAAGAAATGCGAACTTAACAATTAGTAAATAATTCCCACCATTTTTGTTCAGGACGTAAAATGTAAACATTAACATTTTTCAGCTTTCAAGTATTTTAAACAACGTGCTATATACTGCCTTTCTACACACAGCAAAATAATGATTGTATAATTTATTATTGAAAATTTAACTGCCTGTTGTGCAATTTAAAAAAAAAGTAAAGTAAAACACAATATGAGAAGAAAAATTTATAAAAAAGGGTAATGAAAATAAAAACAGTACATAAATACGATATTTAAAAAATGAAAACGAAATAAGAAAAAACAATATTTAAATACACAATATAGAATAAATGATCAAAAAACGTATTTAATTTATTTTTCAATTCCCTCCCTGCAACACCAGTACGAGCCTTCGCCTCTCCATCTTGACTTTATTTAAAATGTATATAATTATATATATATATATATATATATATATATATATATATATATATATATATATATATATATATAATTATATATTTTATACAATTATATAATTTGTATATAATTTATTTATTATCTTTGACTTTTTTTTAAATTGCCTTGAGGATTTCATGTGGCTCGTCTTGTTTTGTTGTCTCTGCTCCATCATGCCTCATGCAGTTTCTTTTTAATCGACTTCAAAATAAAAGGAGGTTCTCAATTCATCGGAATATTTTTTTTAAGTATGTTCAGCGATATTTCTTTACTTTGTGGATCGATTTCGATGATTCTTTTTTTCTTTGAAACAGGGTACCGCAGGTGTGATTCCGTATACAAATGATGATGATCTTATGATAAAGTCCGGAAATGAACGCCGGAACTCCTGACGAAACGAATGGCAGTAAATCAACTTTGATTCGAGTTGTTTGCTACAGGTGGTTGTTATTTTACTAAAAAACTACATCACTTATCAGGTTAGGGCCTGATGATAGTAAATCAACCGTGATTAAAAATAATTGCTACTAGTAGTTGTTACTTTGCAAAATAACTACATCGTCGACCAGCTCAAGGTCTGATGAGTTATGGAGATGAACAATGGAACTCCTTAACGAATGGTAGTAAATTGAAAGTGATTCAAGATATTTATAGGATTCAAGATTTTACTGGTAGTTGTTACTTTACAAAATAACTACACTATGCTAGAATCTAATGATGAGTTCTGAAGTTAATCAATGAAATTCCTTATCGGATGGCAGTAAATCAAAGGTAATTCAAGATATTTACTACTGGTAATTTTTATGTTGCAAAGTAACTATACCATCGACCAGGTCAGTGTGTGATGATGAGTTCTGACGATGAATATAATAGTAAATCGATCGTGATTTATATACTACTAGTTAATCGTTACTTCAGTTACTACTTGGCAAAATCTGATATTGGATTTTGGATATGGAGACGGAACTCCTCAAGTGGTAGTTTTTAATTTGCAAAATCTGATATTGAACTTCGGATATCGAAAACAGAACTCCTCAACAGCTACTACTACATAGCTCCATTTCAATAACCGGCTACTACTATAGCTTCATTTCAATATATAGTTGATAATCTACTTTAGACAAAGAGGAAATTGTCTATATACTAACTTTTTTCTGTGACGTTTAATAAAACCGAAATTAAAAAAAAGTTCGTGCAAGAAATTAAAAATATTTAACTCAAAATAAGTACCTAGACTTTTGCTATAAATAAATAAGTTACTTATCTTTGAAGTCGGTGCCAACACGCCGATAAAATTAAACAAATGTAAATTTTTATCATATAAATACGCCCTTTATGAATCTATTTAATAGTGTAAGTACATTAGGAAATAAAATATTAAATTTACATTATAAATTAATATGTTGGTCAACAGTGCTGGCACCGAATTCAAACATAAGTAACTTAGTTTTTTATTGCAAATGTCTAGGTGTCTATTTTGAGTTAATTATTTCTTACTTTTTAGTACCTACTTTTTTGAAGTCGGGTATTTTAAAATATATTTTATTAATTCTTCTGTCTGACGTTGCTAAAAGTGAGCTAAATATTCGAATACTAGTTGCTGGTGTGTCTCCTACGTATTAATATATTCATGTCCACGTCCAAAAAGGTTTCCTATACCTCACCCCTAGCCTGATCCGCAGGAAAATCTTCCGTTGTCTCGGACAATTTTGGCGAAGTTTCCGCGGCTTTAGTAAAAACTTCACTTCTGCTCGTCGATTATTGATCCGACAGATCTGTAAATAATAGACTCTATTTAATTCACTGTCAATTCCCCCAACATATCTTCGCATATTACGTAGCTGAGTTTAATTTATAAATTGTTCAGTATGTAGAAAATAACATAATTCTAAGTTATTATTGGCTTTAATAATTGATCAATACATTTTGTAATATATTTCGTAACACAAGTAAGCCTTGAAAATGAATACACAAATATCCTAACCATTTTGTGTACACTTAATTAGAATTACAGCACAGTGTTATGCTTTGTTCTTTTGTTATACATCTATTATTTTGTGAGTTTTTCAATAAAAAATAAATAAATTCTATTTTCACTATAAAAGTGAAAATTTGACTGTACTTACTCTGTTTCATTAATAATACCGCTAGCATTACTTATCTCGGCATTTTTTCATTTTCACCTTTACACCTTGAAACAAACGCTTAAAACTTCAGCAAATAATTCGATATGTCAATTAAAGATGTGCCTTAAATTAGTTGATTACACTTTTTTTAACGTTATGAACTTCGTACGCTCTGAACTTCTGATTTTATTATTCGTAAAATTTCATACCGGCGCTATACATGTAAATCGGTTCGTAAGGAGTACACTCCAAGTGATGTGGTTCACAATAATTTTTTATTGTAAAACTAGTGGATCGACTACATTTTTTGTTTATCCGTTTTCTGCGTAAATATATTACCGAGTCTGGAGCACGCGACGTATAATTTCCAATGAGAGAAGCAATCGTTTTCTAAATTCAAGTCACACATTTGTAAAGATTGCTCTTGCGCCTTATTGATAGTCGACTATGACGTTCGCTATGAACGCAAGGCGTATTGGAAATTGAAGTCGTTTGAACTCGAAAATCATGTCGGCCGGAATGAGTAATATTAATGGAAACAATATGTCTTCAGAAGCTTCGTCCAATCAGAATTGTTGCTTTAATTGGATTTTTTAATAATTTTTGAAGTTATACTTCCTTAAAAGCGTTATAAAAAATTATGAGAGTGCAATTGTACGATGCGCACAAGATACAACAAAAATCGACAGGGTGAAGTTGCTTACTAAACCTATATTTACATGTATGTAGTGACTGATGCCATATTCATGATAATTTCCCGTAATTTAAATTTAATAGTTGTCCATATAATAAAAACATTTGTGTATTGTGAAAATTCGTGACAGAAATAGTGCTTATAAATTTTCTGATAGATAAGTGGTCAACTATGTTATTTTTATGCAGCCTTTTCATTGTAAGACAATCACTTGTCGGACCGTATTTACATACACGTATTTATATTAAACATTCTTTATTTAAATTTTTAAAATAAATAAATTTAATCTAATTATTTTAAATAGTAATAATATTCAATATTTGTATTATTATTATTAATATTTCATTAAATTATAGTGATTGCAATTCAAGATTTTAATTATTCTGTAAGACAAAATAATAAGTTATAGCGCGGATATTTCGAAACGATTTGAAAGATTATTGGCTTACAATGGAAAGCCAGTAATGGAAAAAAAGTAAAATAAAATGGTGGACCATACTTTACAGAATAAATATTACAGCTACTTTACAGAATAAATATTTTTACTTAAGTGAAAACTTCCATTTTAAAAATCCATTTTAAGAGCCATTTTTGGGATATTGTGATAGATATTTATTTACCGCTCAACATTAATTAAATTTCTGAACGTACTCTATCTACTGTGATTTATAAAATATAGTAAGTAGTTGATATGTCAAATATGCTTACTGAGTATAATCTAAGAATAGATTCAATTTAATTTTTAAAAACAACCTTCAGTTTAAACTATATTTTTAGGTGTGTCGATTAGTATATGACCCAAGAAGTAAGAAATATTATTATACTGAAAGGTGTAAAATCTTACAAGGAGAAAAGTATTAAATTACACGCATAAAGCTTCTTTTCGTTATAACTATTTCCACATATACTGTCAGATTCTTTCATACTGAACTACATTTTAATTCAGATATGTCGAGCTTGCTGTTGACAGAATATATCGTGTTAGATTATTTTGCACAGAAGCTAAAGGCGTAATCAAGTATTTTATCGAAATATTCATTTTTCCACAATATGGAAGCGTCAACGTTTCGTTGTCATCATCCCCAAACAGCATGACTGTAAAACTGATCTGACGCCAATTTGTTTGTGTGAAACTTATTTTGTGCAGCAATAGTTAAGCATAATTGTTATGACATTTACTCCTAGGTACGAGCGTAATCAAATTTAACCTGGGAAGGTATTATTAAAAAAGCATGTAGCCGCTTATTCTAATTCGACAAGAAATACATACTGGGGATATGTAATCATCAAAGTTGAGAACTATTGGATAGGTGACGGAACGATTATTGTGACATTTCCCGATCACTGAAAAGAAACTGTCGTACATCCTCCGCGGTTGGAGCAAAAAATGAAATTATCAAATAGTTTACTTCTACAGTAACATTATTATTTTGTTTATATTTTTATATAGTTAATGAAAACATACTTCATGTTCTATATTATATTATGTTTTGCTATTTATTTGGGAAAATATTAAAAATTTTAATTACAATCTTAATTTACATTTCACTTATGCGCAGATGCATTTAATGATGTTCAGCTATTGAGACTTATGATTCTGCATTTGAATAAAATTTGTCCTAAAGTATAACTTAAATAGAAAATTCAGAAAAATCATTATTTAAATTCACCGTAATCTTCTTCTCTTCTTCTTCGTCCAACTCCTTTCTTCTTTCTTCTCTTCTCTTTCCTCCAACCGGCAGAATTATATAATACTGGTATTAACATTTTAATGAACGTTTATCGGAACGTTCTAGTACCGTCAGTTTTTTTTCAAATATAATCATATTTCTGCCGTATGTTTCTTTGGTGTTAGGAATTTAAAATTTGACCTACTCATAAATAAAAAAAGAAAGAAGTTGTAATATTTCTTTCAATGCGTGTCTTTTTAGCGGAAATATTACATAATATCCACGGGAAAAGAAGCGGCATCTTAATACCGAGGGCCCACCCTGGACGCGGTTACGGTGCCATAACCAATGCTACAACGTGTTAATGAGAATAATAATAGAAGTACCTATATGACATGATAGTGAAGCGAGTGATAGCTTCACGCTATACTCGTGCTAATGCTCGTATGTGGCGTATTTATTCTGAAAATCATTTTCTTGATTGATTTTATTGTTTCCGCTATTTTCATAGTATCGTAATTGACAGCTTTGCCTTGTTCAGAAGCTTGCTTTTATTTTTTGCACATTGTTAATTTATGATGCTGGGTAAATTTAACAATACGTTAGTTGGTGAATTTGGTCTAATAAGATATGACATCAGTTTTTAATGGGTTCAAAATATGTTAAATATATTTATTTCCCAAAATATCCCATGTCCAAACTATAAGTTAAAGCGCTGGACAAATGTAAATATTTAAAGTTCAATAGTTTACAGAAAACACAATACAAATAATACTTAATTAAAC
Organism: Druceiella hillmani; assembly: GCA_039881145.1. Taxonomy (NCBI): domain Eukaryota; kingdom Metazoa; phylum Arthropoda; class Insecta; order Lepidoptera; family Hepialidae; genus Druceiella; species Druceiella hillmani. Next base: position 44,045,268 of record JAYKKI010000010.1, on the reverse strand, counting down.
AGAAAAAAATACAAGTTAATTCAAATTAAACCTAAAATTAAGTAATGATTGAATGTGAATTACCAGGCAACTTCATTCTTTAGAAATCTAAAGCAGTCAATAGAGCAGAAAAAATATTAAGATTTGACCTATTTCGCAATACCTTACTCAGTAAATTAAGTGAATGAAAAAGTAGTGAACGCTCAGGATATTCGTAAGCAGATGAAATGAACTATAATTTCGTCCTCTCACGTAATAGTGACGAACGTAAAGCATTATGAAACCACAGACTAAGGTTTTATTAACATAATTATTTAATACTTTAAAAAAAATGCATGATTAAAAGCAATTCTCACTGAAGTTGGGGTGAGATACATCCGGCCCTGCCAATTATAGAATTTAAAGAAAATAAATAAGAATATTACCGGTATATTTTTTTAAATAAAAATGTATCACACTTTTAAAAACTTTCACGAATATAATTAAATTAGTAGCTTTATGTGGAGACTAAATGACTGCATTGGTTTCAATGACACCATAGATTGAATAATTAAACAAGGTCACAATAAACCCACAGTCTTAGAAATCGTGGGAATGTCACATAAAAATCCCAGCACACTGTAAGACTTCTAACAAGTTTATATGATATGACTGAAATTTTAGATGGTTATTCAGAATTGCCCCTACATTCATAGATTCCTTTCGAGCGCCGTTCCATTTAACATAATTCTGCACCAGGGGTACATGTTAGCGCGAATAGCTCATCATTGCGCTTAGTTACATTTCACATTCTCTTCGAGAATGTAAAATGTAAGTAAACAAACTAGGAATAGAAGAAGTTTTTTAAGCATATTTGTTTGGAGATCATTTTAACCTTTACAAATACCATCTAATCCAAAGTAGAAAATGTGTTTTGCGGACATATATTTCCGTGAGTGTCATTATTTTCCAATGTTTCTAATTTCGCTCTTTATTTATTTTTCCTTCTTTGCATTTCCCATTGCATAGCGGCTCTTTAACCATCAGATCGAGACATTAAAATAATTTAAATGTTTCCAGCCAAAATTATAAAGTTCAAGACAATTTTATTAAAGAGAGAATATCAAAATCGTGCCTTAAGTACTACTTCCGCTTTACTCACAACACTTCACCGTTAACTGAAGAAATCTACATGTGTAATTACACTAATAACAAAATGAAGAGCCTTCTCAAGGAAAGACTGCATATATTTATCATGATTAGAAAAGTAGAGACATGTCTTTCATTAAAGCGAAGTATTGAAGAATATTGTTTACCAATTAAACCTTAAGTCTATTGAATACTATTATTTATTTGTTATCGCAGTATTTCAATCATTTGTAATCATTTGTACTTTACCGTATATATAGTTCATCCTTATTTTTAAGTTTTTAGGGTTCCATACATCGAAAAAAAACCGAAATCCTTACTTTTAAGTTTGTTCACCTATTTGTCAAAGCTCTTTTTTCTCAGAAGCCATTCGACGTAGGAACTTGATATTTCGGGTAGTAATAAAACATATTAATTCGCACAAATTCCAATAAAACTTTTTAACTCGCAAATGGCTAATCCCCGATATATTTGTTTCGAAAGTTTTAGGGAACTAAGTAAACTAAGTAGTCGATTTTTTAAATTCAAGATGCAATGCAGGAAAGTTATTTTGATTAGTTTGAAAAGGCTAATAATATGGACCCCAATTTTTTTCCATAATTTTAGGGTACACTATTTTCAGAGATATACTAAAAAACCATAAGTTGTGAGAAGACCATAGCAATTATCGTTTATTTAATAATATTTGAAATATGGACTATGTGTTCACGCCTGCAAAAGACGCGGTATGCGATACACACACACACACACACACACATATATATATATATATATATATATATATATATATATATATATATATATATATAGTTTAATAAAAAACCAAGAGTCCATATACGTTTACAAGTACCTATACCCGTTTACTAGTTACTAATGACTCAATAAATAAGACTGGAACTTGTTGCTATAATTTTATTAAAAATTGGTATACGTATTTTAAAGGGACTTTCAGCAATTGACGAGTAAGATTCAGGTGTACAATTTATGAAGCATTTTTTGAAATTTGGTCGAACTATACTAAAAATTGTTTTGTAAATCGGACAAGAACATTACATCTGAAAACTTACCAGATATGGACAGCTATCGGCAGTAGCATATTAGTTTTGAATAATAGCTTTGCCTGTTTTTATTTTGACGGATAGTATTAAGAATGACAATAGATAAATGACTGGCATTAGCAGATTTTCTTAGCCTTAACAGATTAGCCTTATTTCTTTGAAAATCAACGTGGCCAAACTGTAACGGTGAATTCGGAGAGATATGCCCAGATGTTAAATGACTTTTTCAGAGTAGAACTACAGAATAGTCCATCCTTCAACCAAAACATATGGATCTAGCAGGACGGGGCCACAGCTTACACTGATAATGTGTCCATGAATGCAGTGCTGTAGTTATTTCCAGAAAAAAACATATCCCGAAACGGTACCGTACCGTGGCCACCTAGGTCACCAGATTTAAGCCCATGTGACTTTTTCTAATGGGGATACTTAAAACCCGTGGTTTACAAAACAAATCCGAGCACTGTGACACAACTTAAAGAAAATATTCGAGCCGAAGTCAGTAGGATACCCCAGTCGCTCTGCAAACGCGTTTTTGAAAACATGCGTGCTAGACTCGAAGAGTGTGTCAGAGTCGATGGCCTATATTTCGAAAACGTGGTTTTTAAAAAATGAAATTCGCATTTGTTGTTATAAAGTTAAAATAAACCTACTTTGTATTAGAAGTCTAGTTTTTTTTACAATTTTTAAAACATTGAAATCTGCCACTGTATTTTGTGTGACAGTGTTGTTTAGTGGCTAGCATTTGGAATGACAATATAGCATAGGGTCAGATATTAAACGTTGCTGGAGTTGATCTCAGCTTTCGATGTTTTTCATTCATTCGTTTGTACTTTGCGCTATCACGTGATACGTCAAACATGTTGTTTGTTTTTGCACCTAATCCGGAGGAATCAATTAACGTTGTAAGTGAATAAATATATTAGGTATGTCTATAAAATACGTCTTCTGAACGTTAATTCTCTTAAAATAATAATTTTATAATTCGTATAAATTGATCGTAGATTTTGTGTAAATTGGCGAATCTGTGGCGATAAATACGAATTAATTCGGAAAAAATCCATATATTTGAGAATTTACCCCTGCGAAGCCGGGCCGGCTCACTAATGTGTTGTACAAAAAGGTACACAAGTGGTGCATTGTCGCATATGCCCTTAAACTCTACAGGTCACAATTCATAACGTGTTGTTGTTATATTAATCTTTCTTAAGGTATTAATGTGATTTTGTCATGCAGACCATAAACTTAATTTTGACTGAATTATTTACTTTCAGTTTACAAAACGAATTTATTAAACTTAATATAATCTTTCGTCCAGAAATTGTACAACGTGACGTCAAATAAAATTTTATTGGATATAACAGTCATTTAGTTCATTATTTTTGTTAGTCACTACGCATAATATCGCCTTTTGTTATTCTTTATAAGTAAATTCTGATGCTAATCTTGATATCCCAATTACACATGACCCTCAACAAAATTATATATTTTATCTAGCATTATTTTTCTAGTTACTCCTACAACACTTTTCTATTCACATATCAAACAATTCAGAAAGACTTTTATATATGAGATAATATCCTGACTACTTAAGAACCCTTTGACTTGACTCATCTCCCTTTACGGAACTTTATCTTTTTAATGGTTAGAGAGGTATTTTAAGTTTACATTCCTCGTTTTATTAGAGTTCTCCAGTCAGATAGCAATCCTCATGGTTTCTCATTAAATTTATAAGTCTATCATCGCATAATAATTTCTACAATTGGAGGCCAAAGTTTCATAAGTCGATTCTGGATTAAAATGTAGCAAAATAAAGAACTACTAATTTCAAATAAAAATAAAGTTTGCCATTAATGTTGTAAAGCCTCGTTTACTTATAATTAAAGAGATATATAACTTCAATTATTTCTTGCATATTGGATAAACAAGTTTGTTTTTGAGAAAAAACAAGGGTACTATATCTCATTCTCAATTGTTCACACATACGTTTTTCTTTTCTTTTGCTCGTAACTTTATGAATTATGACTATAATAAGTTAATAAATTTTAAATGTTTTAATGACATTTTTTAATCATATTTATTGGTTAAAAAATTAAACATTATGTACACAGTGTAATTTGCATAATAGGGTTGAAAAAAAAGAGTACCATACAATAAGATTTTTGAATGACAAATCTTTTATTTGAAATACCTTTTCTAACTTGATTGCGTTGACTCAGAAGTTTATTTTTTTAACCTAATTATTTTAATTTCATACATCCACGCGTTTCTGAGAAAAAGGGTCTTAATCGACAGACCGATGGACAGCGAAGTGACTATAAGGGTTCCTTTTTCCTTTTGAGGTATGGAATCCTAAAAAATCACCCGCGTGTTTAATTAAAAATCTTGTCCTGTTTTGAACTGGGTTGAAAATGTGAAAACTTTATTATAAAGTATTGTCTGAAATTATCGATTCCAGAATTTAAAAAAAAAATTGAAAAATCATTATGTTTTTTTAGTAAATGTGAAATTTTATAATTTTTCAATTGAATTTACGTCAAGAGTTAATTTGAAGTGTTTTCGCACAATATAGGATATATTTTTAAGTCTTTTTTCCGCTGCATCATCAAATTTGAACTCAAAATTTGAACCTTGTTATTTTCTTATGAATCTTAAAATTAACGTCTAAAAATTCACTAAATTTTTCCCATTTAGCCACTTCAAAAACATTTGGAGAAGAAGTATAAAAAGTTGTTTCCTAGTAAATTCGCAGAATATTTAATAAAAATATAATAAAAATTCCGACGGAGATAGAGGTTGCGTTTTCAAGTAATCCATTATGTCTTTATTAAATCTTTTCTTTTTTATTATTAGGTTTCTGGCAAATATTTATTAAAAACTTTCACGGAAATATGCAATGTTGCGTATAATTTTATATTCATTTTGATTTTGATGCAGATAATTTCACCAAGGATTAGTTTTGAAATAAGTATCTGATCACGGAAATTATAAATTTTTCACTTCTTATTCAACTCTTGTGAAAATATTCTTTGTCGTCTTATTTGGTTATCAGTTCCTTTATCCACAGCCAATCCAAAAAAATATGATTATAATATAGGAAACTGTTTCATTGAATGTTTTTTTAAATCCTTTTTCGCACAAATTTAAATCTCGTAAAAAAATCTCGTTCCCTTTCATGTTTTTATGATCCTCCAAATTAACACGTTTTGCAATGTTTTAAGTTAGTTCACCTGTGAATTATGTGGTTGTCTTATTATAAGACACAAGGGCATAGTAAACATTTTTTAACAAAAAAATTTTTATCCTGTTGATATATGCGATTTATTTATATTATTTATTCTAATGATTGTTTCCTATAAATACTACCAAATCTACTCCCCCTTAGAAAGTATAAAAAATTGTAAGAACTAGACAAAATATTTAAAATATGTGCTTAACAAAAACTCATGAAAAGAATTTACATCACTAAAACACTCATTTTTAACAATGGCCTGCAGATATTATAATAAAATTTTCGTCGTAGAAACCCAGCGTGTATTTGAATTCATGCGTGTCCTATTCACTATACCGTAATATTAAATCTGGTAGTATTAATTTTTATTATGTTAATAACAAATATTTATTTGTTTTATTACAAGATTGTTATAAAATTATTTTCAAATATATAATGCGCTTTTGTGTTAAAAAAATATATTGGGTCTGACTATATTGTATTTCCCCGGCAAAAATTAGAATAAAATAAACTTCCTATCAGTAGTCAATGTATTCAAAATATTTCATATGCCAACCAGTAAAATCGATGAAACTAACCACATGATTCCGTCTGCATAAAATGTGTTCGGAAATCGAAAGGAAATGACATACGTTGTCTACGATAATAGGAAGCAGACATACGTCGACGGAAAAGCTGTGCTACTTCCGCATTCACAAATGTAAAATACTGGAGGAAATTACGATGGAGGAGCTTCCGGCGAGTTTATTCGACGGAAATATTGCCTAGCTACTTGCGTCTCAAGGCGTTTTCTATCTTTACTCAGGGTTTTTAAATATTTTGATTGATTTCCGTAGCGAAGAGAAACTATTTTTCTTACAGAAAATGAATATGAATTGGTATTTATTATATTATTCATCAATTTCCATGTACTTCCAGGAAAGTGTCTTGCATCCTGGTGTACATTTATACGTACTATTTCTACCTGTTCGTTTATTTGTGGAATGACAATTAACTTACTCTTCTAAAATTATGCATTTATTTCTCTGTCTCAGTATATTGTGACAGAAACGTTTTCTGTCACCGATAATCTCTACCGAATCGTAGAAGATTTATTTATAAAATACTGGGAAATTTCATTTTTAAAATCAGTTAAACTACGACAATATTTAAGAAAATAAGTGGCAAACGGAGCATTTTTTTAAGCACAGTGTATATATATATATATATATATATATATATATATATATATAACACGTTAAAAGAAAAGAGAGGTAAAAGCAGCCAAGAACTTGCCAGCTTTGCGAGATACTCGGTAAGTATATGCAGAAGAGTTAGGGCTTTCTGTCTATATTTATTTTATTTTATATTTATCACAACAATAAACTTGGCCGCCATAATTCTTCATATATCTGTATTGATGGAAAGTGTGAGAATATTTATGAAACAACTAGACATTTTTTTTGCTTAACTCTGATTGTCAAAGAGATAAATACCTGAAACCGGTTCTAGTTTTAATGTCTCACAGCGGCCAAGTTTCGGTTGTATTTAACTGTAGCACTTTAATGTTATTGGGATAAAACTTATTTGAAATATTTATAATAAGCGTCTTTATTTTATACCACATATCATTGGCTTGACTACACTAGAAAACAGTAGACCAGATATCAATTGGGTCATTGCTGTAACTGGTGTCAATTAGGGCAGATCCCTAGATATTAGGTATAATTAAAGGGTTTGATGCATATATGGGGTATTATGTTCAATACTATTTTCTAAAGTCTATATTATTTTCTCTCTCTTTGCTTTCTCCTCTCCTCTCCTCTCTCACTCTCTTCTCTCTCTCTCTTCTCTCTCTCTCTCTCTCTCTTTATCTGTCTTTAATTTTGAAATTTTTCTGAACAATTTCAATTCATGCACCGATTCTTGGGTGAATTCAATTCTAATTTTCTGAGCTTTTCATTGCAATCAAAATAGCGTTTGACATTCTTATACAAATGAAAATATACCGATAAATAAACACTATAATTTCTAGTAACGTTTAATCTCAAAATTAGTCCTAACGGGTCCCATGAATTTTAAAGTCAATTTCCAAGCCACTTATTGCCATTAGAATAGCATTTAAAATTCTTTTGCAAATCGACTTACGCTGATAAAAAAAACACCATAATGCCAGATAAGTCTCTACATGATAAATACACACGTGTTACGGAACCACATGTGTCATCATCCAGTTGGCTCTATAGTATATGATAACCCACTTCAAATGTATACTTATAGGAATAAAGTCGTCAGTTTAGATACTGACCTCTAACAAAATATCCGTAGCATGATCAAGTATTAACTTCAGTGTTAGGATAATTTTTGTCATCACTGGAGTGTGTACTTGAAGCTTTGCCCATTTATCTACTACATATTAATTTGGCTCTACTCTAATATTTCTACTAGCATTATAATTCTCTTCTACTAACATTTAATCTGGCTCTACAAGTATATTTAGTACTTTCATGCACAAATTAAGAAATAACATGACCTGGCATGTAAGTTATCCTACGGCGGACTTTTACAAAATATGAAGAACAAATTCCTTTGTTAAAGTTGAAATTTGTTTCAAAAAATCAAAATAAACTTCTAATTGTTTCAAATCAATCCATATAATATCATTTATTTCCCTATTACTTTTACAGACATAAAACGTCATAAGATGTAGACAGAAATAAAGAAACCGTCTATTTGAAGTAAAGTAAAATAAAATCATAGAAAGTTTTGTATTGAATTATTTTAGCCAACATTGTCGAGAAGAGCTAATTAAAACTTATTCCCGTTGGTCTTATACTCTACATGCACAATTTATGGTTTGACGCGTTATGTTCAATGGCGCCCTATTATATCGCAAGCTATAACTACATCGATGTGGGAAACCATCCGTCCGTCCGGACCGGACTGTCCTGCGATTAAGATGTCTCCGACTTTGATCACCAGTTTTTTTCTGAAAAATTATTACAAGTACTGCAATTAGCTTTGATTACTTAACACCTTAATAGTTAGATAGGTGATTATGAATCCTGAGCCTTGTCCAAACACAGAAATCAGTTCTGTCCTGATAAGCAAAAACCATGACACAATGACCAATCTCTTCCTAAGACCTCAGTCTTAGGAAGAGATTCAGAAAAACAATGGTTAAGTCAGTTTAATAAAAAGTAGCTGTAATTAGGGAAGTGTTCAGACCAACCCAAGACTAATAACAACTAAATGGTAACCATCACCAATTTATTATATTATTTGTCTGTTTTCACGACTTGGTCATACTCTTGCTACATGAATAAGTTCATACACTACTTGACCAAAGCAATGTACCAAATTTCTTGACTATATGGGTCAATTCATGGTCCAACTCTTGGCACAGAAATAAGTCTATACACTACTTTACTATAGGAGTGTACCGAAACTCCTTGATTCGCCGAGTAACAGAGTTCAATCTTCCCCACAGGAATAAACCCATACATTACTTGACCATAGCAGAATATTATTCATTGACACGCCGTGTACCATAGTCCAACCCTCCTCAGAGGAAAAGCTCATACGTTATTGATGGGAGTAATGTACTCTTACCATATTCCTTGATTATTCGGATCAAATTACTGAGATGTTGTATTCATTAGCCAGAACTGCTCGACCATTTCTCACTACCAGTGGAGTTAGTCATAAGGCTTGGTTGTTCGAAAGATGTTCAAGTACTCACGGTTATCATCCTGAGCAACTGCCAATTGATTCCAACAAATCATAAGCAATAATATTATTCTCAATTTGAAACAACCAACTCAAATAAATAATGTGAACTCGCCTCACAAATCACTCAAGAGCATCAAAAGTGATCCATTTTCAAGATTGTCAACCGCTAAACACTCAATATTTTCAATAGTGTTTCGATTCAAATATTCGACTTGTTGAAATTGCATACTGGGTCAATGAACGATTTCAAAATTATAATCCTAAAGATCAGACAACACTAGTTAATACCACTTTCTTTGTTTATACAATGCAACGTACAATTAATTTTTTGTAGAGTTATCTTGTAGTCATTCCCATGATTATAAATCATCAGAGATCTGTAACTTCAATAAAGTAGATAATTCCAAAATGTTTCACTAAACATATGATTCATAATAATTTTAGAATCATAATCCATTAAATAGTCAGGCATTAAATACGTTTTATATTAACACCAATAACCAATCATTACCGTTTCGAATAAATACCTCTATCGCCGTTGGTTACTTTGGCTATCGTCACCTTACTCTTTTGCAGTAACTCCTGATGGCACCCATATGCGTATCCAGTCCGTTTATCACCGTACACATTAACAAATGAGCATGAATTACGGCTTTATTGAGATCCGATCTTCGCCAGCGCAGTCACACACTGCGCTCCCTCTGACAACGAAGGGATACCGATTTTCACACATTCGGTTACGAAATAGCTTCGGTGTATATTATCAACAAAACCACGGCCCATAGAGGACATACCCCGAAACACCAATCAAAAACAAATAATCCGAACTTGGTCTCCATTTTTTCGTTTTTTTTAATCCTCGACATTTATATCAACATCGCCTAGTATTTTACCGTAGACAAATCTAATACTTCAGTTACTTTAAACGGACTTTCATTTAATATCCAATTTTGTTTCGATTACATTCATTTTGTATATCGTCCAATTTAAACGTAACAATTGTAAAGGGACCAAATAATGTACGAAACAAATATGAACATGGCATGATACATCGTCGCTCGATATTGCTAAGCGCCAACTCAATCTCATGTTGAATGCATACAGGTAGAGCAACATAGTAGTCAACATTTTTAATCATCTTTCTATTAAACAAAAATAAATATTTACCAAGATGTAAGCATGCAAAAGCAATCAAAGCAAGTTGTCGAAAATTAAACAAAGTTAAACTCATCTTTTGCGATTCTAGCGGATATTTAAACGAAAGTAATTACTGTTTCACGTACACGTGGACCAATTACCCAATGCATGTCAAATTAATGAGGTCAAATGATAATCAAAAGGAGAACACAACGACAAAATAAGTGACGTTGAATGTGAAGTCAAAACGTGCAAAATTTTTATTTTTTGTTAGGAAAAATATATTCACAATGTGAAGCGTTTTCGGCGTCGAGATTTAAATTCCTTCCTTAAAACTACTTCACAAAACATTCATTTCTTTCCCAATCGTTAAACTTTATGTCATCATCATATTAGTTACTTAAAGTCTTAGAACGGTCTATTTCCTACAATCCGTCGTCAATATTATGCCAATTAGGGTGAAAGGAAGAAGTACAGAAATAATGGTTGAATTTTATCATGTTGACAGAATAAACTGCATTGTAATATAAAGCGTGTCGTTATTTCAAGATAAAACAATACTTTTCTTATTGTTTTAAATTGAGACCTTGACCTAAAATCTCCCATCCAGTCATAATGTCATTATTTTAACTACGATCCGTAACCGTGTGAAATAGGATTTTTAAATAATATTCGTTTATGTTAGTCACCAAATGGATTTTTGTACTGAAATACTGTTGTCTGATTCCAGTAGCAACTTCAACATTACAAATCGTTTGCCAGATAATTTGCATGCAATTTTTTTTTTTACAAGTGAGCACTTGACTAAGGAATAAAAATAAAATATGTATGGAGTAGTCATACTGCATAGGTTAACACGATGCCATGTTTACGCTCGAGCCCCACGTCGTCGCCACACCACCGGAGACAACCGCCGGCTCTGTCACACCAGATGCCCCACAAGAACATCTGCCGGCGAGGCGACCCGTTATTCCGCAACAAAAACAAACGATTCCTGAGTAGTCGTGAATGTGCCAAGGCCTGTTCCGTCCCCGAGCACTCGCACGAGTAAACGCAAGCGATTCTTGTGACCCCGACCAGCCCGTCGCATATTTCCCTGCTCATTTCCCGATCCAGATACAAATCCTCTAGGTCCAGACCTTCTCTTTGAAAATGGCTTGGACTTTTAGGAATTTTACTTCCACTTTTAATACATGCCGTAAAAGCCAGTCGCCGGAAACGGCACTGATAATCACTGATACGGCAGTGGATTTGATATCCAGCAATGTACGATATCATTGCAGAGACTGATTACTAATGAAAAAAGGTATTTATTAACCGTCGCACGACACATTCAAAAGTCTGAAAGCACACGGGTACACTCCACTTCTGATTCTGTAGTAATAGAGTTTTCTTCACATAATTATTCATTACGAACTTAGTATATAGAAGTATATATTTATTAGGCTAATACACAATTTGTAAAATTTATTGGTTTTTTATTTATTCAACAACTGACCGGGGTACCCGGTTACGCACAGGGGGTTGTTAAGAGATTGTGTGGTAGTTAGAATAAACGAATAAACTTTAAAATTTAAGAGGTAAACAATTTTCATCATAAACATATTTACAATACTTGTTTATAAACAACATTTTTCATTTTGTTATCCGGGGTACATATGTACAAATTTTTGCAACTTTCTGCTCGAGAGTAACCCATCAGAAAGGCAGGAATCCTTGATACTGTAATGTTTTACAGTTTATCCTTACACATTACTAATTGTAAAACTATAGGTTAATTTGATTGGAAATTGCAGTCTTTTAAATTGAAATGTCAGTTTAGTAAATATCAGTGATTTTCTGGGGATAAATACTATGTGTCCTTTTTCTTTTCCAGTCATAAGTTCGCCTTCGATAATAATATTTGATACCTGTTTGACGATTATCCTTGTTCCATTACATAGTTTTAGTGAGTTGAGATTTCTGAGTAGTATAATCGAAGGTCCAATTTTAAGTTGAAGTGTGTCATTCCTGGTACTTGTAAAGAGTTTAAAAACTCTGTAAAGACTTGATACTTTCTTCAACGTTTGATCGATTTGTATATTCTCTCTTCACCAGGAATTTTTTATTTATTTTTAGTTGCCAAAATTGCCCTGTAAAATGTCCACTCTAGATTTGTATAGTTGTGAACAATATTTAGGTAAATTTGGTCGATGAGTTCGTTCTTAGCAATGACTATGTTGCAAAGTCAGTAGGATATGTGCAAAACATTTGTAAGTTTTTGAGCAAAATATCCTTTCTTTATCAAACAATTTTTTTTGCCTTTCGATAGTTCTACTGTCATTTTTTTGTTAGTCACAGTGTTTATGTATGTAACTAGAGATTGATTTGATTGAGGTGATTTTTTTAAGTATACATTGATTTCGTCTACTGATGTTGACTTAGGGATAACTGGAAATATTCGTCGAAAATCTCTTAAGAGTATGAGTAGAGCTCCTCCCATCACTTCAGAGTTTCCTTGCAAGAATTGTCACGTTCTGTCCATGGTTTCGAGTGATTTTTATGTCATTGTGTATTCGTCCCAAAAGATAATTTTAGCTTATTTTAGAAGTTAGCCCGTCCAAATGACCTTGATATTTTACATACTGGAAATTGTTCTTTGGGTATATTCAATGGTAGTTATAGGGCGGAATGGGTAGTTCGTCCTTCTTCCTTAAGTGTGGTAACAATGCCGGACGATGCCAGTGCAAGTACGATGTGTTGTTTAGCACGTATTTCTGCCAGCAATAGATTTATTATAATCGTTTTCTCGGTGCCGCCTTGTGCGTCTAAGTAAATAATTCCACTAGTGTTGTTGTTGATCCGGTTCCCGATAACATTGTAATTGTTTTTATTGTCATTAAGGAGTGATTTGTTGTAAGAAATGAATTGAAATAGTTTGTTGACGTTGTAGCTTCTTTCATTTATAACTTCGTAGTTTTACACATTGAAAGCATCTTCTTGTGGTGATAATTGTACTAAGATCTGGTTTTTTACTGCTAAGCATTTATCTTTTATTTCATTTTATTTCACTCATACTCTCTTTGAAGTAGTCCCATAGCAGTTTTGGATTTGATGGGTTACACGTTGTTAGTATTATGGCGAATAAGTCTCTGATTTGTTCAGGTGAGGTTATGAGCGAGGTTTCTTTTAGTATTAATTTCCAGTAGTTGTCGTTTTCCAGTAGTCCTAAGTGTTGGCATGCTTCTCTGTATGTCTGGCATTGGTAATAATCAACAGTTTTGCGATCTGTGAAACTTGTTGGTCCCGCTATTTTGTGTAGCAACATCCGGAGATAGAAACATTCGGCGTTGTTCAGATGAACGGTGTGCACTTGACCTAGTGCATTAGTTTTCATTATTCCTGAATGATTCTATACTAGAATTTACACGTTTTCGTCGTTGAAAAATGTTTCTTGTTGTGTTCTGCGTATAATAAGTAGGAACATCGCCATATAGTAATATTTTTGCAAATGGTTCCATTAGGAACAGTCAGAAAAAAACCGTTAATATTTTGTTTTTAGGCGGTTCACTTGTAATTTTTCTGGTGGTGTCTTTTGTAAAGTAAACTCTCTGTCCTTTCTCCAAATGTACTGCTAGATGTTGCACAGTTGGTTCGTGTTCGTGTATGGGAAAACTGTTCTTTTTCTTTTCTCCGTTTTGCTTCAGAACCGATGGATTACTCTACAGTAAAGGTGAACTTGTCCTGTCGTGAAGTCTTCTTAGCTTACTCTCACTTCTAGAGATAGTACTGTAAATATAGCAGAGCTTAGTCTGTGCAATTATCTTCTCGTTAGGTCGTTTGTCAACATTTCTTCTCCTATTCCAGAGATGGCGCCATCGTCATTCAACACCGAGCAATAGTAAAAACATCTGGACACTTACTCGTAAAGTCGTGTGGTAGCAAATGTGAGTTATATATCTATCTGTGGAGTCGTGTTTGTCGGGAGTCGGGTTTGTGATCCCGTGCATGTATCCGTGGAGTCGGGTTTGTGATCCATACAATGTAATATACGAAAAATTAAATAATAAATGAACATCACGTGCGCATTGTCCGCTAGGTAACAGGCATATGAGCCAATGACACCCCGCCATCCTGGAAAATGGCCAATTGGAGTATCTGCATGTTGGCCGAATGAGATAGCGGCTCGCCGTTATTTGTGATTACTCACACAGAGTTTAATATTGCTTATGTCACGTTAGTTGAAAACTAAAAACTAAACAATCCGCGAATTAGACGGACACGAAAAGTTTTCCTCAATAATTCACTTAGTTTTTAGTAATATTTTGAACCACTAGTTTTTTAAAAACTCAGTTTTGAAACAGTAAATTAACACTTCATATACTCACATACTACTTAAAACGATTAGAATGCTCTTTTTCCACTAAATTAAAAACGCAGAATAAGCACAAATACACCAAGATATTATATAATTTTGTTAAACTTATTTAACCGAAAAAAATGGAACAAAAACATCGATAATTATTTCTAAAAGAATTATTTATATGGAGTGCCCGCATACATACCCGCCTCCCATAGATACCCGCACTCACTTAGGTATATTTATCATAGATTATAATAAATATTTATAAAAAACGTTTTGAACATATGAACTAAGCTTACATACGATACTTAATTCTAAACGCTATAAAATTTTACGTAATTATTTAAATACACTTTATGTTTTGTTGCCTATATTACATATCTTAGACGTATTCATTTTAGCGTCCCACTTTTTTAAAGTGTAACCGTTAGGTGGCCTCTCCACGTAACATTTCTGCGCATCTTTAGAATGAGATATCAATATTTTTATTTATCATTTTCTTATGGCGTAATAGCAATGATGGAGTGTGACATACATAGTGGCATTTTCTTGTGACTTAAGCGCAATGGCGGAGTGTGACACACTATCGTTCGCTTATATCAAGATGTAATCATTAAATGTCATTACATGTGAATATTTGGTGTCTTCTATCCTACAAAATTAAAGTATTTTTTAATTTCGTAGTCTGACGTTGCTAAATATTTTTAATTTTGTTGTATAAATTTGATCTTGTTCATTTGTGTTTTCTTATTGTCTGTTTACATTTAATGATATTTATATTTATATACAGTGTTACCTATTTTATAAATCCCAAAGGTAATCGTACTTAAGGAGTAAACTCCAGTCGCGTGTTAAAGCTGAAACGCACAATTTGTTTTTTCTCAGATATTACCGTTAAAACTGAGCATACTGAGATAACTGCGAGTTACTTGCATTTTATAATATGATTAAACACGCTGATTTTTAGAAATAATAAATAATTTTGTAAATTATAATATGGGAATTAAATAAAAATTATAATTGTCCTTAGATATCTTACATGTATTATACCTTAAACTTTTCTAAAGCAGATAAATATATTATATATGTTGGTATGATTCTTTAAAAATCAATTTATATAATTATGAATTTATTAACGCGTTCATAAATTCCCAGAAGCGCTGAAAGGATAATGCCCACTTCGTATAGCGTGTTTGGCCTAGTTATGAACATGAATGACTAATGTATTTTATAGTATGTACATACGAACTAAAATATATGACTTTGGGCTCGGTGATTTTGAGGCTATAATTAAATGCGTAGTGCAGTAACATTTAAATTTCATTTTCAATAACATGTTTCTAAATTCCAATAAAAAATTCTCCTTTTTTATTAATTTCACTTCAAATGTTAAGTGCATAATCTCTTCATTTCTTGGCAAAAAAGAATAGTGTGTAATTGGCGTGTGTAACTGAATTTTGTTTTCTGACTATTTATCTTGGAACATTTACTTTTCAGATCGACCTCCAGTACTGATGTTGCGGTTCTAAATGTTTAGAAATCAAAAACGCTTAAAATTTCTTTTTATTTATTATAGTCTATTTCAAATATTTCTGGCTTTTACTTGAAGATCTTCCTTGTATATTTTCCTGTCCAAAAACACACGTGTTATTTTGTTACTAAAACGAAATAATGAATAAAATTGAAATAAAGATATTTTATGCGTAATAAAATAAGTAGTAATGTATAAATACGGGAAGAAGCAAAACCTTAGTTCCAAGTTTTATACTAATTAATAAGATCTTTTCTTCTAACTGCAGCTTCACCAATTTCGAAACAGACTTTCTAGACAGTAAACAGACAAATTATTATTTCGTGTAAGGTTAATTGAAGAAGAACTTTTGAAATGCCTCTTTAATATTTTGGAAATAGTTCAGATACTGCCTTTTTTTTTTACTATTCCAATGCCAAAAAATCAAAACCTGTATTTTGTTTTTATTTTTGTGTAAACCATAACATTTATATATCCTAACATTTCCATTTAATATTCATTGCATTTATATTTGATACAAATTAATATCCAAGACTTTCATGCAAGTATTTTAACGGTACCGACACTGACTTCCGAAACTGAATAATGGCTACACGTATTAATAGTAAATTATATATAATAATCACTGACCATCTTCACTTTTGTTACTTCCGTTAGGGCAAAGAAAAAAGGTTTTTTTGAGGCTGTGGATCTATTTGTGTCCAATATATTAGATATTTGGCAAAATTTTTTTCACTACGGGAAAGTTCTAATGGAAAAGAAAAAAGGGAAAAAGTTTAAGTAGAGGAAAAAAATAATGCTTTATATATTTTGTCTTTGCTTATGACTAGGCCAAAATTAGGGATTCCTTAAGGTACATTATATACTTAAGCATTAACTTCGTGTTGTCATAAATAATGTTCTGGTAAGAGTGACTAACTTTACCTTATACTTCATAATTTCGATAACGTCATTTACATAGCTGAACTTTGTCACGGCGTAAAGATAGTTTGAAACATTGAAAACTCTCTGGGAGCTTCAGCAGCGAGAGTTTAATCATCATCAATGATTGTCCATGTTCACGGCGAACAGGTTAATAAGTCGACAGAAGAATAATTGTCCATCACAAATATATTTCTAAATAGCTTCACTTGATCTCAAAACATATATCTTAAACAACTTATACTAAGCCGGAACTAGGCAAGTTGCTTTCCTTCTATGTGCTTTGTTTTGTTTTTTTTTAGTTGAAAGCTGGGCAAAGTTTTCTCGAATTTCTATATGTGTAAATGTTTTTTTGCCTTTGTAGATAGAGTTTTTGTTAAATATAATGGATGAAATGTATTGCACAGACAAACACACAATATTTATAAGTATATAACTATATATCTGCAAATATATATATATATATATATATATATATATGTATGTATATATATATATATATATATATATGTATGTATATATATATATATATATATATATATATATATATATATATATATACAGAAAATTAAAGTATATATAATCGATTCGCTTGATTTGTTTACATACATTTGAATTTGATTTTGATATTTTTGTTATATTTTTAATGAGTTTTTCTGTGACTTTATCTTAATATATAATAAAATTGTAACAAAGTGAATTCTGCACATTGGATATCGAAGCCGAAAAAACATTTTTTTAGAATGTTTGTCTGTCTGTATGTGTCTTAATTTGAGCGTGTATCAAGCAAAATCTACTGGATGGATTTTTGTGACACTTCATTTTCACAAAAATCCATCCAGTTTATTTAGTACTTTAGTAGATTTATTAGTACGGTAAAAGTATATGCCCAGGAGCAATATTAAGAGAAAAATTTTTTTTTTTCCTAATTACATGTGAAGTTACGCAGAGCTAGTTATCCTATGAAACTAAAGTATTTTGAATAAGCAATTGCTAACGGATCGTGTCTTTTATTAACATAATGTGACGTTTTCAAAGTTAGTATTTATGAACTCGAACAAATAGATTTTATTTCCAGTAATTAAGAATTTATCGTTGACCTAAATCTAAACATTAGCTTTTAATGAGAATCACATCGCGCAAAGGTTGCACCTATTTTAATTAATAGAAGTCAACTTTCTATTAATTATTAATAAATTGCGTTTAATTTTTGCATGGTAAAAATAAAAAATAACGGTTTTAAAATTGGGGTATGTAAGGGTCGTTTACAAGTTGCTTAAATTGGACGGAAATTGAGGGTGCACAATGGTTTGTACTTTACGGATCTTTGGTCAAAAATCTTCGGTACTGCTGGAAATTACAAGTTTTTTTTGGCATACGGTCGTTTGTAGATATTAACATCTGCATAAACAATTTTAGACTTATTTATTAGAATTAAATTACGATTTGAAAACTATATCGTATAATTTAATTAATTTATGCTATGTTGTTTTCTGAAAAAGTAAAGATTATGATTGCAAAAAATAAATGGTTTAAGTGAATACTATATTAATTTAAAATGAAAGTAAATGTTTCACATGAATTGTTTCAGGTAACTTCAGCCATTTGAAACCTGAATGATTAGAATTATAATAATTCATAAGTTTAACGATACCATCAGGAAAACTTAAGATGCCAAATATATGGGGTATTTATGAAAACAATTAATGTTACCATATTAATATCTATTAGGAGACGAGAAATGAAGTTTAATTTAATATCAATGTATTCAGAAGGAAAGCGACTCGAACAAAACAAAATGAAAGAGTAAAATATATAATTATAATGTATTTATGTCATAAATTTGTATTTTATATTAACATCTTAGTCAATAAATTAAGTAAATCAAACTTCATGAAGCCATTAGTGCAGGTATGGATAAAAATGTATCGTATTGCAGGGAATACTAAGGGTCATTCCCTAATGTGTTTACAATATGTTTATTTGAAGGACCTAACTAGTACACTCGTATACTGAGCATTAAAATAAATAAACAATATATTCTTCCTCCAGTTTGCCCAGAACTAGTTGAGAGTCTAACAAAAGAAAATGTAATATAAATTGAATAGTTTGATTTTGAAATATTAAATGATTATCATTTAAACTAATAAAGTTGATTCATCCTTAAATAAAAACTCTTCTTAAAATTAAAAAAGTTACATCAACTAATATTTATGGATGAACAAGAGTCAAAACCAAAAAATATTAAAAGGATTTCCGAAAAGTGTGGTCCGAGTAATATTAATTAAAACGTTGAAAATCTTCAGTGTCGTGAGAGAAATATTTTTGAATAAAAGTTGTAATACATTTCAAAAAGTCCTCAAACCTTAACAATTTTTTTTTTGAGTAATATGCTTTTCAATAATTGACAAACTACCTTAATGCAATCATGATTATTATAAAATACAAATTAATATAAATCTAAAATTGGAAAAAATATTCTAAATTTTAAAGTCTTTTCAATGTCATCGAACCTACTTTCTTGTAAAATATTATTTCATAAATTTTAAAGATTATAATATCATATATTTAAAGCTGTGTCACAAGAACTGACAAATTACCCTTAACGACCGTTTTATAGGCAAAAAGGTTTTAATTCTAATACATATTTATCTGTTTCACTGTCAAAGTGCTTGAACAAAAAAGAAAATTATGTTTACTCCTGGTTAATGCCACCCTAACTCTATTGTATTTTATACAAGCAATCAAGTGGTAACAAGCCATAAAAACATTTTAATTATATTTGAAATTACTAAGTAACCTGTGTATAATGGTGGAAATATTGTCATGAACTGACTGTGCTATTAAAATACTTTAACAATATTAAAATACTCTATTGTGCATTTGTCTGTGGCAATTATAATATTGTCATTAACTTATAATTAACATATTATTATTTTACTATCAGATTTTATGTTGTAAAGTCTTACAAATATTTTTTTGCGTCATATCGAGTTAATGCTTCTAAAATATCATTAACTACTTAAACATATTTTTATTTACACAAATTGCTTTATATTGGCCTTATTTTAAACAAAAATGGTCCATTTATTTAAACATTTCATGTCACTTTCTAACAGAAACGAGCAAAAAATTATGACCAAGGTTTTGTGTATGTACTTTTAATACTTTATTACATTGCTAAGCCCCAATATGGTGGAATATGTTTTGAAGGGTAACAAATATCTTCATTTTGGCAATTTAATGCAAAATAAACAAACATTTATGACAAACTGATCCAAAAAGAGAATAAAATCATCTAAAATTTGCAAATAAAACATAACTTAATTTACTAAATTAAAAGTTATTCGCGCTTTACAAGTAATTCGCCAAACCGAACCAGGTCAACGAACGACGCTTCCAGTGTTGAATTAAATAAAGTAAACACAAAGATCGTCGAAAACCTCAAGTGGACATTAAAACGTGTATGGGTTATGTAGAATATAATCTCCTACGCATTTATAACTGGGATACACATTGAGATACTTTGAGTTATGAAAGTATGCATAGGGACATTCTAAATAAATGTTTGGATAGATGCTATTCACTTCTCACCCGAAAGTTTTATTCAACCAGGAACAAAGTTAAAAGCAACCAAAGTATGTGAAATATATGTGCTTATATTACATTTGGTTGTTAAAACTTCATTGTAACGTAGATTTAATATCTCTCTGAAGCAGTTCATAACAGTGTTTCTTTGCAAAACTTACCCTTAATGGTCGGCTATAACCAGATATTCGGCTGTACAACTAATTACTCAAAAGCGCTGATTTTCGCCACTGACTTACACAAAAATTTATGTACAAAATTTCTTTACCCTCCAATCTGCTTTCGAGTTAAGAAGTAGCAGGTGAAGATAGTAAATGAATGGATATGACGTTTAGAACTTTAAAAAGGAAAACGTCATTTTCTATAGGTACTAAAAGTTTTCTAAAATCAAGTTGGGTTATATTTAGCATATCAAGTTTCAGCTTTATACTTGATTCACGTTAAAATGTTTCAGAAGTGAAACGTTTTAAAAGAAATAATTTTAAAGGTCTATAATTTGGGTCTGAGTTTAGGTTACAATATATACTTTCGAAATACAAAAATCGTTATATAATTAAATCTATTTATCATGGACCATAATTGTACAGACTGGATTCACCCTACACCGAGCTTATTTTTATGAACAGTTATACTAATAAACTAAAGTTCGTTAAATAAACTATGGATAAAGTGAAAAATTATTAGTTTCATTTGAACAATTCATCATAATTTCAATCAGGTCACCGGAGTCAAACATTGTTGTTTTCCATATTGTATACAAATATCGTCAAAGAACCACTACCGTCATTAAGCTGGACTGAAAGATATTCTGGTCTTTGAGAGACTCGGGCCCACCCTCACTTGATTATTAATAATGCTCTTACAAATTAAGCTACAGACATTAAAAATTAATATAGCGGATGAGCTTAAAAGAGCCTTCGAAATTTATTTCTTCTAAAATTAACATCAACTTAAAAGTGCCTTCGAAATTTATTTCTTCTAAAATTAACATCAAATTAATGTGTATTTTGTGAATATAGTTTTTAGTAAAATTATATATTAACTATGCAACTCAAAGACGTAATAAAATATATGGCAATTTGGGGAAAACAGAAATAAATAAATACCAAAGAATTTTCAAGTAATATTAATAGCTATGTAATTTGAAAAAAATAAGGGTGACACAATAGACTTATTGTCAGTAAATCTTTTTCAATGAAATAATTAATGCTCATACAAAATAAATATATTATCACTGAGCTCTAAAGACAATCATATTCAAAGTATTTGATATATGTAAGTAGTTTTATCAAAAAATGGCATATGTAATTTTTTCAGACCATCGTAGCATTATATTTAATTTTCTTAGATTTAAAGCTGGCAGTGAACGTAGTGTGAAATTGTTATCTTTGTAAAAACTTCTGTGAATGTTTGGACATTAAAATGTACTAAATATGAATTAACTTTCTCCAAATGATAATTATCTTGTTGGTAACTCAGCTGCTATCACAAAAGCAACCATAGATCACGAATAACTCGTTACTCGTTATTGAAACTCTATCTGCGCAGAACCCAACATGATCGGGATAATTCCAGACAACAAATGGTGTTACTACCTAATTTTTTATCTGCGTGAGTCGGTCAAAACGCATTTTTTACGTGTGTGTGTATATACATCGCTTTATAATTTGGTTGTTCAATATTAAGTTATATTCGGTATTAAGTACATATGAAAGTTTTAATAATTAAAAATATATTGTAATTGGATTAAAATATTTACAAATACGGTTATTACTTTTTACCTAGTGCATATTTCACAGGCGAAAAGTTGTATGGATTTTTCAAAAACTACAGCAACTCAAATCAAGGTTATAGTTTTCCTACTTGGGTTTTGTTTTCTGCCTTCAAAATTGTGTCGCAAATAATTTTAGGTTCTTACCATCCTCTGAAAAAATAAGCTCTATAACTATAAAAATTGCCAATTACTGAGAAACAAGGTTGGAACATGTAATTAGACAGATACGTGAGTAATATTATGAGGACTCCATTTTTCTCTTTCTGACACTTCAAAAACGAAACCATAAGAGAAAAGAAAAACTTAACATAAATTATACAATACACCAAAATGACAACTAAGCTTTATCTAGTGCCTATTTGCCACAGGGACTTAATACTTTAGATTTAATATTAGGACATAATTAGTTTCAATTGCAATTATCTAGAGCAATTGTCTATAATTGTTGGCCTATCAGTGATAAGTAAATACGAGTACTTCAATATACATTTATTGATTGTGACTGGGCATTATACTTTTTCTGTCGCAAGTCTCTATTTGTATTAAAAAATTGAACAATGGTTATAAAATAAATCTATTCTGTAAATACTAATTGAAACTGTCTACAAAAAAGTTGATTGCAAACTTTTTTTAATATAATCTGTTAGTTATAAATGGTAGAACTAAATTTTTTTTTTAATTTAACTTCGAAGTTATAAATTATTTAAATGCAGAAAACACAATAAAGTTCGATTTATAACCACGTATTTCACAGTGATTTAAAGTTGAATCGCAAGGCTATGACGGGCGGCAGGCAGAGACGACAGTGATAATTGTTTCTTCTTGAAATTTCAATTTCCGTTTATTTATGCCGTTTTGAAATTTAAATAAAGCTTCTATTAGTTTTCACGCATCAGGCCATTATTATTTCACTTTATTTATAGAAAATATATAAAAGAAGTCATTTTTTGTTTGTTTCTTGTTTCATTCATTTGTGTATGATTTATTCAAGTTTTTTTTGTTTTATGCATATTTTTGTAATGTGCTATATGTAGACCATGCGTTGATTTTAATGATTATTATTTATTTATTAATATATGCTATAAATAATTTTTAGTTCGGTACCTATTTATATCAGAAAAAATAATAACTTTAATTTTGTGATGTACGTAGGAAGTAATAAATTATTTAATTTTATAATACATATGGTGTGTTTTTTTTGTATCCTTACGACAAAACTGACAATTATCAGAAACTTATTATATATGTTGATACTAGTTGTGGTTAGAATACCTGTGGTCAAAATAGGGGTCGAATTCTTGGGCTGTGAAAATTTAAAAATTGAACATATTTCGAAGAGTGTTAATTTTGACATCGGAACCACAAGAGTAATATGAATTATATGTAAAAGGAAAATAGCTAAATAATATTAAAAGTAATCATTAATAGCTGCGTCGAGTGTCTAAAAGTAAAGAGAGAGGGAATGAAGGCGTGACTTCTGACAAAAGGTTCAATATATTGACATGGTGCCGCTCATCAATACAAAATTTACTGATACCATTCATATCAGTTAGAATATTTATGTATCGCAATAATTATTATCTTCTCCATAATATTCAAATATTATATTGAAATAAGTAAATTAGTACCGTGGGTGGATTAGACTTACTTCCTTCATTCAAAGTAGGTGTAAAAATTCAAAGTCCTCCAAACGAGGAAAAGTGCAGCCGAAAATTGGCTTTCCGAAGACTACGATGCGTTCTTTTCTTTTTAACTACTGCTCGCTAAAGAAGTTATTCAGAATTTTTAAAATTATGATATTTGATATTGAATGACATCTTGAGTTTTATGGAATAACAAAATCAGCAGAAAAGCTTAGTAACAATTCTAGAGTAATACAGGTAACAAATATATATAAAACAAATTTAAAAAATACTATTTTAAAGCGTTTAAGTTGAAATATCGTATGTAAGTTTAGATCGTATCTTGAAAATATTCATTCACAGAAAATGACCATATATTTATTATATATGGTCATTTTCTCTCTAATTTATCGATGGATTTCAATATAGGCTTACCTTTGACATTAATTCTTGATATGTAATTTTTGCATCCAAGCTTTTTTTAAATTTGTCAAATTCGATAAAAATTTTATTTAAATTCTTTGCAATTCCCGCAACCCCAAAAATATGAGTTTACCAGTTATACAAAAATTTTAATTAGCCACCAACATGCATAAGTTAAATGATATTGGTAGTAAAATTTTATGGCGTGAAATGTTCATGAAAACGTCTTTCAAGTTTCATTCGGCCATAATCATGGTACTTCTTATAATGCTATAAATTTGGCCCGCATGAAAACTTTGACCTGTTATTAAAAAAAATAGAATTTTAACGTTTCATCTGGTGTAGATATTTCTGGGAAAAATATTACATAATATCCAGAAGAAAAGTGGAGCCCGCGGTACGTATTAAGAAGAAAAAGTAATGCGGCGAATTGAGTAACAAGCGCACATTATGCGCGGCCATTGCTTAGATGTTGCTTGAGTATTCTGAAAACCATTCGTCGATATTTCTTTTTTTTTCTTGTTACTTTTATAGTAGCGTATTATCTTGGCTTCACTCAGATTTTTTCTTATATTTTGTGAATATTATTAATTTATAAATTTCTGTGATAACTCTGAACTAATTTCATTTCACGTCAGTTTATTTATTTTGCGTTATTAAAATGCATTATTTTTTAAATAGATGGGACTGATCAAACATATGGAAGGCTACTGCATTAAATAGGACTTTAACAACTTTATAAGTGTTTTCCGTGATTTGATTTTGACCAATAGAAATACCGTCAACTCAAAAGGATATAGACAAAAGTTTCTCGTGGATACATTATTTCATGAGTTTTAATTGTTTCAATCAAAATAAAAGAAAAAATATTTTTGCTTTTGTATATTTATATTTAATTTATGTCTATTTTGATTCCAAGATTGTAAATTCTGATGTCAAACATAAAATTTGTTTGACACTTTTCAACAAATATATACTTTTCTCTCATTCCATTTTACCATGTAAACTTTGAAACCACTCACAGTATTGCCCTTTATTACTTTGTATAAATAATTTCTGATTCTAATCTAGATAGACTAAATTAAATTTCACCCAGGGCAAATAAGACATTTTATCTTTCATTATTTTGCCGATTACTGCTATTATCCTTTTTCGTTCATACATCAAAACAATTTCAATAGACATTAATAGTATCGAACCTGAATTATTGGAAAACTTTGATCTCATTCGTCTACCGTAACAGAGCTATATTTGTTTATAGTTACAGGTAAAGGCGTTAAATTTATAACTCTCGTTCTATAAGCATTCCGTAATCAAACTACGAATCCTTAGAAATTAATAAAAATCCCTAAAAATTAATAAAAATAAAAAAGAACTATTTATATCAAGGGATATATTGTTGATAAGGTTCATAAAAGATAAAGGTTATTAAAATAAAAATGAAGATACATTTTCTCAGATATATTTTAAAGCCTCGTAGACTAAATGAAGTGAACCTCATGTCTCCACGAACACAAAACAATTCAAAAAAATATCGTTAAAATTACAAAGTTCCGTTGATTAATTTGCTTAGAGAATAAATAAGGCTACCATACCCTGTTTTTGCAATATCACTGTGTTAAGGTGTAAAATACAAGAAATATTTACTCAGACCAAATTGATCCACTATTTAAAAAGACTTCTGATTTTCCAACCGTTAGCCAGAAAATACTGGAATTATTTTTGTGCATAAATAGCTTACAACACATTGCTTTGTATTGTCATTCATAGAAAATTGAAAAAAGTTTTTATTACTTTTATTATTTTAGTGCCATGTAATATTTTACTATGTGTTTCGCCGTTTCATTGCCTCATTCTTTTCATATCAAAAATGATTGCAAATTACCGAAAGCGCATAGTTCGACTATCTGCATAAATAAATTGAATTTAAATTTTTAATATTGTATCATATAAAAATGCTAAGTTTATTCAGTTATAAATAATATAATATATTATTTCCCAATTATGGTTTGAGCAGTCAGTGGATATTAAATATAAATCGAAAGTGGAGGAAAAGCATATCATTTTTTTAATTTATGAGGCTGCATGTTACTTTGTTTTTACAGACTGGTACACAATAGCTATACAATATTGTAAATATCTCTATTAATAAGATGATAATATTCCCAAAAACTGTAATTTTCTCTTTTCTTAATTTGATTTTTATTTACAATTGAATGAAGGGATAAAAATGTAATATTTCGATCATCGATTAAAATCGAAAAATTAAGCATTTTCTCAAAATGCTTAATTTTTTTAGAAAGAAAATTGTAATATTAACAATATAAAAAAATAGTATCTTAAAATATGATGTTGGTATAACTTATGAGGTGTTAAAATTTGACAAAAACTACAAACATTGACAGGGTAATAGAAGAACTGAATGATTACATATTAGTGATGAAAGACTTTTAGCGCTTTTCAAGAAATGTTTTACTACTATTTAGTTTGCTTTAAACTTTCAGAGCTTAAATAAAATATGTTTTTATGACAGAGAGAGGGAATTAAAAAAATAAGTTTTAACGATACTAAGTTATGAAAAACCATATTGTTGAACAGCCAACTAGGTAAACTATGTTTATTCCAGTTTTCATAAACTTTGGAAAAGTTTTTGAAATCAATATATTATTTGAAAGTAATGTGAACTTTGGTATGAATATTATTGATGAGAATGAAAAAACATCTGTCGGAAAATATATTTGACATTTTGTTAAATAGGCGCTGTGGAATTCTATATTTAAAAAAATCATTTTGGAAAAGGCTTCAAAAAATTTCTTTAAAAAATATATTTCACAGTTTCTGAACCTTGATCGCCATTTATTCAATTTTAACGACTTTCTGGTGGAACAATTAACGCCACGCTAAACTTAAAATCTTATATTCATAAAAATTTTCTCTCTACATTTTCTACATATAATAAGTTTCGGCGAAACTAAAGGGAAAATTATCTATTAAGAAAAACTGTTCTTATGTATTAATGGTATCGATAAAATATTTTAATTGTTTACAAAGTGAAGCATGACTTATATACTATAAACTTAATTCATATCAATACAATGAAATGAAAAAGTGGAAGGCTTTGTTTCCAAAATATTTGTATCATTTTACGCGCGTTGCCAAATATTATTTTGATTATGAGACTTTCAATGAAATTATGTGCCTCTATGAATTTTTTTTTCTTCAGCAATTGTATTAGTTGAGTATGATCGAAATTAACAAGCATGATTTAAAATTGAAAGAAGAAAGCGTTAAAAATGTTATATAAATTGGCTATGGATTTTTTTTCTACGACCTTAGTGCATAATTCTCAAATATCGGCTATTTTAATATTTTGGCGCCGAAAATAACTTTTATTAGAAAAGCACGGAAATTTCACCAGTAAAAAGGGATAAAAGTTGTGAAAACATAACCTGAATAAATAAGTTTTAAATCTTTTATTGATATTACTTGAATCATATTCATTAGTAAAAATTTTATTAAAAATTATACACATGAAGAAATTTTACATGATGGAAGATGGAGTTGCAGTGATAAGACTGGACCATGGAATAAATAATAACTATCTTTTACAAAAACGCTTCTCACAAAGGAGGATTTGTAAAAATCAAGAACTTTATGTTAAAGTGAAGACGTATCACAATAACTGGAACGTACGTATATATTGCAATATACCATATATTGCAATGTTAGAAACATCATGGGAAGCATCTGAAAATATTTTGAAAGAATTAATAAGGTAGACCGAAATTTTTTTTTTTGAAATATATAATTGCCGGTTGATCTATGCAACCAGGCAGCAATTGTCAAGTTCTAATTAAATCAAAATTATCCCTCAAATTTTATAAATTTGTTGTAAGTTATAAAAAAAATGCGGAATTTTAATTTATGCCATGTAGGTCAGAAAACAGAAGAGTTTTTTCATATAAAATTCATTAAATTTAATTTTACAAAAGTGGCTCTTACGAACTCTAAAATTAGTTAAGGGTAATGAAACGTAGTGCGGTTTTTATCAGCGGCTGACTTTTATTTCGTTATACTGTGGCCTGTATTTCTAAAAGGATAAAAACATAAATTTTACACAGGACTTATACTATTATGTTGTTACATCTATACAAGGAGTGAAACATAGAGCTTTTGAATTTATTTTTTTACTTCAATTATTCAGTAATGTTTGATTTCATTTATTTCAAATGCACCCAATTTTTATTTATTTAAAAAATCAAGTCACGCAGTGAATTTCTTTGCTACGCAAGAAGTTTAATTAGTATGCCTGTAAATACATTACAGCTAAACGATATTGGGAAAAAATTACTATACATCAATTCGGTTAACATAGTAATAAATTTAATGCCACCTTCTGCCTTTGTTGGCAAATAAAAAAAAATTATGAGGAAAATCGAAAAAAATTTCTAAACTCTTCGGAAATCTCTGAACAAATGCAATATATTTGGAACACGTATTTTTAAATATCTACTATTTTATGTCTGTATATGTGTGTCTTTATTTGGCCAATAAATTCTGTAGGCTTAAAACGTTGCATTGGAGTAATAATATTCATAGGTTGATAAATTAAATATATTCTTTTACCCAATCCGACTCAACGCGGTGCATAAATTACTTCTTTTATTTAATCGTCCCTGTCCCAAACTCTTCGTCTAGCTGCACTGTGGGCAATATCTGGAACAAAAAAACTCACTTCGGGATCACGCAGCGACCATAAATCATCCCAATATTTCTACACCCCCTGTATCTGCGGCAACAACCTAAGTTAACGGCGGACAGGATAACAAGTTGACTGAAGTATAATTCCTCTTTCGCAAACACAGTTATTAACAGCTTTACTTGATCTCTATTAATTTACCTTGACATAACCGACGCTAAACACAATATAGATTTTCTGTCTTGCTTTTTTAATGACCGTCACTACCCGGAACGATATTATCGAAAAATACTTTGGAAATGAAACTTTGGAAGCTAGCCGAGTAGGTTATTCTGTATAATTATAGTCAGACTCAATATTTACATTGAAGAGTTTAATTTCTAAACAAAATTAACTTGAATAAAAAAAAATAAAAATTGTCGAAACCTACATTTTTATAGCGAAATATTTCTTGTAATTATTGATGTCACTGCAGTACACAACTAAACTTAGAAATGTTAATATGGGTATCCAATGGAAGTAGATCATTTGTATTTTTTAAATTAATTTATGCAAAGAGTTATTTGGAGGTTTATGCAAGATTTATCTTATCAAGTTGTAGAAAACATATTTCACTTTTATTTTCTTTTACAGGCGTATTTAAATTTTAAACATAACATTGTGCTATGTCTTTCCCATTTATACACTGATATTTTTTTTAATTTCCTGGGGTAGTTATTACGAAAACGAGAAGGAGAAGCGTTCAGTTTTATGGTAGCAATTTCCTATACAATTAAATGAAAATATAAAAGAGATATTTGTATATTTAGATTCTAGTGACTCGTGTCAATTTAATATCTATGTTTTTTATTCCCAGAAAAAGACCTTATACAGTCCCATCCCTTTTTACTGTAAAGTTTTTTATCAAATATAAAAATTTATTTAATGAAAATATGCATTAGACCTAATTAAAAAAAATATTAATTAAAATGCAAGAAAAGATGGCATACCTTTTCTTCAATTTATATTCTCATCCAAATAAATTGAGGGGTTATGAAAAATCGGTTTTGAGACACACGCGGCATCCGAACATGAAACAACCCTTTTAAAAACTTTTGAGAATTAAATATTCTTAGCTACCTTTTTCGCAATTCCTTCGCCCACAGCTCATCGGAAAAAAATGTTGTTAAAAATATAGGAAGGTGACATTTGGAAAATTTCTTTAAAATATTTTCCTAACAAATTAAACTCTCGTTATGCCATGAATAAATTCAATTTACTTCAAAAGAAGAGAAAATCTTAAACATGTAGCTTGTACATAGATATCAATATTGGATAAGATTTGACTCATCTCGATTAAAATAATCAGTTATCTAACAATTGCTTAATAAGAACAAATTTGACATTTTCTTAAAAATACATTCATACTCTTTATAATAACACAAATGATAGCTTTTAAAAGAAACACAACTACTGCTTCATAGATATCATAATATGTTAAATTCGAATACGGAACGAAATCATTAAATTAAAATTATATTTATTTAAATACTTTTGATCATAAGCCAGATGCTCATTTGAAATAAATTTTTAATTTTTAATATTCTAAATAATAGGAAACTTTAACTACCGAACAATAATTTTTGACTTGGAAGTCAAAAATGATTGCCATCTAATCTAATAATTATTATGAAACTTAAAACGGAAAGAATACAAATTATAGGCATTATTAAGAAAAAATGCGGAATAGAAAGACATATAACAGCGCCAGTGTACTTTTAATGAAACGAGTGGTAGTACTTTTTATTTTATGACATTAATAAAATATTATTAGTCTTTAAAATAGCCTTCTAGATGAGGAACAAAAAGTTAAAACAAATTTTAAGACTTCCTTTGAATGCTCAAAAGTAATTTAGTAGGGTATGTAGGAAATATGCTTAGGTACAGTTTTTTTTTTACTTCAGAACCATTAGCATGAAAAAATTATGCTAATTTGATATAAACTTGAAAAAAATATGCTAAAACCATGTCTAATGAATAAATAAGGTGTTTTTTTTAAATTATATATGTAGTTTTTTGAGTTCAATAATGAAACTGTCTATAATTTGGTTACATTCGTCTATGTGTCACGTTTTAACAGTTTTTTTATTTGAAACGTTCAGTATACGTTTTAGCTTAATATCTCGAATCATATGTAAACTTACGTTTCTTAACATTTTAAAACATCTAACTTGCCTTTTCGAACATATTAAAACAGCTAATTGCGTCCCTAAATAAATCAAAACATCTAACTTGCATTCTCGAACATATTAAAACAGCTAATTGCGTCCCTCAATAAATTAAAACATCTAACTTGCATTCTCGAAAATATTAAAACAGCTAATGGCATCCCCAAATAAATCAAAACATCTAACTTACTTTGCCAAACATAAAAAATGTAGTTAAAAATGCAAATTTGTCGCCGACCCTATCGATTGAGTATATCGGAGAGGTCTTTTAAAATTAAATAAAATTTTGTTTCATGCATTATTCATTCTGAAACACTTAAAACAAAAAATTACTACGGATTGAACAAATTTTGAAAGACCGGTAATAGATTCGAACATTAAGTTTTAATGACGGGAATTTAATTACAGGTAACTACAATTACATTTCACAAACCGACACGCTATTGACAGCTTTTTTAGTTAGAAAAACCTTTTTAAATTATTATTTTTTTTATAATGAGAATATATGTTATTTAGACCAACGAAATTTTTTTCAAATTATTCCGATATTGATAATATACTATTTAGTTAAAATTACTTTGATTCCGTTGACTAGAATTTCTTCTTTAAAAATATAATTGGTTCAATTTATTTTATTATTTACTGCAGTAGAATTAAAAAATGGCGTCTTAACAAAAACTAAAGACATGAAAAATTTATGTGACCAATTATTATTACAACCTAAAAAGCTTAAGATAAAAAAAAATAAATGGAAGATTTAGTTGTAGTTTTTGATTGGGTTAACCGAAGTAAAACCCAATCAAAAACTACAACTGTTAAAAGTAGAAAGTTCCTTCTTAAGAAGCGAACCTCAAAAAGTTAGTTAAAGCAGTGGAGTTCTTGCAGAGCTTTGCTTGGAGAGTGCAGATGGATTTTTTTAAATATTGTGTCTATCAAGATATTAAATTTGCCCGTGTTGAATAGTTTTCAGAACAAAAAGCAGAATTTTGGATACAGAAAATTCAATAAATATAAACGAATGACTAAGCAATATAGAGAAAATAATTTTAAATATTGCGGCTCTGTTCAAGGTTGTAATGGATATTAAGGAATATTTATTAAAATTAGACTCAAAGCTCTAACTTATTTATTTCGGTTGATCACAAACGATGATCATGCACTAAGTCAATTTAAAGTACATATATATATATATATATATATATATATACATATATATATATATATATATATATATATATATATATATATATATATATATATATATATATATAGGAATCAGATTAGATGCAGCTAAGACGTTGAAGAGTATTTTTGCATGAAAACTATTTTATTTCAGGCGTACATAGCAATATTTTAAATAGTGTGTAAAAACAAACAAATTATTTTGTAAATATAAACCATATATGTTTTAGTAAGAAATATACTTTCTTATCATTACTAAAACCTACTAACGCATAGCGAGGCTACATTTCCGCCCAATAATTTCGTCGGAATTTTGGCCATCGTGACTTCCTCTAGAATTTTACATTTGTGAATATGGTAGTAGCACAGCTTTTCCGGATGTATGATTTATATTACCAACGACAACGTCTGTCATTTGTTCGTTGATTTTTTATTTTCGGGCAAATTTTATTAAAGAGAATCAGCGATAAAAATACATTGCCTGCTGATGACAATATTTACTCTTTTAATTATTGTCGATGAAATCCTTCTAATATGGTCAGACCAAATATTAGTTGGAGAAGTATTTCATAATAAAAAAAAAAACATTAATTCATTTTTATTACGTGTGCTTGTCACAAGCGTAATGCAAATATTAAATATTTTTTTTTACTTTATATACCTCCAGTGTAGACTTAATACTACGGTAGAGCATAGAACACGCATGAATTTAAAATATATGTGTCAATGCTGCTATGATGAGTATTTATTTTTTAATATCTGATCAGAGATGATTTTGTGTTTCGTTATGTTTTATACAATGATTTTGTGATTGGTATTGAAGCAAATTAAAATAATTTACGTGACTTTATTAAATAAGTATTTTAAATTGTTTTGCCATATTCACAAAAATAGGTTCTAGATATTTCCATAAATTTTACTACTTAAACCGTTATATGGAATAATTAAGTTTGAAAATATAAAATAAACCGTATACATAAAAGTAATAATAATTTCTTATCCGTAATTACAAATATTATTACATTATAATAATATTAATATAATATCCAATATCATAAATATTTATACGAAAATTAGATATTTTTCGTATAAATATTTGCACACATCTCTAACATCATGGGGAAAAACGATATATTTCTAATAGGTTAGTGATTACAGAAGTAGTTTTTATTATCATAACAATGAGTTCAGGTTCAGATTCTGAAAATAATAAAATTGCAGAGAAATTTTAAAAATAGTATAGCCATTGTTTATTACTAAGGGACGACAATTTAATACACTAACTTGATACTCGTACATTGCGAGTGAGTTGGCTTAGTGGGTCATCTGAACATGGATATGAATATTACAATTTCACACCATGATGAGTTTGAAAATCCAAATGTTACGATACTTTATAGCATATACATGTTACAATATATTTGTACTTTTAAAGAATCTTATTAAAAGACGACATTTGATGTCTCTCACTAAAATATTTATAAGATTCAATGTTAATCGTAAAATCATGTTAAATCGCTAAACGAATATTACCAACTATTATTTGTTAAAATAATGTGTAGTTGATTTGCTAAATAAGTTTAATTGAAGCTGAATGTATTTTAAGGAAAATAGAAAAAGGAAAGAAAAATAAAGGACAGCCTACAATATTTTTTCATTTCTCTAACAAAAACAAGTCAAGAAGTTTTAAAAATAGCTTTTCAACAGCAGGCTGTAATGTATGTCGCTGGTATGAATAATTTTTAAAAGAGGAGTACTCCTTACCATTATTATGGTTTCCGTATCAAATGTTGAGATTACTTCCGTCGAAATAAAAAAGAAGCATTACTCAAATTTCTAACCTTATGCAAACATACTTCATGTGATATTATTTTAAATCAAGGTATAAACTTAAAACTGAATGTTGTTCACATTTTTAAATAAGTATTTTAATTTACATTGATTCAAGTGCGCATTATATTAACATCATAATATTTTGTGGGAAAGTGCGATAAATGTTATTGGGCTATTGAGATCAGTGTTTGGACAGAATTTATGGTTTCATATTTAATGTTCGCTTTTTGGTTACTTAGATCTTTTATTAGCTTATTACCTTATTGGTTTAAAAATATAGTTGCCTAAATTATGTTGTACAGTTTTATTAGCTTTACTAATCCCTAATAGTTATTCGCATTCAGGTTTCATATATAATTATTGTTGGGGTAGTAGTAGTGAAGTCAGTTATCGTAGAAATAAAAGGGAGATCCTTTTAAAATTATATCAAATCGACCGAAAATTTGTCCGTAAATATAATATTTATTTATAAAAATATTTCCCCCTGAAACCAATTCACTTTTTAGATTTATATTTTATATTCCTCGGTATATCGTATACTAGTGATTTTTAGGTTTCCGTAGTGGAAAAAGGTATGTTTATAATATCACCTTATTGATCTGTTTTTTGTCTATCACAAGTATCAGGTTCTACGATATTAAACTTATTTTAATAAAATTTTGTAAATTATATTTTTCATGTCGAGTGCTCCATATAAACATGTTATTTTTTATATGAAACTCTCAATCAATATCTAGCAAAAAAATTAATATAACATATGAAATCAAGTGACTCATTGAATGAGGGACACATTACATAATTGTTTTGCCAGCGGCGTACAAATTGACTTCATAAAAAAATTATTCCTAGGTGGCTGTCCATACATTACATCACCGATTTTTTGGGATTTGTGCCTGCTCTCCCTCAAAATCCCCCTCACCGAAAAACACGCCCCCCCCTTCACTCATATAATGACGGCTTTTTTAAAAAGTATTTGCGTAGTGCACTACGTACAAAAACTGTTCCGTAAGACCTGTTTTACTGAACCAAATGTTGAGGTTTTAAAAGGATAAAATGAATACGCAAGTTTACAAACAAAAATAACAAATAAAATGGTTTGCGTAAGCATATTCTTTAATATTTCAATGACGACTGTACCCATTCTCCCAAATTTGGTATCACATGCGAAGGAATTAAGCCATAGTCTTCAGGTCCTTTTGAATAGCTCGGCTTGTCTTCATCATCATTATCCTCAACCCACTTGACATCCGGTGTCTGTCCCGTGACGCTATCATTGACTATATGGAGAACTTATTTTCTTCGCCGTCTCAGAATTTGTACTGCCCACTGATGTCAAATCCTACTATGCTCACCTCCCGGCGACCGTGATTATGATTAGATTTCTTGTGCTTCTTCATAGAATATAAATAGTTTGTGAAGCGAAATAATTGCCACATTTAGGGCAGCATCTTTGCGTCAGGTCACCTTTCATTCATATTAAAAAGTCATACGGCAGTTTTTTTTTAATTCCCCGAGAAATAATTTCACATTTAGTCCCAACCGAAGGTAAAAGGAGCGAAAGCTGGCGTCTTCTTTCAATAGAGGTGAGGCTTCCAAGCTTGATGTAAGCAGAACGGGCAGTGGCAAAAATTCATCAGGGAAGATGTTTTTTAATTTGCTGCGTGACTTTGAGCAACAATGCAGATCAGAGCATTTGGAAATTTGTAACATGTATTGAAACTATTTTACGTGCTTAACGTACCATTCCGGCCCAGACTGGCTACCACTGTCAGGAGCAGGTTCATCCGTGCTGATGTACTCTCCCACGACGCTCTCTCTAACTATGATTACCTCATTCCGGACTTCAGTAAGCGTCTCCTCAACAAACTTAATATTATTTTTCTTCAAGTTGGCGTCTATAGAGCGCCGTTAAGTATCGAGATGACTGCCAAATGTATCATGTGGAAGTATCAAGCCAGTAAGCTGATGACTCATCCGAGCCATTCTCCTTTCCACGCAGTTAAACGAACTGCGTATAGGAGCATTACAAGCTACTGCCAAATTATGGTCCAGGAAATGACGCACAGCGCGGGATATGACCTTCTGATGACGAAAATTTTTGTCTGGTCCTCTATCAACCGTGAAAATAAGAATAGGTTTTACTTCACTAGACGACGTTTTCAAAAATCTGGACGGGCCTTGTGGAAATCTTCTTGTGCCCGAACCAAGCGCACAGGAGTCATTTTCACATTCATTTTACCCTCTAAAGAGATGGGCCTGAGGGAATGAGTCTTATAAATGTTGCTGAATGAGGAATCTCAAATCCCATGTCAGTGAGTTATTTTGAAGATCGTCTAAGTTGCGGCTGTTACGTATTATCCAGTGCGTTCTTCAATTGCTGAACTTCCAAACATGACAATGTCTGTAATAGTTTTTATTATTTCGTCTTCATTCCCTAGCCGTGGGCGACCAGGGCCTGTGTGTAACGGCACAGTTGATCCTGTTTTAGGGTTTTTAGAAACTAAAGCTTGAATGGCTTCCTTTTTTTATTCGATATTTATTTGCTGCTTTTTTGTTGGATACAAGTTGCCTCGTTTGAGTCTAGACGGTACTGTATAAGATATCCCAATATATTTATTTATTTTATTTATTTATTTATATTTGTTCTTATATTTATATTCCAAGTTTTTTGTGCAAAAAAATAGATTTATGTATTTTTTTAAATTTCTTTTCATATATTTAAATGGCGACAGGATTAGAAACCATGCTTCAAATACGATATGAATTTTCAAAATGTAATATTTTTATAATACTTTATATCTGGCCAGCCAGACTCAGTTTTTATTGGGTTTCCGATGACCTACTTAAGATGAAGAAAAACTTAAAAGTGACTCACAGGTGCGATAACAGTGTTGTTTAAAATCGATGACGTAGAGTTCCTATACGGCGGTGCTGTCGAAGTGCAACTTTCCACCTTATCCTATAAACCAAAAATAATAAAAAAAAACACTGGTGAAACAAAAGTTAATAAAGTAATTGTAAATTAATTTTAAATTGCAGTTAATTGATTAGAAACATGTAAAATAATACACTTAATGAATATTACTGTATAAGGTGACAGGTCATTTGAAATCTTATTTTGTATATTAATTTTTATATTTGCATTAATTTTCTTTTGCCATGAAAAGAAAGATACGATGCTTCTGTTTTCTTTTATAGCTGGGAAGCTCTGTCTCCTGTTTTTTGGGGTTAAACTCACTTTTAAGTTCATTCGAAATTACGTCGCTAAATTTTTGCGCGACTTGAGGGGTTTTATCAGAACAACGCCTCTTCACTGCAGCGAAAAGCCGTTGATTGACTTTTTGCAAGTCTCGTGTGCTAAAATAACGTAATATGGGTATACAAGTGACCCGCTTGCAAAACGCGATATAAGATTTGCGCGCCAAAATAAAGTGGGCGTATTGTCTTGTCCAAATCTGTCGACCAACTGCCGACCGGCGGCTGCGACTTCACGGCGCAAGAGTGAGTCACCGCCATTTCGTTTCTTTAAAAAATCCAAAATTTACAGTAAATTGCTAAGATATAAAAAAAACTTTACAGTGAGATATAAGAGTGGACCGAAAATATTAGCTACTGGATTATAAATATCCAGCTATTTTTAGCACACAGTCTGCGATATTCTGATTAAAATTATATGATAAAATAATAAATATAACTGTAAATTGCTACTGACATTAAGCCTCAACCTATTTGCTTCGCTTTGGTCAACTAAGAAGCCTGTATCAAAATGTTATCTTCAAAAAACTAATTAATTAGTTGAAAAACTCAAAGACGTTGACGAATATTCTTTTAATGTTCTTTACCAATACATGAAGAGGTATTGAATAATATATGTTCATGATTCGAACTAGGGTTTATAACCAAACATTCAATTTGCTGACTATTACCCTACTATTTCAATCCTATATCAAATCATGTATTATTATTTTTCAAAGTTTTTATACAAATTTTTAATTGCAAGCTATTTAAATGTATTAGAGATTTGTAATAACGCAAACAAATGCAGATAGCAATATACGTATACATAGGTGTTTGCCCATTCGTTATTTGTACAACATTTATTAACATGGATGCCTCTAAGATATATGAATTGGTTTTTTTATATTCCGTCGTTGAATCTGTAGATGCATGTGCACATGATTGTATATCAACCTAAATTTGGTACAGCCATCAAGTTGCGTAAATCAATAAAGGATTCCATCAGGAACCCAATAAAATTAAATGTAAAACAATGTAATTCTGTTAAATCGATGAACCAATAAAAAAAATCATTAGATTTAAATATGTGACACGGATTTTTTCAAATGCTAAAATATTTCTGGAGTTTTATACAATTTCTAATTGTGAAATAAGCAACGTTGAAACCTTAACACAATTATTTCGTCGGAGTTCATCTAATAAATAAAGATAACCCTATTTTATTTACTGAAATTAAAGTTAATAAAAACATAAATATCTATTATGTAATGCGATAAACATAAATATGTGATACCACACGTAAGTCTTTACTAAGTAACAGGTGGGAAATGTATGTAAGGTTAAATTTAATAAATGGGATTAGGAGAATAAAATATAAACACATTGGCCTTTTTCGGGAGATTTTTTAAGTTATGTTTTCATAAAAACTCCTTGATCAGACTTACTAATATATAAAGTTTTATAATGAAGAGGTCATTATATTTAAATAGATCAAATAAAAGAGGAGTCTTTACATTAGCTGTATTGAAATAATTTGGACATTCTTTCCATAATTTTCGCTAAGTGCATTGTACAATAAATATATTTTCAAATTTATATGTGATTACAAATATATAACTGAATCTCTGAATGATTATATCTCTGCTATGCTCATCATTCCAAATATGTATTTTTGATCTACAAGTGTTATACATCACGTTTTACACCTATTTTTATTTATAAAGCACATATACTAAAATGTGCCGGATATACTCATGAAATTATAATAAAAAAAAACCTTTGGTTTACATAAGAATTTTGATAGTATTTAAGTTAATTTAAAAATAAATTAAAGGGTATTTTAGAAACTATTTCAGTTCTCGAAAATTAGAAAGACATATTCATTTCACGTTAGTTAATATTTGCAAGGATATTTTTCTCATCATTTTTTTAGATTCCTTTATTTGTACCATGCTATGAACACTTTCATCACCATATAATTTTAAAATATGGCTACGATATTTCTACCCACAAAAGCTTAAATACGCAAATAAAAATCCTTAAATTTTATACTTTGAAACTTTTGGTTAAATTATTTTCAAGAGATATTGGACTCTAAATAGCACTGCTAAGTCAAGAGATCAATTCCATTATTTATATGATATCCAATCATAAAGTTATATATTTAGAGATTGCATAACTAAGTATACACATTCACTTTTTTCGGAAGAATCACCGCATAAAAGTAAGTTTAATTATTTAAAATTTTATAAAATTTAAACATTTTGTTCTTATGACTCTAGAATCTATAGTAAATATTATTTTTTAGTACAAATGTGTACTATCATGACCGCTTACCTTACTTTGGCAAAATATAATGACAAAATATGAAGGTAGCAATAAACATTTCTCTCTTTACATCTAATTTAATTCAAAATCATTAATAACCTCTTCAAATATTAAAATTTGTTTTAATTTGTAAAACAATACATTTTTACTACCCTGCTATATTAAACTACAAGTTCTTCACAGTAAATAACTAAACACGATAGCACCACGATAAAATATGAAGCAATGATAAATCATTTAGTCGGATGAGAGTCCTCGCTATTAAATATAAACTATATATATTTCACGAAGATAAAAATGCGCGCCCTCGTCCGCTAAGATAAATAACGAAACTCGACTGAGGCTTTGATAAATGGGAGGATAAAAAAATCTGTTCAAGGCTTACACTGTTGACAAATTTTTCGTTTCTTTATCCGAAAAAATTTCAAATTCCATTTGACTAATTGCTTCTTTATATCCGGACCGCGCTCTCGTTCGAGCTGCGACGGGAATTTGAGAAGTGTTTGAATAGTTTATTAGTGAGGATTCGCTTCTCGGGTGAGTCCAATCATTCGTTTAAAGTCAGTTGTTTTCAAAATTTGTAACATTATAAAAGTCCAAAAGCGTTGTAACTTGTCACTGTGCGATGTAAGTTTTGGAATTACGTTAATAATAATTTTGTGATGAGAGAAATTTTGAATTTTTTTGGAGTTACCAAAATAACTTATCCCATTGATAGGAATCTTTCATTAATCTGTACTTAATAATATCGAAACACATATAGGCAATATAATACATTTATAAAACGTGTTATGAAAAATAGTTATTTAAATGAATTGAATCAAAATAGCCCGGGATTTTTTTTGAGTTCAACAAAGCAAAGTGTTATTACCATATCAAGATGACTTTTTAGAGAATTGCACGCAATAGTGACATCTATAAACAATTTCAGTATATGGATGTGTGTCTATATATATATATATATATATATATATATATATATATATATATATATATACACACATATATATAGGTAATTACTATAATTTTTTTCTTTGAACTTTTTGAACTGTTTGAACTTGCATTGAATTTCGTCCTATACAAATGACTAATTGCATTGGTTTTGCATCGTTACGATGTTTGCATGGTAGTTACGATGTTATAGATAAAATGAAATGAGCGGTCTATATTAGGATAATCAGTTAAAATAAACTTGCTAATTGCAAGTAGATTTCACAATCAACAAGTTTTTATTTTTTAATATTTATGCACAACAGTTTTTAAATAATACGAGTAATATTATTTTTCACCATTTTGTCTAGCCCATATTTTCACAGGGGTAAAAATAGAATATATTTTTAAAAAATACGTGAAATATTATAATCGCTGCTATAGTTTTTCGGTAAGTTTTTAGTAACACTATTCTTTTAGGTTTTTGGCTAACAAATTTGAGAGCTAGAGACTGGCAAATTTGGCAGAGGGGAACAATTGTTTTGTGGACATTTTTTAAAATATCTTTTGAACATTTATATTATTTCTCATGACTTGCTCATTAGAAATACCACACAACGCATAAAAATTACAAAACAAACAGAAACATTATTTAAAATTAAATTTCTCTACCAACATGCAACTCAGTCGTAACTATTGAAATATATACGGATTAACATGCAAAACGATTGCGGAAAAGCTCACTCATGTTTCAATCTGCTTTAAGTCTTAAAGTGTTGTTGCTTTGCAACTCATATAAATCAAAAATTTTATATACTTCTACTAATATTAAGCCTGCCTAGTAATATTGAGAAAAATCGGAATACGTGAGGCCTATAACATTTCTAATATTAATGTTGCACCACCTTATGCTATCGATAGCTTTACATATGTTATAAAAAGATATTATACCACATTGAATTTTTAAATCAGTCATAATGATTCAATCATTTAGAAAATGAAATAAAATTTGGAAATTTGCTATAAAGACATATGAACTAATAAATGGATTGAATACTTTGCACGTTTTAAGTTACGTTGACCACGCATATTAAATATCAATTTTAAAAATGCTCATTTTTAAAACAATACCAGGTTTGGTCCATATAAAAGGATGAAAACTTTCTGAAAGTATGCAATGAGACTTTTTTAAGCACCAATTTATTTCGTCAGGCAACCAGACAAGTTCTTAGGTACCTCTTGGTCTGTGTACATTTAGATGCAAATACACAAATTGCGATTATACAATACATAGCCGGACGTTTTGTGGCAATAG
Organism: Druceiella hillmani; assembly: GCA_039881145.1. Lineage (NCBI taxonomy): Eukaryota > Metazoa > Arthropoda > Insecta > Lepidoptera > Hepialidae > Druceiella > Druceiella hillmani. The sequence continues at coordinate 44,003,091 of JAYKKI010000010.1, read as the reverse complement.
CCGGACGATATATAGTGTATCGTTTCCTTTGTTGTATGTTGCTAATAATGACATTAAACTAAACGTAACCTTTGATAGTACTTAGCGGGGACTTGATAGATTTATTGTTCAACGTTGGCTCCGAACAGTGATGGAAACTGTAGCTTTGTAGTAAGTTGATGGGAAATCGTGTTTAACGTTAAACTAAAGTCAAGAATTATTACTATATGGGTTAGCAAACTTGATTAACTTCAAAAATATGGCATAGACTCAATAGTGTAAAATTAAAAGGCAATAACATTTTTAAAAAATTAAAATTTGTGATTATGCAGCAAAAGGTTATAAAAAAATTATTATACGCCTGATATAAAAACTGTCAAATAATTCGAAAAAATAATATTTCCGAAGCTATAGAAATAGTAAATTATGTTAAAAAGTTATCGTGGTAGATAAGTCGATTGCAAGGCACACGACTTTTTACCGCGCGACGCACTGCGGCGATCCGGTTTCGATTCTCAACCGCTCACCGAGTCTAGACTGGTGTTTTAGTTGGCTGTTATGTACGTTTGAGATATCTATATATGTACGTTCGAGATATTGGTTTTATTAACTATGGAATGAAGTAATAATTTTTAAAGCTACCTATATTTTTATTATGAATGTAAAATAAATGGTTCAGAAAATTATCATAAATGTAAGTAACTATAATAGTTTTGTCCATTCTTCAATTACTACTCTATAAATTACATGGTGTAAACGCTTTATTTTCATGTGTAGCCAACTAGACTTTCGTGAAGGAACTTCGATTTTTTGTTCAATGACAATAATATTATAGAAGTTTTTATATATATTCTCAATGCTTTTACTTCATTGGCTTTGTAGCTAATTTAGAATACCAATAGGTCTAAGGCGCAACTTAAATAAAACGAGAAATATAATCTTACACAATACTCTCTTGAGTGCTTAGCAAGGCAAGCTTATTAATATTATTTTCATACAATAATCTTTAGAGCAATAACAAAAGAACTTTACCTAGTACAGCTTGTACCTATAATCAAATTTTTAATTACAATTTATACATCTAGTCATTGAAACGACAGAAAGAATTGATTTAAGCACTAACTGATATTATTATCTTCGCTGCTTCATGCCCATTTGCTTTGATGAAGCAACAATGATTTTAATTGGAATTAAAATTTCCTTCCAAGGAAAACTTTGTTCCAACTCAATTATTTTCATACCTCGCATATCATAATTTCATCACTGAGTTGGGTCTACACGGATTGTGTTTATTTTCCCCTTAGTATAGGGTGCTTATTTATTATATTTACCTACAGCATGAATACGAGAAAAAAAATATTTAATGTCCCTGAATATTATTTAAATTATCCATGTCAGACCCGTATGCACAAAGAAATCACATACAGTCTAAAATAGTCTAAGTAGAAAGAAAATATTTCGAATTCTATTTCATGAATTGATCCAGAATTTTAAGCAGCCCTCAATTTTTAACATGGTAATATTTCAGGTAAAATTTTTCAATAAAATATTTTCTGATCTTAAGTAAATATAAAACAGTTTATTGTTGGTACACATAATAAGACTGATTTAATTTAACAATATACTAACAAATAACGCCTAACATCAATAGAAAAGCACGAATGATACGCTAATAATTTCAAGCTCCAATGTAAATTTTATAAGTGCACTAAATAAATAATTGTCATTTCCAGGGGATTATACAAACTTCAACCACCCATATATATCTTAAACATTTAGTAAATGCAATTAGTAATTAGTAAATTAGTGTTTCGCTTACTTTATTTTATGGGCAAAAGCATATAACTTGAGAATGTGTTTCAAAATCTACATGCACTAACATTGTATAACGACCTTTTTCAAAACAAATATACACAAATAGAATATCATACATATAAGAAAAATAATATTTTATCTATTTCAAACATTTTTCCAGGGTATTCCGAAGATAGTATTATCCTAAGGTAGGTATTTCTACTAAACCCAAATAAATAAGTGTAAAATGAAGAAGTTGTGAAAATGTCTATCATTTTTTATCAATAATAAATTTTTAAAAATATGAAATTTGGAATAACATGTCGACTAATTTAATATCACGTTTTATTGCACCACCCAGCTCACTAGAAGATATTAATAAATTACTTCTGTATTTTACAGATCTTATATATATATATACAATAATACCAAAGCCGAGAAATCGGAGAAACTTTGGATGATATTATCTATCTATGTAAAGATCTACACCAAAAAATACACTAATCAGTTATCGTCATTCAGAAACATCAAAACTTTATCTTTAATCGTTTTTTATATAATATTTCAACATGGTTATAAAATAATTATAAAAGCAATGTCTCGATTACAGCAAAAGAAACTTCGGAAGTGACTACTTGTGCAGATCTATAAACAACTTAGAAGGCAGACTTTTTAAAACAAATACAAAATACGCGCTCGGTACTTGAAAGGACAAACTTCCTCTTCATATACGGACAAATGTCATCCTTTATCTATAAAGATTGTGTTCGTTAACTTCTATTAGGATTCATTTTGTGAATCGAAAGTATTTAGGCTTTTCATTTTAATGTTTTTAGGCGTAAATTGTAAACAAGAAGCCGCATGTGAAATCAAATAAATATAACAAGTCCGACAACACGAAGTCCCAAATTTACGTACGTCCAACGTATACTTGACTACTTTTGTTTCTTTTCTTTTCCTGATATAATGTATTTCTTTTATCATTTCAGTATAAACTGCAAATTTATTATTAAGATTTTACAATTAACTAAATCGTATATACTCTTGCAGTATAATTTTGTTTTTTTCTGGAAAATTTCAACGCAAAATATGGGAAAATTACCAAAGTATAAGCATGGAACATAGGAAGAACAGACATTACGAAATTATATGGGTTTGTAATTGTGACAAAATTTAAGAAACTGAAAAATATTAATGGATCTATTGACGAATATCATACGTTATTCCATGATATCTTCTTAAAATATTTTTCTCAGCGACAGATGCTAAATGTTATTTGTCGTCGCCATGTTGAATTATATTTTTGCGTAATAGTATTTGCATTTTGGTATTACGTTAATGACGTATTATTTATATATATATATATATATATATATATATATATATATATACATATATATATATATATATATATATATATACAAATATATATATATATATATTTATATATATGGATATTTTCGACTGAATATTTTATATGGGTTAAAAATTGTAGCTTTGAAAATTATTAAGGCATTCAATAGTAAAAAATAATGCAGGCACAATTAAAAACGGTTAATTTCGCCCGATTAATACGTACGTACGCGAATCAAAATAGCTTAACGTTACCTAGCCTATTGATAATGGAACCTCATCAATATATTGCTGATGGAGTAATTAGCTTGTTTATTCCATGTGTTACAAAATAAAAACTCATTTTAATTATTTAGCCACATTCAGTTTTGGATGAATTTTACACACGTAAACAAAAATTATTTTCTTATAAAACTTTCGTGTGATTGAGTAGACGTTGCATGAAAACGTAATACAGGTTTTTCCTACCGTAAAGTTACTCTACCCTAGCTACCGTTTTACAATTTACATTTAAGTGATCAATGTGAAATGAAAATTGAATATATATTCAATTCCCCCTTACATAATAGTTCTAGAGACCAGAGACAAAACGTTAACATGTAGTCCCAATTAAGGCCTATTCAACACATGTCTGCTTTTATTTACATATATTTCATTTCGTGTTTTGATATAAGGTATTAATCATAAAGGTTTTATTACTTGAAAAAAATAAAAACTGAATAATGAGCACATTTTAAGCTTAGACCTATATGTGATTTGGCTTAAATTTTAGTTATGTGAGCGTGCGCGTGGGTGCGTGCGCGTGCGTACGTGCGCGTATGTGTGTGCGTATGTGCGCGCGTATGTGCGTGTAATCGCGTACGTGCATTTGTATGCGTGCGTGTGCGTGTGCGTGAGTGTGCGCTTGTATGCGTGCGTGTGTGTGAGTGTGCTCATCAGATTTTCTCAAGGGCTAGTATTCAGATCCATAAAGTAGAGCTGGTCTTTTGTGTACGTTACCTTTAATCTCTATAGGCGTACTTGCATTGCATCTATTTACATCTTGCTAGAGATCTGCCACTTCAATCAGCTCCACTTCTGTAATGTAACCTATTGAATTAAAATTAAACAAACCTTAAAATATTTAATTTTATGTTGAACGTCACATCTATTATTGTTGCCCGTTTATACTTTATCCTCTGCAGCTGGATACCGTTTATAAAAGAACTATTAATTTTCAAAATTTTACTGTTCAGTCACGTTCCTGTCAGGCATTCGGCAAGCACTTTGCAAAAAGGTAGATGGCTACATGACAGATAGTCTGGAAATGTTTTAATTCCCTTTAGAAATCATCTGGGTAGGACAGTACCATTTTTCACAGAAACCCTTGTCAAAGCGGAATATTGGATAACTGGGCAAAAACGGGCAAATTTCAGAGGGGGAAACTGACAGAACTCCAACAAAGGTGATCATAAATTTAAAAAAAAAAAAAAAAAGTATATATATATATATATATATATATATCCAAACTTATATTTGTATTCAATTCAAATTAAATTGGGTAAGACGTACTGACATAAATGATCACCTAACACAAATATCTTGCCACAAGAACTTTTTATTTTTATGTATGAAGTATGTTGGCAGGATTACGAACAGAGTACGGTAAGGACGACGAGGAAATTAGGAAAAGTCTGTTGAGAACTCACTGAAGTATTTGAAAGGCAGGTACAACGCATGTCAAAATTTGTTACGCATATATCTAACTAGTTACGATTGCATAATTATAATAAGTCCAACCCAACAAGTAGCCTGATAAGGTCAAATATACTATCAACATTACATTGTAATTATACCAAGTAATAATTTAACAAAAATATCTCTCTGGAAGACATAGTTGATATTTAAAACAAACTATATTTGATGTATTTGGTTGTTTCGTTACCCAATTCTCTTTTTAAAACCACAGCAAATGCGGTACACATTTCCGTAACAAAAAAGTACAAGCGAAAATATCTTTCTGACTCAAACCATAAAAGTGTTTTTTCTGTCGTTACAATTTTTATTTCTATTTAACCTGGACTTAAAAAAAAAGTAATTTTACTGATCGCTAAACTGCCATTTTAACTATCGTTCCCCAAATTTATGATTACAGAAACGTGGATAGATGTCTCAAAAACCTACCAAATGCGGAAAAATGCGATAATGTGATCAGGACCTTATATTGCCATGGGCCTTGTCAGTGGTACATACACACACAGAAGAGACAGTGACATACCCACTTCTATTCAGCTATTTTAGCCGAAGAAATAGATATCTTAGTATTTGTTACTTTATCTACCTCTTTTTGCAATATTCTTCACTTAATATTTACCATCACAGCTAGTAGACACTTGCATTAAGTTGGTACGTAGAGAAATATCTGCAAAAATTTTCTTTACGATTTTTTTTAGAAATGGTTTAATAATATTACTAGCCACTCAAATTGTAAAAGATAATAAAAGTAATTACAAAACTATCTTTTCCAAAAAGTTTAAATATATAATATAAGTAAAAATTACACTAACTTGCAAATTACATTACGTACAAATAATTTCTACTTTTTTTACTTCACTCTTTTTCACTCTCTGTCTCTCTAATTTCTCTACTCGGTATGTGGTATATATCGTTTTGATAACTGAAATGGGAAAACACGTCGCAATATAACTACATTTTTTTTATCAAAAAACCACATTAGAGTTTAGCGAGCCTTATTGATCTGTCAAATTGTATTGTTATGAATCCATGTATTTGACCAATCTCCCTAATTGTGTTCTATTTGACTTACTTTCCTTTATGTTTTTATAGAACTTTAACGTCCAAAAATAAAGTGAACGAAAATTGTTTACAATTGATGTAATGCAAAGGCTTAAAAAATGTGAATGTTGAGACTGCAAAAATATTTTACATAACATTTGGCTTCCTAGTTACTACAAATTACTCTTAAAAGTTTGTCTCATAATGTGTATAGTAAAATAAAGCCTGACAATGAAATAAGTAAAGCAAAGCAGAAAACCCATAACGAACTGAGAACAATTCCAAAGAGAAAACCGGTCAAGATATATAATACTAATGCAAATTAATAGAATTACTTATGAAATTTAACCTTATACTTTATTACATATTTTTAAATATAGTATATCGTTTAACTTTAGACCACATAAATATTATTTCATGATATAATATTCCGATGATGGCCGATTTCTTCAGCGTTACTGAAACTTGTTTTTTTCTTTATACTCGTTTATGTTTGAACCAGAATTGTAAGTATTATGTAACTTCCAGTTAGAATTCACGTGAAATCAATACACAATTCTTGTTGAATAATACGGAAAGAAAAATGAGTTCAGTCAAAAAGTCCAAAAAGTCTATCAGTCCAAAAAAGCATATATAAAAATAGAGTTAAATATAAGAATATTAAATAACGAAACATATAATTATTGCTTTAACGAAAATTGTATAAAATTATTAATAATATTACCTTAATGGCCACTAAACCAAGTATCGTGCCTGATTACTTTTTTTTAGTGCAATTATTTGTCATCATATATATACTGATACGTAACGTTGCGTTCAAAACTTAGAAGAATGAAACAGGTTAACACATTATATTACTTTGGAGTAATATAGTATTTTTTTAGAATAATAATTTCTTTGAAATAATTTGTTCGATTATGTGGTGTTAGTGAAAAATTATTTAGACAATTTAATTTCCATGGTTAAATGTAATGATCAAGGAGATACAAATGAAAGCGTCAACGGGATAAATAAATGGGGATACCCCTTTCACAGCTTTGAAAACAGCTTGTTCAATAATTTACTAAAGAACTTGATTTTCGTATCTATATACTATATTCTTGTAGTATATTCTTTGTATCTATTACTGTTGAACTTAAATCCAACTTTCATGCAAATAGTGTGTCGTAAACTTTATATTCGTATTCAGAAATTTCAGATTTCAGAGCTGTTGCAAAATTTCAAAGCTGTTGCAAAATGTTGTTATTATAATAGTTTGATACTTAGCAGACAACAGAAGATGGGAAAAATATATTTAGGTATAATAATGTATTGTTGTCTCATAATCGCTAATAAAATATCTCCTAAAATTGATTTTTTTAAATTTTCTATATCATGTTTGAATATTTAAACGCATTTAAAAACCAATTTAAGGTTGTTCCGTATATTTTCCTGTCATAACCTTATTTCGTATGATTTTCTGTAATTATTTGACTGTTTTTTTAAAAAGTTTATGGATTACTAGGAAATATAATTTTAAGCGTAACAGTAATAAAAAATCCCAAAAAATTTTGGGTTCTCAATAAGTAAAATATACAAAATGAAAATTGATTGCCTTACTATAAAAGTATAAATTTAGTAATAAAGAAATTTAAAACAACTTGTAATCTGTATGTAGAAGTACGAAAAGTGAAGGTAATGTATTTTGCCTCAAATCCCAGTGAGCAAATATAATTACAACTGATGCATTTGTTTTACGCAGATCCGTATTTACAATTTTCAGTTCAGTAATAAATATAAAACGAAAATTAAAAATGCGTTAAACTCAATTTTGCACACAAAATCTAAAGATGAATAAACGAACGCAATCTTTACTTACAAAGGACTCCTTCTGTGACCAAGGTGAAAAACTTTATTCTTTCATATGTTGGATGAATCACAATGCCGAGTGATCATCGTAAAAATATTTCCCTTCGAGACGTTTACTGAATATAGACATAAATATAAACTTTTGAATTTTCCCTTCACTGTAAAAAATAAATCGATTTTTGACTAGATTCCGCCTTCAGTTATTTTGTAGCGTCGTTGAGAAATGGTGACGGGATACATTTTTTTGAACGTCACAGTGTGCAAGTTAAAAAATATTTTAAAGTGATTTGTAATAAGATAAGACTAAATAATCGAAAAGCTTTTTTTATTTTAATTAGTTCTGCACAGTTACACTTAAAGAACAATGCACAAGTTTACTTTTTGTTAATATTTTTTAAGTAATTTTTTACAAATTGTATTTTTTGTAAAAATAAAATTAATAAATTAAGAAATATTACCACAATATTGTTAATTAGAAATTCTTTTGAAGAGCCAAAAAAACATTTGCAATTAAAATTGTAATAAATGGAATCCTACAATGGAAATATTTTAACAATGCAAATATGTCAAAAGTTAATCAAATATTTGGTCAATTCGACAATGCATTTTATTTTATTAATTCAAAGGTATAATGGTTTCCATACAAAAGGCTACTAACCGCCGCGCTTGAACGAAGATATCGTTTGCTCCATATCGTCGACAATTCCACATAAAAACATGAATATCCGAATATGTAATAGTGTTCTGCATACAATTCTAAAATTCGGGTGCTGTTACCACAAGTGCATTGTACATTAAATTTTTTTGTTGATTGTACATCGTGATTTTATTTCGATGGGATTAAGTTTTGAGCGAGAAATTGAACATTAATTCTATTCCAAAATTTTTAATATATAGGTTGTTGGGTTTACTGATTTCGCAGGGTGTTGTTTATATATGCGTGTGATCATTTAAACTCTCATATCTGCTATTGTTTAATTTATTGGTGTAATTTATGAATTTTATAATCTGTAAAATGACAATGAGCTGCGCAAGTCGTGCTACTATTGCACTTTTGTCACCACATCATCATGTAATATTCACTCTTACTATATTTGCACACGTTTCTCAAAAATCACAAAAAATAAAGACGTATGACACATAAACTACTAAAAATTAATGAATACTAAAATAACGAGAAGAAAGAAACAATAGACACGGCAAGAATTAATTTGGTACGAATGTAGGACAACATATTACATCCAAAAATAAAAAAATACAATACAAACGAAGTAAATGTTCTATGTATTCTATACTTACAGAAATGTAACAAGACGTTTTTGTAAGTTAGATTAAACGTCAAAAAGGGCCATTAAGATAATAGAAAATATTGGTAAATTAATTTTCGTTAATTGCAAACTAAAAAAAACACGAACTATTTATTAATAAAGTTAAGTGATTATTTTGCCCTAAAAAGAAGTTTAAATAATGGGTATTTTGGTGTAACGTATTTTTGAACGAGGCATTTCTCCATTATTTTTTTGCTATAAATATAAAATTATAGCTAAGCTTATATTAATATAGTGAGTGGGTAGTTTTTCGTGTTATCCTGTTATAAATTAATCTTATAAATGTTCATGCTGTTACAGTTATTGTAGAATTTACATGCAATCCGAACACGCTCTTCAACCTGATGTAATTAATTTTCGACTTTGCAATCTAATACATTACCATAACTAATCACCACGGCTTCTGTATTGCACTGAAGGAATCAGTTGAATTAATTTAATAGTTTACCTTAGAAATCATACTTAACTCGTGTTGGAAATATGTGTCCAAAATATTTGAATAACCAGTAGAGCCCTTTATGACTATTGTGTGTGAAAATTTAATAAGATAAGTCAGTTTCTTCCCTCGATTAAAAATTAAAACACTTTGTCTTATTTTATGATGTTTTTTAATATAGTCCTGAATTGTTTATTTATTTGTCAGTATTATCAGTTTGATGGACAATGTAATCTCATTTTGCGATTAGACAATTGCACTGAAATAATAAAGCAGTGCGCGACTTGGTATCACTCGATTAAATTATGCTTAGTAATAGCTCGATTATTTAATTAGTGTACTCTTTGCAGCAGAGAATTTTCAAGTGTTGGAGAATATAATGAAATGCATAAAACCAGAGCCGGGAACAACCATGTAAGCTGTAAGATGAACAACCTGTAGACAATGCAAAAATAAAAGCAAAATTGATTTTAACTGTCGATTCATCTATCTGTATTCACATTAAAAACGCCAGTATATTGAAGGAATTGTGGGAAAAGTCGAGAGCGCCATTTAATGACACAGGATTTGCTAGAAAAATTAGTCTACTGAGAAATCTTATATTTAGTCACCTAGAAAATTGCACATCGATGACGTCATGTAAAATTCAAATCGTTGAAGGGAGGCAAAAATTGGCAGACACAGGCTTTGGCATTGATATAATCTAAAAAATATGTACCCATGATAATGGCCATCGAACATTCTAGCATACGCATTACGACCGACGCCATTAAGTCAAAATGGATTGAAATGGAACCGAAAGATAGCCATATGACTAGCGCATTAGCATATTTCCGTTACCAAGTTTGTGTCGAGAAAGGATGGCGCGAGTGCGAAAAAATTCCTTGTCAATGTCAAAGTTTAACAAGATATCAAACGCTATAATGTGTTGAATCTGGACATTATCGAAACCTGTGCAAAAATATCAATGAAACCTCTAAGGATATGGTTTTTTAATGAATCATTTCATAAAAATGAGTTTACGTCGACTCAGGAGCAAGATTATATGTACATTGGGTAGTTGAATCAACATTGGGTAGTTGACGCGTGTGATTATGGATTTTCTAAAAAATTTTATTGGGAAATCTACTCGTTATGTGTTCCCAGTCTAACTACGAATCTAATATTAGTTAGTCAATTGATAAGACAAGGAAATAAGATATCATTTACGAATAATGGCTGTGAAATCTATAACAAAAAGAACACTTTAGTAGGTACTGTCCGTCTTATAAATGAAGTATATAAGCTAAAGACGCGATTTGTTTATTAGCTGCAGTAGTGAAGTCTTCTAAGTTTTGGCATCGTAGGTTGTGACACATTAATAGTCCATATATAAATAATATGCAGGAAGATCTAAAAGGAGTAATGTTGGAAAAGAAGGCTGATAGATGCAAAATTAATTATGTAGTGTACTGTGAGGGCATTCAAAGTCGATTGCCTTTTCCCCATGGAGGCAATAGAAGTACAGAGCCGTTGAACACAATGCAGAGTCATCTCACATCTGTGGGCCAACCAGAATGTTTCTTTCAGACGATCGAGGTATTTTCTCCTGTTTATAGATGATTACAACCGCATAACTTACGTATCTTTTTTAAAGAATTAGAACGAAAATCTTTAGTGCTTTAAAAATTACAACACAAAAGTGGAGAACCTGACACCAAATAAAATTAAGATTCTACGTGGTGATGTTGGTAGGGAATATTACAAATAATTATTTTAAATGAGAATCATTCATCAGAAGTCAAACCCACATACCCCAGAAAAAATGGGCTTTGAGAACGTATAGATAGGACAATCGTAGAAAAAGCCAAATGTCTTTTCTCTGAAGCTAAGCTAGACAAGAAAACATTGGACAGAAGCCGTTAATACTGCCGTTTATTTACAGAAATGGATTGCGAAAACTGAACTGAATAATCACACTCACGTTACGCTTATGTAGACAAAAGAAAAGCCAAATCTTAGTCATATTATAATAGTTGGTAGCAGAGTCATGAAACATATCCCCAAGGAAAGAGAAACAAATTATACACAAAATCTGAAAAATATATTCTCGTGGGTTATTCAGATGGTGTCAAAGGTTACAGGACATATAACTTAATCTAATCAATCAATAGTAACCAGCAGAGTTGTGATTATTATTGAAGCAAATAAAATATCGTGCCATTTGATAAATACTGTCATTTTATTTCGATATCTTATCATGTAAAATTAAGTATTAAATTTGATGTGAATAATTTAAAAAATATGGAGACAATTAGATGTGTTCTGTATTTACGTGACAATAATTAATGATTGATTAAGAGATCAATATTATGAAAAATAATGCACTCCTACTCGATGTCCACTTATTATCATTGTGCATTCGCGTATAGACATTGTCGCTGTAGCGCGCGTACGCCTCACACTCTCATCATTGAGTCATCAGAGAGGGGCTCAGCTCAGCTCGTTTACGTCAATAATCATGACAAGGCGGAACAAAATTCTTAATGAAAAAGTAACGAAAGTTAAATTGTAAAAGAATCACAAATTTGTCTATGTTAAAAACCTACTATTCACGAGCGCAAATTATTTGCAAATAAAATATAAAAGTGATTCTTAAACTGTGACTTTCGCTATTTGTATTTATATTTATTGTATTTACTGTTCGTTATATTTTGTGCATTAAAGGTCTTTTTAATGAGATTACACATGCACCGAACTTTATATTTTTTGCCAAATACAATTTGTTCAAAAATGAGTTAGATTTGAGAAATAAAGGACTATCAAACAAGAAATTAACTATAATCTATTAGAATTTTTAAATAATGTGTGTAACATTATGACATGTAAGCTCAAACCGACTGTAGAATGGAAATTAACATAATAATTTGGAATTAGATTTATTCCAAACTGTGAGCAAGTTATACGAAAATATATTGACGAGCACCAGGTTATGTTTACTATGTTATTTTTGATAATTTAAATTTACAATAAATATTCATTTGCGTTCACCGAACCTTGCTTTGAACTAGTAATAATCTGCTGTATTGTGTAAATCATGGAATGTGACTCCATCTTCGTATTACGTGCTTTTTCAATGCCTTGTGACATATGCAATTGCCAGTTTGTATCGAAATTGTAGGGCTATTAGAATTAAATTGAATGAATTCCTGAATTCTACTAGAACTCATTGACGAATAACTAGAAAATTATCGTGCTGTAGAAATGTAGCAGTTTCCGAGTATATTTATTTCTGAGTTTATTGAACATAATTATACAGTGTATTACAGAGATAGAGATGCCCACACTTGTCATAAACGGAGTGCTTGTGGCGTTTGAATACGTAGGATCGCCACGTATAGACTATAAAAGTATTGAAGTAGAAGAAGTAATTGGACATGTATCCTCAGATAAACGAAAATTTATCCAGATTTACCTTTTAATAATTACGAAATCTATGTTAATAATTTATAGAAAACATACAAAAAACAAATTGATAGCATTATATACCTTCAATTAATGGAGATGGATAGTGCCTACCCGTTAGTGATATACAGGCTGTCCAGTGGCAGATTTCAAAGTTTGAACATAGTTTCTGAACGCAACACATAAGAGGGGCGCGGGGGTTAGAAGCGCAAGCGGTGTAGATGTTTTACTAGCCATGGAATAGTGGAGTGGAGAGCACCGCGCTTTTGCCGTCGAGGCGTATATTTCGAGTGGATTTTCGCTGTCTGTAGCACGCCGTCGATTTAATAATCGTTACAGTATTCGTCGATTACATGATGGACCATCGATCAACCTCATTCAGTCACGGGTAGCAAGGTTCAGAGCTACAGGATCAATATTAAATAGATCCAGGCCAGGACCTATACCATTGGTAACCACGGATGAAAATGTCGAGCGTGTTATGGTTTCTGTCGTTGAAAATCCCCGTTTTTCACTGCGTACATGTTCATCAATATTGGGAATTTCGAAATCAACTTTACAGGTAATAATGCGAAAAAAGCTCAAGTTCCATCTATATAAAATTCAAATTGTTCAAGATTTACACGATTCTAACTATAAATTAAAAAAAACTTACGCCGAGGAGATGTTGTTGAGATTTCATACTGCTACCCGGATGGGCAACATATTTTTTAGTGACGAAGCTCACTTTCACATTGGAGGATATGTGAATAAGCAGAACTTTCGTTACTGGGATGTCCACAACCCAAGACAAATGCATCAAAGCAAAGCCTTTACATAAGCCTAAAGTAACAGTCCGGTGTGCCATGTCTGCATCTGCAATCATAGGGCCTTATTTCTTTGAAAATCAACGTGGCCAAACTGTAACTGTGAATTCGGAGAGATATGCCCAGATGTTAAATGACTTTTTCAGAGTAGAACTATAGAATAGTCCATCCTTCAACCAAAACACATGGTTCCAGCAGGACGGGGCCACAGCTCACACTGCTAATGTGTCCATGAATGCAGTGCGGTAGTTATTTCCAGAAAAAAACATATCCCTAAACGGTATCGTACCGTGGCCACCTAGGTCACCCGATTTAAGCCCATGTGAATTTTTATTATGGGGATACTTAAAATCCATTGTTTACGAAACAAATCCGAGCACTGTGACACAACTTAAAGAAAGTATTCGAGCCGAAGTCAGTAGGATACCCCAGTCGCTCTGCAAACGCGTTTTTGAAAACATGCGTGCTAGGCTCGAAGAGTGTGTCAGACTCGATGGCCGCCATTTGAAAAACGTAGTTTTTAAAAGATGAAATCCGCATTTGTTGTTATAAAGTTAAAATAAACCTACTTTGTATTAGAGGTGTAGTTTTTTTTTTACAATTTTTCAAACATTGATATCTGCCACTGGACACCTGTATATATATATATATATATATATATATATATATATATATATACATATATATATATATATATATATATATATATATATATATATATATATGTATATATATATATATATATATATAAATATTTATATACATACTAGTTAATATATAAAAGAATAATTATGATAGATTGGGATAACGAATTAAGAAACTCTCAACGAAATATTTTGTGGCCAGATTTAAGGACTTAATCTTCAATGCTAGTGACACTTTTGTATCGCAAAAGTTTTCCTTAACCCCAAGTATCCTATTCTATTTACTCGTGAACTCATAAAAATTTCTAAATTCAAGGAGTGAACAAGGTTGAAATGAAAAAGTTGTGGGACTTGTAAAATAAAGACATGATATCTATTGATATCTTTGCAAGTTTACGTCTTCAGTTTATATCACGTGTGAAGAAAAGGCTCCCTAAATTTTTTATTTTTTATTTTAGTTGATTTATTATTTATTTAAATAAACTTACTAGAGCGGCATAGATTGATAACCTATAATATATAATGGCTGTTTTGGAAAATTGATTTAATTAGATATTAAAAAAAATTTGATCCGAAATAAAATAATTTATACAAAAAATGTGTATATCATTTCACTAGCTCTTGTTTAACGATAAAAATATTTCATACATTGCACACGAGTAAACTACTCCAGAAGAAGTAATATTTTGTTGTAGTGTATGATTTCAAAAAATTAATTAGTACCAGAAAGTTATTAAGCCAAGTCTCTGAAATAAGGGTCATGATTTATTATAGCAATTATACTATCACGCTCCGTGCTGGTACTTTGAATTAATATTCAACAGATTATTATGAGAAAAAGAAGTTAGGCTCAACACAGAAATGGAGATTATACTCGTGAACTAATTAAAAATTACTAGCAAATTGACATCTTAGTAAAATGGCTTGCAATTATGGTTACTTTGTGAGTTTTTTTTGCAATTTTACTAAGATCTTCTTGCTTATTTTCTTTAAAAAAAAACGATTTAGATGCTAATAGGAATGCGAGAATCTCTGAATAAAGCGATTAGTAGCTGTTTGAATTTTCAGTTAAAATGTAATGGACGCTAATCTAGCAGAAACTTCAGTGGAGCCGTCAAATAATAATTTCGACAATATGGCAAGATACTATCCGCCATTTATTTTCCTTAACGTATTTTCTATGCGCCTACCGACCTTAATTTACATTGTATAACGTTGTACACCTGATTACATCGCTATTTTTGAAACAGAGATGTTGGTTTATAGGAATAGTATTGCAATAAAATTTATATACTCGTAGTGTCAAAGTGGAAAGTTTGTTTCATAGTTCTTGTAAAATACGAAAGTGGACCATAGTCAACTTTTTCATATTTTTAGAATTAAATTAGTTTAATAACGTAGAGGTATAGTTATAGTTAGTAGAAATTAACGTAGTTATAGTATAGTAGAAATATAAGCTAAATATAATAGCCTGGAAAATAATTGCAATAAAACAAAATATTACAATAATTTAATACATATTAATAACGAGAAACAAAAGTAGGCGTACCATTTGCTGTTTTATTTATTGCTCCTCTATATTACTAAACATCAAGGAGTAATTTCATTTGGAGGCTTCTTTAATTTTGTATTTAATTTTTCGTATTAATAGTTATCTGGAGATTTACAAAGTTTAATAAAATAAAAAATTCAATGTTTTTGGTGTATGAGCACGATTTATGTCGTCAAACATATTGTACAGCCTATTATATGTTGCTATTGATTAGGGAGACAGTTTTATATGAATACAATTTAACGCCTGTTAATCAAAGAATGAAAAATTGGCAATAATATTTTATTGCTAGCGAGGCCTTAGTTACGATTTCATTAAATAGTTACTAAGTACTATTTACTAAGTTTTATAAACAAAATTCTTTACCCATGTATTAATGGTATTGTGAATATTTTATATTGCTACTAATACCATGGGTTTGTATTATATTCATATTGCAACAATATTTTAAATTAAATTATGTGAAACAGAAACCTTGATTTTAAGTGAGCATTTAAATTATTTTTTTTAAGATCGTTGTAATAAACCAGGCTTGTGAAAGAAGAGAATAATTACAAAAGAAAGACAGTGACGGTATAAAGAGTGAAATTAAGAGAAAAATCCGTGTTGGAAAATGAAAGCGTTACTCACGTAGTACGAAAAGAATTGTTCGTATTAAGAGAGTAACAGCTGCTATACTTTATTAGTTTTTGGGTTCGTTTGACGAGAGCAGGAAAAGCTGTCACAAATAACATATCAATGACACCTCGCCTCTATTTGCATTGTATTAGACGTGGATTCCATTATAGTTAAATTCTGACTAGTAACAGATTGGAACTCTTTTAATGTTGAATAAATTTTCTTCAAATATTTCTTAACACTGAAGGGGAAACTTGGTTCTAACTTGTTAAAGACAAAGATATATCTGTATATTTGTACAACATAGACTTTCGTTGGGTATTTTACAAATATATTGTTATTATGTAAAACAATCATAATAATTGTGATGATTTTGTTTTATTAAATTAAATTATTAATATTAAATGAATATTAATGAAAATATTTCTTACTGAAATTATAAGAAAGATAAACGCAGCTTACGTTTAAGACAAAATGTAACATCCACATTGATATAAAATAAAAAAATAAATCAACACTATAAATTACTGTTACACACAGCGTGAATACTTTGAAGAGAAATATAATTAAATTCATTAAAATATTTTATTTTAATGAAGAAATAAAAATTAATTTTGAAGCAATTTAGGTCACAATAAATTAAACCTACTCTATAATCCTATTATTCCTTGAACTGATGATTGTACCCGAGAAAATACTTTAAGTTATTTTCTTATCTGGCATTTTTTTTCTGTGCTTCATTTTACGTTTTATTAAATCCATTGCGAATTTTTTAAAAATTATCCTTTCACAATATTTTCTTTTGATTAGTCTGGATATAATTTACGCCAGGGAATGTAAGTATTAAAATATGATGTATGAATCATATGACGAAGTGTAGAATCTGGCTATCTTTTAATAAATATTTTGCTTCTAATTCATTTCTGTTAAAATTAATCCAATTGGCAAAACAAATTAATGTTATTTTCGTCATATTCCATACCCATACATTTACAGTTTTCGGTTGACAATGAATGTAATTACCTGGCAATTTTTCCACGCATTTTCCACACACTGAATGATATCTGAGACGATAGTTTTGATTAAGAATTGGAATTATTAACAATTATTTGAACCTAGATTTAAGTATTCTTTATTGCTAAAGTATTACAAATTGTTAGTAAAAAGACTAATTTGTTAAACTGTGTGAGGTTCAAAGCAATTAAGTCGGATAGGTTAATCCCTCTAATATAATGCAAGTGTTAAAATGACTAGACTCTGTCCCCTGAACGAGAAAAGCGTTCAATATACTATATGCTAACGATGATTTTAGTTATCATTCCTCTCCAAATGATCAGCTTTTAACACTGGATTGTCTGTTTGAGACTACAAAGTGTAACTTCCTTATTTACAATCTAAAAAGAATTACTTTGAGGCTAAAAACATAAAAAGCTTTTCTGATGTTGTAGGATTAAGTTTATATAATAAAAACGTTTTTTTAATAAGAGTTACCTTGTAACAAATTTAATAAATATGTGCGATATAAACATTGTTTTTCCGAGGAATTTAATATTGAATCCAGCATACAATCTAGATAGGTTCAAGTTACGACGTGAATGTTTTACCATAGATCCAATTTCCATTTTAGTTCAAAATGCTAAATTTCACTGCATTTAATTTTATAAATTACTTTAAATATAATAATTGTGTACTTGAATAATCCTAAAAACTCATATAAAACGCAAAATATAAATTTTGTAAAGCATAAAAAAAGAAATATGTATCCGTGGGATAATATTCCAATAACGTTTCATATTTAATAGCATTCTCTGCTGTTTCATAAAGGTGATCAAATTTATCCAAATGTTAGTACCAGCAATTAGAAATTTCTAATATTGCTGCCTATATGTAGACCTAGAATTAAGAACACATAAAAGGAAAAGCAGTCTGAATTCGACACCGTCACTGTTTTCAACATTAAAAATGGGAAAAATTTGAACGTTGGTATTAACAATAGATTGCGAAAAGAAAAATAAATATTTAACCCTTAAGAATTATGGCTTTAATAAAAATTTCCTGCTCTGTAATTCGAAGCTCCGGAACCTAACTGTCTCTACCTTCATTGCCTAATGCGTTTCTGACAAAGCTAATATTAAAAAAGATCGAAAAGCTAACATTTCCAATTAAAAATTTACTCTCATAATTAATGTCCGTAGTTATAGTAGATTCAAAATTATTTCTCTATGGATATTAAATATTTACAGATTAACGCCACTGAGGAGACTTTGTTTTTTATGTGAATACGTTTTACAATTTAGAACAGATTTATGAAGAGTCGGCCGAAAAATTGGGTGTGACAAAATTAATCGATATGGTTTAATTTAATAATGTAGAGGCTATCAAAAGCAGAAAAACAAATTAATTGATATTTAAGGAATAAAGATCAGTCTATATAGTTCAAGTAACGTCCTGCGCCACTCGGGTGATAGGGAGATCTCCATACATTTTGCACGATTTACGCGCCTCACAAAAATGTACACGGCATATTTATGCTGGCATGGTACTATGTTTATTTTAGAACCAATCCGCAGCCCGTTCCTAACCTATCAAAATAGTAATACTAGTTTTGTTTCAACGGTACCTAAATTTGAATATAGTTCTTTCGAAGAATACTTGGAGTCGGAATGAACAGGGAAGTATCGAAAGCCAAATAGAATTAAAAGAGTAAGGCGCATGTGGCAAAGCTGTGTTTTGGGCGGCGGCAGCACTCCAACCTATGCATATAAATTACGAACTAATATTGTAATTGTCTATTAAACTTGTTTTTATGTATTACAAACTAATTCACCAATTAATTCCAACACAGTTCATATTTTTTTAAATGTAGGTCAATTCATTGTATAAATGTATGTACGTACACACACACATACACATGTGTGTGTATGTATATATATATATATATATATATATATATATATATGTATATATGTGTGTGTATATATATATATATATATACATATATATATGTATTTACATATAGTTATGGGATATAAAGAATGTTGTAGACGCCTTAGTAGTCAATTCTTATTCAATAGATATGAAATTTAAAATATAAAAATAACTTTCATTAAAGCCTATGTTAAATACATATCATAAAATATGTGTAATTATCTTAAAATGAAGGTGCTTTTAAACATAAAAAATAAACAAAAATCATCTTTTAATTAAAATTTTTAAAGTAATACAACCTCAAAAGTACTTTAAAAATACTTCAACTTTGCCTGAAAAGTTTTTATCACTTATTGCAAAAAGGAAAAATACCTCAGACTCAACATGTATGGCATTTCAATACAAGCTCATTTCATTTTGGTAAATATTTATTGGAGAAAGGTTACGCTTTATTATATCTTTTAATACGTACATTAACGAAAATCTCGCTGATTATTAATTTAATATTGAAGTATTTCATGTGATGTAAGTATGCACTTCAGCTACACTACATACAATTGCTAATTAAATTTTAATAGAAGAAGACTATATTACTTATGTAACAAAGTTAAATATAAATTTATAAGAAAATACTAATTAAGAAATTTATTTGGCGAATCAAAATGCCATTTCAAAAGTGGCTATTTTTACAACTTACTAAACATTTACCTAAATTATTTTTCCGAGGTACGATGTTTTTAATAATATTTTTTTTTAAATTATTTCAAAAAATATATATTTTCAAAACTTTAAATTTCACCATTTCAGACACTTTATTTGTTTTTTAATTCCATAAAATCTGAAGCCTCTTGCTCCTATTAATATATATAGTAAGTACACCTTGGTTCATAAATTACATCGAAAAAATTTATTCCCGATTTTAATATTATCTTTCAATTTTTGTATGTCTTATAGTGTTAAAACAATACATCAAATACAAATGAGAAGTATAAAATTTCGTATAATTGTAAAACGTAAATATTTGTTTACATTCGTATATACTTGCAGATAAATGCTACTTTTAATTTAATAAATTTTGAAGATTTTCGAATAGTATCTGAATAAAATATAAATAAAATATATATCTGAATAAAGTTCTTTTTGAACAGCCAATTCATCTTTTTTAGAATAACTTGAAACGTTTTCTAGCCCCACATTGCAGTGCAATTTGCACTTAAGGAAACTTTGTTATGTCTACTGTACTGTGTACTGTGTCTGTGTCTACTCTGTATGTACTGTGTGTACTGTGTCTACTCTATGTCTACTGCCGGAAAAACAGATGAAATAAAGGGTTTAAAATAAAGTTTAGTTTTAGTTACATAACTGTTCAACGTTTTAAGACTCATTTAATATTAGGGATCGAAAAAATGTATGCATTGTTTAAACGTAAATATCAGCATTGCATACTTGCCGGCATTTTATGATTAATGTTAAAAAGGTAAAAATGAATTTATAATTCGCACATACACGTGCCGCATAAAAGCATTTTTTTAATTATTTAGTAACATTTTTCGGAACCTGCTTCTTAAACCTGATTAATTTGAAAACAAAGAGATGAACATTTTTAAAATAATTTTCAGATATAATTTAAGTGATGGAAAAAAAAGAAGATAATTAAAAAAACGTGTCAGGTACGAGAAGAAATCACATTATGACGGTTTTGTAGACACTTAGGTATATAAAAATATTCGAAGATTTATAGTATTTCTGTTAAACTTTTTATTAATTTGGATAGTACTTTCATGAAATAATAAATACAAAAATTCATTTTTACTGGTGTAAATATATCCAGCATAATTTTTTTATAATCGCTATAGTTTTCCGATAAACTTTAGGTAACTTCTAGAAACTGAATTTTTCATAATTTTAATTTTAGCGGCTTCGGAAATAAGGCAAGTTTTTTACGGATATTTGCAACAATAATTTGAAATTTTTACTTACATAAAATTCTCCTAAAAATTTTAAAATCCTTATAGCGTATTCTTTTTATTGATTTTACACAAAACATTAGATTAAAAACGAATTTTTTCAAGTTTTTGCCCCTTAAAAAAATTCCGTATGAATATTTGACTGCTATTCAATATGAGAGTTAATTTGCTTTATCATAATGCCAAATTTCAAGTTTCTCCAGTAAGTGGTTTCCATTGGTGACATTCCCTTTTTAAAAATTCGGCTGTTATAATTAAAAAAAGTATATAAAACCAGTTTTTTCCTCATAACGAGAGCTAAAGTTTGATAAACAAAATGTTAAGATGTTTGAAGCAAATATACCACAACTTAATCTCTATGACGTCTCCTTAAGAAATTTAAAATAAATAATTTTTTTTTGGAAATAAAACTATCTTAAATGAAAGTACGCACTGCGAGTGTTATATACGTGCTTAGGTATACATCGGCATTCGATCTTATTGAAAATTATTGATATTTCTTGTAATAAATTCTGCTCAATGTTACTTTCCCGTGTGTAGAATTATCATGAATGTTCTGAAGGTATGATATTTAGCAGCGACATAACGGATGCAGTAACATATTGGTTCTTTTTTTAGCAACAACGATTCTGTAGCATGCTATTCTTCTTTATAAATTCCTCGGTTTGTATGCAGTAATCAGCTAAGGATAATAAGTAATCAGCTAAGGATAATAACAGTGACAGTGTCACATACAGCTGTCATTGCTACATTATTTAATGCATATGGCCATGTAGTTATAATCAAATATCACTGGATAAGAGCCCTTGTAATAATGTGTAAATTCTTAATAGCGTTCCTTACTTCAAAAAAGAAAAAATTAAATTTTTTTCATATCAATTTTATTTCTGTCTATTTCCATACCATTTTGCCTGCTTATTCAAAGTGAGCTATTGTTGAACATATACAGAACTTTTAATTGAAAGTAACCTTTTGAAAAGTTAACTATAATAGCCAATTCGTTATAAATTATTCGAAACGAGAATATAATTTTTACGGCAGTAAACAAAACAAGGGCAGAGTTTTCAGCACTCGCCGTTGAAGGTGATGGCCTCACCAAAGTTGTTTTTAAAAAAAGTGCGGACCAATGACCCGGCGACCCAAAATCCGCAGTGAACAATAACGTTGTGTGGATGCATTGTCACCTGATGAACCTCATGTGGGTTAGTGCCGTCCTATATACGGCAATTTTGCTTGTTAACATAGCCATTCATCCAAAAATGCGCCTTGTCACTAAAGATTATTTTTTCTACCAAAATTGGGGTCCTCTTCTAAACGCTCCGAAGTAGAGTCGGCGATCGAACGGCATTGTCTATAGTTGTTAACTTTAAGCTCCTGGGTCACTTGGATCTTATATGGGTGTAGGCCCATGTCTCAACGCAAAATTCGCCAAGTTGAAGTCTGCGAAAAGCGGAGGTCTTGTGCACGGCGAGGAATTGACTGTCTCGGGTTCACCCGCACATTTTCGCGGACCGCGGCGATATTCTCGGCCAGTCTTGCTTTCCTTTTTCATAAGGATATTGGCTAATTATTGACCAAACCGGTCGTCTCGAATTGAACATCAAACGTTGCAGAGTCGACTTTGATGGGCCGCCGCGTCTGCCGTAAAATGGATGCAACACGCACAACGTTCGCAATAACAAACACTCACTTTGATAATAAAGTTTTATCATTTGGACATGTTGCTCAATCGTGTAACCTGCCATGGTGATTTGGCATTACTAACTGAACAATAAACCACAGATTAGACAGCCATCACGAAAACAAAATGGCCGCCACAGGCTGTCAAGATCTACTCGCCGCAACTGTAAACCCTTTACGAAATGTAGGTAAAAATAATTCAAAAGGGTTTTCTTATTTTTTTCGAAATTATTATTTATTATTTATTATTTGTAGGTTGACATAAAAAAAACTTCTTATTCTGAAAAAAATGATGAAAAGTGTACCCTCTGAAATAATATTCTGTTATAATTTTCATTCAATAACTCCTTTGAAGGTATCGCTTCACAAATAGATCTTAATAAAAAAAATATAACTATAATCTTCTGCTAAAACAACAAAATACAAGTAAAACTTGCACTAGGAAAGTTTCACGTATATTTAGGTACGTAAATATTTAATGGTTTTTCTATTAAACTATTTACCAGAATTAATATTATTTTTTATCATGTAAATATTCGCATATTGCCTAAAATATGTTTCATGGGTATAGAATGATCGTGTATTTTTCGAAAACTATGAGATCTAGAATTGCTGATTATCCTCATTTTGATTTCAGAAATTTTGGAGAGAGGTTGTAGATTTGAAAATACATTTTTTTGAAATTTTCATGAATGTATTTCTTGTTTTTTTTATTTTTTTTTTTAATTTGAATTTTCATTAATATATACAGACACCTGAAAAAAAATTAATAAAATAGTTTTGAAATCGCTAAAGTTTTTTTTTCAATATAACACGGTTTTAAAAATTTAAAAAGAACAATTCAATTACTTTGTTTATCCCTTTTGACATAAATATACAATTTTTTGAGGGTTAATTATTAATACATGCCAATTAATTACTTTTATAACCTTGCCATATTTTAAGTTTCTATTTTGAACAATTTTAAAAGAATAGCAGTTCTGATAGATGAAATGGTGGATGGAAATGGAGATTGCACTCTACGCCTATTCAATAACATATAGTTTTCTTTTATACATAAATTATTTGCTCAATTAATAATTGTAAACGGCAAAAGTAATTTTTTTTTCAGTTTAAATAATTAATTTTTAAGAGGCTGCCAAACACGTACCTTGTTTTTGTATTAATGAAGTTTATTCCATTATTTTACAATTACTTTAAGCAAATATATTTTTTATTAAGTAAATTATTATTGATTCGTGACTAAAGTAAGTTGTTTCAATATAAATTATAATCTTTTATTAAACAAATATTTAGATAAATTTCTCCCATTTCTTTAATGGCATTTACTCCTTAGTTACATTCACTGAAATTAACTAAATTTGTGAAATCGTACGTAATGTTTGAGGCATTATATTGCTGCAATAACCGCGTAAAGGATTTTACTATCAAAAGAGTATATCTCGTGAACAAAAGCCCATAATTTTTAAGGACCTGTATGTCAGCGTAGTACTTCATTATTGCAGTCCATTCTACTTTGCAAAACCACTTAATGGTTTCTTTACATTAAAATCGCTTTAAGCAAACCCTTTTTTGCTCATTATACTTGTGATGCAAATATTCGTCCGTTAAACAGTCCCGCTTGTAGATTAAAAAAACTAGGCCAGTAAAGTTGACACCAGAGTTAAAAGACTTATGTTCCAATCAGTTGCTTTTTCCGCATTTATTTTCCGAGTTTTCTAATATTATTTTTATACAGCCGGCACGACGTCATAACTAAACATATATCTATTTAATTATACATATATATATACATATATATATATATATATATATATATATATATACACGTTTAACGGACGAATATTTGCATCACAAGTATAACGAGCAAAAAAGGGTTTGCTTAAAGCGATTTTAATGTAAAGAAACCATTAAGTGGTTTTGCAAAGTAGAATGGACTGCAATAATGAAGTACTACGCTGACATACAGGTCCTTAAAAATTAAGGGCTTTTGTTGACGAGATATACTCTTTTGATAGTAAAATCCGTTACGCGGTTATTGCAGCAATATAATGCCTCAAACATTACGTACGATTTCACAAATTTAGTTAATTTCAGTGAATGTAACTAAGGAGTAAATGCCATTAAAGAAATGGGAGAAATTTATCTAAATATTTGTTTAATAAAAGATTATAATTTAGATTGAAACAACTTTCTTTAGTCACGAATCAATAATAAGTTACTTAATAAAAAATATATTTGCTTAAAGTAATTATAAAATAATGGAATAAACTTCATTAATACAAAAACAAGGTACGTGTTTGGCAGCCTCTTAAAAATTAATTATTTAAACTGAAAAAAAAAATTACTTTTGCCGTTTACAATTATTAATTGAGCAAATAATTTATGTATAAAAGAAAACTATATGTTATTGAATAGGCGTAGAGTGCAATCTCCATTTCCATCCGCCATTTCATCTATCAGAACTGCTATTCTTTTAAAATTGTTCAAAATAGAAACTTAAAATATGGCAAGGTTATAAAAGTAATTAATTGGCATGTATTAATAATTAACCCTCAAAAAATTGTATATTTATGTCAAAAGGGATAAACAAAGTAATTGAATTGCTCTTTTTAAATTTTTAAAACCGTGTTATATTGAAAAAAAACTTTAGCGATTTCAAAACTATTTTATTAATTTTTTTTCAGGTGTCTGTATATATTAATGAAAATTCAAATTCAAAAAAAAAATTAAAAAAACAAGAAATACATTCATGAAAATTTCAAAAAAATATATTTTCAAATCTACAACCTCTCTCCAAAATTTCTGAAATCAAAATGAGGATAATCAGCAATTCTAGATCTCATAGTTTTCGAAAAATACACGATCATTCTATACCCATGAAACATATTTTAGGCAATATGCGAATATTTACATGACAAAAAATAATATTAATTCTGGTAAAATTGTTTAATAGAATTGTTTAATAGAATAGATTGTTTAATAGAATATGGTAAAACTGGTTTAATAGAAAAACCATTAAATATTTACGTACCTAAATATACGTGAAACTTTCCTAGTGCAAGTTTTACTTGTATTTTGTTGTTTTAGCAGAAGATTATAGTTATATTTTTTTATTAAGATCT
Organism: Druceiella hillmani; assembly: GCA_039881145.1. Classification (NCBI taxonomy): domain Eukaryota; kingdom Metazoa; phylum Arthropoda; class Insecta; order Lepidoptera; family Hepialidae; genus Druceiella; species Druceiella hillmani. The sequence goes on along the minus strand of JAYKKI010000010.1, from coordinate 43,976,814 downwards.
ATTTGTGAAGCGATTCCTTCAAAGGAGTTATTGAATGAAAATTATAACAGAATATCATTTCAGAGGGTACACTTTCATCATTTTTTTCAGAATAAGAAGTTTTTTTTATGTCAACCTACTAATAATTTCGAAAAAAATAAGAAAACCATTTTGAATTATTTTTACCTACATTTCGTAAAGGGTTTACAGTTGCGGCGGGTAGATCTTGACAGCCTGTGGCGGCCATTTTGTTTTCGTGATAGCTGTCTAATCTGTTGTTTATTGTTCAGTTAGTAATGCCAAATCACCATAGTAGGTTACACGATTGAGCAACACGTCCAAATGATAAAACTTTATTATCAAAGTGAGTGTTTGTTATTGCGAACGTTGTGCGCGTTGCATCCATTTTACGGCAGACGCGACGGCCCATCAAAGTCGACTCTGCAATGTTTGATGTTCAATTCGAGACGACCGGTTTGGTCAATAATTAGCCAATATCTTTACGAAAAAGGAAAGCAAGTCTGGCCGAGAATATCGCCGCGGTCCGCGAAAATGTGCGTGTGAACCCGAGACAGTCAATTCCTCGCCGTGCACAAGACCTCCGCTTTTCGCAGACTTCAACTTGGCGAATTTTGCGTTGAGACATGGGCCTACACCCATATAAGATCCAAGTGACCCAGGAGCTTAAAGTTAACAACTATAGACAATGCTGTTCGATCGCCGACTCTACTTCGGAGCGTTTAGAAGAGGACCCCAATTTTGGTAGAAAAAATGATCTTTAGTGACAAGGCGCATTTTTGGATGAATGGCTATGTTAACAAGCAAAATTGCCGTATATGGGACGACACTAACCCACATGAGGTTCATCAGGTGACAATGCATCCACACAAAGTTATTGTTCACTGCGGATTTTGGGTCGGCGGAATCATTGGCCCGCACTTTTTTTAAAAATAATTTGAACACCTCATAGAGTTTAACGTCCACTGTTCACTCTCTATGGTCTTTCTTTAGTTCATATCTTACTATTAAAATCCTTTCAGTCTTTTTTAAAAATATTACATTAGATTAACTCGAAAAAGATAAGGAGGTAGTAACAAAAGGCATACTAAACCAAATCGCGGAACGGAAGTTTATTATTTCCATGCATGATTGAGCTATTTTAATACTGCTACTTTAATAGTTAAAAGATCAGTGAAAATGTTGCTAGAATAAGAAGCTACAGTCCCGCTTGTAGATTAAAAAAATAGGCCAGTAAAGTTGACACCAGAGTTAAAAGACTTATGTTTCAATCAGTTGCTTTTTCCGTATTTATTTTCCGAGTTTTCTAATATAATTTTTATACAGCCGGCACGACGTCATAACTAAACATATATCTATTTAATTATACAAATATATATATATATATATATATATATATATATATATATATATATATATATATATATATATATATATATATATATATATATAAAAATAATTTTTTGTTTGTTTCATTTAAGCTTGTCGTATTTACATTAAATTGTGAAGCGCTATAGTATTTTCCCTTAGGGTAAACGGTTAGATAATTTTAAATCCAATTCAACTCATTTCACTAGGTTAAGAAAAAATATTTTCTAAAGTAGAAATGTTGAGGTAGTTTAAAACTAGTCATTGATCTCTTTGTAAAGATTTTAAATAAGTCTAAATTTATATCATGACCTACATTAGAAGTAAAGAAATGTCCTTTCTTGCATTTTTACAATTTTTTTTCGTGTAAATATCTGTCGTGTAATGTCTATATTTTTATTATGATGTAATAAATATTTCAGACTGGTTACAATTTTTTTTTTATTTTAGATATAATGTAAACTTATTACAACTATAATAAACTTTTATTTAAAAAAATTGCCTATTTTTAATCTTTGATGTTAACTTGATGACGACATGATAAACAAAACTAAATACTATTAGCATAAACACTGCAAATAACTGATAATATAATTATGCACCACATCATATTTACAAAAATATATGTCTAATTGTAATTAAGTTTATATTTTACTTGCACGTTTTATCTTAAAGTTACCCTTATTCTCTGTTTACACACATACAAATCTGATTGTATATGAGCTGCAATTGCAATTTGTATATCTTTTATAACTTTTATATATGCACACACACACACATGCACATACACACACACACACACACACACACATATATATATATATATATATATATATAATATTTAACTTTATCAGAAATTACATTTTTCCGGTAAGTCATCGCTTTTTTTCACACTTACAGTATTTTCTTATCAATGTTGAAACATAGAGCCAATTTGATTAAAATTCAATTAGACCACACAATAACTGTTCCCTGAGATTGTGTTGGAATTTATCGTATCTTTTCTAATTTTCCGTGTCATGTTGAAAGATGTTAAACTCACCTAGCTCCATAATGTATCAATGACAATTATTGAAGAATAATCAAGGTTACTTATTCACAGGTCCTTTTAATTCCTGCCTCATATATATTATGACCCTTTATTTTTATGAATATTAAGGTATTACGAAATGTCAAAGTTATTTGATGTGAACTTAAATATTATCTTACGTTTTCCTTCTAATTTTTCTTATCTAGTATTTCACAACAGTTCCTGCTTATTTGAATTTTGGCCATAATCATTTCTTCTTGACTTCTAATTTTAATAGCTATGGTAGCTGTGGATATTTTTAAAACAATACCCAAAATATTCAAAAGTTAAAAAAATATTCATTAATTTGATGTAACATTTCAGATTCAAACGAGAGTCGAGAAAGTTTTAAAAAAAAGTATATATTAATTTATTTGAAAAAAAAATTATTTTTTTATATTTTAATAAATGAAACACACATTCAATAACCATATAAAAAATTTTACGAAGTGTAAATATAGGAAATTTTACTAGAATTTATTTATTTTACTCATTCGGTGACACAAATCTAATTCAATATTTTTGGTGGCAATTATATAATAGTACTCTTACAATTTCAGAAAGCAAATAAACCTAAGTACACGTATAATAAATTACGTAGGTACTTTATTTATTGAGTGACGAAAAATATCTGAACTCTATGATGACATAGAAATGCCGTAGCATTTTTAGCCCTGAAAAGAGAGGAAAAAATATGTTTTATCCATAAAGGTGGAATAAAAAGAAAATAAAAGGATTTTTATATTATTTTGCATAATTCATTATTATCACACCGAAATGCGAAAAAGTATGTTTGACTTGCCTTGAAAATTCCATCACTTTAGTATGTTGTAGGACATAGGTCAAAATTGGTCATCTCGTAATTCTAAATTTTATGACAAAATATCAGATGATGTATATTTTCATTTCATTATATAACAACTCTAGCAAATCTGTGCTAGAGTTGTTACATAAACAAGGAATTAAAATAAAATTCGCTTAATAGCTATTCTATTAGATGGAAAGAAATAAGTATGATAGCAAATTTTAACACCAAATTCCATTAGTGGTGTAGTTTAAAAGAACAAATTAATGTATGCGGCTACAAAAAGAAAATCATAATTTTATGTAAATAATTGATGATTCAAAGATTGTTTTGTATAGATCAATGACATCCTTACAAAAACTGTGTATCATGATAATAAGTCTGATATGTATTTCATGCAACTTTTTTATAATTTTCTCTGTCTAATTAACAATATTACAATACTTTGATAGCCTTTAATTGTTTTAATCTAATAGCAAAACGAATATTACGCTTATGATTAGTTACCGAGGAATCAGTACTATTTCGACCCAATTGCGATTAGAAAAATATTTTTCTTGTTAAATAATTTAAAATTGATAAGTAACGTTAATATATTCAATGCTTGTTTTTGTAACAAATCACACAATGCTTGTTGATTCTATTGGCATGTTAAAATATACAATATAATCCAATTATTCCAGCTGTTAATTACTATTATATTCAATCTTGGTTTGAATATTTGGCTATGATAAGCTTTAAGAAAAATTTAATTATAAACAATAAAAACCGACGATTTCTTGCGCGATAAGTGGTTTGTAAAAAATACGATAATAATAAAGGGAAAGTTAAGAAGAAAACTATACCTAATAAGATCATAAAGGTGGAAGTATTTTTATTTATTTTTACAAAACCATTTTGTTATTTTGTTGCTATCATTGGAATTGGTTACCAATCAATTTTTGGCTGTCAAATAAACGGTATGCCTAATTCATATGGCGTTATAACGCGAATAACGCTATAAAAGTGTGGAAACGCTATAAAAGTGTGGAATAAAACAGACCTGTAGTTTCGCGTAGATGGAATGCACGACAATTATGTCTGGATCTTTGTTACTCAATTACGCCTATGTTGCTTAATTACGTCTCAAATACACCTGGATAAGTGATATTATTTTATGCCCTCTTAATATGGCAGACTGCACTTATTTCAGAAATCCTTTACTTACTAGATAATTTTCGTTTACGTTTAAAGAGAGTCTCATATTTAGTTGGAGCACTAAAAATTCGTATTTTGGAGTGATTTGTAAAAAAATATTTTCACATATTAGATATCCATTCTCAAAAAAACATAGAAAATAGATAATATTGTCTTGCATATTTTTTTTATTTCAATTAACAGCACAAACATAGTTCGTAATTATTTTTAATATATAGGCTGTTTCTAAATTCATAGAATGGCATAATGTATGTAGTACGAAACTCGATGTTTTTATTCAACAATAAAAATTGTGTACTAGAACATATGAATAGCGCAAAGCCTTTATTAAATTAGCAAAACATTTACCATTTTTTGTAGAAAGTATTACAATAGTCTCATTGAGTCGGGGACAAATGTCTTCACCTTAATTGAAAATTAGTTAAACATATCTAGTCATAATGAAAATGTAGGTATATCTGTATATTTATAAAGAGTCACAACACAGTTGTTGAACAGACTGATTATTCCATTGTGACAAACTTTTTCACTTTGTTCTTTGCGCTTTTTCACATATGTTTCTATTCTAAGGCCCTTCATATTACATATAATTTTTGACCCTCCTCTTTCCAACTTTCTTCCTCCTTCTTTTCCCATGTTTGTTATTTTAAATACATTTGTAATAAGAATAGTAGTTCAGTACATACTTTGAGATTTATAAAAAATGAATATTTAAAGGTGCCTTTTACGTTTAATAAACTGTAACAAAAATTATCGATACTATTTTACAGCATGTACAGATATGTTGCCTAGTATATCACTCACAGGTATTTCTAATACAGAAAAAATTGACTTTCTCTTTTGTTTATCAAGAAGAAGTAGCAATAGAAGCAATCGTATTAATTCGTTTATTAGCACGATTTACATCCCTCTATTTTACGTATAATATAATCGATTTATAAACATATTTCATACTGCGAGTATCCATTCAATATTCACTTTTTCGCAAAGGAACCGATTTAATTACAATTAATATTAAAATAGTTTAAAAAATCAAAATTTTCTTTCTTCTTTAATCGGGAATTGTATCTTATCATATGAAAATTATGGTCTCATAGTTAATTTAGATAGTTGTTTGTTTAGATAGTTGATAGTTGTTTGTTTTTTTTTATTTAGATAGTTGTTTGTTTACAAGGTGTCTCTATGAAAAAATTATGGGAAAACTTGAACGAAAAATAATGAATTCTGTAAAATTTTAAAAAATGACAAAAATGAAAAGTATTATTTGATTATTTGAAAAGGATTTATTGGTTTAAATGTCAATGTGAAACCATATCTTTTTGATAAAAATCTGAACGCTTGCTGGTTTCAGCGGCACGACGGAATACATTAATGGAAAATTGCTATACTCGTTCCACTACGAAATTCCAATGGTTTGATGTATCTGCATTGAACAATGTAGAGTTAAAATAAGCTTCATGGACTTTGCCAAATACTTTAAACTTATATAAATGGAATAAATTTTTGTCAAAGTGAAGGAAGTGCATATATTTTATTTTATTCTATCTTTTTGTTGGATTTTGCATTTCATTTCGCAGTCTTGTAATCGTGATCAGATAGTTGACTTTAAGTAATTAAACAAATATTTGAACAAAATGAATCAATATTGATCTGTTATAATCAGAGTTAAAACTTTTTTAATTAGGATACAACTAGAGAACCTTTAGAACATGATTTCGAGTTAATATTATGATGATATTATGCTGAGCTGGTGGATCTGCTTGGAACGTTATTGAGATATACCTTGATGAGGAATCCAGACAAATCGCCACCTCAACTCTTTATGTAAAGCAAAAAAAAGTGCAGTTATGGAGTTACGGGTCATATACTCTCCATCGCAGAAAACAAGGATTATTTAGGAACTGGTTACATTACTATAGACTATATTGTTTAACACTCCTGCCTAGTAGACCCTTCCTAGCAGCTGGAACTTTCCCATGTTAGTTTAGTTTACACGATGTACCCAACCCTAAATTTACATAAATTTGTTTAGTTTTATCTTAATTGACACTTTGCACATTAAATATTTTACATATCACTATACTACTGAACATTTATTACCATAGTTATACTATGTTAATATGCCCATCCAATAGAGTAAGTTTGACAGGTTTAAAATTAAAATTATACAGTAAAATTTAAATTATACTCTCCTAAATGTAACCACAGCTGAAGTTTTACATGTACATTTTACATTTTACGCTATACATGTCACATTTCACTTTGAAGTCACACAATAACTCGCATTCTATATATACTCAGATACATTTCTGATTTTACATGAGTTTCTAATATTTACATATCCAATACTGATTTACATTGCAATATAGTTATACAAAGGCGCTTACTTCATATCTACATTATCGATACACATACACAAGTATGTGTGTGCGTGTGTTTGTGTGTGCATGCGTGTGTATGGGCGCATACGTTCGTGTACGTGTGCGTTCGTGGACGCACGCGCGTTTGTGTGTGTGTCGTATGTGTGTGTATCCAATATATAATTCATAGTATAGCATAGCATAGCATAATATCTTATTCATAACATGCTTCCTTATGTCAATTTCCACCACGAAATTGGAAATCTAAAGTTATATTTAAATCCTCTTTAAATTTATCACCAAAATATAAATATAAAAAAATTTAAGCGCCAAGCGAAAAAAGAATTAAATACTTACCCAACATTAACAGTGGTAATAAAGTCTTATCTCCGGAGCCTCAGTTGATATTATCTATAGGACTGACGGACCAGGAGAAAGTTTCTTTTATCGTAAGATAGTTTTCTATGACACTGACAGTACAGAACTTTTGTTGTACATTTTTAAACAAGCAGCCGTATTATTAAATTCAATTGGGCCCCGCAATAACTGTTTCAACCATATCGCTTTTAAGTAGCCGTGTAAGCTTCTAAGAACTCTGTTTCGGTATTAAAAAGGACGACATTCTGCAGACAGACCAGGTGATGGCGGCACCATTCTTGAAGAACATATAACCTGTGGACAGCCTAAAGTTAACGGTGTCGACATTATGCAAGTAACGCAATATGAGTTCCTTGGTTTCTCATAGATATTTCAATGTTTTCTTAATTGCATTTCAGTAAGATTCATTTCACAAATGCAGATATCTAATTACTTGGTTTACTGAGGACATGATTTCTGGTCTACTAACAATTGCAGTACAGAGCAGCTATCCTATTTCATCTCTAAATGGATATTTTTTCTTAAGTAATTATAGCTTTAAAATGTTAATTACCTTGTTCAGAGTATGTTTAAAAAGAGAAGTCCGTCCTCAATAAAGAGATAGAGCTAATATTTCATTCCATCGACTTGTTCTATGTAAACGCATTTATCACCTTTATATCCGTGTTTATTAAAACAGTTTAATTTTGTGTTCTAGCAATAGGCACCCATTCCAATTATTGGAGCGACTTATTTGATTTATATACCGGTTACCATTTCAGTCTTTTTTACGGTGGCATGTATTTATTTTCTTTTCAGTCGCATAAAACTGCTGTGGTGAGATCGAATTTTCATATGGAAGCAAACATGACTGTAGGGTAGAATGTTTTTCACATTCAATACTTTCTGCTTGTGAATATCCTTTTGCACAAAGACATCTTTTTTGATCCCACAGTTTCGGTAAAAATTACCGCTCTTGCCCTGGGATTCCATTTTTTCACCCTTCCTATTAGGCGAAATCATAGCTTCGTACCCGAATACCGTCAGACGACTGATGTCTGGTTGCTGTCCTGATCATACCTCTTTTGGAGGTCGGTTATTCCAATAGGCGATTATATACACTGCTTTAACCCAATACTGATATGGAAGATTAGCATCGAAAAGTAAGCACTTTGACTTTTCAACTAGTGTTCGCTTCTTTCATTCCGCTTCTTTTTTTTTATTCAGATGTATAACGGGGTGGTCATTTGATGTATCACCCCATGGCCATTTGATATATCAGGCTTTCATATGAACTCAGCTTATTTGTTATTTACGTATAATGGGTCTGTTAATCCAAAGATTATCCAGAAATATTTAATGTTACTATTTAATTTACTATCAACTTGGTTTTTGAATTGTTTAAATTTTTCTAGCGCTTCTGATTTCCTCTGCAGGAAATAATTAAAAACCTTTTTCGAACAGTTATTTATAAATATTAAAAAGTACTCGCTCCAACTAGCGATGTAGTTTCCAACGAACCACAAATATCAGAGTGAACTAAATCCGGCACTCTTGAGATTTTCAAGATTCTTGCTCTCATGGGAAATAAAGTTGTGCCTTGTTGTGTACGTAGACACCCAAATCTATACTTCGGTATTATTGCCAAAGCAATGAAAGCAGCAGCATAGCTTAAATTCTCGTCATGTAAATCCTTTATTTTTGCTAAGATCAGCATTCTATTCTTATAGAACCGAATTTGTTGCAGTTGATACACCGAAGTCGTTTCTGATGACTGTCGTGTATTTTTTTTTTGAAATTTTTGTGTATCGGGAACACCTTACTGTTACTGTTGACAGTTCCTTTGTCGCGAAAGCTTGCTATGATCACTGTCAGTTTCTCTGTATCCGGTAAACCCGAGAGCAAGATTTTTCCTAACTATTCGTCATCTACAGCAAACCCTATATTGAGGATAATTGAGATAGTTTCTATGCTGTTATTTTGCTGACATATACATCTATATTTTTATAATTCGCAGGAATGGTCGTACGCAAATTCCTAAAAACCTTTTGCCATCGCAAGGACGTGCATTACTCCAGATTTCTTTTGCGGTTTGACTTTTTTAAATACGACCGTAAAGCGACAGAATAATTTTTATTCGCAACTTGAAATCACCTTTAGAGTCAATTATTTCGCTACTTTTGATATGGCATTATGATCAATAAAATGTCTTATGTTTAAGATACATATTTACGGCGAAAATGGAAGAATTATAACAACTTAGCAAAATATTTGAATACATTTTTGTCTTCGCAGTTTTATAACTTCCAGGTTTGTAAGTTATATTTACCTTTTGACAACGTTTTTGGTTTTACGAAAAACGGCTTAGAGTATAACAAATTATTTAATAAAAACATAATTAGAATCAATAAAGGAAATAGAGAGATAAAGAGAGCAGAAAATGTTCACAACACTAAAAGGAAATTATATAGATTACTGTTCCAAACGCCAAACTATAAGGTTGCCAGCGACATACCGCGTCCTATGCGTTGTTGACAATGTCACAGAGTGCGGAATGGCCTTAATCGTAGAATATAATAAATTAATCACTAGAGTGAAGAAAAAGAACAATATTTTTTGTGATCGTTGAACATTTCGACCAGTGATGCTCGAATACAAAAAACCTACATTACAAATATAGGTTCGTTGTCTTTTTAATTATTTTATTTACTAATTAATTTTGATTTTCATTATTAATATTTTTTTATTAATATTTAAATAATTGTAACTTTCTTAGAAATAAAATGAAACAAAATCAAATTTCGTTTATAAAAATTTTAAAATTTCAGCTATGCCTAAACATATAATTTAAGTTTCGAAAAAAAGAACATATATATATATATATATATATATATATACATGTATATATATATATATATATATATATATATATAAGGTTTGTTCCATATCGGAATCATTTTCACAATAGAAATTAACTTATTTTTAACAAGTTTTCAATTTCGAAATTAAAAGAAATCTAATGTCTTGACTATTTTTTCAGCTCATTGGAAGCTTCAAAGTGAATAATAAATTTATTTGTGCATACTTTTTAATAATCGTTTTAATATTTTTTGATTCATTTTGTATATCAAGAAGAAAATATACTATAGTAACATAGAAAAAAAAATTAATTGATATTATTAAGTCGGAACAAGGAATCTGTTGTTGGTATTCAAATCCTTTTCAGCGAAATTTTGATGCTATAACGGTATGGTTTGTTTAATTCGAAAATACTTATATGACTATATATATATATATATATATATATATATATATATATATATATGTGTGTGTGTGTGTGTGTGTGTGTGTATTTTTGTGATCGTGCGTGCGTGCATGTGTGTGTGTGTATGTGCGTGGGCGCTCTAAAAATAAACACCTTATATATTTTTTTTCTTTTTGTCGTGTTTCTAATTCTAATTGGTGTCCTAATTAATTAAAAGTTTTTATGGGAAATCAGTGAAATCTTTTTGTTAAAAGTTTTAAGTTTCTATTTTTACTACTTTTAATATCCTATAGTAACCAGACTATTAGGAAGAAGCGAAGAATTCAATAATACTACATTTATTGAAATGGAAACTGGTATTTACGGTGTTCAATTATACTTTCATTGTAACAACATACCCACATGCATGTTTACTTACATATATAGATAGAAACACAGCAATTACATTTCTTCCTCTAGCTTCAATGTAGTCAATGCTTCAAAACTTTTTGAATATATTTGCAGACATATTACTTACCTACTATTTTTCTAGTTGCTTTATGACGTTATATATAACTGTATTTACTTACTAATATTTTATTGCTTCATATCTTTGTACTAATATCCTAGTTATTTCATGCATTACGTACTTACAATTTTGTAATATATTCGTTATTTCGTGAATTTATACGAGTACCTATTGTTTAACTTTCTTGATTACGTCAAGACAAGTCATACGTATCCAAACTTAATAAAGTTACTACTCACTGCTGAGGAGTTCCTGTTACCAGCTTTCGACTCCATTACCAGTTCCTATTATTCGTACCCGTCGCCAGACAATTAACAAGTAATTAAATAAAGTCAAGAAACAAAAAAAACGCACTCAAAGCATATAAACTTACCTCACGCTATTAGGATTTCCTGCCATCACCTTTTACTTCGTAATCACATCCACCGGTCACAATTTATGATGTTAAACAGTATAATGTGTGATGTGATATGCACGATGTGAAAGGAAAATTCATTATATAACAGTAATTAAATTCAGCAACTATCCATCGTCTACCTTAAAACACTGATAAATATGAAGAAATTATGACTCTCTTGGGCGTCTATAAAATTTTTCGTTTATTAAAGTGACAATCAGTCATTATTAAATACTTTTACTCTTATAGTTAATGGAGGCGCCTTTAAAATGAAAGTATCCGTTATAGCTCTTTCGGGCATTAATTATTTTATATTATTTTATGGCACGAATTTAAAAGAAATGTCATGATTTATTCTTATGTGTTTCTAAGCTGTTTTTTTAAGTGAAAATGGAGTATAAAACTCTATCAATTCTGATATTAGTTACTGGAGAGCGTTTGTCTAATGAGTTATGAAGAATCAACTTAGTTGACCAAAGCTACTACTCAGGTGGAAGATCTAATTGATTTGGAAATACATCATTTTCAGACAGTACCAATGGCACGGTCCGAGTCAAGATATCTACTTCTAGGTTTCCATAAGGTTCAAATCAACAAATCTACTCCTCAAATATATTTTATCAGGTGTAATCGATAACTTTAGAATCCACCGGTATATCTCTCGGCATAAGTTAATGCCGACTCTTAACAGCGTTACGGACATCATGATGGGGTGATTGGAATGTTTTATTTTAATTATTTAAAGCTAAAATATCACTGTTTTTATTTAATTATTGTCTTGTTGATGAAAAGTGCGTGAAATTTTTAAATGATGGATAATTTTATCAAAATATAATTGTCACAAGGGATATTCTTTCACGTAATTTGCAATAAAATATAATGAAATAACGATATATTTATTTTATAGGAAATTGCTTAAACTATCCGTAGGATGCTACCAGTTAGTTTAGTTTACTGGGAAATAAAAAAAACAATTTCAAGTGATTCGTGCAGCGTTTTAAATAAGAACTTATGGAAGGAAGTACTCAACAACATTTTTGATACATTTTATAAAAATTTGAAGAAAATTTGTGGAAAGAAAATTAAATGAAAAATATATGTCATAAATTTCGAAAGAACACCATCAACATTGAGCATTATGTATGTATTGAACTAAAATTATCAGGTTTGAAAAATGTTGGTGCGAATAATTATTTAAAAATTAATTGTTTTTTCCTTAAACTGCGGAAATTTTTGACAAAAAATATTGCTCAAGACAAATTTGGTTCTTGTACGTTTTTAAAAATGTTTTAATTTAAATGTTTCCGTAGTCGAAATGCTCCCCATTCATTCTGCAATTTAACAACAGCATAATAAGCATAATACGACTGCTTAGTTCATTCCTGAGGTAAGTTTATGGGTGTTAAATTAATCTTCTGTAGAAGCATTAAATTCAAACCTTGTGATATTTACTCTCAATAAATGCCAATAATAACTCATTTTTATTTATAAAAAAAGACAATATAAAGTTAAACAAAACAATTGGAACAAAATTTTCAAGTAAAATTTTGAACAGCGTTATGCTGATGTTTACTTACAAACTATTTTATTAAAATTTCTATATCACGATGAAAAGCTACAAAAATTTTGTTCATGTAAAAAATAATATAAATTATTAAAAATATTTCTTTCATTTTACTACACTAAGTCGAAACAGAGTGAATTCGACTGCCGATGAGAAAGGAAATTAAAAAAATTGTATCATTTATGAACACTGAACACGCACATATATCATGAACTCGCAATTTACGATTTCATCTGTTTTGTAGTAAACGTTTGGAAGAAAAAACGTAAAAGTAATAATTGATTAAGAAAAAATGAACGGAAAAATGTGTGATTTTATTTATTAATTGTAAATTTTCAAAAATTTAAATAAAATTCTGTGTAGTTTACATAGTTCGCTGGGTTTTGAAATTATTGACGAAAATTTATTAAAGAAATTATCATTAAAAGTTTGAATCAAATGTTAGTAGCTACAGTTTTTTTAAATATTTAAAGTCTGTGATTTAAACGACGAGACCTTACACTATCACATTTTGCTGGTAATCGAGTTGAGGCAAAACGCTTCTTTGTGAAATACATTAATTTTTGTTGGAAAATGATTACGTCATCATTATCAAAAAGTGCAAAATCTGTAGCAAAAAGACACGTGAACCTGAAAACAATGTAAATTATCATAATTATGCCCAATTTTATTTCAATTTTGTAATATATCTTTCTCGGAATTAATTCACTTCCATTTAAAATTAATGAAATCTTTGGTTTAGGGTAATTACCCTACGTCGATAATTTTAAATTGAATACATAGAATAAAATTGTAACAAAATAAAGTCTATACATGGAAAATATTTTAAAAAGGTGTTCAATTTGGCATACAGAATGACAATAGAAGTAGAAAAACCTTTCTTTTTAGAATTTTTGTCTGTTATTTTGTGCATCAGTCACGCGAAATTGACTGAACGGATATCGATAAAGTTGTTATGGTAAAGTTTATAATCAAGGTAATGGTTTATAACATATAAGAGGTAAACAAAATTTCCTTATTCCGAACTTTACGCGAGTGAAATTTCGAGGCACAACTAGTATATAATATAGTTTTACATTCTTTATTGAACATTTCGACATTATAGAAAAAAAAATTGTCGCTATTATATAATCAAACGCAATTGCAAACTTTGATGTTACAGTTTATTTAACGTACTTGGTAGTATTTAAGGGTGTAAATAACATTCCTGAAAACTATTCACTTTAATGTCGATGTAACTTTCTGACTTGAATTATAATTATTATATAACAGTGAATTAACTTTTGAATGGATATAAATCACAAGGACAAGGTTTTATTATCGATTGTATTCATATTTCCACATTTTGCGAGGAACTTTATACCGTTACATTTTCTCAGACCTTTTACTCTTACGATTACTATATTCATTACAATTATTAGCATTTGTTTGACATATTACTTTTACTTAAGATTTTCCAAACGATAAGATACTGAAAAACAATATATTTATATTTCAAGAAAATAAACCAATTACTGGCAACCGTACTTTTGCTCACAACATTTCACAGCTGACTAGTATGTGATAGGTGAAAAAGCATAGAAGTGCCCTTCACAGTGCCAGTTCCTTCGCTATATTTATACTTAAATATACGAGAAAAATTATATTTAGATAGTATACAGAAGACGCTGTATGTAATAAAAGGTCAACATTTTTATAATTCATTTCTAAATTGGTATCTCTATCTCTGGTATTGTATACAGGTTCCTTCTTCATTTCATGTAAATAAATATTTGTCTATAATAAATAAGTCGTTTTATTTTTAAGCAATAATCTATGGTTACAAATTAATTAGAGGGATATTACTTGAACACAGTTTAAGAAAGTCTCTTATAAATTGCATAAAATGCACTCCTTGTCTAAAATATTTAATCACGTTTATTACAATATTTAAATCTATTCCACGTATGAACAGTAAGGATGTATGAAGAATATTTCTCACATGAATTTGTATGGTTTCACATTTATTTTTTATATATGCAAAATGGGAAAGTGAGTTATTCATTGCACGTAGTCGGTAAAAATATTCTGCAGGCCAATTAAATAAAAAAATATTTTTTTTTAGTTTTGGTATAATAAAATGAAATTATTTATGAAAAACAGTGATCACTTTTGCAAAACACACACAAATATCACGTATCACTCTTGCGTAAGAATTTCGAATTCGGACAGCTTTTGTTCACGAAACCTTATAGAAAATAAATGTTTATATTAAGTAAGTATTCGACGCATTTATACGATTTGCTGTCATAGTAAATTGAAAAAACCCATTCCATATTTATGGAAATTTGTTCACGTTTAATGTTTTAAGACCGATTAACGCAATACTCCGATATAAATGAGCTGGTCGAATTAAGTTGCAAAGAGCAGACAGTAGAATAAAACTGGTTTTAAGCTTACAAATTAAAAATTATATGAAATTCAAATCCCTACTTTATGTCGTTTAAAACTTAAAAATTCCTGACATACAAATGGAAGCTTCGTCCCAACAGTAAGGTTCCTTTCGGATCCCTTGGGTCTGAGACCATTAAACCATATAGAACTATTATGTATTATCTTGATTCGCTATAAAAGTATCTAGTATTCATAAATAAACTGTTATAAAAATAATTATTAGACGATCATTTACACCAATGGTCATCGTATTGTGAGCCTCGTGAGTAGCTGAGCGCTGGGTTTTTTGGTCGTAAATGTATTCATATCTCAAATATTTATTTTTTTATGAAAACAACTGATAAAGAACTTCTCTTTTCCATTACTTTTCAATATTTTGTACATAAATATATATATATATATATATATATATATATATATATATACATATATTTAACAATTTTATTCAAACACATGTTTAAAACTGTAATTGAATACTAATGTTAAAAGAAATGAGGAGGGGTGGGTTGCGCGAGTGGAGTTCAATTCAACGTCCATTGGTTCTATTTGATTTTATTAAAATTAAACCAAATAAACAAATCATGCAATATAATAATTCAGTATTCCATAACAGAGAGCTAATGAACCAAGTACGACTAAGTGCTGAAGTTATTTTGTAAATGTAACTATCTCAGGTTTTAATTTTAAACTTGATGGACTGGCTTTAAATTACACTCTGAAATTTTTCATATTCCATTATTTCCGAAATACGTCCTTTTATTAACACTGCTCATAATTTATTTGTTGTTAATGTTTATTAGTTTATGAAATAAATTAAAACCCGAAATTCAAACAAAGGTTTAGGTTAAGGGTGGTTCCGTATCTAACCCACGTGTTCGTCCGTATGCCCCAGCTGTTTTATTCAAAAATATTTTTGACGAAGAAACTTAAAATTTGGCATGGTGAAAAATCTTGACCAATTAATTTATATAAAAATATAAAAATACTTTAAGAGCAGATAAATAAAATTACCGACTATGTTTAATATCCAATATTTTGTAGTATACTACATGTATAAGAAAGGTTATAAGGATTTCATAATAATTTGTTCATCAGTCACGCAAAAATTATGTGTGAAATAGTTTTATAATTATTGTTAAAAATGTTCACGTCCCTCTTTTTTTGAAAACCGTTTGAGGTAAAGAGTCAAAATTTAGCAGAGCGATAAAACATATTAATCCGAATATATTAAGTTAACGCTCAAAAATATACGTATAGAAATATAAGAAATATATGAAATAACAGAATTTTTTTCGTTTGTATTGTTTGGAAAAATTTTAATTATTTAAAAATCACTTCTTTTTTATTTTATGAGATTCCAGAGATGTAGTTGAAAATGATTAAAATACCATCTCCCTCTCTCCACAATCTCCGTAATTATTGCATTTAAAATTATGAAAAAAGGAAGATAGCTAATAATTTTTTAAATTTTATCGAAAAACTAGAAACTCCAAATTTTTAGTTTTAAATAAAATCACGAAGTTTTGACGTCTCTGAAAAAAGTTAATATTTGTTTAAGTGGTGTACTATATAGGTTTAAACATTGTTATGTGCCAAAAGTTTTATTTCATTAACTTTAGTTCTTTATCTGATACTTTTTAATATGTAATATTTTCCTTAATATGAGTCAATAAATAGGTTCAGGGTTAAAATTTTGTGTGTCTTTTTTACATTACAAATGTTTTCATAATCCGTTCGTCTTTTACGACACACGGTACATTACAATATTTTACTTTTTTTACCGAGAGAAAGTGATTATGTAACAATAAATTTACGAAATGTGTTTACATGAAAACAAAAAAATTAAACAATCTATCCACTAATTAAACAATGTATACCCTTTAGGAATTGCTGAAAACAAATTGGTAAACAGATAAATACAAAACTGAATAAAGGTAAGAAGAAGAAATGAAATGTTTCCCAGCAACGTTTACAACATACGTGCACCATTCAGACGTTGAATTTAAAAAAATTCGACGTCAACCGCAGATGCTTTTGCTCGGTTTAGGGATGAGTTTTCACTTTGCATAGAAGGGTTTACTCTTCTGCATATTTGCTCTTACTTGAACCAAATAAACCTCTGAAGAGCTGGTTCGAATGTTTACATAGCGTTTTTATTAATTTGAATATTTTTAAAAATTTCGAAAAATTTGTAGCAGCATCGGAAATTATTTTAATTTATAATATTTATAGTTATAGTTTTGCACGGAAAAATTTCGACTTTATATGAATATATTCAGGGTTATCAAAAAATTACCATAATTTAAAAAATAATAACCCAAAAATTAACATTAGCTTAATGTGGTCAAAATATATATAAAATTTAATGAAATATGTAAACAAATTTTAAGTCGTTTTCCGTATCCGATCAAAATGAAATTCAAGGGAAAAAAGATTTGAGTTTATACCTCAGTAAAGATGAAAGTCAATTTTGAAGACAGATGAAATTGATTTTTTATTTTCGAAATTGCAGCCTTTAGAAATTTATTTAAAAAAAAATGTGAGGTATTTCGAAAAAACACCATTTCGATCCCAATATGTATATGCGATACATTGTTTGACACCTCTTGTCTGAGCTCATTGTTTCTACAACAATTATAAACATAATAAATGGTCAACAAAAACCAATCATCTGGGTTTTTTCTTTTAAGTTTATATATTTTCGTTTTAATATAGTTCCCAATAGAGTACAAATCCTTTCCGCTTGCTTTATTTCATTAGCAATTAAGGGAGTTTTTCTGTTTCTTAATGTGGATAATCCCACAAACGTTGTTTATAATGAAATATACATAATATTTTTAAAATGATAGAATCGTTAAATTCGAAAGTGTACAAACAAATAATATTTAAACATTATTTTCTACTTATATTTGTAGTTATACCGATTACTTCATGTGATTCTGATCTGCAATTAATGTAATATTACCAATATTTTAATATTACCAATCAATTAAAAAATAAATATCTGGCGCACTGTGTCGTAACAATTAATACATTTATTTTGAAGTTTCAACATTTTTTAAATAATTAAATGCTCCCTAGTTTTAAAATAAAACAAAAAGTTTCTATTTGCAGCACTGCCAATGCTCATGCAAGCAAGTCAAATAGAAAGAAATATGGCACAACAGTCATGTAGTTTAGTCGTTCTTTCATATACGAAATATTATTGATTATTTTATTACCTTAATATTAACGAAAATTAAAAAGCTACGCTATTCCAACGACGATAGATTCTTTTCCTATCAATTTTTTCCTTTTAATTACACCTATTATTATGAATAGGTTTTCTATAATTATAAACAAAAATAAACTTTGAGATGATATATTTATAAATGTTTTGGTTTTCACAATATATTTTAAATAAAAGCCAAGTGTAAAAATAGTGCCAAATACTAGAACCTAAGAACACATGTACCTTATTATATTAATTTATTACATTCTATAAATTACCTAGATATTGCAACGCAATATATTTCTTTCCTACCTTTTTTATTATTTAATTTTCAGAACAACTAAATATTTTGAATGCCAAATATGGCAAGGGTTGTTCAATACATTAAATAAAAAAATCAAAATATAAGCCATCTTTTCAAATTTATTACCTGCTATATATTTCACCGGTACATCAATAAGGTGAACACTCAAAAATTATGAAATTTAGAAAAATATTTCTCACAATTTACCCTTTCAATTGATTTATAATATGTAACACAAGTATTAAATTGAAAAAAAAATATAACAAAAATCACATCAATTTCCACAAAAATATATTTAAGATTAACTATCTGTTAAAATATGCGTAAGTTAATATGTTTTAGCATTATGCCAGATTTCAATTTTTCCTGTCAAACAGACGGAGGGATACGTTTGTGTTTTTCTATGAATCCTTTTTTTAAAATTTATTTCACCATGCGAATTCCCAGTGATGTTTCTCTTTATTTATGTCCTTACATTGTGTACTAATTATGATTATTTAATTCAACACTTCAAACGAATGCTTGAACGTAAAACTCGAATTAATACACAAAATACAAGAGATTAAGTGATTTTTACGTTGATCACTATTTTAGTTATATTGCAAATACGAAAAGTGTTCAAAATATTTGGTGTAAATATTTACTTGGTGTTAACTTGTAGTATTTCCAATTATATTAGGAATTTTTTATTAAATGTGTATTTATAGCTAGAGAGTTTTAAAGTATTGTAAAAGCATTCCAAACTACTTCCATTAAAAAGAGATAGATAAGAGATAGAATTTCTTTTAAATATTAATATTTAAATGTTATATGTCAAGTTTTCAAGTTTTCTTATGGTAGATTTCAGATTCCTAATTTCTCCTCATTTCTAATTCCGCTATTATATATATATATATATATATATATATATATATATATATGTATAAATACATATATAGATATAGTTATGTATATATATATGTATATATATATATATGTATATATATATATATATATATATACATATATATAAATATGCACATATGAGTGTGTACGTGCAAGAACCACATTAAATGTTTTATTTATATTATATTTTGTATTTGCATATACTTAACCAAGAACAAAGGTTCTTACCATTTCACACAATCAATTTTGTAGTCTTTTCTATATATGCAATGGTATTTGCAAACAATTCATGCCTTCATTTGCGCACATAATCTGAATGTGTAATAGCTACAGAGTGGCGCATTTGCGCATCACGCCATACGATATGATAATGAAAAAAAAAATGTTTATTTTGAGTCGCAGAATAGTAAAATTTTTGAGTAAAAAATATATAATGAAAAGGGTAATATTTACATAAAATTTGCATTTGATATTTTATTTTGTCAAAAAAAAACAGTAGAATAATTTTTCGAAAAAGTTGCATTTATTTTCTTTCCATCATTTAATATTTATATTTGTGAACAACTATTTGAAAGAATACATGATGTCGGTTTATTAAACAAAATGTTTAAAATTTACAATTCGCTTTCCGTACCTACTACAAAATTATGTAGGATTTGACTTCCATGTATAATTAATTACTTAGATCAATTTTTAAAAAACCTTTGTCAGTTTACACGAAAAATATTTTACCCAAAAACTATTTTCAAAATTATTAAAGAATTTTTTATGTCATATCTTGAAATGGGCAGGTTCAGGGGCTTTCAGTGGGACCTAATATCCCAACAATAATTTCTAACTCTGCCTCTATAATATACATAATGCATCGTAAGATGACAAATATCCAGCAAACATTTTGCAATACGTACACTGTTCTTTATGCCCTTACTATCGTTAAATATTAAGAGAAAAATAAATATTGTTAACCAATGTACACCTATATCAAATTTAAACAATCAAATAATTTTATACACTTGCATGTACTTTGAAATAATCTAAATTAATATAACAAAGTATTCCAGAAATAAATATTATTTACCTAACAGGTGAAACAATTAAAGGACCACTTTAAAATTACAAAGAGCCTGAGAGAGAGACAGAGAGAGAGAGAGAGAGAAGATACTTTAAAAAATGTTGGGCAGCAATTTGGTTATTATTGTTTATATCACAAATTTTATATAGAGTCTGTATGAAAATAGTATCTAATAAAACCTAAATATTATTTCGTCATTTCATTCCTTATACGGAACGCTATTTCAGTAGATTCGCGTATATAAGGTGATCACTCATAAACTGTAAACATCCGTTAGTTTGATTTCAGGCTATAAGAAACCAGTGCTTTTCAGCAGCGCAACTTATGAAAAGAAAAGCTATTAACATCAAAATCCGCTCAGCTATATTACACGGAAAACGAACGCGAAAGGAAGTGACCGCAGTAAAATTCCGAAGAAGGCTACATTAACAATTATATGAAAGTTTTCTAATACCCTAGTATGTTTATCGTTAGTTCCGAGAGGAAAAAGGATAATTGAAAAAAGTGATATTCGATTGTTCCTTTTTTATATTAACTACCAACCAGCAGAATTCTTTCCGTAGTTGAGATGCAATGTAAAAAAAGGACTAAAAGTATATTTTATATATATATATATATATATATATATATATATATATATACATAAATATATATATATACATATATATATATATATATATATATATATATTTATGTATATATATATATACTCTCGGGCTCTTTGTAATTTTAAAGTGGTCCTTTAATTGTTTCACCTGTTAGGTAAATAATATTTATTTCTGGAATACTTTGTTATATTAATTTAGATTATTTCAAAGTACATGCAAGTGTATAAAATTATTTGATTGTTTAAATTTGATATAGGTGTACATTGGTTAACAATATTTATTTTTCTCTTAATATTTAACGATAGTAAGGGCATAAAGAACAGTGTACGTATTGCAAAATGTTTGCTGGATATTTGTCATCTTACGATGCATTATGTATATTATAGAGGCAGAGTTAGAAATTATTGTTGGGATATTAGGTCCCACTGAAAGCCCCTGAACCTGCCCATTTCAAGATATGACATAAAAAATTCTTTAATAATTTTGAAAATAGTTTTTGGGTAAAATATTTTTCGTGTAAACTGACAAAGGTTTTTTAAAAATTGATCTAAGTAATTAATTATACATGGAAGTCAAATCCTACATAATTTTGTAGTAGGTACGGAAAGCGAATTGTAAATTTTAAACATTTTGTTTAATAAACCGACATCATGTATTCTTTCAAATAGTTGTTCACAAATATAAATATTAAATGATGGAAAGAAAATAAATGCAACTTTTTCGAAAAATTATTCTACTGTTTTTTTTTGACAAAATAAAATATCAAATGCAAATTTTATGTAAATATTACCCTTTTCATTATATATTTTTTACTCAAAAATTTTACTATTCTGCGACTCAAAATAAACATTTTTTTTTTCATTATCATATCGTATGGCGTGATGCGCAAATGCGCCACTCTGTAGCTATTACACATTCAGATTATGTGCGCAAATGAAGGCATGAATTGTTTGCAAATACCATTGCATATATAGAAAAGACTACAAAATTGATTGTGTGAAATGGTAAGAACCTTTGTTCTTGGTTAAGTATATGCAAATACAAAATATAATATAAATAAAACATTTAATGTGGTTCTTGCACGTACACACTCATATGTGCATATTTATATATATGTATATATATATATATATATATATACATATATATATATATACATATATATATACATAACTATATCTATATATGTATTTATACATATATATATATATATATATATATATATATATATATATATATAATAGCGGAATTAGAAATGAGGAGAAATTAGGAATCTGAAATCTACCATAAGAAAACTTGAAAACTTGACATATAACATTTAAATATTAATATTTAAAAGAAATTCTATCTCTTATCTATCTCTTTTTAATGGAAGTAGTTTGGAATGCTTTTACAATACTTTAAAACTCTCTAGCTATAAATACACATTTAATAAAAAATTCCTAATATAATTGGAAATACTACAAGTTAACACCAAGTAAATATTTACACCAAATATTTTGAACACTTTTCGTATTTGCAATATAACTAAAATAGTGATCAACGTAAAAATCACTTAATCTCTTGTATTTTGTGTATTAATTCGAGTTTTACGTTCAAGCATTCGTTTGAAGTGTTGAATTAAATAATCATAATTAGTACACAATGTAAGGACATAAATAAAGAGAAACATCACTGGGAATTCGCATGGTGAAATAAATTTTAAAAAAAGGATTCATAGAAAAACACAAACGTATCCCTCCGTCTGTTTGACAGGAAAAATTGAAATCTGGCATAATGCTAAAACATATTAACTTACGCATATTTTAACAGATAGTTAATCTTAAATATATTTTTGTGGAAATTGATGTGATTTTTGTTATATTTTTTTTTCAATTTAATACTTGTGTTACATATTATAAATCAATTGAAAGGGTAAATTGTGAGAAATATTTTTCTAAATTTCATAATTTTTGAGTGTTCACCTTATTGATGTACCGGTGAAATATATAGCAGGTAATAAATTTGAAAAGATGGCTTATATTTTGATTTTTTTATTTAATGTATTGAACAACCCTTGCCATATTTGGCATTCAAAATATTTAGTTGTTCTGAAAATTAAATAATAAAAAAGGTAGGAAAGAAATATATTGCGTTGCAATATCTAGGTAATTTATAGAATGTAATAAATTAATATAATAAGGTACATGTGTTCTTAGGTTCTAGTATTTGGCACTATTTTTACACTTGGCTTTTATTTAAAATATATTGTGAAAACCAAAACATTTATAAATATATCATCTCAAAGTTTATTTTTGTTTATAATTATAGAAAACCTATTCATAATAATAGGTGTAATTAAAAGGAAAAAATTGATAGGAAAAGAATCTATCGTCGTTGGAATAGCGTAGCTTTTTAATTTTCGTTAATATTAAGGTAATAAAATAATCAATAATATTTCGTATATGAAAGAACGACTAAACTACATGACTGTTGTGCCATATTTCTTTCTATTTGACTTGCTTGCATGAGCATTGGCAGTGCTGCAAATAGAAACTTTTTGTTTTATTTTAAAACTAGGGAGCATTTAATTATTTAAAAAATGTTGAAACTTCAAAATAAATGTATTAATTGTTACGACACAGTGCGCCAGATATTTATTTTTTAATTGATTGGTAATATTAAAATATTGGTAATATTACATTAATTGCAGATCAGAATCACATGAAGTAATCGGTATAACTACAAATATAAGTAGAAAATAATGTTTAAATATTATTTGTTTGTACACTTTCGAATTTAACGATTCTATCATTTTAAAAATATTATGTATATTTCATTATAAACAACGTTTGTGGGATTATCCACATTAAGAAACAGAAAAACTCCCTTAATTGCTAATGAAATAAAGCAAGCGGAAAGGATTTGTACTCTATTGGGAACTATATTAAAACGAAAATATATAAACTTAAAAGAAAAAACCCAGATGATTGGTTTTTGTTGACCATTTATTATGTTTATAATTGTTGTAGAAACAATGAGCTCAGACAAGAGGTGTCAAACAATGTATCGCATATACATATTGGGATCGAAATGGTGTTTTTTCGAAATACCTCACATTTTTTTTTAAATAAATTTCTAAAGGCTGCAATTTCGAAAATAAAAAATCAATTTCATCTGTCTTCAAAATTGACTTTCATCTTTACTGAGGTATAAACTCAAATCTTTTTTCCCTTGAATTTCATTTTGATCGGATACGGAAAACGACTTAAAATTTGTTTACATATTTCATTAAATTTTATATATATTTTGACCACATTAAGCTAATGTTAATTTTTGGGTTATTATTTTTTAAATTATGGTAATTTTTTGATAACCCTGAATATATTCATATAAAGTCGAAATTTTTCCGTGCAAAACTATAACTATAAATATTATAAATTAAAATAATTTCCGATGCTGCTACAAATTTTTCGAAATTTTTAAAAATATTCAAATTAATAAAAACGCTATGTAAACATTCGAACCAGCTCTTCAGAGGTTTATTTGGTTCAAGTAAGAGCAAATATGCAGAAGAGTAAACCCTTCTATGCAAAGTGAAAACTCATCCCTAAACCGAGCAAAAGCATCTGCGGTTGACGTCGAATTTTTTTAAATTCAACGTCTGAATGGTGCACGTATGTTGTAAACGTTGCTGGGAAACATTTCATTTCTTCTTCTTACCTTTATTCAGTTTTGTATTTATCTGTTTACCAATTTGTTTTCAGCAATTCCTAAAGGGTATACATTGTTTAATTAGTGGATAGATTGTTTAATTTTTTTGTTTTCATGTAAACACATTTCGTAAATTTATTGTTACATAATCACTTTCTCTCGGTAAAAAAAGTAAAATATTGTAATGTACCGTGTGTCGTAAAAGACGAACGGATTATGAAAACATTTGTAATGTAAAAAAGACACACAAAATTTTAACCCTGAACCTATTTATTGACTCATATTAAGGAAAATATTACATATTAAAAAGTATCAGATAAAGAACTAAAGTTAATGAAATAAAACTTTTGGCACATAACAATGTTTAAACCTACATAGTACACCACTTAAACAAATATTAACTTTTTTCAGAGACGTCAAAACTTCGTGATTTTATTTAAAACTAAAAATTTGGAGTTTCTAGTTTTTCGATAAAATTTAAAAAATTATTAGCTATCTTCCTTTTTTCATAATTTTAAATGCAATAATTACGGAGATTGTGGAGAGAGGGAGATGGTATTTTAATCATTTTCAACTACATCTCTGGAATCTCATAAAATAAAAAAGAAGTGATTTTTAAATAATTAAAATTTTTCCAAACAATACAAACGAAAAAAATTCTGTTATTTCATATATTTCTTATATTTCTATACGTATATTTTTGAGCGTTAACTTAATATATTCGGATTAATATGTTTTATCGCTCTGCTAAATTTTGACTCTTTACCTCAAACGGTTTTCAAAAAAAGAGGGACGTGAACATTTTTAACAATAATTATAAAACTATTTCACACATAATTTTTGCGTGACTGATGAACAAATTATTATGAAATCCTTATAACCTTTCTTATACATGTAGTATACTACAAAATATTGGATATTAAACATAGTCGGTAATTTTATTTATCTGCTCTTAAAGTATTTTTATATTTTTATATAAATTAATTGGTCAAGATTTTTCACCATGCCAAATTTTAAGTTTCTTCGTCAAAAATATTTTTGAATAAAACAGCTGGGGCATACGGACGAACACGTGGGTTAGATACGGAACCACCCTTAACCTAAACCTTTGTTTGAATTTCGGGTTTTAATTTATTTCATAAACTAATAAACATTAACAACAAATAAATTATGAGCAGTGTTAATAAAAGGACGTATTTCGGAAATAATGGAATATGAAAAATTTCAGAGTGTAATTTAAAGCCAGTCCATCAAGTTTAAAATTAAAACCTGAGATAGTTACATTTACAAAATAACTTCAGCACTTAGTCGTACTTGGTTCATTAGCTCTCTGTTATGGAATACTGAATTATTATATTGCATGATTTGTTTATTTGGTTTAATTTTAATAAAATCAAATAGAACCAATGGACGTTGAATTGAACTCCACTCGCGCAACCCACCCCTCCTCATTTCTTTTAACATTAGTATTCAATTACAGTTTTAAACATGTGTTTGAATAAAATTGTTAAATATATGTATATATATATATATATATATATATATATATATATATATATTTATGTACAAAATATTGAAAAGTAATGGAAAAGAGAAGTTCTTTATCAGTTGTTTTCATAAAAAAATAAATATTTGAGATATGAATACATTTACGACCAAAAAACCCAGCGCTCAGCTACTCACGAGGCTCACAATACGATGACCATTGGTGTAAATGATCGTCTAATAATTATTTTTATAACAGTTTATTTATGAATACTAGATACTTTTATAGCGAATCAAGATAATACATAATAGTTCTATATGGTTTAATGGTCTCAGACCCAAGGGATCCGAAAGGAACCTTACTGTTGGGACGAAGCTTCCATTTGTATGTCAGGAATTTTTAAGTTTTAAACGACATAAAGTAGGGATTTGAATTTCATATAATTTTTAATTTGTAAGCTTAAAACCAGTTTTATTCTACTGTCTGCTCTTTGCAACTTAATTCGACCAGCTCATTTATATCGGAGTATTGCGTTAATCGGTCTTAAAACATTAAACGTGAACAAATTTCCATAAATATGGAATGGGTTTTTTCAATTTACTATGACAGCAAATCGTATAAATGCGTCGAATACTTACTTAATATAAACATTTATTTTCTATAAGGTTTCGTGAACAAAAGCTGTCCGAATTCGAAATTCTTACGCAAGAGTGATACGTGATATTTGTGTGTGTTTTGCAAAAGTGATCACTGTTTTTCATAAATAATTTCATTTTATTATACCAAAACTAAAAAAAAATATTTTTTTATTTAATTGGCCTGCAGAATATTTTTACCGACTACGTGCAATGAATAACTCACTTTCCCATTTTGCATATATAAAAAATAAATGTGAAACCATACAAATTCATGTGAGAAATATTCTTCATACATCCTTACTGTTCATACGTGGAATAGATTTAAATATTGTAATAAACGTGATTAAATATTTTAGACAAGGAGTGCATTTTATGCAATTTATAAGAGACTTTCTTAAACTGTGTTCAAGTAATATCCCTCTAATTAATTTGTAACCATAGATTATTGCTTAAAAATAAAACGACTTATTTATTATAGACAAATATTTATTTACATGAAATGAAGAAGGAACCTGTATACAATACCAGAGATAGAGATACCAATTTAGAAATGAATTATAAAAATGTTGACCTTTTATTACATACAGCGTCTTCTGTATACTATCTAAATATAATTTTTCTCGTATATTTAAGTATAAATATAGCGAAGGAACTGGCACTGTGAAGGGCACTTCTATGCTTTTTCACCTATCACATACTAGTCAGCTGTGAAATGTTGTGAGCAAAAGTACGGTTGCCAGTAATTGGTTTATTTTCTTGAAATATAAATATATTGTTTTTCAGTATCTTATCGTTTGGAAAATCTTAAGTAAAAGTAATATGTCAAACAAATGCTAATAATTGTAATGAATATAGTAATCGTAAGAGTAAAAGGTCTGAGAAAATGTAACGGTATAAAGTTCCTCGCAAAATGTGGAAATATGAATACAATCGATAATAAAACCTTGTCCTTGTGATTTATATCCATTCAAAAGTTAATTCACTGTTATATAATAATTATAATTCAAGTCAGAAAGTTACATCGACATTAAAGTGAATAGTTTTCAGGAATGTTATTTACACCCTTAAATACTACCAAGTACGTTAAATAAACTGTAACATCAAAGTTTGCAATTGCGTTTGATTATATAATAGCGACAATTTTTTTTTCTATAATGTCGAAATGTTCAATAAAGAATGTAAAACTATATTATATACTAGTTGTGCCTCGAAATTTCACTCGCGTAAAGTTCGGAATAAGGAAATTTTGTTTACCTCTTATATGTTATAAACCATTACCTTGATTATAAACTTTACCATAACAACTTTATCGATATCCGTTCAGTCAATTTCGCGTGACTGATGCACAAAATAACAGACAAAAATTCTAAAAAGAAAGGTTTTTCTACTTCTATTGTCATTCTGTATGCCAAATTGAACACCTTTTTAAAATATTTTCCATGTATAGACTTTATTTTGTTACAATTTTATTCTATGTATTCAATTTAAAATTATCGACGTAGGGTAATTACCCTAAACCAAAGATTTCATTAATTTTAAATGGAAGTGAATTAATTCCGAGAAAGATATATTACAAAATTGAAATAAAATTGGGCATAATTATGATAATTTACATTGTTTTCAGGTTCACGTGTCTTTTTGCTACAGATTTTGCACTTTTTGATAATGATGACGTAATCATTTTCCAACAAAAATTAATGTATTTCACAAAGAAGCGTTTTGCCTCAACTCGATTACCAGCAAAATGTGACTAGATGGACGATGAGTCCACTTACAAAATTATGTTAGAAATTTACATATAGGGTACTATCGCGGAAATATGGGCACCTGCTCCTTCGATTCTCACCTCGACACTATTTTGTTATAAATAATTATCCGATAATTATTTTTATGAAAATTGTGTATACAATCAGTTGAGCGGACACGTAAAAGGGTTCATACAAAAAATTAATTAAGAATAATTTTATTTTCAGCCCCGTCACAATGTAAATGGATACTTTGATGCAAATAATACCTTTGTTAGAATAATTAAAGTGTTTTCAAATAAAAGTCTAAGTAAAAAAATAAGAATATTTTAGTTTTAATGGTTTTGTGGTAGAAACCATCTTGACCCAATATAAATATTCACTATTTGCTATTGGGATAAAGTGGAAAGAAAGAATGTATAACCGACATCGTGTTGCTTAATGAGATACATAACAAAATGGACAGAGATTTTGCAATCTTTGGTACAAATAATATACTTCAAAGTTGTCCCGCGTCTTGCTCGAATAGAATAAGGATTTGATGTAAAGTGCAAAGGCGAATAAAAATATCTGTATTAGCTGCAAACAGTTTCTGACGAATACCTTTTAAATTACGCGAAGATCAGACCTTAGCATCGCTCAGGATCAATAGAAATAATGCTCGTTTTTATGATTCCTTGCATCAAATGTAAAGACAAAACCCTTATATGAACACTAAGGGGTCCTTTTGTTCTCGGAAACCGCTTTGTTTCCATAATAATAAAGCAAATTAAATCATAATACATCTGACAGCAAAAATATTTATTTGTAAAGTTTAGGAGTAAAAATTAAATAATTAATGAAAAAAGATTCATCTTATAAGTTATATTTATAAGGCACTGTTTAAATGAGCCAGGCTGTCAAAAGTTCACAATTTTAAGTGGACGCAAATAAGCAATAACAAGTCTACCCACAAAATTGAAAAAAATTGGTATTTTATACCATCGAAGGGGTAACCGGCTTAAAAACATTTTTAGTAACTTTAATCGTGTTAATGCGCTATGAACGAATAATAATTTTGGTATAATATACTAAGTTCCTTGACTTATACGCTTAAAATACTAAGCGCCATCTGTTATTTTGATATAAAATGTCAAGTCTCATAACAGGTAATTGCAAAGTTTACATCACCGAGTGTTTTGGTTTATATAATTGAATGCTGGTTGAAAAGAAAATTATTTTAAAAAGTAAAATATCATTTTAATATAGTAATACAGTACTTTTTAATATAGTAATAAAATTAACGAAAAACTTTGTTATACAAGGTAAGTGTTTTATTCACTATTATCAGTCACTTCTAATATGAAAGGTTATAAATTACCAATGTTTAGGGTCTTAAAGTATCGAATATGCAGTCGTTGTATATAAAAATAAAAGTATATTACGTACCGGGGGTAGGTTCATTAATTGAAAAGTACAAAAACACTAAATTAGTAACAAATTTAAGTAAAAACAGTAAATTTCAGTACGAATGTCACTTATATTAATATTTGAAATATTTACTTACAAAGTAAATAAAAATTGTAGCAAGTTTTCAAAGCCATTTTTTTTAAAATGACGTCCAAGAAGTTTGTAGATATACTGACAGATATTCAAAAACCTAAAACTATGAAGAAAAAATAAAAAATTTAGAAACCTACACAATATTTATAACATAGTTTTAACGATGTTTTTAGATGTCATAGTTTTTGTGATATTCACGATAATATATGTCCATCCTACTTGATTATGATAGGTACTTATTGCGCTATGAATTCTATATTACTGGCGACTAACGATAAATAAAATAACTTGACTTCAAACGGAATACAAAAACTTCGATGCGCGAGACAGATTCGTAGTTGGTTGATTTTAGGTGTTAGAACTCTAAAAGTGGAATCTACCCTAACGGCCATATTTGTTTGTTCGTTCGTCTCTCGATCAGAGCTTCACATTTACTATAGTTTAGTTTTTCCAAAATTTAGTAGAATATTTCATTAAATCCTCGACTTCCTAAAAAAAACAATGCTTTGAAAACTATCAAAACTAAGTTATTGCTGCTGTATCAATTTAAAAACAGTCAATAGCTATTGTTATATTGGTATCGCTAAGTGGCTTCTAAGGATTTATGTGCTCAACGTGCTATAATATGTACTAATAATAGGTTTTCGTATCTCATCCTGTTTCTAAAATAGACTATTTAAACATTAACACAGGGGTTAGGAATCCTACCGTGCATGTGCGCGAGGATCATCAAAGCGACGCGGTGTATACTTTTTGGCTATGAATATTGAACGATACGTGTGCTATTTCGCGGAAAAATTTAGTAATTTTCTTAATTCGTAGAGAATCTGCTTATAGTAGAAAAATGTTTAAATGTAATTATTATTCAAAAAATGGTTCAAAATAAAAATATCTTTGGAGATTAAAAAAAGAGAAAACTTTATGATTTTTCAGTTATTAAGGCCAGGATCTAGAATATTTTAGATTATTTTCGGCATATATTTCCGGCTAACTCCGAAGAGAAAATATTGTTATACCAAGTAATCAACAGTTTATATATCAGAGATGAGCAAAAACAATTTTCAGTAAAATAGAAACGTTTACATTTAATTAATTTCCTACTGAAAGAGATTACTGCTCCGGTTGTATAATCTTTTTTTAATCCTGAAAAATGAGTAGAGACCATGTTTTTCCAAAACATGTAATTAAAATATAGTTAATATAAAATAATGGTTTTTAAAAAAAAGTTATTTATTTTGACAATATTTTCTATTATATTTAAAACACTATTAAAACAATAATATTTAATTTATTTATAAGTATCGATAACCAAAAAAAATAACCGTATTGTAAAATATTTATAGGAAAAATATAATCATATATAACCGATAGACGGTGATGGGACTAGATTTTGTAAAAGGTTTTAGAATAATATTTATGGTAATTCTGTTATTTTTGTAATACTCTAACTACTAACAGATTACATTTACTTTCAGTAGCCTATACCGTCCACGTGTAGAGATATTTTACCGCGAGGAAATAAGATAAATTTTAAAAGTAAATGTGCGCGCAATGTCGATGTGTAAAAAGAATGTAAGTGATCGAATATAAAATACGCCATCAATCATCTTATGAAATGAGAATAAGAAATATTTCATACAAATTTATACTATATCAACGAAGAAAAATTGAACGTAGTGTTTCCCAGTAATGTTCGTGTGAACTCAAACTAATTGAACTGGTTTAATTTAAAATTAAAAGTAAAACAGAGTCGGTGGACCTCTGGTCATAGCCTTCTCCTTAAAGGCCGAAAATTAGTGCATCTTTTTTCAATTATCTTCAACCCTCTTAATATATACGCATGATTCGGTGGCACGGCACCAAGGAAGCCCAACTTGATGGTGCAAATTGATCCTCTGCATAGTTTAGTTAAAGATTTCGATTTATTGTTTTCTTCCTGCCTGGACTTCTTCGCAGTGATACTTTGACGGTATCCATCCAAAAGGGCGATTTCACCATGTTTCCTCTACTTCTTCCACTTCCTAGTGTTTTTACATATTTTTTTATAATATGTTCCCTTACAAAATAAATAATGTTCGTTATTATATTTTCTGCCATAGGTTTTATTGTATTAGACAAACAATGACCCAAATTTTTTTGAAAATAAAATATAATATTGTAATTTACATAAAACAATGCGTTCGAGGTTATACATATATATATATATATATATATATATATATATATATATATATATACATATATATATATATATATATATATATATATATGTATATATATATACATATATATATATATACATATATATATATATATATTAAATTAAAACAGCAGAATGTGATTTTCAAGGTCACTAAAGTTAGAAATAAGGGTAATAATATCAATGTGGCCGATTGAATGAAATTAATACGTTTAAACATAAATAATATTTTACAAGAATTAATTTGGCTCAAAAGTAGAATATGAAAATGGCAAAGCCGTTCTAAGAAAAAACGTTTTTTTCTTTAATACAGGAAGTAATATCTGGCCTATATAGAAAACTTCCATGTTTCCAAATTCTGTAACAGTTTGGTTATTTATATGACGTGTTTGCTTATGGCGACATTTAAATTAAATTAGTAAGTTTATTCAAATTTGGAGATATTTTATGGCCAAGGTAATTTTGTTTGGTTTGAAGGGTTACGTGAAGAGAAAGAGAAACTAAAAAAAAAACAGTAATTAAATGCTAATTCCACTGCAAATATAAAACGTATTGTGGCAACGGAAATATTTTAGAATGATAAATCAAGTTGTTTCTCAAATAACGATTTCTGTAAGAGTAATAGTTTTTATTATTTCTGTTTTTTGATCTTCCGTGTTTATTTATCCATATTGTTTTCTTCTTATCACAAATTTATTAATATTTTACCACTTCTACGTTATAATAAACAAATCTTTCCCTTGTTCAATACTTGCTATTTAAACATAATTAATAACAATATATATATATATATATATATATATATATATATATATATATATATATATATATATATATATATATATATATATATATATATATAACTAATACAAAATCATAAACTCCTGTTTTAGGGTTACAATATTATAAATCTTGTACAAAAATAACCCCGAGTCATCATATTAAAACATAATAAAATTACATGTTACTTTTCAAATTACATGTTGGATGGCAGTGAAAAATCATATGGAATTTATTTAGGGTGTTGACTTTTAGAGGAATGGAGGATCTAAAAATAGACTTTTACACCAAACAAAATCTGATACGGTTCTGAAGTATTCCACGATTTTATATTTTATCTTACTGGGAAATATTCCATTTATGTGTTCATGTTTCATTTTTTTTTATATATTAGGCGCTGAAATAAATACCGTAAAGTTTATTGTTTTTTTATATTTGGAAAATATCAAACATAATATTTATCTTGTGAAAAAAATAATTGCTACTTACTTTCTTTCCGCGTCGACAAGAGCTTACTTTTACGAAACAGTGACCGATATTAAGATAGCACCTACTCCTTCGATATAAATTTAAACAAATTAGTGGATTGTGAGAATGGATTTTGAGACACTACTTCGGATATCAAATACAAAAAAAAATTACATAATGCAACTAATTTATATTATACGATAGCCACATTATTCATAAACAACATAAAGTAACTTCTAAGGTGCTATACAGGGACATGTGTAATTATGAAATGGAACATAACAAGAATATTAAACTGCATTTAAATGGATTCCTGAAAAGATACCACATATGCATAGTCCGTAAACTTTATTTATTAATAGCGCCATAACACCAAAAAATCCAAGCATATATTTAAAAATATATTAAATTTAGGACCTGTGTCGAGGATATACGCCATTTGGATCTTTGTACCCCCCAAAAATTAATAAAATTGTACATATAAATTATTTTCTTATCTAACAATTTTTATTCTATTTCTTATCTTCATTTTGACCGATGTTCATGTATATGATATTCCGTTGAGATATAATTAAATATTTTTATATTAATTCGTCTTTTATCTAGTGACTTTCAGCAGCAATCATAGAAATATTGAATATAACAAAAATTATTATCACGTGCGTAGAAAATTAATGTATTTAATTTTATCCTTATTAATATTAATTGACAAATATTCACAACAAATCAGTTTTAGAAAAGGCTAAGCGCCTTTTAATAAGCGCATATTTTCCACTATGAATATTTTTTAAATCTGATCATGGTCTGGTAATGGTCTGGCTAACCAAACTTATACAAATTTTATTAAAAATAAAATTTAGTATTCTGCTAATAAATGTGTATTAAAAGGAATCAATTGAACTGATTTTATTTATTTCGGTTCTTCCAAGCTACGTTCAAAAATGTTTTTCCTTTCTTAAAAAAGATACTAATGAAAACATGTTTTTTCTTTATAAGGCGAGACGTGACTGACTCGATCGATGACTCGATCGGTTTCATTTGAGCAGAAATATTCAAAATAGTTGAAATATATGCCACAGTTAAAAATATTAACCATCCTTTTTAACAGTTGTTTCATTTTTTATGGCAACATTACTTTTCTTATTGTGGATAAAATTTTATAAAGAAATTTTATTATATTTCTAAAATTATAAGCATATACAATTTTTAAATTTGCATTGAATACATGAGTATCTATACTATTAATAATGTAGTATGTAATATATTTTACAAATTTAATTTGTTGTCAAAAATAATTTTTAATTGTGCTTAAGGATTTTGTTTGGAATAACATGAGATTCGGATTAACTATTAATGTGTGAAATAAATTGCAATTACAGGAGTAAATAAATATGTGACATATTCTACAGTACAATAAGATACAGCTAAATTATGCACATTGTACCAAAGGAATAAGTGAAATTACAATTATTTTATGTAGCTCCTCAACATTGCTTTGTAAATAACCTTAGTAAAAATATTAAGAAGAATCACATTAAACCTTCATAAAGAGCCAAACTAAATTTTCAATCTCCACATAAATAAATTTATTTAATTATTACTTAATGTTCTTCAAAAATGGTTTCTATGAAATATAATTAAATTTTAATTTTATAAAATTCTTAAGAAAATAATATTAAGAAAAGTGTTCTTTTCTTTAGAATAAGTTTATCTTGATATAATTCAATATGAAAAAAAAAATAAAGTGTAGTAAGTGCAAACAATTCATTTGCAAGAATGGACCCTTAATCTTCAAGCTTTCATTAACTCGTACTTATCTATATTAAAACTAATTAACTAGCATAAAACGGGCTCTTCAGTGTTTTTTACAAAATTATTTTCGTAGTTTATTTTATTTTAGAGAATTGTTTAGTGTACATAAAGTACCTATTAAGATGAAATTTGGTAAAAGTCAGGTATTATTCATCCATTTGCCTGATATTTTACTATAAAATAAACCTGCCAGGTTTTAAAAATTTTATTGATTGTGACAACTGAAGTAATATAATGATAATAGTTTTATTCACGTGCGAGTTTAATATTCAAGACCTTGAAGTTATGAGATGTAAAATGTTTTTCTAACGAAACGAATAATTATAATTATCAATTAATTGCAAGTAATCGGAAATGAAAATTAAAATATATTAACGTCAAGGCGGGTAGTTTTTACCTGACATAACCATGAAAAAAAGTATTTTTCGAGAAGTTTTATACATTATAAAAGTAAGTTAATTTTTTAATAAAATACGTGCATACATTTTATTAAAACTGTAATGTATCATAACACTTAAATGACAGCTTTTAATGATGAAATATGGAGGTGCACAATAAATCAGTTTTTATTTCATTTCTATGGTACGTAAATGAAAATCCTCAAAGGGCTTGTTAATCATTGTAATAACATATAAGTTTAAAAAAACTACAACTAACCTTAAATTTGAGACAACAAGAACTAGCGCCAAGATTGTGCGTTAAGTGCGACTTGTATTCCATAATTTTATAGAATTTTTGAAACAATAACCAAGTTCTTACCTTAATAAGCATTTCAAACTATGGGAGAAAACATTCTCCCTGCGTCTCGACCACGATCATATGATAGGCGCCTAAATATCGGTGCCCACAGCATAACCAGAGGGAGAAGTGCGACGAACATTCAAAGGACCAAGTAATAACTAAAAACAATATATATATATATATATATATATATATATATATATATATATATATATATATATATATATATGGAATTTTTAATTGGAGGTAATAAATCTATAGAGCTAACCAAATGAGGAGACTGAACAACCCAGTCCAAACGTTCACTTGTAGTGTCCAGAAAGCAGCTAAGCTCTCTATTGCAAGAAGAAAAAGAAAAGCCTATTGGAAAGATCACAATATAGATGCCATGATCATGAAAGAGATAACATCAGTAATGAGCTCAAGATGAACAACAATGATCAAACCAATATTCGGTCACTTGATAAAGCACTTCGTAAATAATGTCAAGCTACTTCTACTACAGATCTGTAACCTCTCTTTGATCACAGGGAACTACCTAGTACGTGGAAAACGTCCATAATTTTGCAAATTCTAAAACTAGGCAAATACACCACAAATTGCAAAAGCCTTCGGCCCATATCTTTAACAAGCACTCTGTGCAAGCCGACGGAAAGTATAATTCAGACCAGAATTATGACCTGGGTTACAAAAAAAGATATGCTACATTTCTACCAAACAGCATATATAGCAAAACCCAGCACTATCGACCAACTTTTTTGCCTCGTTCAGTCAATTATTTACGGAATACGTAAAACGTAAACTGCCGTTTTCCTCGACCTCCCTGCAGACTCGGTTAAAATCTTGTATATTAAAAATGTATTAAAAAAAGTTAAATGTAACCCACTTAAGAAAGAAAAGGTGTTCAGAGTCCATAAATAAAAAAATTCGATGGAAATAAGAAAACTAATTTCATTTTTTCTTAAAGGAATAGAATATTTCATAATAAATTTTAAAAACCATCATTCCAAGTTTAAAACGAATTTAATCAATAACCGTACAGCATTTGAAATAACTATTTTCCATAACGTCGTTTGACAGGTATCGTAAAAATAGAATTCAAGCTAGAACTGATAAAGCTATATAAGGATGAATAAACTATTCACCACGGCATACATGAAAAAGAAAAACATGTTACATTCAAATACTATTTGTTGAGTATATATAAATATATCACTGAATACATAAATAATTGCAAAATTTTTCAAACTAATAAATATAAAAGAAACCCTAGTAAACGAACTTTTATGGAAAATACCAATTCCTAAAAAACTGTTCTAGGTAGTACACGTTATTTTATTCACAATTTCTTTCCCAACATTTCCAAATTTGGTAGATATACTCGTATTTCATAATAATGTCCTGAATACATTAAACCTTTTTACCACATCATAGTCGCTTTAAGTATACCTATGGACTAATGCATTTAATTTAAAAACCTTACAAAAATAAGAATTTTCTAGTTTACGCATCATAAATATTCATTGCCATGTTGTGAACAGAGTAACAGAAAAATTGCACTACGCGTTATTAGAATATATCCACATACTTAAGGAAAATAAATAAAACACCCGGGCTATCGAACTAATGTTGCACGTAATTCTTGGTTCAAATAACTCGGTTCATTGAATAACTAT
The DNA here is from genome assembly GCA_039881145.1 of Druceiella hillmani. Taxonomy (NCBI): domain Eukaryota; kingdom Metazoa; phylum Arthropoda; class Insecta; order Lepidoptera; family Hepialidae; genus Druceiella; species Druceiella hillmani. Next base: position 43,938,633 of record JAYKKI010000010.1, on the reverse strand, counting down.
TCATAAAACTAGAGAGGAAAGAACGGAAATATTGGTAATAGAGTCCCTTTAGGTATAAAAAAATACGTACAAGATTATATCGAGAAATAAAAGAAATTAAAACGGATCAATATAATCACCTTACCAAACACTCAATCAAAATCAACGGATACTAAACTGCAATACTTAATACAACAAGAAGTCAAAGCCAAACGGTTAAAATTAATAGAAATCACCTTAATAAACAACAGAAATTGTTGCAGGATTCTTCAAATATTGATCCAATCAAAAGTTGAGGAAATTAAATTGAAAATTCTTATTAACAATTCCTGAATATTTCCATGTAAACTAAGATCTTAAAATTTAATAAACTGGACCAAAAATTTTTAAAATATAAGAACCAAAAAAAAAAATATTAAACTTGAAAATCAAATTAGAACGCGAACGAAAGAATTGCTCTGTCCTCTTTATTTACCTTACACGACAACACTTAATAGGAACTTGAAAAACTGATTATTTAAGTCTAAATAAATTATAAATCAAACCGTAAGTTTAAAATGCATTGTGGACTTGTTAACGAACTAGGATTCAGAATTACCAGTTATAACCGGAAATTTAGATCTATTAAATGAGGAAAGATGCAATATAGCCGTACTCAGGCTACAAACTAAATGAAATGAAATAGTGAGTAAAAGTAATAAGAGAATCAGTTTCAGTAAACCATAATTTGAAAGGTACAACGAGATAATTTAAACAAATAGCAAATAACCAAATCAATATTGAAAGTAAAATGAAAAAAGTAATTAGAGGTGAAATAATACGTACACTCGAAACATTCGATTGGACTAATCAAATAATTATTAACGATTAATTAATTGGAACTTACATTAGAGAGTATTCTGGCATAGTAATGGTAACAAATTGTTTTTGATGTGCGAGGAAAAATATTTGTATCGTCGCATATTTCACGCTATAAACAGAAACAAAATTATTAATCTCCCCCTCCCCCCTACACAAAATAATTTCTAACATGCCAGATGACTGCAAGAAATTTACATTCATGTAGTACTGTGAAAAAATGAATCTTCAGCATACAGATTTTATTCACAATCTGATAATCCTCGAAGAATTCCCGCCGACTTTACACTGCATATATTTATTAATATTAATCGGAATTTTTAAAAAAATAGGTGACAAATAATTAATAATAACCCTTCCAGTAAAAAACAAGTATAACTTTGAATTATGGAGAACGAAAGGAATATATAAATTAAAATTTCGTGAAGGGTGCATATTCATCATCAACACCAATAAAATAACAAGCATGCACAAAGAATTAAAGGGTCAAACCACCAAGTGAGTATCGTTTGAATTATGAAAAGTAAGCAGAGAAAAGAATTGCAGCCATTGAAAATTAAAAACACGCTTCCGAAAATAAACAAATAATTAGACGAACTATTGGACATAAATAATATAGATAAGTCGATGGAACACAACTACCTTTCAGTACTACTTTACTTCGTAATCGCATCTGCTGCAATTTACTTAATATATTTATAATTAAAGAAAATCTGCCTTAGAAATCTATGGTACTTTTATTTTATCATTTATAATTCTTCATACTTAAAAATATCAATTGTTTTAGGGGTCATTTTTAAGGTTTCATACAAAAAAATAATTATATTAGTTTTTTATAACGTATTTTGAATAATGGTGGCATATATTTTTATTGGTTGAAAGAGCAGATATCATCATCATCATCATATATATTAATCATCATATATATTAATACGCTAAGGTTAAGATGTTACACTCCCTTTTTAGAAAAAACCTCACAACTAATCCACATAAATTATACATCATTTTATATATAATTGCTTGCTCTACCGGCATCCACAACTAAAAAATGTATTATTGCTATTGTTTTTGCAAATTAATTAATTATTAAAATTATATACACAAAACAGCAATGCTGCCATCTAACGGCTCAACGTCAATATGATTGACGGTCGGTAAAATTTTTGTTTAATTTCAAATCCACTCACGTATAAATAAAGTGGCGCTTTAGCTCAATGCTTTTGATACTTGCGCCTCTATATGTCAATTTTAGTAAAATATTTGTTTGATCTGTCATCTGAGCTTCATAATGGAATAAATAATGCAAAGACTTCGCACGGGTTACGCTAGTTTATTATATTATAGTTATTTATTATAATCAAAACATCTATATAACAAAATTAAAATTAAAAACGTAGACAAATATTTTTAATATAGCCGGTATCTTAGAAAATAAAATATAAACCTAGAAGATAAAGCTAGAAATAAATAATAATATTATAAAATATTGAATGATAATTATAACATTAACAAAAAAAAATTAGGTTTGTATTACATTTAAATTCAGCAAAGTTATTAATGATAATAATCCATTTACAATGACAATTTTTGCTCTCAAATCTTTCCCATTTTCATATTTATTATAAAAAAATCGATTTGAAAATTTTCATACATTTGTTTGCGCGGGAATATAGTGTCACCTTTTTTCTTTCACATAATTCATCTTTTTTCAAACCTTTTTTCTTAGTCAACTTTGGTTATTTTGATTTTGGATTAATTCGTGTTTTGCTTTTTTCATATTAATTCGTGTTCGTATTTATAAATTATTTTCACGTAATACTTTTTACGATAAACTTTCCTTACGCGACCTTTTTGCTTATTAATTCTCTAAATATTTTGCTTAGTTTTCTTTGTATATCAGCTCGTGTTTTCATTTACATTTTATTATGTAATTCACCTAGCTTACTGTATTTTGGAAAATTTTAGTTTATTTTTTTTATGTCAATTGGGATTTTGTTTAAAACTCTACACTGGGTTGGTTGTTGGCGCACCGGGAAAAGACACAGGCGTAATTTCGTACCGAGAAATGTCATTCTAAGTAATAGTATAATCCAAACTAATATCATGAATTCAAAAGTAAGTTCTTTCAAGTCATAATGGAGCAAAAGATCAACGTTACTTTCTACACAGAGATAGTTGGTGGGCTAGGAAGTAACCAAAGCTACTTGAAAACCTAAGTACCTAATATGACAATTCCAATCAAAATTATATTAAAAAAAATACAAAATTATATTAAAAGAAAATCAATAATAGCTAAAATCACCATGAAAAAGACTTGGTCATTTATATTATTTGTCGGTAGAGCTAGTATCATTTAGATATTTCAACGACGAACTTTTAGTTTAAGATAAGAAAATTATGTGAGTCACTGTTACCTGCTACCGAAAAAGCATTGAAGATTTTGGGACTAGCTACTTTACGATTTTTCCAGATACTTTATCATCACAGTTTTTGATTAAAGATGTTAACACTTGAGAGCATGACTCTGATTTTGAGTCTGCAAAAAAAATGATTCATTCTATGCGGATAGTGAATGATATTACTGAGCGCGGTGTTGCCTTAATGGAGGAATATAATAAATTGATAATAATTATCGATGAAGATCAAAAGTAATATTTGCTTTTTTTTGGTAAAAAAGTAGAGAAATAAATATCCTGATTATGTATACTTATTTATAATCTAAGCATTAACCTTCCATGTAAATATTATTAAAAAAATACTGAAATAGTTTTTAAAGGTATAAAATCAAATGAGATCCAATGAAAAATTCGAATTAAAAATTTGTTTACCTATCTAAGGGCCACCCTAATAGACATGCAGTATATCATTTGTAGGCATGTGAAAAGAAACAGCTTTTTTGATCTTATTATCGTAAGAAATAAAGAGAAGTGATAAAAATAGAGTGAGCAAATTTTTTCGTCGCTTCTCCAAGTCAGTCACTAACAAAGTGGTAAAATACTAGGATCCGAATTCTAAATTACTGGATTAGAAATCTAGAATCATTATTTTTCTTCTTCTTTTTTTAGACTGAAATAAAATAAAAGCATTAACTTCTATTTTGGTGTCAAAGATGGTTAAAAAAAACAAAAATAAAATAATTTTTTTCATATTGATTTAAATTCCAGATAAGTAGAGCCCTATTCCACAAGCTTTAGATAAAAAATTTTGAATCACCGATTTGTATATTGTATGTATAATTAACATATTCTTTGTATAAAATATTTTTGTAGTGAATAAAAAGATATTTAAATACTTCTGTGTTAAGTATATTTACTTCATACTCATCGAATTTTGATTGTTTGCACTCATTACAAATATAAATTTTTATAAAAAAACTTCATGTAAATGAATAAATAAAATATATGGAAAAAAAATTTATAGTGATGCGATAATCTTCTACTGGCGCAATTATTTTATATGTAAACTAAGTATTTCTTAAAAAACACATTTCTGTCCTTATACATTTTTGTAATGTATAATAGATACAAATTTTCAAGCAAATCCGTAAAATGTAGTGGTCTAAATGTAAGGTTGTAAAAGTAGGTATGAAAAGTCAGAAAATGTGTTCAACAAACTTGAATGATTTTGGCCAACTATATGGTTTTTACAGTAAAAATGTATCTTCTATATTATGGATATTTTGTAATATCGTGAATACCGGAAAAATATAAAAATTGCATTCCTTATGTAATCAATCGAGCAGAAGATTTTGAAACAGCGATAAAACGATAGATGCTTCCTAAAGAGAATGTAAGGCTGGGCAATATAAAACGAAAGCCATATAACTGCCATATATATACCACTTAAGACTATTAAAATTATTAAGAAACTCGTAACTCTCAAAGTTACTCCAGAATTACAAAAAATGATATGAAAATAATTTACTTCTTCAAATTGCATATGATAAATAATTAAATAACACGGTTAGGTTTTTTTTATATTTTATGTCACTGCTCTCTCTTTAAATTTTTTTTAGGTAAACAACTTTAAATAGAAATAACTTATTTAATAACTAAAGTTTATAAAAATCACAACATGACATAATCATGTTTAAAAAGTTTCTTGTAACTGTTGATTAATTTATCCATATGTGATAATTAAGCTGCAATTTAAATAAATTATACCCAGCTTCTTTACTTTTACCCTCGGGGAGTTTGCCAATTAGTATGAGGCTATAAAATGTTTTTTTTGCTTTATATATATATATATATATATATATATATATATATATATATATATACACCTACGTATTACGCCATATACACTTAGATACATATAAACCTTAAATCATGCATAGTAGTTCTATTAAATTATTTAAAAACATTAATATTTTAGAAAGATATTCCCTAGTCCACCTTTCCCAGGTACTTAAAGCAAAAAACACTGTTACGGGGTACAATATAATGAGGTAGACCTGGTAACGAAATGGATCTAAAAATGGAAATTTGAATCACTAAATTATTGCCTTCAGTATAAAAAGTAAGAAATCTATTTGCGGTCTACTCGAAAAGCTTTTTACTTGTTCATGCAAAGAATAAAGAATCGGAAAATTTATGTTCGTCTATCACAGTCCTTTTTTTGGAAACCACTTGAGACAGAAACATAAGATTTGGCATAGTAATAAAACATATTAATCCGGATAAATATTAATACGTAACAAACATTTAAATATATACATATATTTCTTATGTTGTGTTATATGAACATTTAGTAATACAAATTTGAGATAAACTATTATTTTTTTCCAGTCGACGAATTGCCATTTCCCAATTATGAATCTTAATTATATATTAACAAATAATATTTTACTTTTATTAAATAACTTTCCTTCAAGTATAATGTGATGTAAAATAATGAAACTATAAAATATTTAAACCACTTCACACGTCCCAAACAAAACTTACACTCAAGAAATAAAATCTACGAAGTAAAACAGGAAATTTTGCGACGAAGTTTTCCTCAGAGGCCTTACATATAATTTAATTTGGAACATAACAGAACGTTGCTGAAATCCTAAATTTGCGTCAACGTGTCATAGGATTTTCAATACGTAATGAATGTTTAAAGAATTGTCTTAATACAAGCCGAAGATTGATACCCACTGGAACCGCCGCCGTGACAAATTTGTGCCAGTCTATTTACGTTAGTGATTAATTGGTATAATTTACTCAAGTTATAATGAAAACAGTTTGTCAAATATTTGAAACACGTTTACTAATTTTGTAAAAGATTACCTAAATTTTTATTAACGCATTTACATATTTCAAAATGCCTAATGTCATTAGTGTTTTTAGAAAAATGAAAACAAAAAACAACCTCACAGGAAAATCAAAGGATGGTCGCATTTGTCGAGAGTTTATATTTGAAAAGTGACTCTCCCGTAAGCAGGATTGAAAATTAGGCACCACCATCCCCCAAACAGCTTTGACAATTCTAATGTCGATCTTATCTATGCCCGGGAACTTCCTTGAGATTAAGATTAGATTCTAACGATATCAACTAACTCAGAATGATGTATCTCCGAATCGTAACTACTCTATACGATTATATAAGCTGCATTCCAGGGTCGAAAGCAAGGTTATCATCAGGGAAAACGGAGGTCAAAAAATATTTCAAAGTTTCGTGAAAATTCCCAGTATAATAACTATCGGTTTTTAAGGGCGCTAGAGACAAAGGGTTTCAAGGGGTTCCGTACACTTCTGTATAGGCTACCCCATAGATCCGGATTACTTATTTTAGACACAAATTCGCGGAAATGGGAGGCCCTTTTCACCTGTCTGTTATAGTTACACCGGGTTTCTATTAAGGTCACTCGATAATTCAATACTAATTCCCAAGCCGATTTAAGTTTTTTACCACCTTGATAGCCACGTAGATACGCCTTTTTATGTATGGCAGTCATAATATGATATCTGAATGATATATGAATAAGAACCGTGCAAAAAATGTTACAGATTCCTTTTGATGGTACGCAATCAATATGCCACCAACGCTGGCTGAGTCGTACATTCCAAAATCAGCGACAACCAGACACGTTACCCCGGCAAGTACAAGACCCAATACTCCAGCAAGTGCAAGATCCATTACCCCAATAAGCACAAGATCCACTACCCCAATAAGTAAAAGGTGAGATAGTCTCATAGCAATTGAGGGTCAACAACGTCAGAACTTTCGTTTTTTTTACAATTCCTGAATATTCGCGCAACAATACGGCGCGGCGTTGTATATTTAAAAACTGTAGGAACGTGACTGCATACGTTCTACCACAATATATCGGGTTACGTTTATTTCGTAATAATAAACTCTTCATACCAAAACTTGCTCAAGTTTGCCAAATCCATTTCATTAACAATGATTGGGAAAAACTTAATAATGTTCCAGGTCACGAAAACTTTAATAGTTCTCATTTAATAGACATATTCAATTTGCATGAATGGAGAGTGAAATGAGAGACTCTATTAAACTTTAACAATATTGAGGAAATTGACGACTATGAACTGCATTTTTATTCAGCTATGAATAAAAATCAGTTTAACAATATTTTACAAACACCACCTTCATGGTAGATGCAACCGTCCTGCTACTATTTTATCTTTAAAATATAAGAACTAGTGAACCAGACAAATGCTTGACTTCTGTTTAATCCGTCTATATTTATATATATATATATATATATATATATATATATATATATATATATATATATACTTGCAAAAATAGTGCTAGTTTCCATTTCAAAAAAGCTAAATCCAGTCCCGTCATGTACAAACAAAACACATATATATTGATAAATTCTTCACTGCATGAAAGAGAAAGTCTATAAGATGATTACTGTTCCTCAATACATAGCCGCCGCACAGTTGGAAGTTGCAAGCAGAGTGTCAGCGTAGTTTAATTTTTTATCTTGGGCTTGATATTAGGAAAAATTTCACGCACCTGCGACATATTTAAATAAATAACCATAGATTTAGATTAAGCCGAATAAAATTTAGATAGGAATAAGTTATAATTTTCATTTGTTGTTCCCTTCCACTTTTTTATTTTTCCATACGCCGGTAATACAAAGAAAAATAATAAAAAGCGTATCGTATTTGTTATTCATTTATTTTTAATCTTCATTTTCTCAATATTCCCACAACCCAGAGAAATGCAACTCGTGCCATTGTAATGTCCACGTAATTACCTATTCATCTGGCTCCATTTTATTTCTGTTTGCTGTGGATCATGGTTCCATAGTAAAATGCCGAATGTCCTTTAGGCCAGAAAGAAAAGGCCTTTAGAAAAAAAGGCTTGTTGGTGACGACAGGAAAAGCTAAAAGTTTTGGTAATAATTGTTCGAAAAGTTCTCTTAGTGTGAAACCACATAGATTAGAGTTTGTTAGGAAATATTGGACCAATGAAAACCTGTATTATTGTCTGATGAGAAAAGATAAATCTCATTTCATTAAATGGCAGATAATACTTAAAACGTTTTTTAACGTTAGCGAAACATAATTAAACCACAAAAAGGAGCTTAAAGTGGAACCTATAAAACAATTACGCCTTTCTTAGGTGTAAAGAGATATTACAGAAAATCACGCCACCTTACCTTCTTTACATTGAAAAACTCTTCTTGTTTTATAAACGATTCAACACGATAACGATACAACACATATACCGCAGTTCGTCAAATATTTTCTCGCAAAGGGTTCCTGTTTTTATTAAATTGACATTTTTAAGGAGCTTGGTGCTTAATGTTTTCTATAGAAATACGCAGTCATTTTGATATTAATATTAAAAATAGTGACAATAATAATAATCATATAATAATAGGTAAAATATACAATAACACATAAAACAGTACGTACAGAAATTTTCTTAAAAACAATAAACTCAATTACATACATCAAGTTTAAATTATGCGAAATGTTATCCCTAAAAACGTTATAGCCCGCATGAGCAGCTTTTTATAAGCATCGGCGACACAGCCAGTTTACAGCTTGCACCTATTGACATACACTCACACATATACATTAGTTTACATACACATATACATATACACATATACATTAGTTTACATACACATATACACATACATTAGTTTACATACACATATGCTGGATCAAAAGCTATTTACGGATCGACATTTTAAATATTAAATAAATATGATTCTGAATTTGAATTTGATTCTGAATTCTTAATTTACTATACGTATTTTTAAACACTTCACCCTCATATGTCTGTATATATGACATGAGCATCGAAGTCCGATGAATATACACATTACGCGGACTTGCAAAAAATCTTATTTATTTATAGGAAACGTTCCTAATTATTTGACGAAGATTATATTTGCCATTCTATTTAATTTAAAAAATAATACGTACCACTTATTCCTAAACTCTATTTATATCAGGAATTACGATATGTATATCTCTAAATAGAGAACGATAAAACCAAATGCGTTGTTCTACGTCAGTGGTGAATTTAGTAGTTCGACGCAAGTTTTAAGAATAGGCAAAAAATCATACTGTTCGGTACCTTACATAAGGATTCTATTGTTTATTGCTACCTTTCATCGATGTACAATCAAATTATATATGTTCTTCAACATTTTATAGACTTATAATATTAATAAAAGTCTAATATAATGGATTGGGACATGTTTACAAACATAATCTAATGAATAGGTATGAATTATAAAGTAACAGATAGCATTAGGTACGACTTTAAGCGTGGTCCAAAAGAAGTCGAAAAAAAGACGGGAAAAGTAAAGTAGAATTTATCAAAGTAATAGGTTTCACCATTATTTACAATGAAATGTAAAAAATTCAAAATTTGAGTGGCAATCGGATATTTACTATATTATATTATGAACATTCTGTTGGATACTTCTTGAATAATATTGTATATCCAATCGTTTTGACTTGCCTGATCGATCCTAATAAAATCGTCAGGTAATATCAGACGACGTATTCCATCTGAGTGGATAAAAACCTTGCTGATATTTCATTTCTTTACTAGAATGTATCTCTTTATATCTCGTTATCATCTTTATATTGGAAATCTTTAAGACTGCTGGATTTATTTTACGTTCTGTACATAAATTATAAGTAAAAGGTTTTTTGCCATAAAAATAACGTAACTGTAGACAGACAAATAACTAGATAATTGAGTTCATATATACCATTTCAAGCAACTAGGTATAGGACATAATACTACTTCTCAAATAAAAATAAAGGAAGGAGGGTAAAGGAAGGAGGGTAAAGGAAGGAGGCCTATAAATTTCTAAAAAAAATTCTCGAAACTGAAATCAATATGTTAATATCAAATCATAATTGTTATTACGGGTCTAAAAATGTATAACTTACCTAAGTACATGAAACTAATAGGACGCGATCCAAACATAACCTGGATAACAATAAAAAATTGATACTTTAGTACGTAACTGACGCTTTATGCACTAAAGAGCACACGGCCTAAAGTTTAATGAACATACCTTAAATATAGAGAATTTAAAAAGGTAAAAAAGGTTCTTTTCTTCAAAGTGCATCGTCGGAAATTAAAATTTGTAATTGACCAAATTCTTTAGAGGAATTTTCTTCTTCTTTCTTAAGTCTTATATTTCGAATTTCTCACTATCTTAGTAATATAATAGTTCTATTAAGGATAGTTTCAATATGCATAATTATTGAACGAATCATAATATGAGCATACTATGAAATTGTAGTTAACAACATCAAATATAACTTAAATTTAATCATATAAGGCTCATATGTTGACAATCTGCTAGCCAAGATAAATAACACGAAGTGACCTTCATCCATAATAAGGAATGCTGTTTCATTTGGAGGAAACCTTTATAAAATCACTCACACGTCTGTCCGGTTGTGTTTGAATGTCACAGTCATTTTATTCATGAAGTTATTTTAATAGTTAACCATTAAAAATTCTATTATAAATATTTTAGTTGAATAACATATTAAGTAATGAAATATTGTTTTTTTTTTCATGTGTCGCATATTTTTCACATATAGAAATAGCAAATTATATTGATTCCAAATATTTTTGTATTTAAACAAGGTAGTTCTGGAGATATTATTGCAAATATCTATAAAGATATGTTGTCGCTTGATAATTCGTTAACTTTGGTAAATTCGCGATAATTTTATGCCAGTGAAAAATTTACTAGCCAGTATATTTATGTGTGAAAAATAATATTAATATTTGTTAATAGTTTAGTTGAAATACAAAGTTTAAATTTCTACAGAAGTACCAAGTTAACTCGCTCTTAACAAATTTCACTATAAAATACTTACCGACTTGATATTTACATAGTTTTATAATAATGAAACGAAACAGCATTTACTGTAGTTACACATGACCTTAAAGGCGTTTTATCTGCGTCAGGTATCTGAATATAATCCAAGAAAAAAATTCAAAGGCTTATTATTAATTAATATGTGTGCGCATATATATATATATATATATATATATATATATATATATATATATATATATACATATATATATATATATATATAACACATATACCTAGAAAAATTCTTGCTTTATTTAGAGCATTTATCCCATGCATTTAAGCATTTAATGTGACTAATCTTGAAGTTGCAGATAGAATGAGAGAACAAATCAAAATAAAGAGATATCTCCAAAAGCGAGTTAAGTAAATAATTTAATTTACTTGCGAAAAATTGGGGTTTGTGAACGGAATTGTGATATGTGCATGCAGAATATAAAACAATGAATGTTTTCACATTTTGCATAACAATCTAGTACCAAAAAGAATGCCAATCCCTAAACTAATGGTTTGCCAGTAGGACCTATTAATATTTGAATATAAACATGGATAGGTACATGCAACTCTCTTCTGATTTGAATAGAGTTATACAAAATGGAAACTGATGTTTAACTGATTAGGGTATGATAGCATTAACTTTTAAAATAAAGATAGCTAAAAAAACATTTTTGTATTTTCGCCAACATAAGATCATAAGTTACCTCATGTGATAACAAAATTTATTTTCAAATATGCTACGAATGAGATTATTATAAAAAACCTTAATTCAGTTAATATCGTTGAATTATCGTGAATGCCTTGTGATAAATTTAAATACTGGCTTACAAGTATCAATAAAGTGATTGAAATAAGAAGTGACTGTCCATAATTACACCAAAACCCCGCACATTGAAACATGTGTCAGAAAAGAACCAGCTAGTACTCTTGTGCCCAAGCCCCATGGGTTAAAAGCATATAATATATTAATTATAGTTTTGGCAAAAATAGTATTAACGAAATTAGATCATTCTTCGTTGCGTTGACATGAAATTAAAGGAAAAAATACACAATAATACGAAATGACATAAAATAATTTTTTAAATTGCTGCTGAATCACTTAGTCTATATTTAATAAATTTATTATTTTGTAGTTTGGTAGGAATAAAATTAAAATATTTTAATTTTTTTCTTACAAATATTGCCTGAGCTGGAATAAGTTTAATTTAAAAATATGGAAAAAATTATAGATCGAGCAAATTTAAATTTTGCTTCTGCTTGCACATCAAGACTAAATAATTTTATACACTTGAAAAAAATAATTATTTTCTTCAGACATATATTTGTTACAATCTCCTAATCTAAAAATGCATGACAATATTACTCTTTTGTCAATCTTTTTGCTAAATCCATATTTTAAACTTAGTCTTCACGAGCTTCATATTTTGTTGTATAGATTTCCATTTCTGTCAAGGCGGAAATGAAGTATGCGTATGGCAATATACATTTATGAAATTTTCTCGAAATCTTCTCGAATTAACAGTAAAATGATTAATAATTATCATATTACTAATGGCTATTAACATCTCAAAAAAGTTCCCTATGTGCCATGTAATAAACGTGATATATTTTACGAAAGATGTTTGCTAATAATAATCTGCGGTGCATGTTTCCTCTTATATTATAAAAGTTTTTGGTTGACCTATAATAATTAAACATAACGCTGGAGGCTATTAAAACGTTTCGAAACAAAATGTCACGAACAAAAGAGTACGTCCTTCAAAGAATTGTAATTCCGTAATTGAATCTGAATGTTTAGGCAAGAGCAATAACTAAAATGCTGAATTTTATTATATCAAAGGAATATTGAAAGAATACTTTTAGATTAAGGCTAGTTCTTTTACGATTGACAATACCTTCATCTTGCTGAAAATGAAGTAATTAATTTGAATATTTTACCGTATTTATTTGAGTATTGAATGGATTGAACAAGGGTTTATTTAAAAAAAGACTGCAAAACTGATGATGAAAAAAAATTATATAGAAAAATTACAGCCCTTTCTACTCGAGATTCGGATTAATAATTTAAGCCTCAGTTTTCTAAATGTTTGGAAGGTGTATCATTGCATCTTTATTCGTGGCAGTTGTTCACTTGACATCTGGTATACATTTTCTGCCATGGTTTAGAAAAGTAAAAATCGTCCACCTTCCGGACCTGTTCGACAGTCTGGGTATTTAATGTACATGTCCAATTCACTCTGTAATATGCCAGTGTAACCTAATACTATCAATTTGGTTCTATTTTTGTGACAACTAGGGATAGCAATTAGCTAGCATTCATAATATTAGTAGTTGTGGTAAGAAGAACAGTGTCGCCATTATATCATAAATTTGAGATGCGTTTCCTACTACCAATGAAATATTTCTCCGATTCCATATACAGTTGTCTCAAAATTCAATGGCACGCCAAAAATAGGCTATATTGTGACAGTTTTTGAAAAATCAGAAAAAATTGAATTCATGTTTTTTTTTCAAATTATAAGTATTTTTAGAAAAATTGAGGAAATTGCCACCCTGCAACCTTCTTTCAAATACTATGGTTATGAATTTTTATTTTTCTTGATTCTAATTTTACTTCCTTAATCCGAAATAACCATTATGTTATTCCCTGTCTAAAATAAAAACAAAACTGCCCTTAGTTTAAAAAATATATTTTCTTTTTTGCCCAATCATACACTCAAAATATTCCAACATCTAACTTCGACTGCTCTTACTGAAAAAAAAATGTTCTACGCTATTTTGGCTAGTTATTTTAAAAGTTGCTAATTTAATATTTAAAAAAATTAAATTTAATATAAAACTTGGTGGTTTGCTTCATTAAAAAAATATAATTTTTTTTCCAAAGAATCCTAGATTTTTTCTGATTTTTCCAAGAACTGTCATAATCTGGCCTATTGGTTGTTTTTGACTTGATGTTGCATTTTGAGATATTCTGCATACAGAACAACGAAGGTGATACGGGGTATGGTTTTAAGTCATACGCTCTTTTTTGGTCTGAAATGCTTATGAAATATGGTGTCTATAAAATCAAAGAAATGAAAGGGTATGGAACACTTTTTGTACAGTGGAACATATACTCATTTTTCCACTCTACGGGCCTGATAAACTCCTAATTTTTCAAATGAAATCGCAGACGTTCAAAACTGGTTGAGTACCTTTTAATCTTAAAATTTTCAGCAACGCCTTAGGAATCTCGTCTTTTTCAGGTGATTTCCATATTTTAGATTTTAAGTAGAATGTCCCCAAAGTAAAATTGCGAATTTTTGCGATATTATTACAGGTTGTTGAATATAAAATAAATTCTCCAGTATTGCACAGTTTTGTTTAATATCGATTCCATTGTTCTAATATGTGGTATTTATTTCTGAGAATACTGCCAATCCCATCTTCATTTGGTCAAGTGTGTATATTTCAAAATTCGTTGAACTCTTCAACTTTACAGAAGTGATCTTTGAACTCATTCTTACTGAATTATATTCAATATTTGCAAATACGTTTTTAACATATTTAACATAATATTTTATGCATTCCTTATAAAGGTAAGTTGTTAAAATAGTCTTTATGCTCATGAGACTTCACATCCTTCTCTATCAATTCTTTTCTCTATATGACCATCTGCGGTCTTCATTGAAATGTTATCTTACATTATAGAAGTTGGAAGAAGCTTTACTTTAATAGTTTGCACAAGAATTTCTAGTAAAATTTTCCAAGTAATATCAAAATCGTTGACGTCGTTCAGAAAATATTTAGATGCGACGTATTTTCCCTGGGCTTTTTAAAGTTCTCGTGCACCATCTTATGCCTGTTTGGGTAAGATTGGTGAAATATTAAATAAATATACTTATGTATGGGAATAGAAAACAAAGCAGTTGTTTTAATAAAAACAAATGCCTTATCAAATATTTGCCAAACGAGAATAAAAGTAATAAATTTAAAAAGTACAATTTTTGACTAAATACACAATAACTAGGATTACATAGGATACACTCTAACTATGATTATAAACCTTAGTTAATTAAGTCTAAAATATTTCATAACAATTTGTATAGAGGTGCAGCACCCTTGATTTATACTCGAAATTATAGAAATCATGCAAGATTTATCTTTCATTTACAAAAATGATTAAATATAACATTTCAAGGAACTGCTAATGTAGTTTTAACAAAAATATAAAAAAGAAACAAAATATAAATTGAAACTAGTGACAATGACTTTATTATCATTGTATATCTGAGACACCTGGTGGTGAAGGGATCTTTGCTTACATGCCTACAGCATTTGATATATTAAATTTCTTCCCTAATTTCAGCCTTGGACAAAGACTTATCTTTTAAATAATATAGATTGGCCAGCACTAGAACGAGATCTTGGGGTTTCTTTTTCCAAGTTTTTCATGGCAGATGAGGCTATATGACTATTCAAACCCTAGCCATTTGATAAAGGCTAACGATCTCAACAACCATTTGATCCAAAACACAAAACAACTGAATATAATGGAATTAAACTTTTGTTTTGCTTATTATACTGGCGTAACTATGGTAAAGATATGAAAAATTACCGTCAGCCATCGTACGGGTACGGGTACGAGTCATGCGTATGTCATCTTACATCAAAATTCATACACACTAATTGACACACGTTATTCAACAAGTTACAAAAATATTTCAGTTTCCAATTCGTGTATTGACTGTGTTACTTCGCCTGTAGTACCATCGTCAAAATACAAGTATAATTTTTTACTAGTAATTATTTATGGATGAAGCTAAATATCTAGGTTACAATACAACGTACTGTTATTCTATAACCACTCAATTAATACCTCTTCAAAATCATTATTCCCTTCGCACTTATTCGTTATTTTTGTATGAATAATATTTAAATTCTTTTAATGGATATAATTTAATGTTTTCAAATATATTAATTTTATCTACAACTAGGTTTTTATACAAATAAGTTTGTTATCGGGTTCTTGAGTTAAAATATGTTTTAAAGTCTTAATTTTATATTTTTTTATTGCTGTCCAATATTTACAAGGGGGCCTTATTGAATGTGTTTGTTCGCTAAGCTCGCTTTCCTTTGATAAGCTAGATATAGTATGCATGTAATTTGAGAAGAGTCTATTAGGGTTTTTATTACAAATCTGCTACGAATCCTTGTGATAACTTTAATCTTAAATTTTTTGTTACTGTCGTGATTAAAATTTTTATTTTATAATTAATTTTTTTATTTTTATTTATTTAGTGACAACATATAGTCGTTAGTGTATTTTTTTTTATCACTTTCCTCTGTGACCTGTATGTACAAATTATGAGAAAACTTTCACTATGTCATGGAAACGAAAATAAATGTAATATCAAAATCTATGGCTTTTTAATTTATCAAGGGTTATTTTATCGTAGACTGATATTAGATTTTCTTTCGTAGATCTATATTAACCTATCGTCGTTATCAACTATCCATAGTATCAAAAACGTAAAAAAATTCCATTAACTTAAAACCAAAGCCAACATATTATTCATTGGACTGAAAAATTTAGAATTGTAATTTTCTACGGAACTGTTACTATTGGCAAAATTTTGATATATCGTCTTATGAGATACACTTCTTTTAATTGGGTATGACAGCAAACAATCACGGTGTTAGATTTTCGTACAGAATCTTGTTTTATGCGACTGCTCTGAAAAGTTATTTAAAAGTTTGGAAGTATTAAAACAAACTATTTGTCAGTATTGCTACTCAATGATAGAAGGCGCTTATCCGTTTTGATCTGTCAGATTTAACACCAAGCATATTGTTATTGAGTCCATATGACAGCAAAACTGTTGTAGAAATGGAAAGGCTAAGATGATTTTGGAGAATCGTATTACTTTCTTCTTATCTATGAAATCTGATTATATCATGTTTTAATATCTACCAGAATAAAATTAACCTCCTCGTATTTTTTTTACATGCGTACTTTGCTACCTACCTACCATTATCTTTATTGCTTCATAACATTATCTATGCCCGTATATATGTAGCTACGTACTTAATTTGTTTCTTCCTTGATTAAGTCAATACTAGCGTGACCCGTGCGAAGTCTTCGCATTATTTATTCAATTATGAAGCTCAGATGACAGATCAAACAAATATTTTACTAAAATTGACATATAGAGGCGCAAGTATCAAAAGCATTGAGCTAAAGCGCCACTTTATTTATACGTGAGTGGATTTGAAATTAAACAAAAATTTTACCGACCCTCAATCATATTGACGTTGAGCCGTTAGATGGCAGCATTGCTGTTTTGTGTATATAATTTTAATAATTAATTAATTTGCAAAAACAATAGCAATAATAATTTTTTTAGTTGTATATGCCGGTAGAGCAAGCAATTATCTATAAAATGATATATAATTTATGTGGATTAGTTGTGAGATTTTTTCTAAAAAGGGAGTGTAACATCTTAACCTTAGCGTATTAATATATATGATGATGATGATAAGTAAACCGAGTTCAAATTTCACGAATTTACTTCTCACTTGTTTTTGGCACCAATTTCAGTTATAAGCCACTAACGCATTCATTAGATAAGTAAAATGTGTTCAAATTCGATGCACCGGTCTTCCACCATAAGAAGTTCCCATCATCAGATCTTGGCTACTACGTGTGGTCAACCCTCTTCAAAATAATGAAATGAATATAAACATGGTGAAACAAATGCAAAATTAAATAGAAGCACTTTAATTTACCAAATATAATAGAGTATAAGTGATAGATGACTTAGCAGAATGCAGGTGGACCCCATATAATTATCGTCGACAAATTGGCAATCTGACATTTTGTTAACGTAATTTTAGTAGCCCTTTCGTGTCCATGTATATTTCTCAACATCCTTTCCTGGACACAAAACTATTAAGCTGATGAACTTTTCATAGTTGATGATCAATCGGCGACCATGTATGAAATGGTAACAAAAGTGTTTGCTTCTTGCGTGATAACTTCCGTCACGTGAAAGACTGACAGAACTTCCAATATGAAAATACATTAGTATATATATACTTGTGAGGTCTGACCAGAACATATCTCCTAATTGAATTAATCATAAAATTTCTTGAATTGATGAGGCTAAAGACATATATTCTCCATCTCTATATTGATAGTGCTACGGTTTGCTGCCGTTTACAGCACGAATTGATGGTAATGGCCTGAAAAAAAATTTAAATATATATACATACACACGCACACGCACACACGCACACATGCACACACACACACACACACACACACATATATATATATATATATATATATATATACTGTGACGGTCTTTGTTCTTCTGTCTGTTTTGTGCTCAGTTGGCACTGCAGTAGCCAATAATACGGTTTCCGTTCCAGGTAAAAGTTTATAATTTATTGAAGGTTTCAAGTATTTTATTGATATTTTTAATGCGTTGTGTTGAACAGTTGGCTCCTCATTATATCCGTTTAATATGTTAACTAAGACAGCTCTATTAGGGTTTTATCTTTGGGACACATAAAACAGACAACCGACGGCTTCTTGATATGGTACGTTCCTTAATATTTCTTCCTGTTCTTCAGCCTTGAATGAACTCATATTAAATCTACTTAAACTTTTATTTAATTATATTTATTGGCCAAATTAAATTTTATTTGCTTTTTATGTTATGTGAAAACCTATACACTTTTCCTTTCCCATATCTTTCCACATATGATTTTTCTTTAAATTTCTTCTTTATGAATATTGTTGTGCTCTCGGTGTTAAAAAAATCATATCATCAACATATAAGACAAATGTTATATAATCTCTGTTCAAATAGCTGTATAAACTTATCCATTCTTGAGCGAAAAATCCGAGTTCTAAAAAACATTATTTACCTTTTGTGAATTTATTCAAGTGGCACACTTTTTTCTTTGTTCGAAAAATCTATGTCTCTCTGAAGGAAGACTGTGGTGATATCAGTTTGGTGAATATTTAATTTGTCTTTTATATCTTAGTACACATAAATATCTAATAGATGTATAACTGATAAAAATGTGCGTTTCTTTAAATAACAAGGCGGGCCTTATAGCGTGACGATACCTTAATTTTTTAACAAACCTTGTCTTGATAATTAAATGAAACTAAGTGATGTAGTATTATTTCTACTTTCTTTAAATTCTTTACCACAACCTAGGTTTCGTTGTATTACAACATCTTTACGTGAGCTATTAGCAAAGATAAGCGAGCTAATAGCCCACCTGAAGATATTGTAATACAACGAAACCTAGGTTGTGGTAAAGAAATTAAAGAAAATAGAAATAATACTACATGAATTAATTTTGGTCTCTATTGTGTTTTATAAGTTAATTTTTTAAAATTTTAAATATTAGTATAAGCAGAATTTTTTTTATTTGTCAAGGGAGGAGCTAAAGTAAAAAAAAATGTTTTTGTTATATGATTTAGTTGCCGGTATTTAATCGCTCCTTAAAATTTGGCCACTTAGCAAAATACAGCCTTGTGTATTACTAAATATATATTTTAACAGGTATTAAAATATTACAAAGATTTCCAAATTTATACGATCTAGGTAGTTTTTCTAGATAGTTTTTCTATAACTTTGGCATAAGCTTTTAAAAATCAAATGTTTTCATAATTTTAAATAATATAATATGGGGAAATACAAAAGACATTTCTGAATTCATCAGTGTTAAATTACTTGGTGACCAAAAAGATAATTTCTACATACTTCTTTCGTGGTGCGTGAAGGTTTTCTATTTCGTAGAAGAAAAGTATTTCTGCCAGATAACGCAAACCTACCCTAGGGACTGTTTCAGAATTCTTTATAATCTCTAAAAATTAATTTAAGAAATCGCCCAGAATAAGATACACCGGACAGCCCAAATTTCCTTTTTTCAATGAAGGGAACCAATGGTTGGGTGTGTCTCCTTTATAACCTAAAATTTAATAGCACATTTAATATGTTTAAGCAAAATAATCAAAGTTAGTGAAAAATTAATGTCGAATCCTTATTAATTAGTTTGCTCTTTGAAAGTGGCCTCATATAGTCCTTGATATCTAATTAATTAACCTTTATCCAGCATTGTGTACATTACACTTCGCTAACTTTTTGCTCTTTATCGAATTCATGAAACAAGAGCACTAATGAAAAAGTTCTCCGCGTGAAATTTCCATATTTTATTTGTTCTTTACTCGTCGAAACTCAGTTGCTGACTGAACAGCAGATTTCTTTTAAAAGTCCCACAACAAGGGTTCGAGTAACTTCTTTAACAGACCAGATGAGTTTGTCAGTTGATACCCCAAGAGAAATATTTAGAAAATACTAACTCGATTTATTTAGATCTATTTATTCCATCGAAAGCGGTCGTGTTGGCAACGATATATGATATCGCCTTATATTTGAAGTAATGAATATTTTGCTATTTATAATACAAACAATACTAACGAAATAGCTGCGATGCTATGTACATACAACTACTTCTTTATCTACCTATATCTAGGAAATAGCTATAGTTTAATATTTATCTGATGTAATCAATATATATGTAGTGATCATATTTGCTGAAAATGTTCAATATTATTTTTAAGTGTCCCCGATTCAAATTGGTGTTATGTATAATATCAAAAGTTGACAGCTCTATCTCATCTTACTGTTGTGATTCTTATATCTCATATAAGGCAACACGTTTCTAATTACTTTTACTTTTGGGTTTTTGATGAATTTATAACATGTTCGTATGGTTTTGTTGTCTCTGTATATACGAGTATTTATAGTCCTTGGCCAAATTATCAGACGCACACATTTTTTGAATATTTAAACTACTACATGTTCAGTGCTTAATTTGTTATTATTTTACCTTTCAAATAGTAATTTTTTGTTCAGACAATTATTAATTATCCCTTTTAAACCTATTTTCCTTTTATTATGTTGTAATATCTATGTTTTTGTATCGGACTGCAAAAAGGCGCGCTTCAGTTGCATTTTTGCGTGCTACATCTGCAGACGTATTATGTTCACTTCGATTGAAATCAGCAGTTTTTGGGACTTTTACCCATATTTTTCTGGAATAGGTAAAAAGGAAATCCCTCACCGCGCAAAAAAAAATAAAGTCTAAGCCATTCTTAATACTAAAATATATTCAAACCATGAGATTTCACGAGGATTGAATGTATAAAGTAGTCGTAGGATATATATGGAAAAAAATTCAATATACGTAAAGAATTGAGTTCGAAAGGAAAGAAGAAATGCGGGAGAAAGTCTATTTTCATACCAAGATCTCTCCAAAAAATTTGCATGGGAAACTGGAAGAAGCTAATATTATTGCATCTGAACACACTATTTACGGAAAATTAAAGTATTTAGATTACAATACTAATTGGTCTGCCAGGAAACCTGAATTGACTTCTGCGATGAAAGCAAAATATCTTAAGTTGGCTAAAGAACATAAAAACAAAGACGTAAAGTTTTGGAAATCCGTTATTTGATATTTTAATTGTTGACATCAGTGTCAAAGTTACTGGGTGCCTCTATCTATTAAAAGGCATCATGAGACAGAACAGGTACAAAGAAGTCCTATACTATCGGTTAAGAGTATGATCCAGAAATGGAAAATTTCTAAGTTAAGAGTATGATCCAGAAATGGACATTTATTTTGACGCAAGATAGTTCTCCTTGTCATACTATACATTCAACTGAAGCATATTTACGTGACTAAACCACCTCACTGTCTATTGTGGGTATTACTTCCCAAATGAACCCAACTGAAGATGTGTGAGTGCTGATGAAAGAAAAGTGGTTAAAGAAGTGCAAAGTGGCAAAATTCAACCTATTAAAAAATAATTCACATTTATAATAATCATCAACAAATGCAGAAGACTATACAATTATGCATTAGCAGCATAAAGTGGCAAAAGAAGTGCAAAGTGGCAAAATTCAGCTTATTAAAAAATCATTCATATATAGAATAATCATCAACAAAAGCAGAAGACTATACAATTACGCATTAGCAGCATAAAGTGACAAAAGAAGTGCAAAGTGGCAAAATTCAGCTTATTAAAAAATCATTCATATATAGAATAATCATCAACAAAAGCAGAAGACTATACAATTATGCATTAGCAGCATGCTACGAAGGATTCAAATCACCAAATATGCGAAAGAGAGCTTAATGAAATATTAACAAAATATATAAACAAAATATTAATTAAATTATGTTTTAATTAGAACAACACGTATTTATTTACGTGCAATAGACATATAAAATTTATATATTCCAATAAAATATCCTAAGTCCATTTATTTTGAACTTGTAACCTTGATTTTGCATAAAACTACAGTGTGTGTTTAATAAATTGTCGGGATATATACATGTATATATATATATATATATATATATATATATATATGTATATATATATACATATATATACATATATATATATATATATATATATATATATACATATATGCACCTCCGCCAATATGTTAGCAAGTGAAATTTTCCATTTAATTACCCGCGCTAAACGTGGCATCACTCACTATATGAAGATAATCATACCGCGTTATTACGCCCTTGACAGAGTGTCATTAAAACGTCTAGCGATAGAAGCCAAGTTCTTTCAACCATTGACATGTTACATTAGTAACGTATTATTTTTATTGACGCTCTTTAAGATTTATTTAAGTTTTAGTCAAATTATGAAAGTGGTACCTACCACTAGTAGTAGTAATTATAAGGATTTAATTATAAAACTGTTTTTCGAAGCTTGTTCTTCCCAGGAATGCAAGAAAAATATTATTTCCAACTGGGAATAATATTTTTCTTGCATTCCTGGGAAGAAGCCTATTTCTTTTTTCACTGCCAATTTTCAGCTTCTAAAAACAGTTTTATAATTAAATACAAAGTCATTACCGAGGCTGTATACAAATTATATGAAATAGCCGTATCAAAGTTCCATAACATTTTTTTTACGTTTTATATTTCCACAAATAAATAAATTATTGTAGATACTTAATTAAACACCAATGACAAAGAAAACTAAATACTACATAACTTAAGGAAAATGCAAGAAAAAATATTGAAAAACAGGACTTCTTAAAGAAACATTTTATATATTGCACTACTTTTGAGCTATGAATACGTGACCATTCTGCAAAATTTTATAAATAGCAGAAAAAATAAATATAATTAGCAAATAAAATGTAAAAAATGTAAAAGAAGCAATAGTCAAGGGGAAGGACGTAACTGAAAAATATTCAACATTCTCTATTCTATAAAAAATACCGCTTATCGGTATATGCTAAAATGAATTTTATTAAATGGTTTTTAGTTTTTAAATATAAAAAAGAAAAATAATATTCCTAAAAACTTGCATTCACGGCATATGCTGGATTTATTTTTAGTCTTATTTCCTATTCTCCATATAAAATTCTTTGTTCCTATTCTCCTTTTTAAATCTCTCTCTTTACTTATTTATATCAAGGGCTGAATTTATTTTCTTGAGATCACGTAGAATTTTCGACCTTAAAAATATAAGTCAGATTTCTTTCCTATTTCTTTTTTTTCCTAACATTATTAGGAAAGTGAACAAATAGAGCAACAGAAAGAAACATTTCAAGCTTTACTTACGTTTTTAAAACTTATCGAAATTTAGGGATCGTCATTTCTCTTTATCGATTTTCTCCGATTTTAAACTTTGATTATTAATATAGAAAAAATTTATATTTTCTATTTATCATGACAGTGCTTTAAATTATTAATAAATCCAGAGACATATGGAACATAGTATCCCACATTATATCACCCATATTTTATTAAAAATAAGTTTTTATTTTTTATATAAATTTTTTTGAGTTATGAGCAACATAAATAGAGATGTAATTCATTGTCATTCCTACATATTTTTTTTCTTTAGCTTTATCAAGTGCATTGTCTAATATATATGTGTTTGTGTATATTTACACACATGCATATATGTATATGTGCATATAGATATATATATATATATATATATATATATATATATATATATATATATATATTTGTGTATGTTTTTGGTTGTGTGAATTAAAATAAAAAAATATCGTTAATGAGATTCAAAAATACCATTGTTTTTCTCGAAATGAATCAGACGAGCCTCTCGTCTAAGTATAAAAAATAAAAATGAAACAATTAGCTCAAAAAAGCTTGATTGTAAATAAAGACCCAACTTAGTTCACTAATTGGATAGCCGAATAACCGAGAAATACTTACAAAGTTATTAAAATGGAATCTCCTAAAACTATTTTTCCATGGATGATATTTACAAAGAGTTTATTAGAAAATCAGGAAAAAGTAAGACAAATTATGTGGTATAAGTAGTTACTATTCTATGAGCGAATTAATTATAATATGACTTTGTTAGAAATAATTAAGATATAATACTTAAACAAAGCTTGTCATTACGTTAATAAGCACAAGACGCCTGACTAGAATAATCACATGTCATCAATCGTAATAGCCATGATACTCGTATTTTAGAATTTCATGTCTTCACTAAGTAAAATGGTCCTGTCATGTAAATTACGTTAATAAGTATATTGCCCCTTTTCCTTTAAAGGTAACTTAAAAACAAATAATAGAATAATTCGACAAACATTGCCGTAGGTCTTTTAAATATATACAACTATATAATACGAAGGTATTAGACTGAGGGCTAGCAACACTAATTCTAAAACGTGTCTAAAATTTTACCTATTTGCGTGGACTCTTTCTCTCATACTTCAACCTTTGACAAAATTTCCTGCTCCAGGAAATGTTAGAAATTTTTCTTGTATGAAAACAAATATATGCTTGAACAATGGTGAATAATTCAATATAATATTACATGTTATATATAAACACATAGATTGTCATTATTTGTGTTTAATGCCAACATATACATATTTATTGGAGTGAAACATATTCACGACTTTCTGTTTTTCTTAGTTGCATCAAAGTGATGCATATGCAATTAAAAATCAGTAAACCTTACTCCTCTGTACAGGCCAGGGGAATACGTGTGTCTATAAGATGTGTTTACTATAAAACGACTCACTCGAATAATCTACACTGGCTACAGTATGCTTCGTAACATATGTCTATGCCTGTAAATACAAGGTATCCTCTACGATTCGTAATACAGTATACTGTTAACTTCGAAGAATAACTACTTATTTAAGATTCAATGAATTTCGTTACACTCTTTGCAGAGTAGTCATGGTCATCGTATCAAGTATTTTCATAGCAAATAATAGAAATCTTTTGAACATAATTACGTACTTTTTCTAATTACAAGGAATCTGTTCGTTAGATTAAGTGAAAAGGCATATATCAGGCAAAATCTAAAAAAAATCCGCCACAAACAAGTTTTCTATCGTAATTAAACTTTCTACTGGGCAATGTAACCCGGAAACTTGAGTTCAACTAGAAAGCCCATTTTAGCCGAATTCGGTAGATTTGACGAAAGCATGGACTAGGTTTTTATAATTTGTTACAATTTTTGTCAGCATAAGGTTGAACTTTTGGTATACTAAAATAATGTTCAATTACAAATAGAGTCTTCCGGTAATTGCGCGTTGTTCTGCGACACATATAAAAGCGACAAACAAATGTTGCGCTACAATGATCACACCCGTGTCCTTAGATTACACTTCGCATTGTCTAGTCTATCGGTACGAAGGGCTGAAAGATCTTTGTGAAATATTTTACACGTGTTCATAAAATAGTAACCGAATTCCATAAAATACTCAGACGTAATAAATTTAGCTATTTATTTGGAATTTTTTCTCGCAATTTGTTTTTCTGTAGTCACATATCTACAGAACATTTAAAATGTTTGCATAAGCGCCTGTTATCACTTTGTAAAATTAATGTTAATAAAATTCGCAATTTAGATTTCTAACATTCATCCTTAGTGTATTAAATCCTACCTAGTACACTTTTTGACTTACCGTAATAATACTGTGTCCTGCGATAAATCTGAAAGCATAATTCACGTATGTTTAAACCAAATAATAAGTGGCTAATAAGCCACTAGAGGCATAATGTCCAGCTACCTGAAGCTTATTACATCAATATTACGCTTGGAATCAGTAAAATTTTTATCTACGATAAAAATCATTAAGAACTTAATGTTCGAGAACCTAACTGCGAGCTTAACTGACAGCCAAATATCCAAATAAATAGGCATACTTTCACCTTTATAATATTAGGAGGATTTTACTGCAAATTCACAATGACGAATTGTATAAAACACAAATTCATAACATATTTTTGAAAGCAGAGAATGAAGAAACGATAAGATAATTTTTCTGTTTGTCTGTCTCTATACCTGTCATTTTGTATGTGTATTTCTGTCAGCCCGAATCTCCGTTTTTTCTTTAAGCGTTTTATTTCACCAAATTCTTGATTAACATAGAATAAAATTATATAATGTTGAGGAGTTTGATGTTTCAAAACTTTTCATTTATAAATTTATTCATGTAACTATATAACTGTTAAAGTCACGTACTGTTATTTTCAACTTTATAAAGAGAAAATTTACGTACAAAAAGTTAGACATTTGAAAAGTATTGCATACGCAATCTCACTAACAATAATTTCATTTCTTTTCCATGTTTTATTGACAGCATTTGGTTTAATATATTCTATTCTTGTATAATTTTTTTTTAAATAATGAAGAACAACATGGTTTACAAGTTAGCTTACAAACCTCTTACATACTTTGGCAAACCAAGGTGCCGTTATTAACTTCCATATACGCTCTAATCAAAGTGGATTTGCACTCGGTCGGAGAGTATTGCACTTAGGTCATGTCTGTGATCAGGAAACAATACTAATTCTTTCAGAAACTCATTTTTGCTTCTTTATGTAATTCGTTAATAATATCTGATTTTTGATAACTCTCACCATAGAATCTTTTGATACGAGTTTCTTTTGATAAGTGTTTTTTTTGATTCCTTGGAAATTTTTAGCGCCCTTAAAGCTTTTACGAAATGGTCTTGTTTCTTTATTACGAAACTAGAGCGTATTTTAAAAATTAACTTGTGCCCAAAAACTTGTAAAGAGCCTGTATCAAAATACAGCACCACATATATTTATATATATATATATATATATATATATATATATATATATATATATATATAATGCGCGATTTAAAGCTTGCAGTTAATATTATTCGTTTGATTATGAACTAAATATTAGTTTATATTTATATAATTATTTTTTATTTACTAGTACAACGGGTATTTCTTTTGCCAACTTATCCTTGCTAAATTTTACTTAACTTAATAAATTTAATGTTATTCTGGAATATTATCTTTGTTTAAAATTTAATAAGAAAAATGATACTCGTTGTTAAGTTTCATTAGTTGACATATATTTCAACTTAAAATCAAAGTAATAAACAGAGTAAATGAAATAAGGAATTGAAGAGTTAATTTTACTTACAAAAAACTTAATTCTTTGAACTTGCCCCTCATCAATAATTTTGACCAGGAATGCATTAAAAAAACAATTTTCATAAAATAAAGATGTGAAACCAATAAAAAGTAATATTCTTGCAAAATAAGCGAAGGTAGATTGATCTATTGTTTCATATCGAAATCTTTGTACCAAGTATTCCCATGGTTTATAGTAAAGTTGACAAAAAAAGAGGTTTTGTCAGTAAATGTGAATTCACCCATAAGAGGTATATAAAAAGACCGTAAAAATATATAAAAATGTTTAATGGATAAGCCATGTTAATTGTTTTAATCATAGTACGTTTTACGTCAAAGAAGGAAAAAATTTAACACTTAATTCGAGTCGATGTAGTAATCGGCAACAAAATAAATTCCATAATTATTTGAAGAATTTTCTCCGTATAATAATTTATTTATATAATTTCCTTCGTCGCAATTACTTTATTACTTTAGTAGTTCGAATATAGTTTTAGGTCGATTAATAGCAGTAGATTATAAATTAAAAATTTTATTTCGAACCTTACTAATTTGTTACTTAGGTCTAGTTCTTGTGGTAAATGGTAAGTAGGATGAAATTATAAATAGTTAAATAGAATTATCTTAAGATTATAGTAAAGGAATAGTTCTTATATTAAAGAATTGATTAGAAAATAAGTTTTAATAACAATTTTGTCCATGTTGCTTTAATAGACTTTTTTAGGTTCTTTTGTAGGAATATTTTTTAGATTGGCTTGACCTCAAAGACAAACCTTCACATGTATATTTACGCAGAGTATAATGTATGCATGGGTAATTACGAGTATATATTACGCTTTCACGTCATAGTAAGAATAGGTAAGAGAAATATCTTAATATTCTAAAATGATGGAAGAAATATTGTACAAAGAGCAATTATTTGAAATTCAAGAAATGTAATCGGTTTATGTTGGAATGATCTATCTTATGATATATTTAAATTATGAAATTTTAATTATTCAAAAGGAAATAAATAACTATGTTCAAAAAAAGAAAAAAATACCTATCAAACACATTCACCAAATAATTTTTTTATACATGGAAACCGAATTGGCCGCTAGTAAATATCATTTTCTGTAGAAAACCGAAAACCAAAGACCGTTTTAATAAGTGGGAAATATTTTTTAACTTTCAATATTTAATTTAAATTTGTTTTACTTGAAAATATATGAAAATTTAATGGACACATCTGCTACTACTTTCTAAAGTACGTAGAATAAAAACTTAGAAAAATAAAATAATTAGTTTATTTGATATTAAACAATAGCAAAAAAATTTTCATTGTGTATTTCATATGATTTAAAAGAAATTTTTTTTTTCCACTTACGAGGAAATTAATAAAAAATATTTGAAAATAATTAAATGTTAAAACTTTTATAAACAGTTAAATGTAACATTCATATCATAAGTGTCACTCGTACTTGCATGTTTTTTAATTATATTTTTTTGCCGATCCATTTGACTTCCCCTAATTAGCCTCCATCAAAACTATCTAATTTTTCGTCTTTTTTATTTTGAATAGTTCTACTTATTTACTTTCTGATTCTACACATATTTTCATAATTTCAACTTTAATGTTTAACAAATAAATAACGCTGCAAACAAAATTACATTTTCAAACGGATTGTGTTTTCAATTTTTAACTCCATCTTCCTTGCTATAATTCTCCGATAGCCTAAACTTCTTATCGTCAAGAGAATTCAAAAACTTTGTAGGTTTAATGTTCATTAGTCGGCACATTATGAATTTTTTCCATTCCAAAATTAAAAAAGACAATGATCGATGTCATTTTTAATTCGAAATTTTGTTGCTGGGAAATAATTTATTTTTCAAGAATATTGGAAAATTCTTTTATTTATTGTCAACATTTTTGAAATCACAATTATATTTAAATGATTATTTATCATATACAGAACCACCAAGCAAAAAAAACAAGAGATAAATAATAAATTACCCGTCCAATATTTTTTTGCGAAATAAAAAACGTGTTGAGCGTTACGGTTATTTATAGCCGAATAAGATGTTCTCCGCATCACTTATATGATGCTGTGTAATGCCCAGTGTGGATGCACTTTATGATATTCAAGTGTCAATGCAAGGGGACAGTAAAATAGTATATCTTAAAAACGCAATCATGTACGAAAATATTTTCTTGAGTTTGCTAGCTTTATTTTTCACTCAGAAATCCATAAAAACCGGCTGACTGTACCAATTTTTAACATCTCTTGTAGTCAAAGGGTTGCGATAAGTTATTAAGGCGGTAATAGAAGGGAATCTATTACCATGAAATATTACGTACAAAGCTAGTCTTACCTGAGGGCCAAGTCGTTTAATTAGTTCAAATATTGACGTTCAAAGGTAGACAAGTGCCTAAAGTAGAAAGAAATTCCACAATGAATATCGCACCATGTCGATATTTAATGAAATTTGGCATTGAAAATATCGTGAATATATTTATGTCATAGCAGTATTTCAAGCGCTTGCGTTATTTCCTCACTTATTAAGTTATAAGGTGATAGGAATAAAATGTTTGTTCGATAAAATATTTTTAGGTGGTATGTTAAAATGATTCCATTTATATTGCAAAAATATTATGGTATATTAAATTTTTTTATATCAAATCCACTGTTTTAAGAATTTCTATTTATTTATCTAATGCTTTAATTTTTTATGTATTCATATATTTTCTTATTCCTAGCATAGTCCTATATTTTCTTAATTATTTGGGAATGAACTATTAAAAAAAACAATTTGGAAAATCAATATTATTGGTAATGTTATTACCATATTTTTCCGATTTTTTTCATTTATATCTTCAAATATGTAATTGGTAGTAAATAAAGTAGACAGTAATAAAATTAAATAAAACACCATTTTCACTGGATAGTAGATATTATATATACAGACGATAAGTTTTCCCCTAAGCGATAAACTTCGTGCCCAAATATAGAAATGATTATTAATGAAAACCTTATTTGATGTCAGTTAATACAATTGCGCAATTTTTTAAAAGCTTATGAGGTTTTAAAAGAAATTTGTCATAAAAGTAACGTTGAAGTAACTTCACATCCCCACTTTTATTTCTTAATTAAAGTACATAATTCTTCAATCACTGACTATGCATAAAATATAATTGTATGTGTCCTGCTTATATGTCCATAATTTCCCGGTATGATTTCTAATTAAACTTTAATTTTTTTACCTATACCTAAGACTAAATTTCTAACGGATCCAGAAAATCATAATAAACATATAAATACTAACTCATAAGAAATTGTCGTTAAGTAGTACATTGAAGACTTTGACCAAAATTGAGGCAAATTGTTATAACTTCAAAATGTTACAGTGAATGGTGAGGTATACAGAACTTAACCATAGTCTGGAGTTTACATTTGAATATTAAGAACCTAATTAGATACGACAGGTAACAAGTATTTGGCATAAAAACTGAAAACATGGAAATTTAATTTTTCTGAACACTTGACGATGCTCTGATATAAGGAAAGCTATCAAGGTATAACAATATTTGAATATTGTAAGACAATTGAGGTTATATTTTTTGAACGAGTTCTGTTATTTATTTGACAATATATTTGAAAGGATATAATATAAATTATTATCAAGTAAAAATGTATATGTCCTTGTATGTTGAAATGAATAAATTTACATAAACAAATATAGAAAAAATTCTCTTCACATAATTTCAATTGTTTCAATTTTTTCAAAAAATTGTGTAATGGTATTGAAAGCTATTTTGAGCACGATTATGTTATATGCGTGTCTCAAAAATATCTTTAAGGGTGTAGGGTGTAGGGTGTATGTATTCAATACGTAAAAATTATTACAAGTTATTACATAAGAAGTACAGTACGGCTTTTCTGTGTTTTCATTAATTTTTAAAAATTGTTCGTGCGTTGCTCTGTTATTAAGCACATTTTCAAAAGCCACCGACTTCCCCCTTGAAACGTCAACATTTAATCAATCGCCCCATTTTAAAGTGAAGAGGCTACCAGTACTATTGAACTTTTTTTAAAATCTCATTCCTTAAATGCTTTTTTGCTTAATTCCAGTCATTTCACCGAGTAGTATAAAATGTCCTCCCTGTCCCAAAAGGTTTTCGAAACAAATTACAACCGAATACTTTGTTTCCATTCATACAAGGATATGATTTTAATGTCCAAATCACAAATTGTTTTCCCTTTTACCATTGTATTTATGTTTTCCCATCGTAATCAAGAAAACCAGGAATGTTTGACGAGCCTAATATACAAAACATTAGGCTCGTCGAACTTTCTTGGTGTTTTTTGTAGAGTAGATGATTATTAAGTGAAAACAAATTCGATACGCTGAAGGTAAGAAGTCCTCCATGACTTCTAGAGCTTTAAATAGATTTGGTGAATTTGATAGAACCAGTAGATTTTCTCTGTGCATTAAGCATGCAGAAATTCAGTCAAAAGAAAATCTATCAAGTGTTAGTGACAGAAACACAATAAAACGCCCCCCTGATAATTTAATTAATGCATGCCATATATGAAAGAGGGAAAGACAAAAGTTCGTCGTGAAAATTGAGGAAGGAAATTTATTTTAGAATAGTATATAAATTTAATAAAAACAAAAATGAGGCAATCCGTGGATGGAAGAACATTGTGTTACCAAAAATGTATATATATATATATATATATGTGTATATATATATATATATATATATATATGTGTGTGTGTGTGTATATATATATATATATATATCTATATGATGACATTTCATTTCCAATGTCAAGCGTTTGTATAAAACTACTCCGTCTTCTCGTTATTTGCGAGACAATAAAAACACTTTAGTCGATGCTTTTGCACAAATGAATGGGTGTTTTGAGTACTCTGGAAATAATTCATTAACGATACTCAATCGGAGATACCAAGGAAAATACAAATTTCACCCAATCACACCCGACCACTTATACTGATAACATTTAACCAAAAAATTAGGAGGGGTTTCCTGATAACATGTTATCCCAAGATTTCTTCTGATTAATATTCAAAGTAAAACCTTTATTAACCGGGTTCGGAAAGTGAATGCAAATGGAACCAAGTAGAATTTTCGTGCATTTCATTAAATCCAAATAGAATTTTGTGTAGTTTATCGAGCCGCAGCAATGATAAATCACCAGTGTTAGTTGATGTTTTGCCAAGATTAAATTCCATACGTTAAGTTTTATTTCGAGAAAAATTTTGAAAAGGTTTAAATGAGCATATTTACTACCAAACATTTACATTGGGAGAAAAATACTGTGGAGACTGCTAACTGTTACCAACTGACTCTTGCGTTTCAGAAACCTCTGAATGAGGAAAAACTAGAATTCTTTTAACGCCAGGAATTGTATACCTAACAAAGAGGTTTTATTCTTTAACCCGGAAATTGCTCCGGGAATTATTTTTAACTAATTTTTTTCTCCGTTTCAACAAAAGAAACATTAAATACAATTTGCTCAAAACTATTTTATTCTAACGAGATCCCTTGATGTCTTAAAAAATTATGAATTGATTTGAATAGATAAGATAAGTACCCTCGTTTATTATAAAATATATAATTATTTCTTGCTCGATTTACTGAGTAATAAGGCCAACGAAACACACTTCAATTGCTTTCAAATACAGATTTCTCTTACAATAACATGCTATTTGAATAATTCCAATTTACCTTTTCAAATGACCACACAAAAATGTGTTTGACGTAGATACTTACAATTAAGTACAGTGATTAAGTAAACCAATCCATATGTAGCCAAATGAACCTTGTTTCTATTCGCACATAAAAATTTGATTTTAAGTGCGGAAGCCTAAAATAAATTAATATCTTTCTGGATGTGGATTTTGAATATTTTATAAAGAATTTTATATTTAAAAAGACAAAGAAATTCCTTGATTTTAAAATACAATTCTGTTAATAAACCTTATAAAAGTTTGATATGTTTTTGAAGTATCGAAGACATATTAAAGCATAAAAATATTAATTATTTGCATTTAATATCCTACTTTTGGGGTAAGTAATATGTTGTCCCGAATTCGAAGCCGAGTTGTTGTATAATATTATTATAAGCATTAAGCAGTTATGTCTTATCTTCATATCTCATACTGAGTATCATATCTACATACTTATTTTACCTACATTTCCGTGATATGAGTAATATTTATGAAGCATGTGTTTGTTCTCCTACCCATGTTTTTTTAAATTACATACGATAAGTTGAGATATATTATTGACAATAATATTCAAATTCACAAATAGCTTAATTAATATATTTGTTTTGTAGAAAACTTGAATGACGCAGAATGTCAAGCGGGCGTATTTGGCCATAATATTAATTTCCATTTCAACTCGGGGAGGATTTATTCATTCGTAGTTATCTTTTATCTGCTTTGTAATAATTCATTCTTATTATGTTGGTTTGAATTTAAAGAAGTCTATTTAAATTTAATAATCTCTTTGAAATATTTCCCTTGTATAAAAATGGTAAAATAAGCAGAGTTGAAAACTTTCCTGAACGACTCAGTTCGATGGAAATACATGAAGGTTCCGTTCCTGATAATCTTGTGAGTTCAATAATTCTATTTGTTGCATTTATTTGCAAATTCGGTGCTAAATCATTCAAGGAAGGCTACATTTGCTATGTTTGCCATATTGCACTGAGTAATTAATAATAAATAATAAATAAACAGTATTCCTATCTTAACGAAATATAAATCTTCTGAATATTTAAAATTATAATAATAATCTAAAATTTAAATGGAAGCAGTTTGATTTACGTCCGGTAAAAAAAATAATTACAACCTGTTGACGAATCAGTTCACAGTATAAGCTGTTTTACATTCCTATTACACAAAAAGTAAATTACTGTAAAAAATATGTGTTATTAAGTGATACACTTATACACTTATGACCGCACTATTGTATCCTCATGAACTATATTATACTCACTACGGGTATTAATCTCTTAAAACAAATGAAGTTCAATAATGAGGTAAAACGATTTCAGCAGTTTGATACATTTTTGAAGTATCGAAAATATATCAGAGTACAAAAATATTAATTATGTGAATTTAATATCTTACTTTTGGATAAGTAATACTTTGACACGAATTCTCAGCTGAGATATTATATAATATTATCATAAGCATACATCTACAAGCCGAGATATATACCTAAAACCGGAAAAAAGATCATTGTTTGTGAATTTTTTCAAGGAAAACTATTTGAAATTTCGTAATGGGGTTTTGATTATCTAAAGGTATATCCATTGAAAAATATGCCTATTTTTTTTTTAAATAGCAAAAATGTGCAAGGTTATTGGATGATGTGATACGTTTCTTCAAAAATCATCTGAAAAGAAATACCCAAAAGTAAAAGACAAAAAACCGATTTTGAAAATGTAGGTTTATGACAAAGTGGCGAACGTCTGAACATAAAGGTGATTTTTGGGCCAAAAAGTAATTATTACTTTGCCTATAAAACAAAAACTAAGTAACGGAAAAAACATCCTATTAAAAATACTAGATAATTATGTATAGAAAAACCAAAAAAACCTGAAGGCAATCGGTTCATTGGTTTTCGAGAAATTTTGGGTACCGATTTAAAAAACGTGGTTTTGAGAAAAATTCCAGAAAATGCGAAAAAAAATCAATTTTTTCGACCATCTAGGTGTATATCTCACCTTAAGCAAACATGTTTTATCTTCATATCTTATGGCGGGCATTATATTTACAACATTTATTTAATAATAAATGTAAATAATTCTTAACTTATTTTTTCAAAATTGTAGGTAAAAGTAGTTGTAGAATCATTATAGAATCATCCTGTTTTATCCGAAGCTGTTTGAGGCAAAAGTTAAAAATTTGGCACCGTGATGAAGCTTATCGATCCGCATATATGTCAAGAGATATCACCCAAATTTATTTACATACAAATATCAAAAGATGGAAATAAAGTAATATATATATATATATATATATATATATATTATTTTTTTTTTTAATTTACCTACGTCATTTCGGGTATCCTTTGTCAAGGTACAAGCATTAGGATTAGCTATACATATTCTACAATTACACTCTTCACCAATTTCATCCAATGATAATATGTAATATATTTTCAAAAATATTAAACAAACAGAGATACCTAATAAAAATTGCGATATGCAAAGTGAAAAATGGCTAAGCGGGTGTTCTGGCGCTTAGTCGCTTTTCTCTTGGCAAATCGTAATTTTTATTATATACCGCTATTTTTATATTATTAATTTTCCGATAAGCTTATCAAACGCGTGCGTAATGTCCAAAAATTCCAAGTTGAATAAAATAAATTAAAATTAAATAAAAATCCCAAGTATTATTAATTTAATGTTAAGTAAGTTATCTAAAACAATTAATTTTAAATATTGTCTTAATGCACATAAATAAAATATTATGACAGCACAGTTCGTAGTTTCCTATGTCACATATCGAATCGATGCCTATTATGTGTATAAGAGAATGTTAGAAAGAAATAATGGCATCTAGATTTTTTGAGATTTTTCAACTTACTGTATACATTGCATCCCATTTTGAAGCTTTTAGTGTTTTGCAAATAGAGCTTAACATGAAAGATAGTTAATGAAGGCTAAATTTAAATTTTTGCACATTAACTTTATCGATCAATAAGTGTTTCTTTGCAAAGTTTTAGGCACATAGATCTAAACTATGAAAACTGTGAGCCGTAAAAGGGCGGACCGATGGACACGATGAAATTATATATTTTTTTGACTCTGGAATTCTGGAAATGGTGCGTAACCGCCAAATAAGTTGCAAATAAAATTTCTTAATATTTTGTTTTTCTTAAAATAAGGTAGCAAAATATTAAGTAATCAGATAATAAAAGCTGAAAATTTTATTATTTTAAATTATATACTATTATTCTGCAGCATCCGCATAATGCACTAATAAAAATTCAGTTTTAATTGTATCAATATTAAATATTAAAAATTAATATGCAACAAAATATTTTATATTTATTGTTTGTCGATAATTTAAGTAACTTTAGTATAATATGGTTTCAAAGTTATAAGACAATGATACGCCAAGTGAACCTTTCACAATTTACAAAAGAGAAATAGTATTTTACAAACAATAACGCCAAAATAACACAAATTAAGAACCAACATCAAAATCTTAAAATTAGGTCCTACTTTAAACCCTTAATATACTCGATACTAATATTTTTGAGAAGGTTAATTCACCTGAAACAAATTCTCTAACTAGAATGTATTAAATCTGTTACTCCAAGTACGCTGCAATATTTTAGCTCAGAGCATATTTATGTGGCATGATCTCGCTCTTCTCTCATGTATTCCCTGAGGTATGTAGTATTATATGATTTGAAAAAGTCGGCTTAATAAAATCAGCTTTATACTTTGCGAATTAACTTGTGTAAACATTTCAAATATTTAGAGAATGTATTTCAGTTAGTATCCAATAATTTAAGTACTCTCCGTTTAATTACATTTACCATCGTTTCGTTTCACACCTAAAATGAATAAATATTGAAAACAGTCACACATTAGAACGATTTAGGCGCAGAGCTGTGTGTAATTTCAAACACATATGTTTATTTACTTACTGTTTTATTATTTATTTATACATATTTTTTTACACATATTTTTATTTTTTACACATATTATTATTATTTATTTATACATATTTTTTTACTGTTTTATTATTTTATTATTTACTTTCAAAGCCTTTATTTAGAAGAGAACACAACTTAGTGTTATTTTTGCGTAAATATAATTTGTTACACTCACAAAAATCACTCCAGTCAAGTGGAATAGTAAACAAACTAATTTCTAATTTAATAGATGTCACTTTGTTTTTGTTTAGACTTCGGTTATTCCCAGCAGCGAAATGAGTTATTTTCTTAAGGAGCCGGTGCTGAAAATAATTAAAATACCACAAGCAAAATTGTTAAGTGAAGATAATGATAGTGATTTATCTACAACTATTGATAGGTTATTACATGGATTATTGGTATTGATAGATTATTATATGAAATATTACATGGATTATTGGAGGATTCTTTTAGATATTTTGAACTTAAATTACTTTTAGAAACATTGATGAAAACAAAATAAAAAATTTGATGTGCATGAGGTAGAACAATAGTATAGTCGTTGATACAGGTATGTGAATTGTGAACCACTAAGAAGATTATCTATTTTCTGTATTATTTAATACATCTACTTTTTGTATTAAATAATAGAGAAAATGGATGTGTTGCATGCAGTTAACGACAATACAGATTAGACTTGTATCTCACTATTGAAAGCGTAAAAGCTTTATATGTTCGGAGACTATACATTCACAAATATATTATGTTAAAGTGACTTACGAGTCTAACAAAGAAGCAACTCTAACGGTTTTATGTGTCTATTGATAAGCTAGATATCTTTATTTATTTCATTTAGTCTCGTGAATAAAATAGTGCAGACTACTATTTTTCCGAAATATTATATACAAAAATTAAATACTTACATTTTATCTAGACAAGTACGCTAAACGTCTGTTTAATTATGGACAAATTTGCAACGGCTCTGTAAATATGAAACGAATTTTAAAAAAATTGATAAATGTGTTACATCACTTACGAAAATGTTTGCACGAGACATGTAGTTACTTTTATTAAATACTTGATTTTCTATTTAAAAATTGTATATGATATATTATATGAAAATAACAATAGCAGAGAGTTATGAGGTATCACCATCGAAGTCATTTTGTGCTCATCAGATTGGTTTTCATTGTCCAGTGGATGGGTTTATTTAAAAATAAAATTTAGTTGTGTGAATTAAACAAAATATAGATCATAATTATAATGAAAAGGATACAAATTAATGTAAAATTAAATTACCTATAAGTTTTTCAACGAAATCGCTCACAGAACTTGGAAGCTGATCACCAAAACATTTAGGAATAAAAGAGCTTTCTTGTTCTATTAAACCATGTTTCAACAGGCATAACAAGGTCATTTTGGAAAGTATTTTTCCAAATGCTCGAGATAAAATGCGCCCATAAGATTTGTTAATAAAGTTCACTTTTACGACTGACACAGAGCTTTCGCCCAAATTTAGTACTTTTTGTTGAGATCTTCATTAAAATCTTTAGCACCCTAATGTAAAGCTGGAACCTACCATCACTCACGTTTTTTTATTATTTCGCAAAATACATTTTATAAGCAAACTTTTGGATTAGGTCGAAAAGTCTTTGTAACATATCCACCGTTAAATCGATTTTACCAAGGGCTATAAATGCCTGTTGGTATTCAATAATTTTTTAAAAATACTTTTATCCTTATTAAAAAACAGGAACATAATCTAAAATATTATAAGAAACAGGACTATAGCTCAAGCCTGTACTGAATGACCCTCGCAACTTTTTATAAATTTTAATTAGGTTAATAAAATGTTCATTTTTTCCTATTCCTGTTAATGTCCAGATATGGATGGAAATATTTTTCAGTTATAGTATATTACCAAGCATTATTATCATAATATCCGTATCAGAGCCTCTGATTACAATATGTGATTGATCAGCGATATAATATGCATGGTAAACAATGTTTGCAATATAAATTGTAATATAAATCTTCAATAATACTTGATTCTACTTTTTTATTATTTGTTATACAGAAATAACAATTTCCGAAACGAGACTAAATTTTGAATTCCCCTTTCTTTTACAAAATTTGTTACTCTTATTTAATCAAATCCACAGATAATATAATTCAATTTGTAGTTCTTCATGTCTTAGAAACCGTCCATAATCTTTAATTGAATGATGAAAATATTAATAAGATATTAAATCAAGTCTTCGATTTGAAAATTTGGTTACAGTTTGCAATTTATTTTAATAAATAATACCAAATATTTTGGGCACCTATTTTATGGAATATCGTATCAAAAACCATCTTTTAAACATACATGAGTATAACTCGGCGGTTAACTCTCACGTATATATAAAGACGTAAGTTATAATAATGATGGTTTTAAAATTGAAATTAAGAAAGGAATATTAAATAGTCCTACTCAACAATCTAAATTTAATTGTTGCACTATTTAGTTTTTAAATAAATGTTTGTTTTAGTTGTTAGTCAGTCCGTATGAAAACTCTTTCTACTGCCATATTATTTACGTCTCACAAAAATTAGCAAATAATAGTTTATCTCGACACAAATACAATACAAATAATATTTTATCTCGCCAAATATGTCAAAGGTAATTAAAATTGGAACAAAATTAAATAATTTCTTTTTAAATCAAAAATATATAACTGAAAAATTGTTTTTAAAAATTTTACGGTTTTAAACATATTTAAATTTTAAATAATGAATCAATATTTTAATCCAAGTGAACGCAATTTATAAATTTTGAATTTAGTCACTTTAAAATTTCAAATAAATGCACTTGCACAATAACTTGTATCCAATATTTTGACAGAACTGTTACCTATTTTCTCATAATTACGACTAAATTTCGTAATAGTTACTCCTAAATTTATGTTTGATGGAAATACATAGTCTTTGTACTCATCCTTATTTATCATTAATGCGTAAATATTTTAAGTTGCACTTTTTATGCTTGATGTAATTTATAACATAATTTTGACTATTTAATTAAAAATATTTCGGTTTAAGATTAGTAATTTTTTTTTAATTTCATACTATACATACTATGTAGATTGTCAACATAAGAAATCTTAGATATGAATTTACCATTTGGTTACTGCTTCTCTGGTACTAAAGCATGTAAGTTACAATATGATAATTTGGTTATAATAAATATTATTCTATCTTAATTAAAAGCGGACAAAAATATTGTAATTTCAGGCACATGCTAATAACAAAGTGTAATCAAACTACGCGAATATTTTAGTTATGATGTTTAAAATCATACATGTTAATGTTTTATCCCCCCAATGTTATAAGTTATACTTAATGTAATTTATTGTATCGTAAATTGTGTTATTATTTAGATTGATATAATTATTTTATATGCTGCCCTTTTCAATTCGTTGAATAATTGAAAAAAAACATAATTTCCTAATAAATAGACACAACGGAACGAAAAAATCGGGAACCGAATATTGAATATCGTATAAGCTAATAAATTCTAGCGTTTCAGCAATTGCATCATAGGTTATGGGTAATAGTTTTAAAGTAATAGCTCTCACGAATTAATAATAATATTCATTAAATATTTTTCTACATTTAAAAGAATGAAAAGAAATTTTGTATAGGATTCCTTTGAAAGGCAAAGACATTCACTAAGAAAGCATTTCCTAAAATTCCCACGAAGACGTGGAAATGCGCTAAATACATGATGGAGCATTTAAACGGCAAGCTAGTGTCAAACTTCACTCCCGAAACCCTAAATTTTAGAGATTTTATAGTAAATAACAATATGAATTTCAAGAATACCGCGTACTCGCGATGAAGAAAAGAAATATATTTTAACAAAACTAAAATCTCATTCAGGCAAAGCCACAGAAAATGGATTTAATATACCCTTGGAGTATCTATTGACATGTGGAACTAAATTTTTAATATCGATTAAAAAATATTGGGTTTCATTCTTCAGGAATTACCCTCATTGTCGTGTTTTAAAATATAATTTAC
The DNA here is from genome assembly GCA_039881145.1 of Druceiella hillmani. NCBI lineage: Eukaryota > Metazoa > Arthropoda > Insecta > Lepidoptera > Hepialidae > Druceiella > Druceiella hillmani. Next base: position 43,897,232 of record JAYKKI010000010.1, on the reverse strand, counting down.
TTAACCATATAAACTATTCGCATTCTGAATTTGGTTCTTTGCTTTTTTACTGAGTTATTAGGTTTTATATGAAATACAAAACTATTCAAAACCGAAAATAAAATATTGCTGTTATGATTTAAAACACAAATATATTTATTATGAATTGCCTAAAAACTCATTGAAAAACACCTAATTCTGTACTTACACGCCATATGTCCACGCTCTCTCAAAAGAGACTTTAAAAGTAATAGTATTTTCAGTGTTTAAGAGCTATTTTCTTTTCGTATTACTAATAAAGCGACATTAATGTTTTTTCAAACCTATCAAAGCGAAGCACATCTAAAACACAAATATACTATTTGTAGTCTAGATGTTGCATTATTCATCAGACGACACTCCACAGGACCCCAATCGAACCCTCACCTGTTTCTTTGTGCCTTTTGAAACTCTGTTTTAATTACGTTGCGTTTTACTGGTTTGAATAGTAATTTCGAAAGGCCGCTTTGAAGGCATCGATTCAATTCGTAACATTTTGTAATGAACGTACTTAAACAGCCTAAGGATTTAATTGTCAGAAATTTTACTTGTATGTAAATGAAAATTTTACCAAATCAAACATTTACAAATTCTAAATCGGAATTCCGACAACACTAAATTTAAATTAGATGCAATATAGAGAAACATGAAATAAAAATACCCATGTGGGTAACAATGCACATGTGGGTAACAAATAAACGAGTTCTTTTTATAACAACCGGATATATCAAGACATATTTCGGTTTATTACTATTCCGTATTAACTTCCCGGTAACAATGAATTAATTTCAATATTAATGTGGCTAATCTTGCTTGTTATTGTTATTTTACTTGTTATTATGGGAATATTTTGAAGATTTGACGTAAAATTAATTTTCTTAATTTTCCATTAAATTAATCTATAAATACTGCAAAAATATTCATGTACTTTCGACATATTAAAGACCTTTTTAACCCCGCACTTTTGACTTTGGTACAAACATATTATATTATAAATATTAAATCACAGACATTAATTTAAAAATTTGGACTTCCATATTGAAGTTATAATAAATCATAAATAAATATATTTCTTGCTGTTTTCTTGTAACCTAACCAACATTCGACCTAATAATAACACTAAGAGATATTTTATTTCAAAAATATAGCTACATCTAATAAACGAAATTTCACATTGTTCTACTTGAGTCTCTGTGTTGTTTAATTTCAAATGAAAACCTAATTTTATCGTCTATTTATTTAACTTCAAAGTTCAATAAAAAGTTCGACGAACTAAGAATTCGAAATAAGCGATATGTTACGGTTAAGCTATATAACAATATACTAATACTATGTAATAATACGTAGCATTGATAATGTAAACAGAAACATAATAGGATTACGTGTACATATACAAATACGAAAACGTGATACAAATACAGTTTCCTGTCCAGTTATTGTAAAGCGAATTTAAATTCGATAAAATTAAATTTGGTGGACAATTTTTTTTTCAAATTATGTGGGTAGTATCATTTACAAACTTTTTAATCAGTTTTATCTCATGAAGGAAAAGTGCGTACATATTAAATTAATATGTAATGCAAATTGAAGTGTCTCTCTCTGGTTTTTAAACAAACACCTGCTTTTATTAAAAATCAGAGTCACGCTTCAATTTAAAAATACATACCTGGTTGGTTTTCATACGTTATACATAAACATCAAAATAATTTGTAGAATTTTTATCTACAGGTATAGCCCACTGGCTCATTACTATTTGGCAGGAACATCAGATGTACAAATGCTATTTTCCTTTTTCATTAATAACTGTTTAATTAAAGATTTTAGTCTAATCAATAAGGCAATCAATAAAATAGCGGTAAGTCAATTAGAACTAACTGCCATTTCAAGGGTTTGCTTGACTATGCATATAAACTTGACCTTCAGTAGTATTCTAAACAGTCTTCCAATATCTTTCCCACTTTTTTTTGAGCCTGTTACATCCGTTGTAATCTTTTCTCTGTTTTTTTTAGTTTCTCACAGTAATTTTCTCACCTATGGACTTATCTGCAAGATGTGGTGTGGGTTGAATCTATAGTTAAACTTATTTGCTTTCTTTTCTCCTACACCCCATCTCCTCTGATATTTTTAAAGGTTCAGTTCTTTTTTACGATCTCAATATTTTTTATACCCAATTTTATTTGTTTTTCTATGCCAGTTTTAATTCCCTGTCTATGTTATTCTTTTACCCCTAACTTCTGAATTATACTCTTGACCATTTAAGTTTTTACGTGAAAATTTTGTTACTTTTCTTCAAAAGGCAGAACGGAAACAAAAATGTTTGTTTTGCATGTGAATATAATGTATATCTGCAATTTTCAAATAAACGCCTGCTTTTGTAAAAAATCAAAGCGGTACTTAAATTTAAAAATATATACCTAGTGGCACATGATATCTAAAGATCAAACTATTTGTATAATTTTTATGTGCATCTATCTGCTTGTACCATGTACGATTCCTTGACTTATATATATATATATATATATATATATATATATATATATATATATATATATATATATATATATATATATATATATGTATATATATATATATGTATATATATATATATATATATATATATATATATATATATATATATATATATATATATTTATAAACGTTAAATATAAAACTTATAGTAATAGGCAACAACTATGAGACAACGACTTGGGGCGCTAAAAGATATTGAAATAAAGATGATTTTCATGAAATAAAGATATGAAACCAATAAAAAGTAATGTTATTAAAGTTGACAAAAATAAGTATTCTAACAGTTTAAAGTAATGTTCTCGACCATTATTGTTTTTAACATTAGAATATTGATTCCATTCTGCCTTTTGATGAAAAGTTCTAATGGCACTTTATTCTTAACAAGAAAGAACCAAACTAACCTTTATTTCAAAAGCTCGCTTGGTTATGTATGTGAACATGGCCTTCAACAGTATCATTTAAAACACATTCAACAGTATCATTAAACACATTCAATAACCTTCCACTTTCTTCGAGCCTGTCACATACGTCGTAAACTTTGTCTTGTTTTTTCGTTCCTTACAGTAACATTCTCACTTATGGACTTACCTACAAGATGTGTTGTAGAGTTGAAGCAATAGGTATCTTATTTCCTTTCTCTATTTATTTCTCGTACAATTTATCTAATTTGATATTTCTGAATAGTTAGCTCTTGTTTTCAAATCTCAATATTTTTTCGTACTCATTTTATTTTATTTTATCTCCTGTGCCAGTATCTAATCCCCTCTCTTCCTATTATCCTTTCGTCTCTAACCTTTGAATTATCCTTGCCCACCGAGGCCCTAAATTTTGAATTATTATCTCGACTATTAATATATTTAACATAAGAATTTTGTTTTCGTTCTGCATTATGACTAAAAGTTCTGATGTCACTTTCTTCTTACCAAGCGAGAAGATGTGCTACACATATATATTTATATAATGTAGCTTTTCCATATTTTTCTTTACATTGGATAAATTTAGGACTATTTAATAAATCTATATTTCGATATTTTATTTCATCGTTTACCTGAGGCCCATAAATTGAATTGTTCTTAAAAACTTACTAATTGCTATTTTCAGCAAAAATGGATATTGGATAACCCGTTTGAGTTATCTGAAACTAAACATTTCTTTTGTTATTTTTTTACGATTTAAAAATAATTTTCATGAAAACGTAATTAATCTCAATAATTAAGTATAATAATGTTATACTTTCTCACCTTTGTAATTTCCATGTTATTTTCAAAGATCTTAATTTTGACACTTGTAGAAATTGCCTTATGTCTTGCCAGTTATACTAATTTATGTATCTAGTCTGTATTGGATAAATACGCATATGAATCTTTAAAAATAAACAAGCTTGCGGAACTGCAAAATTAATATTCCCTGGCTTGTACATTATGTTATATCCCTAAATTTACAGCCTCACAAATCATTCTTTAATATAGGCTTAAGGTTGTCGTCATATGACTCGCGATCTGTAAATATGTTAGTTTTAATTTTGACTAATTAAACTCAGAAACGTGAGAAAGTGCTTTTTTCTCCTTTCCCGATATTTTCATTCACAGTCTTTCATTGTTCACAGTTCACTTTTTGGCAATATTCTCATTCATGGTCACGCCGCGACACGCCACGATCCTGGGTTATAAACTAAAATATTCCCTAGCCCAAAAGGTTTTGGTATCTGTTATTATTAAAATCTTATCCTTGACTTCATTGCCTTTTTTACTACAGTCTTCGTTTAGTTTACTAACGCTCCATTTCACTTTTCTACCAAAATTTTTCTATCTAATTTCTTTGTAAGTAGTTCTTTTCATGGTATTACCCGTGTAAGTCTGGAACCCATTTATTAATGTAGCTGATTAGTCTAAAAACGCTATAATTTTTAATCATCCTTCGCACATTCAATTCATATATATTCTTCTTACACTCGAGTAAACGTTTCATTTCTTCAGATATTAATTGACACTTATGACCATTAAAAATCATGTTCTTCTTTGCTACTTCCATCTAATAAATTTATCATTTCTCCAGGTTTTTGAACAACATTTTTTCGAAGTTTTTTTTTAATATTCTGACGCATATCTTGTGTAAAATATTAACGTTTTGTATTTGTAAAAAACTTTAAATGACATAAATGTCAAGAATTAGGATGGAGTTATAATTAATGAAATGCACCTTTAATATCCAATTTAATAACTGATTTTGCCTTTTTTATCTTAGGTAGCAAATGTTTTACACAAAGTAATGTAGTCTCTCGAATATAGCGCGTTTCATGTCAATACGTAAAAGATTCCCATTATCTTTTAATATAGATACAATAAGCGAAGCACATGACACGATTGATTAACTTTTTTAATTTGTGTCAAAATCCAAAGACCCTAGGATTTTTTTCTGTCTTCTTTTCCACGGAAATAGGTATTCATTAGTAGGATTGTATAACTGATTCGCTGGTTTTATAAAAAAAATTCTTCTGAAGTATCTTTGAAATATAGAATTAGCTATTTCCATTCTCGTGTAATCTAATTTACTCAAAGACCTACTTTTATAACACCTAAGTACATTACGGTAGCTTTGCCTAACAAAGTCATAGGTCTAATCTTTATGATATAGTTGGTAGACCGATTCATTTTTCCTTTTATTTTTATTTCAGCTTCGAATGAACGATTTTCGTTGTTCTCTGCCCTAGAAGAGCAAGGTTTCATTTCTCATAGTTTTTTTAGTTGGCCATAACCAATTATTTTTTGTTTTTTTTTATATTCACAATTTACATTTGTTGAGAAATGAGAAATAAAATTAACACGTATCACATTCTAATATTACCTATGTCACATTCTATTATTGCTTCGTTATCCACGTCGTGTATGTAATTAACTTCTTAATATATTAAGGTATTAATCGTATTTTAGTGAATCTGTAGTATCTTCTAACTATATTTCATTTCTGCTGTTGTTCTGTTTCCCTTTTTGTTTTATTCAGACTTGCTTTACGACATCCACGATAATTACCTTTTTACGCAATTACATTTCCCTCCTATTGTTTTACATGTAGAGTCTTATGAGTTGTGTCTAGGACTCCCACATTCGCTATACTTAACACATATATTTTTTTCTTCATATTTTCTTTATCTGCTGCCTCTAACATTAAAGTATCTTTTTTAATACTGCATTTGCATTAGACTTTCGCTCTTCTTCTCTTTGAGTTTGCAACTTTCTAGTTAGTGATTTACCATTTCTAGCGTATTTGCAGCTACGATTCTTTGCAATATGACTTTGTCACCATCTATAAATAAAATGTTTTCTGTAGTTCCGATGATTCACATCACTCTATGTTTTGATCAACTATACATCTAGTTTATCAAATTAACGTTTTTTAGGTTGGTTACTTGTTTTATTAAAAATTTTCTCCAATTCCTTCGTCTTGATTGATGAAATAAAAAATATGCCTCATATATTTGCTTTACTTTCTTTTGGGGTGAACATGGTCTTCCATTTTTACGATTGCTAATTCAAAACATTGACATTTGCACTGTCTTTCATACTTGCCTCTGACAAATTATAAAATATTTTTTTAAACTTCTGTCCAACCTGGCTACATCAATGTTACTGTTATCTTTATATCTGGGTTTTTATGTCTGTTATATATTTCAAGGTTATTCGAAAGAACATCTTTCAGTGTTCCATCTTACATATATTGCAGTGCTGTCCGCTTCAAAAACCGCATTAATTTTACGGGTATTTGTAAAATCATAGATTTATGACACTTGAGACGTCTTGACTTTTTTGTTATATCCGTTTAGCCGCTCGTCGAGCGATTGAGAATATAACCCGGGTCGTACGGTGCATTGCGCTATAAAATGTCGTAAAATTGTGATCCATTCCGATATATTCAATTTTCCGTAATAACAGATAAACAAATAAATAAGAAACCAATATCATTTTCATTGAATATACCCATGTCCAATTAATTCACTTTTATTTCAGTTCTTATAACGCGTACAGTTTATTTTATTTTCAAATATATAAATATTTTATTCCTCGTGAATAATTTATGAAATTAATTTTATTCATTATACACACACCCACACGTACACACAAGGTTTGTATATCTAGTATTATATATATATATATATATATATATATATATTCATATATATATATATATATATATATATATATATATATATATATATATATATATATTCTCTCCTTTAATGCAGTAATAACTGGTTGAACTTTTTTTGTTATAAAATACAATCAAGTTGTTAATAACCACAAGACAATAACAATGGTTAAGCCTTCAACGGATATATCATGTCTGTACATATTTGTCATACAGTAACTGTTTCGTCTGTGACGTCATCTGAATAGTATAGGTGCATGTACGTGATTGTTGCAAATTAGCGTTGTGTGACCTTGTAAATTAGTGTAACGTGACAACGCGTTAAGCTAGGATCATAATTTGGGTGTCATTATAAATGGCTTACAGAGTACTAATAGCATCCAAAGTGAGGCAATAAAAATATGCACCGGAGTATAAGTAAACATCGCTATAAAAGTAGGAAATTATAAAAAATTAAAGATTTCGTCTCATATAAATTGTAAATACGCTCGTAATTATAAAAAACCGCAATTCAGAGGAAACTTCGCATCGAAAGAAATCCAACAAACTTATGAAGCCCAGGGCCGAGCAAATCCAAAAGCGACGACACCGTCGAAAAGGAAATAAAAAACGACGTAAAGCGATTACATAGCAGGCCCCTCGACCATACAGCGCCCAGCGACAGTCCCCGTTATACCATTTGTTGTAACCATTGTTTTAGATTGATTGGTGATTAAACCACATATTAGTACTCAACACTTGTTGTGAGTATCAAAATGCTTTCACGAACAATCTACAGCGAGGACTCGAACTGCGATTTTCAGTTTTTTATTCACTAATTTAACAATTTTGTAATGATGTTTTTCCTCCATACATTAACTTAATCGTAAAATTGACAAAATCGCCAAACAAACTATCATATGCATTAAGTACTCACGGATTCATAACAATATTTTTAGTTTCAATGAATTTAAATTTTAAAAAAAATTTTAATAGCAATTTTATTAAATCATTTAACTAACATCCGCACCACCACTCACTTGAATCTTTCTTTTAACATCTGAAATTATAAATTGTATATTCTCGTATGTAAGAAATTCTAATGTCAAATTTCAATTAAGTATATAAATTAAATAATTTCTCACTGTATACCAAAACAATTTGAGTTTTCGTCATTACTTTGTTCGTATATTGTAAAACAGTTCAAGAAATATATATTTTAAATTTATATGGACAAATTTAATCTTCAACTCTTGGTCGATAAAAACATAAGATGTATTGCAATTTTAATTATAAAAATACAAAAATACTATGAGCGAAAATAACATTTAATTATACTTCACAAAAAGCACGTCATTTATAAATGGTAAATATTTAATATAAGTATTATTTGAATACTATGATATATCCTTGTTTTCAGAAAGTGTCAGTTTATTGAAAGTGTTTATGTCTCGTTTCTTTCACTTTTTTATTTAAATGCATGCTCTCCCTATTTGATATGTTGAAAATATGGAAAAATAGCTAATTAAACTTAATGAAAGTAAAAGTTGAATAGTGCCGTATTATTTCGCCTTTTTAAATTGACTTTTGCATAATTTAAATGTTTTTCGTTATTGTTTGTCTTACCGTATAATTGTTTTAATTATTATTTTTCCTTAGAGTACAAAGTCAGTTCACCTTTGAGACTATTTACCTACCTTCGGTTTGATTGCATTATCTAAACACCACGAAATTTTTATACAAAATAAAGACCACTTAAATAAAACGCTAGAGTTTATTGAAAACTTAAAATCTAAGCCAATTTTGCTTTAGTGGAGAAAATGTTCTATATGAAAATCGTCTTTTATTTTATCACATCAACGTAACATGGTATTTAGCTAAATTTTATTTTATCAGTCTTAATTTCAAGATACAAACATGTGGAAAATTTTAATAATTGACCGGCCTATAAACTTTTAACATTTAGACAAGAACGTTAGTACTAATTTGTGATGTTATTTTTGGTGAATCTCTCCCTCATTTTGCAAGCAATTTTTAAGAACTCTCATATCTTTCAATCATTTTTATATTTTTTTCTACTGTCTCTGTTCTGTTTACATTGACCTATATTTTCTTGACACTCGAGGGAGATTTGGGGATTTATGGAGAATTTAGAAGAAGTTAACTACTTTCTGTTTGAATCCAGCTCGTATGCCAACTTAATATAAAATTACACTGTTCTTTATCTGAGACTCTTTCTTACGGAAGTAAGATATTTGGATGCAAAATATTCACGTAGTACACAAATATTACGATATTCTCTTCACACACATCGCTGTTCCTTATGTTTGCAATGCGCTATTTACGATAAATGAAAGATGTTGCTTTTTCAAAAATAGTTTCTTTGGACTATCTTTTCGGTAAAATAATTAACGTGTTCTGTATGAATTATTTCTGTATGAAATATTTCCAAAATGTTTCCAAAATTATACTATTTTCACTTAATTTGTACATGTTTTATATATAAATCATGTACAAATTAGGAGGAAATAATGTGTATTCAAATTAGACACACTGTGGAAACTAACGATTTCGTTATAAGCATGAATATATATATATATATATATATATATATATATATATGTGTGTGTGTGTGTGTGTGTGTGTATGAAAAGTCCGATTACCAAGGTTCACCTGTTTGGGCGTTTTTAAAATCTGAGCTATTTGAAATGGCGAAAATGTAAGTGCACATTTATTAAAGAAGTTGCATTCAGGATATAAAATAAAAGAATTATAAAATTCGATCCTTAATTTCATTACCATTCTCGAATTTTTATCGCGACTCCAGCGTGTAGTGACGACAATGTAGTTAATGGGTGATATCAATAACTAATTAAAGTGTTGATAAATTAAATGGATATTTCTGGAGGGTAATTACCATGAGGATTTAATAATTTCTATATGTACGTATGACTGATTGTCCCTTCAATTTAACGTAGAGTTTGAGCTAATTAAATCGTGCTTGAAAAATTTTGTATTATCTATATCATGTAAAAAATATTCATGCTTATAACGAAATCGTCAGTTTCCACAGTGTCTAATTTGTAATATCCACTGCAAGTTGTAGGACTATCTTGTAGTATACATTCTACTTTAGAATACAAATTTTAGAATACGAAATTTACGAAGCTTTAGAAATAACGAAATTTAATTAAATTGTTTTAGAAATACATGTCCACTCACCCCATGCTCCTCTAATAACTCTTTTTATTTCGAACTACTACGCCCATTTTCCAAGTTTGTTTTGCAAATTTAACATACCTTAATTATATTGCAGGAATTTTTAATCCACACAAAAACTTCCGGTTATTCGTCAGGATTTATAATTGTTGTTTATAGTTAAATTTTTCTTCATTGGTGTAAATGTAGGCCGCAGGAAATATCCCGTATTATCATTTCATAAAAGATTTATGGCGTATTTTATATTCGTTCGCTTGCATTCTTTTTACACCTCGATATTACGCGCACATTTACTTCTCAAATTATCTTATTTCGTCGCGGTAAGATATCTTTACGTGTGGAACGTAAAGGCTACTGTAATGTAGTAAATGTAATCTGTTTACACAATAGGCAAGTATTATAAAAAATAACAGAATTAAAGTTAATCTTATTCTAAAACCTTTTTTTATAAATTTAGTCCAATAACTCATTTTCGGTTAAATATGATTTAATTTTTCTCAGAAAAAATTTACAATCCAATTACTTTTTCACTTATGAATAAACATCTCGTTTTAATAATATTGAAAATATGCATAGAAAATGATGTCAAAATAATTTTTTTTAATATTAATATTTCATGTTTTCATTATTTTAGATTAAAAAAAAATAAGAAACTAGAGCAAAAAAAAATTCTTTGCAACGGAAAATTAATTAAATGTAAACATTTTCGTTATTATTGAAAATTATTTACACATATTGTTGTAACTCATGCTGATATATAGAATGTTGATTACTCGTACGTATTACAAAATACGTATTACAAAATTTTTTATTCGGGGTTCCCTGGAAAATAAATGACGAAAATAAGCGAAAATATTTTATATTTTGGCTGTTAGAACTGAGACATAATTATTTTTCTCACTAAAATGTTTCTTTTATTTTCAGCGATTTTCGGAAACTTAATTACAAATAAACATTTCATTACTATAAACATACTACAAACATAGCGTCTCTTTGATGACAACGCACGGGGCTCGGTGCGCCTGCACTGCAGGACGCTAACACTTGCGTTAACGACATAGCGAAATAGCCTATCTTGAGAACGTAATGATATACGATAAATTGTTATTTATTATTTTATCTTAATATATATTATACGTATAAAATCTTTAGAAGCCAGCTTGCTATACCAATTTAAAAACAGTTATTTACTGCAATTAACAACGAAAATTTAGCAATAAATTGTCAGAGCAACAGTAACTTCCATCTATAAATACATATATACATATATATATATATATATATATATATATATATATATATATATGTATATATATATATATTTCTTTATAATATCTCTAATTGCTTCCCATTTCCCTGACTCGAGGTAATTAAAAAGGTGACATGATATCAACAATGCCAATCGTCAGCTGCTTTTGTTGCTGATATTTAATTTCAGAAAATGGTTTTGTGATAGTTTTCAAAGAATAGTTATATGTATTTTGTAATATATCATTTTCGTAAATAATTCAATACCATTTGAAATTAATGAAATGATCGGGAACTTACTCCACATTGATAAGTTTAAACTGAAATCTATGCATAGATTAAGTTGTAGCAGAGTCAATTCTATACATAGAAAATAGTTTAAATAGAGTCATTGATTTAGCATATAGAATGATAATAGAAGCCGCATATTTTATTAGAATTTTTGTCCCTCTGTGGATGTTATTTTGTGCGCCAATCACGGAAAATCTACTAAATGGATTTGATGAAATTTCTTTCGGTTATAGTTTATAAAAAAGAATAACAAATGAGAGAGAATAAATACTTATCCCGAATTTTAAACGAGTGAAACCGTAAAGCACAGCTAATATATAATACAGTTTTGTATTCTGTATTGAGAATTTTGATATTAAATATTTAAAAATTTTGTTGCTGTTACATAATCATACGCGATCGCAAACGTTAACGTTATTATTTATTCAACGTACGTAATCATATTTTAAGGGTGTTACTTAGATTGCAAAAAATCACTCAGTTCAATGTCGGTTTAACTTTCTGGTTTAAATTAAAATTAATATATACCAATGAATTAAGTTTTAGAATATATCTCAAACACTATGTTTTGCTAACTATTAGTATAATTTATTAAAATCAAACTATTGAGAGAATATATATAAAACATCTTGAAATTATACTATACTATTCTGACAATGCTTTTATTTTGTATTATTAGGAATTTTTAAATTTATTTTCTTGTATAAAGTGTCGTTTCTTTATCAATTGTATTCATATTTCTACATTTTCCGAGGTACTTAATACTGTTTTATTTTCTTAGAACTTTTATCCTACGATTACTTTATTCATTATATATTTTAAAATTTGTTTGACTTATTGAGGTTTTTAAATTTTTTAGAAAAGATAAGATACCTAGAGAAAAATACATTAACATTTGAAGACGTCATACTAATTACTAATTACTAATTACCAATAAGCCACTGGTACTTTGCTCGCTACATTTTACAACTGACTACATTTTACAACTGACTGACTAGTATTTGGTAGGTGAAAAAGCATACAAGTGCGTTCACAGTGTTAGTATCTTCGCTAAATTTTTGCTACAACGTAAGAGAGAAACTATATTAATGTAGGTTTGTAGTGTAGTTTAAAGTCGATAAAATTTTTCCGTTAGCAAGAATAAAATAAAATCAAAAGATAACTAAATGAAACGGAATGTTTGCTTTTTTAATTTTTAACCAGTTTTTGACATAACAAAATCAAATTATTTATAAAAATAATGACAATCTCAGCAAAACGCACACAAATTTCTTATGTTACGTAAGCATTTTGAATTCGGCTTGCTTTTGTTTACGAGATCTCGCAGAAAAGAAATTTTTATTTTAAGTGATTATTCGATTTAGTCTCACCATATCCTTCCATAATATATTGAAAAAACATGGAATTAAAACAAAAAGAAACAGGCGATATTAAAACCAGCATAAATTTTTGCTAATTTTTATATTTACGTCTTTCTTACTCAACTGGTTACTTTATATTTAAATGCCGGATTTACGAAAAATGTTTAATAGTATTTTGTAATCTATTAATTTGCTATCATCTCTATTCTAAACATTTTAATATAAATGTATATTCATATAAACCAATAAATAAAATGAAGAAATATTATGTATGCGTATATATTCTTGGACATACGTAGTACTTAAAAGTATTGTTTTCATTTTTAACTTTTAATAAATTCGTTCAAGTTTAACGATAGGATTCAATAAAAAATATTCCGCACATTCCAAATTGGACTGTATAATTTACCAATATCAAATATTTAAAATTAAATGTCCGGTTTCCCTTACGATTCAACCGATACGTATCTATTTTTTAATAAATTCTTTAAATTGTATTCTGTTTTAAACGGTACTAAGTTAAGTAAAGGTATTACAATAAGAAATAACGCAGAATTTTGGAACTGCAACGATAACCCTTAAATAATGATGAGTATTAAAACATAGTGAATCAGAGGGCTTGGCTATAAACAAAAAATGAAAGACCAACAGTAACGCAAAAAGGGACTTAACCACAAATCGGGAAGCAACCTTCCAGTGGAACGGCTAAGTATGCTTCGTTTTTGCGACATAAAGACCGACCTACGAAAACTAGGTGTCTGAATTAGGAGAATGTTTACATTATGGAGAAAGGATTTGATACAAAAAATGGTAGACTAGGCGCCTCATTGCTTATAGAAATAGATAAGCATGTATTACATAACGTCGAAAAAAACGACGAAATAAATTCTACTTATACTTTTCAAAAATTTAGATGAATGATATTAACCTATGATAACAATAAACATTGATACTAATTTTTAACAATTTTATTATTCAATCTATTTTAACATTATTTGTATTCTTTGAATTTTTCTTTTGTCCTCAGAATTTAAATAAATATTACATGGAATAATTTCTTTCTCTACTTTTCGACAGACAGTATTTTGAAATAGAAAAATAAAATGCTTACAATGTCTATCAGTCTGTGACTGTATACTCCGGTATAGAGTGACATATTAACAAATATCATGTAAAACTGACAGAGATATATAAATAAACCAAAAAGAAGTTTGTCTTAATGACTAAAATTTTTAAAAACCTCGACTTTCAGGGTATAAAAAGTTATCTGAATTCTAAACTATACATAATGTACCCCAAAATTTGCAGGTATGAGAAAACTTTTTAAACAACGGAAGAATATAATGGGAAAATATTGGTATTCATATTCATTTTAGTCGAAAGTTATGGAATTTAATTTTTAAATCTTGTTTATTATTGTTTGTATTTATATTTTTAGGTCTTGTTTATTATTTTTTGTATTTATAATCTATATTTAAGACTTCAATTCATCTTAAACGATATGGGCTTTGTATCCATTGCTTGTTTAACTCAAGCCATAAAAACATCGTTGTGCAAAAAGTGATGAAAACGTCAAGTACATTTCTATAAAATTTCTTATAAAATACAAATTAAAAAACTAAGAGAATTAGAAACAAGTTCGTTAGATCCTGAATTATACACATTTTTGACTGAGTTTGATTTAATTTCTTGCATTGAAAATATCTGCGCTTATGTTTTGCTTAAGTTTTACGTTCTTTTCCTCTTATCCTGCAATATAAACTTGTCAACCTGGTTATGTAATATCAAAACTTTTATTTATAATGCTATTGTTATTAAAAAAGGACGAGAGGTACCTTAGTATGTAAGTAAACATAAGATTAAATAATTCTAAGATTGCTTTAAACGTCATTCTCCGCATTTTAGAAAGAAAATGTTATGAAAACGATAATTAAAACAAAGACGCAAAATCAAATAATATTCACTTAGCATAATATGCGCATTAGCACTCCTGAGACCTGAATTTGAATATCATATCTAATAATATATCCTGTATATTCCTGTTATTAAAAACCAACATTTTTTAAATATTTTAATAGTCTTGGATATTAGCTAACTTGTAAGAAAACTGCGATAAAAGTAATTCATCTTTTGTTCATATTTATGATTTTTTTGTTTATTATTTTTATGTCTACGTCTAGTTTACAATATTATTTATTAAACAATAAAATTTCATAGATTGACATGTAAGAAAATTAAAATCATACTTATTTGTTTAATATTCTCGTAATCATTTTTTCACTTAAACTTTATATAAAATATTACGTTTTAAAGCAGTTGTTTAGACCAAAGTAAACATGATAGGTTTCTTAAATTCTTACTGAAGAATTGTCACTAAATATATTCTAACAAAATATTAACCGACAAATTCAATTTCAATTTAGATATCGCATCTATTTTATTTTGTTTGCGTCGATAATAGCGCCTTTATAATTAGTTTTCTTGACATTAAAAAATTATGTAAAAAGCTCTTTGCTAAGGCTCTACATTGAGCTAATTAACATGTAATAAATTTACAAATATTCACAACATTTCTTTAAAAAAATGTCAAAATCAAGAATATAACTTCATTCCTTCAAAATTAAGGAAAAGGTTGATAATAAAATGAGACAAAAATCTTATGAAAATATCAATCATGTTAATCATTCGTTTAGATTCAAACAAAACTGTATAAACCTCTTAATCTTATTAACTACAAATCTGTATACATTTCTAAGTCTACCTACTTAGTCATAAAAATGTTTTCAGAAAAATACCGTGGTGTTGTTTAAATATAAACTAATGGTCACACTAATATTCAAAGACTATACTTGTAAAATTAGTAATTCTGCTACAGCCGCATAAGACAAACATAATAGATCTGAATACAAAGAGCCACCATACTGAGTTAAGCTAAATGAACATTTCATTGTCGGATACTATTTATTCCAATCAAGAAAATATACGACTTACAGTTACAATATTTTAAATAATCCAAGTTTCTTCGAGAAATGGGACCCCAAATCATTACGATATTTTTAGAGGGAATTTTCTTCATATGTAATGTGCTCATAAAAAGTTCTCTGAAAATTTGTCCCTTACATATTACACGTAACTTATCCAATACTCAAGTAAATTAATATAAAATATTTATATTATATTTCTTGATATCGGCAATAAATAAGGATTATTGACAGTTAATATGTATAATTTCACAAAATTTAGTGCAATGGTATACATATATATATATATATATATATATATATATATATATATATATACTATATATATATATATATATATATATATATATATATATATATATTTATATATATATATATATATATATATATAATATGCGAAGAAAATAGTAGGAGTTAGAGTTTCTTGACATTTCAGTTTGTTTTAATTGGAGTTTCATTAAATTCAGTATTGCTTATAACCTATTCCTCTAATTTTTGAAACGGTGTTAAATTAATTGAAATTTCAAAACTAGTGCTCAGTAAGAAGTCATTTAAAATTATTTCAAGCATGAAGCATGAATAAAGTTGTTTTTTTTTTAAATAAATCCTACTTCTACGCTATTCAAGAATATGTGTCACCAGTTTTTACAAAGGAAAAGGTAAAAAAGTACAAAGTTTTAGAATTTTTCGTAAATCTGCGTAAAACAAAATTGATCACAATATCTCCGGAAATGGAGAGAATCAAAAATATGGAAGAGTTGCAAAAACCTTTAGGTAGCTCAAATTAATGTAAAATTGTTTTATATAAGGCCATCAGCGAAACTTGGGTAAAGATCATTCTATTTAATGATAAAATTTATATTAAAGGAAATGAAATCAAGTCCATTATACAAATATTTCCACCATAAATGTTAAAATACAATATGTAATATAAGACTCGCACGAGTAAATCATACACATATGTTATTCGAGGAGCTTAAAATAGCATTCGACATTTTAATAACATTTATTTTTTATATTCAAATAAACACAAAATAATAAAACTTTTCCATGTATCAATAAACAATAAAAAAATAATTCATATTTCACAATATTTGAAATTTTTTTATAAATTTTAATTATAAAGTTATAAGGAATACATGTATACAGAAGAAAATAAATTCCAAATACAACAATTGATTTTCGGTTCTGAAGTTCCTAAATTATCAAAGTCCTACATAAATTATAAAACCTGTTGATGCGTTGAAATAAACCCCGCTCGAATTAAATTACCTAATAACAAAAGTTTACTTATTCTACAATGAATACGAATAACAGACGAAATTATCTTGCTCAGTTTAGTTAAAATAGGAGTTACGAAGAAAAATGTGACGTCATATAAAAAACACCAGAGCAAATACACTGAAATAAATTATAAGAATAGATGCGACTACGTAGAAAGTTAAACTTCAAATATGGATGAAATAAGACTCCGACATCACATAAAATTGACGCAAGTTACGGATATAATTTTATTTTAAAGTTTTAATTCAAATTCTAATACATAGAATTTTTCCAGAATTTTCATACCCATACTTGGAAAATAAGAGCGCATAGAGTGGAACCACTCATGGCACTTAAAGCTTAATGTATCGCAAACGGAGCTTAAGTGAAAAGTGGTAAAGATATCACTTTACTCCTCTTAATGGAATGTATAAAAAATGTTCACACTTGACATATGTCGTGAACTGCATTAAGAAGAATTCTTTTACGTCTTTTATACGTGTTTTTTGAAGTCTCCATAGAGTTAAAATTTTATTCACATCGGTATTTTTAATTGAATGTAAGTTGCGTTTTTCTCAATAGTATCTAATATGCAATGATATGGTGTATGTCACATAGTATACGATGCTCTTTGATTTTCAAGGCATGGTACTGCCAAAAAGGTCTTATTTTATAAAAAAATATCAGTTTTATTAATAAAATTGTTAAGATTTAAGTATTGTTCACATAATTATAAGTATTGTTCATATAATTATTAACATTTTAGAGTTCATTAATTTTAAAAAAAGGAACGAAAGCTCTTTAAATTGTGGGTAAAAACAATACGTTGAAAAAATTGGTACATCTGATGTATTAAAATTTATTTGTATCATACTTAAAGAATACGATTGTGACTATAATTAATAATTAGTCATTTCTATATACATTTTCAATAATTTAAACAATTTTTCTCGGTAATTACTAACTTTTAAATGCTCAATACAAATATGTTGTTAGGTTAATAGAATTAAACTTAAATTTTTTCAACCTATAACGCATTATTCAAATGGCTTACAATTTTTCATAAAATCAATGAAAGTCATTATATGAACAACATCTAACTTGTCAATACTACCACTGAAAAATTGACAACTGCTCATAAAATGGAACGTTTTTAACAAACAAGTACACACAAATAATAAGGGTCATACGTGCCAAATTAAATATTGTACTAATAACTTAACCGCAAGATCAAGTTCTGAATTAAGAGTAATAATATTGCAAGCTTATTCACTAAGTATTAGTAACAATAAAGAAAAAGTGCTTTTGATGGTAAAATTTGTAACTTCTTCTTATGTTTTATTGATGTATACATTTAAGAAATTGAAAAGTTAATACAATAAATATTAATGGTACATTTTATAATTTACCCAAATAATTTTTTACTCAAACTTGTGTTTCATGAATATGTTACTTCTTCATCTAGGTGGGAATAAAAGATTGGAAACAATCATTATTTCAACAGTCTTTAAAACAATTCGGTCGATAAATATCTTCAGAAGTGAATGACAGTGTGGTATTAAATAAGGCGAAAAATAATTAAATATATAAAAACAAACTAAGTTTTCCAAAACAAAAATAATACAAGACAGGTACAAATATTGGATTAAAGTCATATAAAATGATAAAGTAATTCCTGCCCCTGATATTATTAAAAATCTAAAAAAGATATAAAAATCCAAAGCTTGCAACGTGTTATGCTTGTATGTAATTATATTATGTAATTATTATATCATATTTTTTTTATTATTTAAAATTATCCCTATTATTTATATGATTTTATAAATAAAATTAAAAGAACTAACTGCTCACCGCTTTTTAAAATCGCGATTTTTTTTTACTTTCAATAAAGTAAATATGGCTTCAATAAAAATAAAACGCATTATTTCTCTCTAATGCACAAATGCGTTTTGGTGCTGTCTATTGCTTCTTTTTTACTCGCATGCAAATAGACAATTCCACTGAAAAGCGGTGCTAGGCGGACCTATGTCGCTTATTTTCCCCCTGCTCAAAAAGCGATAAAAATAAAAAAACGGTATGTTGAATTCGTTGCAATTATAGGTTTGCGTTTTAGTATCATAGGTATAATAGCGCTAATGATATTTTGAAATTTTTTTATATGACCTGAAAAAATATGCTTTTAAAACGACATATTAAAAAAAACATACGAGGTGTAAATACGGTGAATAATTTTATAACAAAGTAATTACTTTAACATTGGCTAACAATGTACTTATCCCAACAGCGGTTGCATGCCTGGAAACATTTCTGGAAGTCTTTTTTCGGGCCTTAAGTTGCTCTGTCGTGGCCTTCTCAATCTGGAGAATGATGTCAGAACGCTCTTCTTTCAGCACGGTTTTAATTTTGGGAACAGCAATAAGTTGCATGATACTAAATCTAGAGAACAAGACGGATTTTGATTAACAGGAACCTTTTTCGGCCAAAAACTCTTGGATCAGAAGCGAGTTAGAGCACGGAATGTTGTCGTGATTCAGAAGGAAACTGCTGGTATCTATTTCTGGACTTTTATTTTGTATATCGTCTTGAAAACGTTACAGTAGGTGCTTGTAATATTAAGAGTTTACAGTCGTCACCTTTTGAATGAACTCTGATCGAACTATGACTTCATTGTATAAAAAAATATGAGCATAAGCTTCATGTTCGATTTCGACGTGCTTTCGTAGAACAAGAAGAGCTATCCTTTTTCCATTAAAAAATCTGAATTTTCATGTCAGGTTATAATTTTTTTATGAGGTTTGCATCTACTACAAGACGATCTGTCAATTCAGTGCAAACCAAAACACAATTTTCATTTTTATTCGTCTGTCAAGGGTCTGGGAACAAATTTCACACTCTCTCGTCTCGTTTACAAATTATCAGTTAAAATGCTTTGCACCGACCCGCTCGAGATGTTCAGATCTTCAGCAAACACTCAAATAGTCAATCGTTTATTTAAAGGAACTTTTTTGCCACTTCTTGAATATTTACGTTTCTTTTTTGAGGACGAAAGACGTCCTGACTTTTGGTAGCCTTGAATTGATTCATTTCCATTTTTAAATCGCTTATGTCACCTGTCTTTAAAGTTACCACATTATTGCCATGTACCACTTTTAACATTTCCTAAGCTTCGTTAGCACTTTTACGCAACTCGAAGCAAAATTAAATGTTCACGCGTTGTTCGAAATCTATGATGCGCCATAAACATTATAAACACGAGTTCACTTTTCTAGCTCTGGACGCTTACTGACAACTTAAAACTTGTTCAAACTTGATACTGGCTATCCCAAAGGATAAGGTTATTGGACTTTTTAGTTCAGATGAATATAGCATCAACAGTTGCTGTTATAAAAATTCTTTTGCGTATTTTTTTATTACACATGTGATTATTATTTATAAAAAAAAACGATTTGAAAATTTTCATACATTTATTTGCGCGGGAATATTTTTTAACCTTTTTTTCTATCAATCAATTCTTTTTTCTCAATTCCTTTTGCTGACTCACTTTTTGATGTGTTTCGATTTTTTTATATTAATTTCAGTTTGCATTTATAATAATTTTTTACGCGTTTTTGCTTATTAAATTTTTGGAACTTGGTTTTGTTTTTTATATTATTAATTCATATTTATAAACTGTTTTTTACACGACCTTTTTGTGTATTAAGCTTTTGGATATTTTAGTTTGTTTTTCTTTTTATATCAATTCGCGTTGGTATTTATTTATTTACGTACTTTCATGTATACAATAATTATATATAAAATTAATACATATGGTGGACTTACTAAACAACAGCAATCTCTTACAGCCAACCTGAACACCAGTGCAACCCCATTCGATGAGGGGTCAGGAATCGAACCCGGTTTCCCGCGAAACGCCGAACCCTCAAAAACTGTATGCCTTGTAATCGACCCAACGCACCACGGTGACGACGCGGTTATAATATATATCCTTTCGCGTAATCTTTTTTGCTTTGGATGTTCTGGGTTAGTTGTTTTTATATGTCAATCCGTGTTTGTATTTATAAACTTCCTTTCTACGATCCTTCTTGATTATTCAATTGTTGAACTTTTGCGTTATTTATATCAAATTGTGTTTATGCTTACCAGGAAATGACAGGTTACATCTTATCCCGGAAATCTCATTCTAACTAATATTACAATTTAGAAATATGTTTGCTTGTCCTTCTTTCACGTCGCAAGGTAGAAACCGATCGATAGGGCTTTATAAACAAAAATAGTTGGTAGACCAGGGAATAATCTAGACTGCTTCTTAACTCAGGTAAATATGGCTTGGTAAATATGGCAATCCTAATTAATATTAAAAATGTGAATGTGTCTTTATTCGTTCATTCTTCAATGATTTTTATGATTGTTCATTCTTGCAATTATTTTCATGTTTGTCTGCACAGAGATAATTGGTCAGCCAGGAAATAACATTAGTTTATTTACAACCCAAGAAATCTCATCCTGATCAATATTTAAATCACAACAAATATTAAAATACGAAAGTGTATTCGTTTGGTCTTCTTTCACGTCAATAGAGCCTATTGCTCTATCAACGTGATTTTCTGCAAAAATATAGATCAGAAAATGACAAAGACTAGTTTAAAATCCAGGAAATCTCGTCTCAACTAACATAAAAATTTGAATTAATATAAAAATTGAAGTGTGTTTATTTGTCCTTCTGTCACGTTAGAACGGAACAACATGTAGACGTAATTTTTGTACAGAAGAATTTGGTAAGTCGGCAAATAACATAAGCTACTTTTACATCCGGTAAACGTCATCTTAACTAATATAACAATCTCAACAATTAAAAATTCAAAAGTATGCTTCTTTCTCGCTGCCACATATTAATGAATCATTTTTTTTGCATAAAAATTAATAGTGTGTTGGGAAATAACATCGGTCACATTTTGCATTGAGAAATCTTAAGCTAACTAATATCATAATTCTAACTAATATTTTAAACGCGCAAATTTGTTTGCTTGTTCTTTTTTTACACAAGAAAGGGTAAGCAATAGGTAAAAATAACCCTTGGGCAATAAATATTAAAGCAATAATACAATTGTGTCCATAAAACAATAAGTGCAAATCAAATTCACAAGTCATTATTCCGCCTACCTGTGAAGACGAGCCGTCCATTATAGAAATTCATTTCTTAAATTCTATCAATCGACAATAAAATAACAATACTGTATAAAATAAAATGATGTCACAAGTAATTTATTCTATTAAGCAATATAACACTTTTTTTATAATTTAACGTTAGATGACGCAAAATATTGAAGACAACAGACCATAATTTAATTTCCGAATAATCCATTCAATATGTTAATTTTACCTAAAAATTAAAATATCAGATATTACATATATATACATACATATATATATATATATATATATATATATATATGTGTGTGTGTGTGTGTGTATATATATATATATATATATATATATATATAAGTGGTGCGACAGTTACAGGCATAAGCAACTCATGCAGCACTACAGTAGCAATGATGCGCTTGTATAAGAAAAATGTGTTTCTAATTAATAAAATTGATTGTGATTTTAATAAAAACCTTAATTTTGCTTTTTAAACATAATTTTAAAACATGTAGACAAATTTGAAGTCGTTTTCTGTAATCGATCAAAATAACATTTAAAAGAAAAATGAGTTGAGTGTGTAGTTCCGTAAAGATTGAGGTAAAATTTGAAAGTGAATGACATCGCCTTTTTAAGTTCAAAATAACTGCCTTTTGAATTACATTTTTGAAAGAGTTGGAAGAAATTTCGGAAAATTATTAAAATATTTTTATATATATACATATGCGATACATTGTTCGACAGAGATTACCTCTTGTCTAAACTCATTGTTTCTAGAACCTTTATTAAGAGAATTAATGGTTAACAAAAATCCAAATGTCTGGGGTTTTCCTTTCGTGTTTATACATTTTCATTTTAATACAGTTCTCAATAGCATATCTTTTGGTATAAATCCTTTCCCTTTACTTTATTTCATAAGAAATTGATAGAGTTTTTCTGCATCTTGCTAATAATAATATGTTAGTCGCATAATATAAGCTTTTTGTTATAATTTGGATAATTCCACAAAAATTATTCATAACGAAACATATATAACATTTTTAAAATAATGAAAACTTTAAATCCAAAAGTGTATTAGCATATAATATTTAAAAATAATTTTTCACCTATATTTGTATTTAGCGCGATTATCTGATATTATTCTAATTTGCATATAATATAATATTACCAACCTGGGAATGGCTCCCAGCTGAATAATTAGAAAATAAATATCTGGCGCATTATTTATATTGAATGTTCAAAATATTTGTAATAACTAAATGTTTTATAATAAAAGAAAACAAAAAAATTCTATTGGCAGTATTGCCAGTGATCATTTAAACAAGTCCAACACCAAGAAATATGGCACAAAAGTCATGTTATTTAGTCTTTCTTTCATATACATAATATAACTGATTATTTCCTTAATAGAGTCCAAATATATAAAAATTAAATTATTTCAACGACAATAGATTTTTACGTATCAAATTTTACCACTATTATTGAGTGATTTTGGGAAAATTATAAACAAAAATTAATTTAAATATTAAATATATATATATATATATATATATATATATATGTATATATATATATATACATATATATATATATATATATATATAAATATGTATATTGATATGTAATATCTGATATTTTAGCTTCCTATAACCTTACAAACTTTAATATTTTTACAACCTTTAAATATAATCAGAAATTTAGGAAACATTATTTTTAAATTATCGACACGGTATTTAGTAAACTAAACACAAGATATTCCTCTATGCAAATACTTAAAAAATTGAAAACCTTAAATGACGATTATGTTCTTACATCTTCTCACGAAAAATGTCAACTTGTGATATCATTACCAAAGTACTTTCAAACAAAATTTTATTTTACTTTTGTTCAATTTACTATGTAGAACGTGTTAATGTTAAAATAAACTGTAAGCATTTTACTTGTGTTTTTATATGATAAATAATGATTAAAGAGTACCGGTTAATTCCGGTTTCAGAAAAGATATGGATAAAAGTACAAACACGTGTTTATGAAACTAATTAGAACTGTTTATAAATTATTGTGAGAAACCGGATTCACTTTTTATGGATATAAGAATGGTAAGTAAGAACAGAAATTACGTATGATCTAAATAAAATTTTTGTTTCACAAATACAAGATTTTTCTTTGCTGCTGTAGGTGTTCAAAAGTATAATCGTGGTATATTATGCTATTATGTTGAAGTAATTATAAACAACCTGAAAACGAAAACTATTTTTAAACTAGGTGGCCTATTCAGGAGTATGGAAAGTTAAGGATGATTCTGAATACCATACTTATTTACCAATAAATATAAAGAGAAAATTTTGTTTTTTATTTTATGAAAATGCACTATTTCCTCTATAAGATTAGCTATGATGTTAATATAATTCGGTATGTAGTAAAATTATCGAGTTTAATCATTAAGTACGGATGGAAAATAAGGAAACAATCGTACTTACATAGATATTTGTTATTAATGGAAATAGTTTATAATACTTTTACAAAACTTGAAAACGCTGTAGCAATAAATAGTTATTTGATAAAAATCTTAGTATAACTGAAAATACGATAAATTAATATCAAATAAATTTTATACCAAATATTTTGAACTCTTCTCGTAATATTTGCAATATAACTAATTGTTGTGACGATGATCAAATTGTTACACTGATTTACGGTAATTAAAAACGATAAATCAATCTATGTTCGAAAACAGAAACATTTTTCTTTCTCACGTAAATATTAGACACTCTCATCATATTACGCAACTTGTTCTTTTTCTGAACAGGTATGATAAGTGGATTTAAAATTTCAGTTACAGTAAATATTGGTTTACCCATATTTAAGTGTGTGTGTGTGTGTGCATTTTCTGCATAAACACAAATAAATATCAGGTGGTTTACCAACTCTAGAATACGCAACGTATAATTGTCCATTAGAGAAGCAATCGTTTTCTAAATTCAAACCACACACTTTCAAAGATTGCCCGAACGAACGCAAGGCGTTTTGGAAAGTGAAGTCATTTGAAGTCGAACGCCATATCCGTCAGAATGAGTGGTATTCGTGGAAGTAGTACGTCTTTACGTTTATGAGGTTCAATCAGAATTGTTGTTTCAATTAGATTGTTCATCATTTTTTACTGGTTCACATAAATTTGCCTAATAGATTTTTCCAAGTAACATAATTTGCAAATTCAGAATATGTGAAGGTAATTCGGAAACATCCAGAGAATTAAGATATTCCGTTGGAAAATACACTATTTTACTTTATTTCATCACGGAATTAATGGATTTACATATCACTATTTCACCCGAATTTCTATTTAGAATAATGTTGTTCATATCGTGTACATCGACATTTTTAGCCGATAGAATAGCTCCTCTGCTCAACCTGCGTGATTTCGATAATTTGTTTCGATAGGAGGAAAACCTTGTATACTAATTCATTTTTAAGTCTTCGATGTTGTGAAAATTACGTGTGAAAGTGATTTAAAAAAAATAAAATCAAAAAATAGTACTAATAAGAGTTAATATATACATGTATATATATATATATATATATATATATATATATATATATATTTATATATATATATATATATATATATATATATATATATATATATATATATATATATATATATATATATGTATATAGACTTACGTTACGATTTTACACTTATTTGCGATATCAAATATAAAATACTTTGGATATTTTTTATTAATCTAATATGGGTATCGTTGAGATCAAAAATATAAATTCATTGCGAAAAATTATAATTTTTTATGTTAGTTTCTTACGTTCGTTACTTGGAATTCCACATCATTCGACGTCTATTAATAAAATGACCAAAATACAAAATTTCTCGGGTCTATATAATTTCACTTTAGTGACGCTGGGTTAATAAAAGTACTGCGCACCCTTAATAGTTTCAATATGCCAAAGGTCAATAATTTTTGGCCTTAATTGAGATGCGGACCTTTTTGAAATCAGTATTTTTCATTCACACGTCCGAAAATGCTATTATTTATACTACATACATTTAAAATTTTCCTATTTTCAAATTAACATACTATAAACTGTAAAAATATTTCTAAAAACATATTCGAACTGTGGACTTTATTAATCCTCCGACAGCAAAACCCGGTTACAAACAAAAATGAACAAGTTGCACTTCTTTAATATATTGAATTGATTATAACAACACTTAAACGCCACTTGTTTCCAATGGAAAAAACGTAAGGGTGTTTACATGTAAAATTATATTTACAAATGATTAATAAAAATATACAAGTACAAAAAATATATACCTCGTAATATGCAATTTATATCTCGATACAAAGTCCTCATGATGTCTCTTCTTACATCGGAACTCCTTGTATATTTAATGAATTGATTATGCTTATTTCATCCAAAGCTTCAAAGTTCTGAAACCCAAAATTAGAATAAAAATGCAAACTACAATGGATGAATTAATCTCTACTGGTAAGTAAATTAATAATTTATACTTAAACAAAGTACCTGATAGCTTTTTTATTTATCTACAAAAATATTGTTAAGTGTTAAAGAAATATATCAATGTATTAAAATATTGAGCCTCTACTTATGTCACCCCTATCTCTATAATCCACGTAGTTTATAATGAAAAAAATATAGACATAACTCCGTTACCGTACTTATTTTTCTGCTCGAGAACATCGAGAGTTGCGGTGGGTATTTGCTCCGACAATATATCGAGGAATATCTTAAAAATAGTCAACGCAGTTTCACAAACCCCACTGCCAAACACAAACCCCATAACAGGTTATGGGCCCAGAATATAAAATGCAAATAATGGTCTGTCTGTGTGAAAGCTGTCAAAGGAAATATCTTCCTTTGAACTGAAACTTAAAATTGTTGAAAACTTGAAAATTATGAAACTACAAACAAAAAAATAGATAAAAACGCCTTCAAATAATTCACTAACATTAAATGAAAAGGTAAATGGTGATGATAATAATTCCATATTTGTCATAACAACAATATAAGAAATTGTATGGAACATGGGTCCATGTCGAAACTTTAAAAGTGGATTCAAAATATGATTTGAAGGCGCGAATAAAAAGTTATTTTATTAACTGACACACCGCTTTACGTTCATATGCGAGAAGGCCAGAATGTAAAAAAATATAGGGTGACCTGGCACGTGTTTGCATCGGCAATAGGTTATCACGTGGCGTTAGATTTTTAAGAGATTTGTATGCGACCATTCTTGCCGTCTGTTAAAATTTAGAAGTATGGATCAACAAAATAGTGACCATGGTATATAAACTCCACAATATCAGTATTTGGTTATTAGACATCGAATGCTTGGGAACAATATTGTTCTTGTGTTTGCTGAAAATGGAAAAGTTGAGAGTGATATCAAGGCGTTTATGGAAAAAAAAACAATCGACATTGACAGCAAGGCATTAACGACAAAAATAAATTTCGAAGCAAAAATACACATCAGTCCTGAAAAAGAACTCCGGTGCTTTAACTGTAACTGCCGGTGCTTAAACTGCTGGTCATATAAGAACAAAACGCAGTTCTCAGCAAGAAACAAAAAAACTTAAACCACAAGAATCTAATTTGGGCTACTGCTTATACTGTCTCGCCGCGATATTGAAGCATAAACTTAGGGTTCTTCTAAATACATAACAAAGTACAAATATATTTCCATGAGAGTACAAACGGCCACCGCAAGTCAGCGGCATAGACGGCACTATTTATCAAGACGATGAAAGCGGCAGGTAACAAATTAGTTTGGGTAAAGGCTCTAGTCAAGTGAGCCTTGACATCTATAATGATTAAGATAAATACAACAGGCATGCTTAAAAATGTTTTATATTTACCCGATTTAGCAGCAAACTTATTGTTGATCAGCCAAGTCTCTGAAAAAGATGCTAAAGAAAAATGTGATAATAAAGATTGCTTTGAAACAAACCGAATTTGCAGCTGCGAGTTTGAATAATAACATGTGGAGATTGAAAATAATTATGTAATGAAAATAATTATACGATAATACTAATGTTGGATGCATATCGAATATTGACAAGTCGTATATTTTTCTGAGGCTTCAGTCGCTGAATCATATAGATTTCAGTGACTTAAAAAAAATTGTAGTGGCTCATATGTGTAACATGCTTGGAAAGCATATTACATATATAAGCTTACTACGATTTTGCTGAATTTACCACGAAAATTTAGTGCGCTCTGCTATCTGTGGTTCATTGGAAACATCTCCAGTTCCACTGAGTGAGTAATTTTAAAATTTATAAATGTCTGTCTGAAAAAGATTTTTCAAAGATGTCAAAAGAACTAGATAATTAAAAAAAAATTAAAATCTAAGTTAAAAATAACTTAAATAGAAGCTTTAAATATTGTTCAACAGACAAAGAGCTTGAATAAAAAAACAGTAAATTCTCTGAATTCACATAAAACCCGGAAAATACGTCAAATGGCTATTCCGTATTCGCCCAAATCAGAAGGAGTAGCAAAAATAAATGAATCCAACACTGGTGGAATCTCTCAAAAGAGTACTGTGCTGAAGCAGTGTATGAAGTTACCTTTCCCACATATAAAACTCCAATATGAACACTTGAGTAAAGAAATTTAGAAGAAGTGTGGTTAGGAAATAAACTTGACATCAGTCATCTGATAGTATTTGGGTATGAAATTATGATTCATCTGACGAAAGAAAAGATGAGAAAGTGGGATTCCAAAGCAAGAACGGTAACCTTTATCGAATACTGTGAGAACAAAAAAGATAGAGATTTATAACATCTAATTCAAGAACAGAATTACAAATCGGTATCGTTTAGTCAAAAACTTGTTCCTTTCGTTGAAAATATCTACAGGCAGAACTTCTACTTGGAAGAAAGAGCTCGTGGGTATTGCCTCAGAATTTTACGACATATTATAAAGCCATGTGTACATACATTAAGAAACGTATATAATCCAAAGCTATAGATACAATGAAGAGGTAGTTTTATTAATGAAAAGCGAAATAAATAATGCTATAAACTTGCTCAAATTGAAGAAAAGTCCAAGTGAAGTCCGAATCTAATATGACATTTTAAAAGCTTTAGCGGAATCTATTACTACTATATTCCCAGACATGTCTAATAAATCTTATTATACAAACACATTCCAGCAGATTGGGAGATCTTCGTTAAAACTATTATGTAAGAAAGGTGACCAAGAAAAAATTAGCAATTTTAGGCCCATTAGCATACTTCAAACGATTATTTGCTCGATTACATTACTTTGTAATTTCTGAAAAGAAGCCGACTAGATTACCTAAAATGTTTTTTTTATTTAAAAATTCTTTAGTTCGAAATTTTGTCATGAAAATTCTAGAGACGAGGAGGAATCGTTATACGGACGAGGAGGTTAGAAAAGTAGAAACTGATTAGGAAGATCATTCGGTGGCCACCAGGTTTATCAAAGCTCAATCCCGTTAATTACTTACTGTGGGGTTATTTTAAAGGAATGATATACGAAAAAGGAATCTAAAGCAAACAGGACTTACGCCCCACATTAAATGCTGCGGGAAATGCGTTTAAAAATAATAACGAGGCTCTAAAAATGTTAGAGGAAACATCATTAGAAGATGTCATTTTTGTCTATAAGCTGTATAGAATGTAAAAGTTTTCACAATAGCAAGAGAAATTTTGGTAGTCTACTATTTTCATCATCATTTGAATTTCAGCTTTTAACGTAAGAGCCAGAAAACAACTTAGGATGCAAGAGCCATAAAACAATTGTATGACAGACTTTATATGACAGAATTGCGACCTAAATAATTTATAAATTTAAGAAAAAATTTGTAGACGGTCTTGTCGGTTCTTTTGCAAAATTACAAAATCCAAAATATTTTTTTACGCTACACATAGGAACACATAGGTATCGGTCCTCTTAATAATAACTTTGCACCTAACGTGACACCATTTAAAAATATGGTAAAAAGGACAAACACTTTTGCTAAGTCTTATTTTAGTGAATATTTTTAATCATACTTGAAATTGTTTCTAAACTTAAATGACTTTTATGCTTTAACATCGCAGCCAATTGCAAGCAAAAAGTAATTTTTTTTTATGTGTGACCTTTTTTTATAACAGAACACGGTAAGATTTTTTTATTATAATTTAAACATTTCATGTGCCAATTTTTCAAATGGTATGCCAGTTCTGAGTGGTACATTTTTTTTTAGTACAGTCAAAGTTGAGTGACGAATATTACGTAATCCTGTAAAGAAAAAAAATTATTTGTTTTAATGAACCGTATTTGTTGTGCTAAAATATTTCAATTAATTCAAGAGAATTATTATTCAAACATACTTGACTAAATAAATTAACAATGAAACATAATTTTTAGTCCTGGCACCATAAATATCAACTTAAGAGTAGAGATTTTCACCAGATTTTGAAAAGTGTGTACATCTCAGAAATATAGAGATTTTTATTGGTGATAAATTCTGTCAGTAACACAAACATAGCTTGGCTCATCTCCCTTTTTCAGTTGGTCCATGACTTAGGGATATTCTGTATGTTTATAATAAACATTTTTACCAGAAAAAAAAATAAAAATATTAAAGACTTGAATCGTGTATTTCCAGACAATCAATACATATATGTATTTACAAAAAGTTGATCTAGAATAAAATTTGAGTTCATAAAAGGAGGGATTGGAATGTCAGTTAAACACAATACATCATATCTAAGCAGTCTCATTAAATGCGATAATTGCTAGGCTAATACTAACAGTTTGTCAGGATTATCTTGTTAAATGATTAAATCTCCCTTTAATTACATTGCTTATCATTAATTTACTAACATATAAACATTAGCAGCTGTAGTTTGTAAAGTATATGTGGGATATTTCTTACGGTAAAGAAATTTTTTTCTGATCCGTCAGCCTGATAGGTGCATATTTACTAGAGCGAAGACTTCATTACCACAGTTAAATATTTTTAAGTGTTTAGTCCTTCGATCTGAAATTCCTACTTCATTGAGCTTCAATTATTTTCTATTTACATTTTATTAGCATGGTGTATCTCAATAATCATCCATGCGGATCGAGCAATTCAGCATTAATTTATCATAATGATAAACATTATACGTACCATGTTCTAATGGGTGTCCTATCGTATCAAAATAGGAGAAAGTATGATATTAAAACACAGTTAATATAGATAATTTTGTTGAAACATTTGTTTGTTTACTTTTCTACAGTCAGCTATCTGATCACTTGTACAAGACACCGAAATGAAATTTAAAATTTAACAAGAAAAAAGATAGTAGATGCACTTGCATTAAAGTTACTAAGATTACTGCCGTATACATATATAGAAAGTATATTAAAAAGTGCAAAAAGTTTATTGTTAGCTTTACGGCGTTCACACATCAAACCATTGAAATATCGTAGTGGAACGAGTACAGCAATTTTCCATTAACTTATTCCCTCGTACCGCTGATACTAGCAAGCTTTGAGATTTTTATCGGAAATCATTGAATTCAATTAGTTATATATATATATATATATATATATATATATATATATATATACATATATATATATATATATATATATATATATATATAAGAAAATAGTCTCAAAAATTAACATTTTTAAAAAATGTACATTTTCGAAACTACTACTTTTAGTATAGTAGTGAATTCTGTTATATTTCATAATTTAAAAAGATGAATGATACGATTGACAGAATACATGAAATGTGTTTATAAATCCATTGTGATATACATAGAATAAAGAAAAGGGATGTAAATCGTACTATTACATAAATTAATACGACTAATCATATTGTTAAAGAAAATAGATATAGGTAAATTTTTTTTTTCTTATATATTAGAAATACCTGTCAAGGATGTACAAGGCAATATATTTTACATGATGAAGCATTTTATTCAATTAAGTCTCGTAGTGCTGCTTCAAAGAGTACATAATTGGTTTTCATAAGTGTAATTTTTATTAAAAATTCTTTTAAAATAACAAACATGGAAAAAGAAAAAGGGCGGTTGAAAAGCATCAAATTGAGAATGGTACAAATTTTATGTAATGTGAAGGTATTTAAAATTGAAAAGTATGTGTATAAGCGCACGAAAGAATGAAAAGAATGAAAAGTAAGCCACAATTGAATAATCAGTCTGATAAACAACTGTTTTATTGAAAGTATATATATATATATATATATATATATATATATATATATATATATATATACCTAAAATTTTCAATATGAATTGATATGGTTAACTAATTTTCAATTAAGGCAAATTTTTTGTCATTGAATCCAATGAGATAGTTGCAATATCTGTCTATAAATAATGGTAAATATTTTACCAATACAATAAAAAAATTGCGGTATTCATATATCCAGGAATACAATTTTTATTGTTGAATGACACCACCGTGTTTTGTTGTACATATAATTACGCCATTTCTCCAGTTAAAAATAGTCTATATATATTAAATAAGATTACAAATCCTGTTTATACCGTTGATTTAAATAACAAAAATATATTAGATATATTATCTATTTTCTACTATGGTTTTATCAGAATGGATATCTAATATGTGAACATATTTCTTATACAAATGATTGCAAAATAAAAATTTTCATTGCTCTAATGTTATACATCTGGTACAGAAATAATGCTGGTCTTTTTAATCGACTTCAAAAAAGGACGAGGTTCTCAATTCGTCGGAATCTTTTTTTTCATATATATTCAATGTTAATTCTTTACCGTGTGGATCGATTTTGATGATTCTTTTTTGAATTGAAAAACGGGTACCATAAGTGTAGTCCCATATAAATATTATGATTATTTGATGCGAGATTCGAAAATGAACGATGAAACTCATTAACGAATGGCAGTAAATCAACTATGATTCGAGGATATTTGCCACGGGTAGTTGTTATTTTGCAAAATAACTAGTTGTTATTTTGCAAAATAACTACACCACCTATCAGATCAGGCTCTCGTGATAAGTTCTGGATATGAACAACAGAACTCCTTGACGGATATTTGTAAATCAAACGTCTTTAAAGATATTTGCCACTAGTAGTTGTAATTTTGCGAAATAACTCTGCCCTCGACCAGGTCAGGGTCTGTGATGAGTTATGAAGATAAGCAATGGAATCTTTAACGGGTGGAAGTAAATTCAAAGTGATTAAAGTTATTTGTTACTGGTACATTTTACTTCGCAAAATAACTACACTATCGAACATATCAGGGTCTGATGATGCGTGCTGGAGATGAACAATGGGACTTAAATGTAATTTTTTATAGTATAAATACGCCCTTTATGAATTTGTTTAGTATTTTAAATACATTAGAAGTTAAAGCTTTAAATTTACAATATAAATTAAATAAAATTAAAAATTTGTTTGAGTTGGTCGAAAGTGCTGGTACGGACTTTAAAAATAAGTAACTTAGGTATTTATTTCAAATAAATAGGTACATATTTTGAGTTAACTATTTTTAATTTTTTAGTACCTAACTTTTTTGAAGCAAGTTTTTTAAAAGGTACTTTTATTTATGACAAAATGCGAGACTCTCTTTAAACGTAAACGAAAAAGATGTGATGAAGAATTTCTGAAATTAATATTATTTTAATAACTATCTATTTGGAATGTAGGGTAATAATTACATTTTACTTTGACCCTCATTTTTAGAAATATTTGAACCGAATACTATAAGTTAATGTAATTAGATTAAGTAATACATTGCAAAAAATAATATCATATCGGGCTACTTTGCTACATTATTTCAGCAGTAAAATATTTAATCCCAAATTAATGCCAATCGCTCTATTAAAATTAATTTTAAAAAAATATCTCGTCTAGATAAGTGCAGACTATTCCATTAAGAGGGCATAAAATAAAAATCTATCCAATTAGACACTATAGGTGTTTAAATGATCAAAAATGATTTGTTATCTCAGCCATTCCTTATTTGAAATAACGAAAGTCATAAAGGTCTAATAGCATAGCTACTTTAGGTAGAATATTTCATTAGCAATATTTTACATTGAAAGACATATTCAAGGTAAATTATTTTTCTTGTCGAGAAAACTGAGATACTATTTGTTGTACGAGTTCAATATAAAAAAACGTCTATAGCCATACACTTAGTGACTAACAACACCCAAAATAATGCGATGTTATCTTGTTTGTTACTGAATATATAGTATTAATGTTTATACATTAATACTATAAACAATATTGTATTAATAAACATTAATTTTTAACCATGTCAACCCCATTAACCTCATCCACCACCACCACATAAGTATTAGGTTCCAAAATTTCCAAATTCGTATTGCGCAATTAATTGTAAAAAAATATAATCATCTCCCTCATTTCTATAGCCTGCTTCAGCGTTTATAAAAATTAAAAAGACGAAACGGTTTCTAAATTATTATTATGTTAATACTATTTTTGAACATATTAAATTTATACGTGTAGTGTTACATCTTTGTTTTTGTTTTTATTACAAATGTTATTATCTTATTTTCGAGTAAAAATAAAGACCTATTGGGTCCTGTAAATCATTTATATTTATAAAAATGTTCATGAAATACATATTAGATTTATTATTAACGTAAAGAGGTTCTTTAAGGGTGTCATAATCCCATCAAATGCAATCTTTAAATTTTCAGTTGTTTATTTAATGTTATGATTTCCATTTTATAGTCGTATAAGTCAATTTGTTCTTTTAAACTACTGGATCAATAGGATTTTGCGTCAATACATATATTTGTACGTATTAGTTTATAAGTGTAATAGCAGATTTTTAGCGATTTTTTTAATTCTAGGGTATGTACAGCTCTAGCACCGATTTGCAGAGCGATGAAACTATACATTATGTGATATTTTGTCATAAAACTTAGAATTATAAAATGACAAATTTTGACCTATGTCCTAAAACATATTAAAATATAAGTTTTCAAGACGTGTCAAACATACGTTTTTCTGCATTTCAGTGCGACCGTTATTTATTATAAAAAATAACTCAAAAATCCTTTTAATTTCATTTTATTCCATTTTTATGCGTAAAATATGTTTCTTTCCTTTCTTTTTAGGGCTGAAAATTCTAAAGCATTTTCATGTAATCATAAAATTCTCAAATTTTTCATCACCTACAATACATAAAGTGCTTATGTAATTTATTATACTTGTACACATGTCGAATTGCTTTCTGAAATCATAAGAGTACTGTTTTATAAATGCCACAAAAAGTTATGAATTAGAATTTTGTATCCGGATTGATAACACAAATTCGAATAAAAATATCCCATATTTACTCATCGTGAAAATGTTTGTCCAGTTATTGCATACGTCTTATATTCTATAAGATATAACCTGTCGTCCCGCCGCATTATTTTTAAATAAATTATTGTATTTCTCTTTTATAAGCCTTTGGGACTCTCATTTCCATCTAAAAATGTTATTTCCATTTTGTTCATTTTGTTTTTAAATTATTTATTTTAATTTAATAATTTAAGTAGACCCACAGTATCACTTGCTTCAGATTATTGAAAAAATATTTATGAAGCACTTAATTTTAAAGACTTATATCTTTAGTTCTAAAGTTTTTCAACTAATTATAAAATAGGGTCTCATGAATATTTTTGATTTTGGTTCAAAAACACTCGTTCCAATTTGCAGAAAAAATTATTATGTTCAAAATCCACAGTTACCAAAATTAGAAGTCAAGAAGAAGCGATTTTTGCCAAAATTCAAATAAGCAAGAATTGTTGTCAAACACTAGATATGAACTACTTGAAGGAAAACGTAGGTTAAACTTAAATTTATATCAAATAACTATGACATTTCGTAATACCTTAATATTACTAAAAAGTAAAATTTGCAAAATATTTAAGGCGGGATTTTAACAAAATCTGTGATTAAGTAAAATTGATTTTTCTTCGTTAATTTACAATTAGTAAAATACAATCTAAAATTTTAAATACATGTTCACAGCATAAAACTATTAAAAATTTAATTGTTTATAAATGTTTTGACACCTCTTTTTTTTTCATAATAATTCTAGATTTTATAAAAAATAAACTGAGCAACATAACTCAACTTATCATTTAAGGACATAAATGTTTATTCTATCTGTCAAACTTCTCTTGAAATCATCTTGAAGTGAACTTAAAAAAGCATTTACTTTGTAGTATGAGAGTTTCAACGCCTTTCAATAGCTTTCAACATAAGCCAAGTATTTTTAACACCTTTCAACATAACGCGGAAAAAGAAGAAGAAAACCGATAAGTGTAATATCTGATAAAATTTGGTATATGAATTTTCATGTAATTATAAATAATAAATATTGTTTAATGTAAATCAACAAGATTAATTTAAATCAACAAAAGATATGTAAAAATTGCCAACTCATGTAAAATCAAATATGTATCTATAAATACAGAATGAGGGTAACTTAAAGGTAAAATGTGCAAGTAAAATATATACTTAATAAAATTTAGACATATATCTTTGTAAATATGGAACAGGAGGTATTGCATATTTATAATATCAGTTCTTTGTAGCACTTATTTTAATAGCCTTTTGGTCTTGTTTATAATGACGTCATCAAGTTAACATCAAAGATTAGAAATATTGTTTTTAATAAATAAAACTTTATGGAAAAATGTAGTATGTGGTTATAACACATCGTAAAATTAATAAATACATGATTCCACCAATTTCACAGTTCATTTAAAGGCCTAGGAAATACAAAAGGGAAAGTCAATACTTCTGCATTGGCTTATACTTTCAAATGATTTATTCTCTCTGTGTATTGCATTTTGCATTAAGCAAATAATAATGAAAAAACCGTTTATGTTCTAATTATGTTTTAAAAAAGCCAATAAAGGAAAAAAAACATTTTACAAATACTGGTTCGGTATATGACGCAAGAAGTAATACGTCAACTGAGGTCTAGATTCCATGATGTAATTGCATATTGTTTTTAACAACACTATTAACCTTTCATTCAACAATCAAGTTTTATTTCAAAACCCAACAAGTTTATTTACTTTATACTTGTGTCCCATAATTTTATTCAAAAGTAATACGGATAAATTATTACGCAATGTCTAACAAGTAAAATAAATGGTCGAAATACACTTCGTTTAAAAATATTTCCAAATGCGAAAACACTAGTTGGTAAAAATAGTTAATCAGTTCGAAATATATTAATAGCGTTATAATAAAAAAGGAGACATTTATATTTATACAAAAAAAATTTGGTAAAATAAATTTTTTTATTAATTTAAATCGATTTAAAGTATTTAATGAGATATATTATATTAAAAATATTTCTTTATTTCTAATATAGATAATGATGTAATTTTAGATCAAGTAAATATTGTCCAAGCAATCAATTTATTCAAAAGTTTTAAAGTCTGGTCACTTCAAAATTTTTACTGCATAAGAATTTTTTTGATCCAGTGAAATTTGTCGGAGTTGAATTGAATGTAAAATTACGCTTGTAATAATAAACTTTAGGTCCGGAATTTGACTTGGTTTACCTTTTATCACTACCTCTTATTACTTTTCAAAGTAATCTATAATGATGTTTAAAAAAAAAAGACTGAAAATGGCTTTTAAAAGTAAGAGTTGAACTGAAGAAAGACCATAAAGAGTAAACAGTGAACATAAAATTCCAAGTGTTGCTCAAATAATAAGAAAACTTGAGTCTAATGTAAGAAGTCTTATTTTATAATTTTAATAACGTTTCTTTTTACTTGATATATACATACTTCATTGCCTCTAATTATTTTTCCATTTGAAGATTTTGTTCGCCTTTTTTAATTGATAATCATTATCTACATGAATGTCCTTAATAATTAAATCATACATAGAACATTTATTAATAAAGTGACATGTGTAAATACACACATATTAACATTGCCACCAACCAACTATCTAACCTCGTCTTCAACTTTACTTCAGACGCTTCCTTCCTGTGAGGATTTTCGTCGCAAACTTTCCCTCTCGGATTTCTCCTAAAACGCTCTTCTCCTCCCATAATATAGTAAGGTATTCCCCTTTGTAGCGCGACGTGGGTAGTTTAACATGTTTACAAAGGTGTATTCTGGAGTTAACTTTGAGGGAACGCCGGTAAATGAGAGCCGCTGCGGAAATTTCAGTTGCAGTTGAGTTCATGATAGATAAAAACTATTTTGCTACGAACATTTATATCGCAAGTATGTATCGAGAAAAGGTGTTCCCTTCAAAATGAATTTAATATAAAGGAACCAGCAAGCGTTTCCTGCAAAGTTTATTGTAAAATAATCGTGTAAGGGTAGGTTCCTAAAATTATGGGTATTTACCAACAAGTTTTACACTTTCTACAGTAAAATTCATTTTTTACACTAACGTAATACTTCAAACGTTATAGAATATTTCACAAATTTGGTTAATTTCGATGAATTTACCTAAGGAGTTAAAGTTATTAATGAAATGTGAGAAATCTACCTAAATTTTTTTATGAAATATTATTATAATTTGGAATAAATCAGCTTATTTAAGCTACGAATGAACAATTTGTTTGTTATTAAAAACTATGTTTGTTTATAATAATCGTAGAATAATTAAAATAAATTTCATTACCACAAAAACCATGTACGCGTTTGGAAAGTTATTAAAAGTAAAATATTTAAATTACAAAAACATGAAAATTTTTGTCATTTACCATTTAGGAACAAATAGTTTATGTAGAAAATAAAATTATGTTAATGAATATATATAGAACGCAATAACGTCCATATATCACAACCGTTATTCTATGAAAACGTTTAACAGATAAATTTAAAATATGGCCAGGGATAAAGCTAATTAATCTGCATGTATCAATAATTAACCTTCAAATATTTGCATATTTATGTCAAAAGAGAATAAAAAACTGTTCTTTTTTATACCAAAGACTATGTTATATTGAAAACAAAGTTATAACGATTTCAAAATAATTTTTTTTAGGTGCAAATACGTTTTAGAAAATGTCTAAAAAATATGTTTTCACATCCAAAATCTATCTCTAAAATTTCTGAACTCAAAGTGAAGAAAAAACAGCAATTCCACATGTAGTAGTTTTCAGGAAGTATTCGATAATTTTACATCTGTGATATATGTACATAATGAAAAATACCAACATATGTACATAACCAACATATGTACATAATGAAAAATAGTTTAACAAAAAGAACTTTAAAAGTTTATATCTTTAAATGCGCGTGGAATTCTCGTAGGGTGAGTGCTTTATAGGTGTTACGATAAATTTTAATTATGTTTTCCTTATTAGTATGTTTTAAGGCAATTTCATCAAAGGAGTTATTAAATAGATATTTTAAGATTACCACTTTAGAAAGTTATTCAATATTTTCCGTTGCTCTCTTTCAGAGTAAGAATTTTTCAAGGTAAACAGTCAATCATATCAAGAAAAAAAACATGAAAATACGTTTAAATAAGTTTAGCTTGGGTTATATGTTTTTAAACAATTTTCGCATGATTCGCTAAAGCTAAGAACAATGGTCTTATTACTCATAACGTTTATTTCTTCATTATGAGAATTATATTAGTATACTCGATCTTTCATTATAAGGGTAAAATCGTACATAACTATTTTTTCGATTCCCAAGGACGTATCTAAATATGTAATTTTATATGTTCTTGGGTACCAAAAAAAAATTAATTTATTCATAGATATCTTCAAAATAGATTCTGTCTCCGCCAGAACCATTAAGTAAAGTGTACTGGATGTATATTTTTTACGCATATTTCAAAACCTTCGCTCCGCTCAATTTCGCGAAAAGAAGAGAAAAAATGAAATTTTTCGTTTCTTCTCTTTAAAGTAAGGAACACTATAAATAATTTACTAAGTATTAGTAGTTATCATCAAATGTCGCCATACTCCGGCGACATTTGATAGTAACTACATACAATGGATTAAATAAAATAGCAGTGACAGCTACGATTGACATTACATTTTTCACTGATACGTTAATTATTTCCTCCTTAGCTGCTTATTTCATACAAATGTAAAAACTAATCAAAAAGCACAAAAAAATTGATGCATCCGTCACGTGACTGCCTCTTTTCCACTACATGAACATTTCTTACTTCCCTCTTTAATTTTCCTCCACTGCTTAATTACAACCATCGTGAAAAACAATTCTGAGAACACATATTCTGAGAAATCTAAAATAATATTTTAATAGTTATGCGATTGTACATTTATACTACTCTACTAACCTTCATTTTTCGTTCCTTTAATTTAATCCATATTATATATATATATTTATATTCATTTTTCCTAGAGGAGAATGTATAGAAAGTTAATCACATATTTATACTCGTATATGTAAAACACAACTTAAAAAAACTTAATTATAGATACAGCGTCATAAATTTAATATTTTTTTCTGATCATGTAATGGCTGTTACTGTATGATGAAATAAAATCGTAATACTGATACATGACTAAGTATGTGTGTAACACTCATAGTATGAATTCTACTTGTATTTAAGAGATTCTTCATTTACAACTGAAAAAGATTTTATTTTCATTTCTTTAGGACGCATCATTGAAGACAAGTTGCGATAATGATACTGCAAATATCATAATAATTTGGTTCTTAAAATTTGTTTCTGTTTTGTCTTCAAATTGTAATTATTGAATTTCCAGTAAGAGAGCACAACCAACCGAAATAATTTGATGTAAACTTGAAAATTAGCATTATGATAAAGTAAATTATTTCCCATGTTGAATGACCGCTCAAAACATTCATAAGAAATTTTTTTGGAGAAGCAAAGACTTGAAAATATTTGTTTTTAAATAAACGCATCATGTAAGACCAGTTGAAAGAGGATCATACGGATTTCGAATGTAGTTTTATTACAATTTTACATAAGATAAATTTGGAAATATTGTTGAATATGTCTGTTAAAATATTCTCACCTACTCCACTTCCGAAGCCAAATTATAAATTTTGAAAAAATTAAATTACTAAATTATATCATGTTTATTGGAAAACTATAGCGATTATAATAAATTTCATGATTTGTACATAAGATTTATTAATATGAAAGGTGCACTTAGAAATTTTTTATCATGGTGAAAGTAGTAACAAAGTTTGTAAATAGTTTAACGGAAATACTGTAAACTTTTTAGTACTTATATAAGCCTAAGTACACACGAAACCTTTGCAGTGAGATTTCCTTTCCTATTTGACACATTTTTTGTATTTTCTTCCCTTTTACCCGATATGCAAATCATATCCAAATATTATTTGAAAAATGCCCATTCCATCTCTATGTTTTGATTACATTTTAATTAAAATGAAAACTTAAATTTCTAATACTACGATAGCAGATGTATTCGGTTTAAGAAATGCATACCAATTATCTTATTTTTTTTAATGAATTATTAAGAAATATTCAGAAGGATAATTTGATTCATTTTGATTTTAGCTCCCTACTCGAGAAGACCTTCTGAATAATATATGGTTGACAGCTCAAAAACTATTTAACCTAGCCGATGAAAAACTGGCATTGATATATGACGGTATTTATATTAGGCATTAAACAAAGCAGTAACAAAGCATCCCAGAGAAAGTAATATTATATCAAAATTATTTTTATGAGCAGTTTAATCTTTAGATGACAAATGATTTATCGTCGGTTTTGCTGGGTAATTTTAAGATATTGAGAATGGGAACTATTAACAAGAAACTATTACGTGATACTAAATTGAAATTACTTTTAAAGCAAAATTACATATTCAGCGTAGATCAGTTGGTCACTTGAGCTTAATTACCTTAACGTGGAACATATAGAAGCCAGTACGACAACACAAGGAAGTCCGATATATAATAGAAGCTGTTCACGGATATTGTTCATAAATTGGCTTTACTACATCCCAATTTTGATAATCAAACCCTTTTAGAATTTTAATTATTATGTAAAGTGCTTTGGATCCGATCGAGTTCTGATAAGCAACTTAATGAGACTATTGTGGAATACATGAAAAGTGGAATATTGTTACCAGACTCCATGAGGACTAATGAGGTAGAAAAGTATGAGACTAATGAGGTAGAAAAGTAGCATTGAAAAAAAAAAAACAATTTTCCAGCAAACTATCTTTACAAATCTTAGATTATCGACATTTGCACGAGGATAAAATTAAAATATTATTCACGAGTTCTTATCGTCTTTCATGTACTGTCTCGTACTTGACAGAAATAATGGACAATTAACAAAACCTTTTCACACATTCCGTCAAACAAACTGCAAATATTATCAAAGTTAAGTATGATGACGGCAATGAAATAGTAAATATTAAAGAGTATTTATAGATTATGTTCCTCATAATAATAGTATTAAAGGAATCAGACGATATCGTTGTGATTGCCAGAATGTAAACGGGACAATCCGACGCTGTAGCAAGCGCAATTAATTATTAGGACAAGCGTGATATCTATCTCGAATTGTGTGACCCGCTGAAATCCTTTTAAAAATATTCTTAAATGATAATATTAATTCTGTTATAAATTAAATAAAGATGACGACGATTAAATAAATATTTTTCTTAATCAGTAAGTATTTCCTTTTTTCCCTTCCCTCTGGTAACTCAAAAAGAGACTCTTAAATTTTAAAGGTTCTTTGTGTGATGTAATTAATTAATTAATAGTTCGAACCATATTATATATATATATATATATATATATATATATATTGTTATAAGTATATTAGAGCTGAAATATTAAAATAATATTTATTATATAGTAGATTATTTAATACTGTTAAAACTGAATAAAAAACTCCATTTATTTAGCTGTTATAATTTACGAGAAAAATAACTCCAAAAATAAAAATAACGACGCCCGCAATTATTTTGCATACATATTAAGGACATGTTAAGGTTAAGGGTCGGTGATTTTGTATATATTATTCTCTTAGAGTGCTAATATTACTACAGACAATATTTAAGAAGCTGGCCCTCGGCATCATTTCGCTATGCTTATTCCGTTTTACCCTTTGTGACGATATTTAAAATAAAAATAAATTGTCGTTTTAATTTTCTATTATACAATAAAAATCAAATAACAAAAACTAAAGCACCTACTTTTATATACTTCCGTTTTATACGACAAAGACTCAACGGTGCGCAGTGCTTTTTGGGTAGAGCAAGCTACAGAGGGAGAGACGTTAAAAATTATAGACACATGCGCGTAAACGTCCGCGTCTTCGACCATCCCCGCACCCTCGAACTCGCATGCGTATGCGCATACACGCACATCTAAGACATCTAAATTTAGAAATGGTGTTTATTCGAAATATTTTATTTCAATCGTATTAAAATAATTTTTATCAAAACTCTCACTAATCCAATTTTTCCCAATTTTTGGCTTCTTGCTTCATTTTCTTGATATTTTTGATGACCAAAGACCAAAAACAAAACTGCATAAGCATATGTATTAATGCAAATAGTATTAAATAGTGAATTAAACAATATGCACCTAGATGCATTTCAAAAAAGACGGTTAATTTAAAAATCGGCATCTCTCAGCCTACATTTTATATAATACGTATTCTTTCTAAGTACACACTCGGAATTTAACACTTTCGATACAGTGATTCATGATATTTATTTATTTATAATTTCAGGTTTGTATTTTATCTATGTTAGTAACATTGTTTATATTTATTTGTTTATTCGCCTATTTAAAAGGTTAAAAAATTATTTATATTTTAAATCTATCCATCTTCCACTAAAAAATGTTCTAAAAAGTCGTGATAATACGAAGATTTTCTCTTTAAATCCGTTACTAACTTCTTTTCAATAGCTATCATACCTAATTACGAGAGTCTTGCTTGGCTTTTCGAATTTATGCAGTAAAATGAATACGTTTTAAAGTTGAAAATGATCTTTAAGCAGCAGTGGCAGAAGAAGGGATTGTTAAAATTAATTTACATAAATGAAAAATTTCTGAAAATGCATCTTATGTATAATATTGTTTCTTTATATATTCATATAAACTCGAAATATTCTGAACGCGAATTTCCATAGATCGATAAATTATATTCGGATCATTTTTTAACCTTAAAAAATGATTTTTTTTGGGATAAATGACTTGTAACAAATG
This sequence comes from Druceiella hillmani, assembly GCA_039881145.1. NCBI lineage: Eukaryota > Metazoa > Arthropoda > Insecta > Lepidoptera > Hepialidae > Druceiella > Druceiella hillmani. Next base: position 43,852,840 of record JAYKKI010000010.1, on the reverse strand, counting down.
GGAATGATTCACTATATTCGGAATATTTATCGGTTGGGACAATTCCAGAAAGATTAACAATTCAAATAATTGAAATCTATCATTGATTCGCATTAATATTTTATCTATTATTTCTTTAAATATCCTACTATAATACTCTTTTGGGACTCAAATTAGTCCGTTTCTTTAATGGAATGTACAATGTTTTCAGTGAAAATGCCATATTTATTGTTTTACTCTGAACACCGTTAAATATTAGATCAGTATAAGCAAATATTTAAAAAAAATGTTTTAATATAAATTAAATTCAAAATCTTCTAATTTTACGGAGATACTAATTAGTATCTGCTGATATAATTATTGATGCAAAACTGAATCTTCAGTTAGAATTTCTGTCCCTAGTAATTATAAAAGTATCTATAGATAGAATATTGGCTTTGGGTATTAATCTACTAAGAATAAGCATGCACCTAGCTCTAGAAAGGATAAAGTTCCTCAATATGCTTGTGGGGAGATTGTTTTTTATTAATAGAGACTGTATTTGTATACTAGACTTTAAATTCATTGTATGAAAGGGATTCAAAATATTTGCGTTCTTTATTTAATTTTAACTCGTGGAATGTAATACATAAGTATGCAGTCTCTCGTAGAAATGCTTCAAATGTTGCTTTATCGAGGTTTGTGTCAATTTTTTTGATCCGTTTTGAAAGCAACCAAAAGTTTTAAATCTATATTAAAAAAAATAATAAATAAGTTTGATTGCGCCTATCAAATTGATTTAATATCAAATTATTTAATGTCGAAATGCAGAAATTCATATTTTCAAACTTCATTAATCTATTTTATTTTATGAAATGGTTTATTTTTTAAAATTCCCAAATATGCAGTATTGTACAATTTTCTCCATGGCCAATGTTCAATTTCCCCAGATATTCACTCAAGTCCTTTTTTATTACCTCTCCTTTAATATATTTAGCGATGTCAGAATGCACTCCATACTTGAAGATGCTTATAACATATATACATTTTTAATGATTCTAAATGACTTTAATCTTAGTAGCCAATGGTGATGATTCGAATAATAATACTTATGGTGTCTTAAAACTAAAATAAGCTAAACTATAGTTCCCATTAACATAACACTTATATTATTAGGAAACAACAATCAGCACTTTTCGAAAACAATATAATTTTAATTTTTTTTTCATATTATTGTCTCACTTTTTACATAAATTAATATCCTATTGACAATTTTTAAGATTCAATCTCACTGTCACACACATTATCTATAATATCATTTTAATATTGTTTATTCTCCAAATAGTTACAATTCCATCTGGAGTTTAACGAGGCGACTTTGGGTTGACTAGGCGAATTTGAGTTATGAAATGACGACCAGTATTAGAGTTGAAACAGAACTCTATTATTAAAACGCAAAAATATTTTCTTACAATTTTGCCAATTTCTCTCATCTTTATTGTTGGAAAACGAAACATTTGTTTTTATTGAAGTTTTTGGTGACGAATAATAGAAAATATAAGTCTTATCAAACTCCCGTTAATTGACAACATTTCCTTAACGAATTTGGATTGGAAGGCTAATGAAAGTAATAATACTCCTGAATCGCTTATTAATTGTTCAATACCAAAGTACTATTTTTTTTAAAATCGAATTGCAGTCGCATTTATAAAATGTCTTAAGTAAAAGGAAGGCTGGTGTACATAGAAATGTCATCTATAGGAAGTTATATAATATAATACCATTTTGAGTTTAAAAAACAAGAATCAGCGCCATTTATGTCGAATGAAAGTGCTAAGCGAATATATGATCCTAAATATTTATATGGTTTATTTATTTCTTTAGTGTTTCCTAGAACAGGAGTTTCCAACCAGGGGAGCGCGCCCCCTTATGATATCTTTATGCCCCCTAGGAGGGTGCATAAAGAGATCATAAGGGGGGTTTAATGTGTTCGGAAATTCTAAAGAAAAATTAATTTGAGATATTAAATGCTCTCTTTAAATCATTTGGTCGTTGTTCAAGTTTTTTGATAAGTCTCAACTTACAGCCCTCCTCCACTCCTGATCCATCCACCGCGCTCCTGATCCATCCACCGAGCCCGCGTGCGTCTTACCTATGAGATCAGACCACGGCAGGGGCAGAAAACAATTACCCGTGCGCTTATTATATGACTGTTCGTTTATTCATTTCATAAATTCATCAATATTTCACCATGAAAGATGACTTCCACCCCTTGATGTTGATGGAGTTTTGGGTAAAACGTTTGCTCCCTAATCCAAACATTGCCCTTTTTGCTTTACGAATTATCGTGCCGCTTTCTCGACTTACTTATATGAGACAGATTTTCCAGCATTGGTACAAATAAAAATCAAGCGGTGAGATTGTCTTGCCGCCGATAGCGACTTGACGATAGCTCTAGCAAAATCTGAACCTCATATCGAACAACTAGTTCTGAACATACATGCTTAAATGTAGCATTAATAAAAATTTATTATTTAATTATATTCTTAGGAGTGATCGTCAAAATTTAATTCATTTAGTTATGCTTTTAATTGAGAAATAAATATCGTGAAAATTATGTGTTTTTGTATTGCAACAATGAAAAAAAATTAAAAAATATTTTTTATAATCCGGGGAGGCTCAACGCAGAAAAAAATGGGCATCCCTATGCTAGAACTACACATATTGTTAAAATAGATGTATGTAGCTGTAAAAACTAACTGATATATAAATAATATAGATACGCTACGATAAATTTTATCTTTATTTACAGCCAAACATTTTCAGATTTCAGTTTTTACTACTTTGCTATTAACAGTAACAGTACACATATGTACCATTTTAATATTCTATATCTCATAGTATAAACATCGTATAATAAAGTTACAATATTCAGTAATGCTGAATTATGGCAATGTCCGATAACTCGAATGGAAACATAGTAGTGTAATACCTGCAACACTGCAACTAAATCATACAAGTAATATTAACATTAATATTTACCATTTCAAAGCTCACGTCCATAAGTTCAAATGTGAAGTAAAATGGAAGAATAAGATATTCTAAAGCAAAATGTTCCACTTTTGTTTTGGAACCACCTATTTTTATTTCATGTAGTAATTGTGGATTATTTTCCAATTAGCATTACTTAAATTTTTGTTTCAATAAATGGAATTAACGAAAAATGTATGTTAATATTAAATCTCTGAACTAGTAGGAATCAGGGATAGTGGTAAAAAAAATGTTGCCCGTATCAGTGAAGGTGCCACATCTTCACTCATATTAATCAAATTACTTTGTTATGGCTTTTCCGAAATGACCTGAGTAAAGTGAATTTGAATGAAGTGAATTTAATGTTAAATTAATAAAGTAAGTTTTGTGAAATAAGTGACAAATTTTTGGAATATATAAAATATTCCCCACGCCTCATAGAAGTATTCCTTAAGTAAACGGTTTCGTAAAACAACAATAATTCCATTTAGCGCTTATAATATGACGACGAATGATATAATTTAGGCATTAGCTTTATCAAAAAAATTCCAGATATCCGATTGCTACTGTCGCAATAAACATCCATGCCGCTTTTTGCACAAGGGGGGCATCGCTTTTGTGTATATATCAGTGAACATTTCTTTAATAAAATGAATAAAGGTTTGAAGTAGGGAAGATGACAAAATATCATTTTATTTCTTAAGAAATAATTAGATATAATCCATAAGTTCAAAAGTGTTATAAAATTAAAAAAGTTACGTAAAGTACAAGTGTGATGTGAAAACAACAAAGATTACAGGAAATTCCAGTTTGAATTAAATCTAAATTAAAATATCGCTTGAATTTTTCGTCCCTGAAATGTAGACGATGATATACCAAAATTTCAAATATGCTTTTTAGCATGGAATCTAAAAATATCACATTCCCTAAAAAAATTATCTGCTCGTGACTCTTTATCTTTAAAATATGTCTATTTCTATCTATACAGTTCATTTCGCTCGTGATCCTGGTTAAAGTCTCAAAGCAATCAAAGTGACATCTTTGACTACCGTCCTAAAGTTCGTCTTTCCACGCCTGTCGCATTACGTCCTTGCATGATTATTAGGTGATGGTACTACTCTCTTACGCCTAAAACCAATATTCTATCTATTCGTCGACGTAGATAGCTGTCTAATGTAATTTATTACTTTCTATCTATAATTTGTTTGTCAAGTGTTAAATCGGAAAAAGCAGTATCAGTACTGCGTTTATAAGGGAAGAAAGTAATTAATTGTAAGAATAAATGGATAGTTATTGTTATCATAAATTATTTATTTATCCATATTAATATTTATATATGATACATATGGCGGACTTATTGCTACGAGAGCAACCTCTTACAGCGAACTATAACACCAGTTCAGCCCGCACAATGAACGGCCAGGAATCGAACTCAGGTCCCAAACGTGCCCCACGCCATCAAAGGCCGTACGTCTTGTGTTTTACTGGGAAACTAATAGCAATTAAATAAAAAATGCTATATATTTTAAAAGAAAATAATAAAATAACAAACAAATATTCAGACTTCGGCTAAGAACATGCATGGCTCTAAATGTTTTAAATGGTCTAAGTTATCACTTTTAACTACCTTACTTCCACTTTTATTTCCTGTATAAAATAAATTAAAATAATAATTTTCATATTAGAGTAATTCATCAGAAGTCTTCTCTTCATACGAAGTGAGCTCTTGCATAACATGTGGATTTGACCGTTTCACTTTAAATGCAAACCAGGTCTGTACTAGTTGTCATAATTACTTTAAATTAGTGAAAACTAAATTGCGCTAAAAACAAAAAACAATTCAAGAAATTAAATAACATTTTGTTATAAATAAAACATAAATATCATTTGCAATGCTATTGTCGCTGACTTTCGCTCGGCGCCCAGTCGCGATATAACCATACAAAGCTAATTAAAATTACTCGTACACATCCCGTTCTAAAATACGTTCGAATAAATCAATCGACATACTCAGCTCTCACGGGGAAGTCGTATCGTATTATGATTCTTATGACATAGGCATAAGAATTATTTTACTACTCGCTTGTAATTAAGAAATAAAATAAATTGATGCGAAGATATCGATGTGGCAACGTATGTTGACCTAGCAAATTCTAAAAGAAAAAATACATCGTGTTTAAAATTACAAACTAATCAAAACGATTTCTCTGATTCAAATACCGAATTCTGTTCATTGATTTTTGGTGCACGGATAAGAAACACTAACTAGTATATGAAAATTAATTTAATGTCGAACGGTCAAATCTACATCACATAATTTACTCGGTGTTAATATAGACACAGGGTCATATTACTTTCGGTATCGAAATCATCATCCCAGTATGACAACGATCGCAAAATTCTCAAATCGCTGTGGCTAGAGAGTGACATCCTTTCTATTGATTTTCAATGTTTTTTTAAATTTTTTATATTGGATAATTTTACATAGAAGAGACCGTTGACAATCGTTAATCATTTGAAAATGAAGATAGAAAAGTAGCTTACGGTTGATAACCTCTTGAAGATGGCAAACATTTTTAAAAAGCAACACCTATCACTTCTATACAATATTGGATAGCCAGTGAGTGATACGTTCTCCCATTGATAGATAGTGTGCGGAGATAGTATTTCCTGTCTGTTGATATGTAATTGATATGCAAAACTCCAAGAACCTATCCTTCGGAATCTCCAAAAATTTACTTACTAATTACCTACTCCCTAATTAATTATTAACAATGATTCAAAAAATGGGATGTTGCTGTGTCATGGACACGGCTTTATATTGTACGTGAATACGTCTATGTAACGGATCCGCTCGGCCGCAGTCATTACTTTACGTTCCCGGCACTGGTCATATGGTGTTTCATTATTACCATTCGATTGTTCTCGAGAAGCCCTTTCCAGCCATATACATTCTCTGTATTTGGTTTTCGCTTTTCGACGCGTATAGGCCGACATTATATATTTTTGATAATATTTTTTTATTCTAACACCTTATTATATTCCCTGTCACTACTTTAAACTAATGTTTTATATACAATCGATAAATTTTGACGATAGCTGACGATTAAAACTTTAACGAACATAGTACTAACTAATCAAAAGTACTAATTGCAAATCTCGATACGCAGAAAAATAACCCCAAAATGGCGGCGCTTCCTCCTCCACCGCGCGCAATGCATCACTGTTCTTGCTCGTAATGAATTCTTTGATTCTTTAGCTATCCAGTGGTATAATTTAATTTGATGTAAAGGATAGATTCGAAACTGCAACGCCATACTGTATCCCCCAATTTTGTTATCATTAGGTTTTTTGGACCATACCGTATGGCAACCAATTTAAAGACGTATTGACGTGAAAAGTCAGTTTTTAAAAGAGGTGTTACATTAAAACATTAGGTTTGCATTTTGTACGTTTCTAAAAAATAATTGTTTGGTTAACAATGAAGGACTAGTGTTTTAAGAAAAAAATGTATCTTAAAAAACGAGATACGTTTTAATTATGTTGTAAATACGATCGAATTGTTATGTCAGAACTGAATGTTAGGTCAGAAAAAAAAAGAAATTAAAATTACCTTACTTTTTGTAATTGAAAATGATATATTTTTATCTACCCTTTAATATGAAATGAGTATCAATAATATAAACATTAGTATCTATTTATAGATCTTAGGTTTACAAATTATTTAAAAACTTAAAATATCTTAATGCTTTAAAAGTTTAAGTCCACTGCCTTTACACGAGTTTGTGAAAACTCTGTTTGTTTTGTCTTGGAGAGTAGGTACATTCTGAAGTGTTTGGAGGTTTTTGGAACTCGGTTTTCTATTTGCAGCATGTTATTACTAAATTTCAATTTTATAATTAGACAATTATGGAATGATGAAGCTAAAATAGGAATTTAGTTGATATCACTATAAAAATTAAAAAATGCAGTTTTCTGACTCTCATTGCAAAACACACATAATTGTAATTATCGTGCTTATGTGTAATATATATATATATATATATATATATATATATATATATATATATATATATGTATATATATATATATATATATATATATATGTATACATATACATATATGTCCTTTCACTTAACTAATATGTAGTTACGATCGTATAGATTATATAACGAAGACATATTTTTTTTATCTGTGTGAACCTAACGTCAATCGATATCTTCAGGTTTTTTAATAAGTATGGTACTTGGCTTTACGAACGTAACGACTTTTTCAGCAGTGGAATAACGATCATGGTGCTGACATAAGTTAGCCTAACTAATAACTACGATTCTCTTAAGATAAATTAGATAATAAGTTAGACCTAGGACACCAAAAATAACAAGCAAAGTCCGCTTAGCTTATATCAACGAGTTGATGCATTCCCATCACCCTGCTGAGCTTTCGTTCTCGACATAAATGGCTACACCAACGTGTTATAGTGGACATGATATAAACTTTAACAAATTCTTCTGTAACTGCTACTGAAATTAAAGAGGCAAGAATTGACAAAACTAAAGTAAGAGGTTTGGACTCAGAGACCATATACGCTCGAGGATAATTTTGCTCTACTCTTAGCATAAAATTAATTACAAATAGCTATAGGATTTTGGATAAACAAGACATTTCTACAAAATTTACGATATAGCTTTCTGTGTATGTTTTAGCGAAAGTAAAGGAAGATTGCCTTTCAAGCGCTCGAAGCATTATGGTTGATAAACTGGAAGCTATTGAGGAGCTTTTTAGACGTTAAGACATTTATTAACTTTGTAACTGAACGACTGTTCAAAGCACAAGACAGAGTCTTCGATAATAATACACAATACTGAAGTAGAGTAACGTTGATTTTTAAAGTGAGTGGAGATGGTAGTTTTAGCCATAATGCCTATAAATAATACACTGATGACTATTAATTTTCTTTTGTTAGCGAGTTGAGGATGTTCAGATTTTTTATAGTGTTCATTCACGTTTTTTTTATTCTAAGTAAACTCAGGAGATGTGAACTGAGGATTTTAATAATATTAAACATTAGTTTAACCCCCGAGACACCGAAATCGAAAACCATTAACGTCCGATTCCAGTTTGTTTTGACCTTGACTGACAGTAAAATCGTGAAATACTTGATTTCGTATAATTTCCCATAGTCTTGTTACATTAATGATACCAATCTCTGAAATTACATTTTGGAGCTTTCTAAGGCACCGATTTGTTCACTGTTGACTTTACATGCTTATATAAAACTTCTTTAGTGTATTAAACGCATAAAGATTAAATGTCAAAAAAAGTGAGTCATTGAGTCTGCCGACGACAAAAATCTAGCCGACATGTGAAGAAATATTTGAACGGGTTTTAAACTAGATACACACGTTTTAAAGCAAGAACTGCTTCGAAACAACAAATGATGGTAACACTGCAATAAGAGGTTTCAAAGACCCTGACAAATTGCTGGTCTTGCTGTATTAGATTAACGTCTTCTGTAACATTTTTACATCATTCACAGCTCTCTGGGTCTACAATAGATGACATACATTTGAAGCATGCGTAAAAGATACAAATGCTTTCACTTGTCTTCGTATTCTAGAAAATTTACGCTAAATCGTATGTATAAAATCTTATGTCATATAGGCCAATACATTTTACCAATAGGGCCGTAATTTAAAGAGACACAAAAAGAAAGAAATAAGAACTGTAGACGTTTTTGTCTCTCTGACACACGGAAAGCATTTGAAATGGATACAAATAAAGATTCATTAATTATGCTAATAATTTCATACGACCTAATAATTAACTATTTTCCGGAAGCTCTTCTTAAAAACGTAAAACGTATCTCGCGTAAAGTGACAACATTTTTAAATGAATACCTGGCTTCCACCTCTTGTTTGACAGACTTATTCAAGCAAGAATGCACAACTGCTTATAGCACATAACATTCTCATTCTGACAACGCAATGTGTTCTGACCACAGTTAAGGGATAACAGTAGTTATATGTGTAAGTAGACATTATTTTATAAATATTTTATTGTAAATCGATAGAATTGACAAGTCCTTGATATGGTTTGAGTTATTTCATATTTTTTTATGAAAATGTTGATTTCGACTACATTCTTGTATGGTTTAATAATAACTGGTTTTTATTAAAATATTTTATTTTAATGTGTGTTGAAAATTAATACACATTTCCTTATATGTATCGTTTTACACTATTATGGTTATACAAATATTTCTTCGAACTCCAATTTAAAGGCACGAATATGCGATAAGTTGACAAAAAGATCATTGGTTTCACATTCGAAAATAAAATAATTTCGTTTCTAAATCATCGAGAAAGTCCACCGTACATCTTCATCAAAATGAATCTTTTGCTCAAAAATGAACTAGTTAGCAATTTTGCACGACATTCTTTTGACTCTAGATCTTTAAGTTTTTGAGTCATCGTTGCCCGCTTAAACTTTGATATTAAAGGAGATGTTGAAGATATTTTATATTAAAATGCTGCATATTGGAATGATTCTTCAATTTCACTACCATTTTATTCTTTATTGGTTAATTTTACAATGAATATAACATAATCGCTTATTATTAAAAATGTTTAATTTCAGGAACGTTGATTTCTGCCGATAACCGCTTTCAATATCGAAAATTGCACGTCATTATTAGAATTTAATTTTTTTTTAATGTAAAGAAATTAAATGATACTTAAATGGCAGCAATTTTTAAAATATGAAATCAAAGAGTAGTGTGAAAAAATTACTACCCGAAATTACCCCAGCACTATTTATTTAAATTATTCTTAATACTTTGTAACTGATGTGTTCCATTAACCATAATAATGAATCAAAATTATAATAATAGCGCTGAATTTATATAACATTTACATGATACAAATAATCACCATCAGAAAGAGTAACGTAAATGAAAACTGATATAATTAATGCTATAAGCTAATATTTAAGCCACTAAGAATACATTAGAAGTTATAATTCGAGTAGTAGTATATAAAGCATACATAACATTTGAAACAAAGATGAATACATACTTTAGAAGGAATCATCAAGGATAACAAAAGGACACGTTATCCTGATTTCTTATTATAACTTCTTTTAACTTTTAAAAATTACTCCTAATAATTTTGCCTATAAACAATCAATATTTATAACTTGATAATTTATTGATCATAACCTTGATCAAACAACGTGCGTCATATTTTACCTCAATTTCTTCGTAATTTCTAATATTTTTTTTGACAATTTTTCATCAGAAATCTAATTTTCTTATCACATCAACGTCATCAGTTTATTAGGCCAATAAATGTATTAACAGAAGATACGAGTTGCAATGATCATACCAGTAACATTTTTTTGTTAGAAATGGTATTATTTGTGAGACACAAACTAAATAACATTGTGCAATATCAGTAAAGCCAACGACATGCTTTTTCGTACTATTACAATTTTGGCATAATATTAATGTTCATTTCCTCGTTCAAAACTTAATCAAATATATATATATATATATATATATATATATATATATATATATATATATATAATAATCAAATTTTATATGATAAACAAAATGTAACTATATTTTATACGAAAAAAGAATATTATAGATCAAACTTATACATTGTTATTTTAGTATAAATGTAAAAAAATAATTTAAATAAAAGTGATAATTTTTATTTTTTTCAGAAGGATATCAATTTTGTGTTCATAAAATTCAGTTATTGAGGATATCAAAATTTTTGGGAAATTTTATTACTGCTACCCACTAGGTTATCCCTATATTTCTTAAAAATCCTCCATTGTTTATAATTGAATAAAGAATCAAATAATGACAGAAAATCATATAAAATAACATTATGATAGAAAAATATACGAAACTTTGGGAAATGATTTGTGGAACCCACAGTTTTCACTGCATGTATCAAACGCAACTAAAGGCGGCAATGGTATTTTCATGAGTTTAGTTTATCACTCATTGCCAACGTATAAGCAGAGATAAAATACCTTACATATTTTTTTGGCTCCTATCTGGGTTAAGTTCATCCCTGTGTTAAGGTTAAGTTCGTCCTGCGGTGACCTGTGTTTTTAAGTTTTATGTCATGTAAGTAACTAAACAGCGAGCAAAACAGACGATAGTCATAGAGCAAGAGCTCCTAAGAGTACAGCAAGTAAGGAGGTATAGAGAATAAAATACTTTATCCAATCCTTAATACGATGGGAACATTGTAGCTTCCTACTCCTAATGACCATCTTACGAAGTGGAAGTGATGTTACCTCACGTGGAAGCCAAATACAATACATCCCTTTTTTCTCAAGTTGCTTTTACATTGCAGTATGAGAGAACAAAGTTAATCTGAGATAGGTTTAAGTAATGCTTTGTTATTTTTTTACTTTAATGTAAGTTATTCTCAATGATAATGATGGGAGAGATCAACATTTCTTTCTTTGAATCATCTGAATCAATCATAGAAAAGTAAACTTCAACCATCGATGCGCGTATATTTTCTATTCCTTTGCTCGTTTTTCGTTCTGAACGCAATTAATTAAAAAAGATCAATCATGTTCTTTGACTTCAATTACACTGTCAGAAATTTGATTGCAAATTGAACAGAGATGGCAATTTTATCTTCATACGTCGGCTAATTAAGACAAAATATTTACAATTTACACACCTAAATCCTTTTTAGGGATCAATCCATATGCTGGTGGAATCCCATACAAAATTCCTTTAGAATTTACGAACATTAGCCTGCATAGACAGACGCGACGAAGGACTTTGTTCACACCACGTATTGAATAATATGCCTCCCTGAGAGTCAAGGATATGTGGGCTTTTCAATTGTATTATTTAATTTAATTTTGAAGTCAAAATACCTTGCTCCATGGTAACAAAATATATTAAATACGCTTCTGCAGTCATTGCAACGACATGTAGTTCATAGCTAGGTGCAAATAATGTTCACTTTTATTAGTACATGATGTTTATTTTTTACTCATTTCGATTTGTCCTCAAAGAGAATGATGTAGAAATACTTAGTTATCGTTATCACACTTGGATTCTCTCAGTATATATGATAAGATCAACCTGAATACTTTGTTTCATTATAAATATCCGCTATGTGCTATGTCAAATGGACTAATCCAATTTTTCTTGCATTGATTTTTGTTACTTCCATGACATAAAACTTAAAAACAAACCCCATTCGCATATATGCTGTACTTACTGACGTATAATATAAATACAGAGACGTTTATGTTTTGAACTATCTTTTTACGTATTTTTTTTTTAATGGGCGCCTCATTTTTCTTTCTTTGTTTTTCAATATTAGTAATTTCTTTTAGTATTTGGACACTAACTAGTTGGAATGATACATTTTGTTTCCTTTATAAGGATATAATGAGTATATTTAATATTACATACTTGTATAGAGCTGAGTAGGACCTCGTAGTATCCAGCTGTTTTTTGAATAAAGGCAACTGAAGTCACATAAATATCGTATTATGGTTATGAGTTACCTAATACTTCCAATCAAAGGGCAAAAATATAAAATTATAATGTAAAACAATAATATTTCACTATTACAGCGACGAATCAAATATTGACATGGTGTCGCTGATGAAATTAGCCGTCATCGAAATAATATTACGCGCGATGATTACGTTGAGTACACAGATGTTGTCCAGTATTTGTTGACCTACTATGTTCAAACATATACAATATATTATAAGGTAGATCTCTTCAAGAAATTCAATAAACTATTATATATATATATATATATATATATATATATATATATATATATATATATATATGTATATATATATATATATATTACATGTTTAATCGCTTTTTCTTGTATCTGCCATATAAACTGGGAACCAGTTCACGTGATCAATTATAGTTTTCCTGATTTGTTATATTTACTTGTATTTCATAGCTACGCTTTATTTTATTACACATTTTGAATCTAACTTTTAAAAGTAATTTGAAGTAACCAAGAAGTCCAATATTCTGAAAGCTATTTAAACAGTTTCAATATTCAAATCTTTCAATGTTTGGTCATTTTTATTTTATTCAAACATTTTTTCTATCCCGAAGATTCTCCAATAAACCTCTTCTTTTGCGTTTAGCAAAATTTAACCTTACGATTGTTAATATTCCCATTTTTTAACATTATTATTTTTTACATCAATTTTTATCACATCTAAGGAAATCATTTTACAGAAAATTTTCTTTCACTCTATGTTTTTACGTTACAATCCAATAACAATATAAAATAAAGTAAGTAAGTAAGAAATATTTCAACACATTTAATAAGATAAGCGGGTGTTTCCTAAACTACATGGATTCGTAATAACGCTCACTTAAGACTGCCCGCAAACGTAACAGTCCATAATGTCTTGATAATGGTATTAAAATCATTCGTTTGGAGCTATGCTTAGAAATGAAAGAGACCTTTGTAGAATTCAAAAAGACACATTTGTCGGCATGTGGAAGAAAAATGAATTTCACGAGCGGTTCTCATTATAATGAAAAAGAGTTATATTGCAACCTGCTTTCCCTTGTCGGTCATCAATATGAAATATGTAAAGCAGAGAAAGAGAAAGTGAGAGAGAGTGTGAGAGAGAGAAAGAAAGAGGGATAGAAAGTATAATTTGTGAGAATATACAATTTTTAATTGTATCATGTGTTTAAACTTTTCTGGGACTTTTCTTCTGCTCCAATATTTTCCATTTTTATCCATTTTTACTTTTGTCTTATCTTCAAATATATATATATATATATATATATATATATATATATATATATATATATACATATGTATATATACATATATATATATATATATACATATGTATATATACATATATATATATATATATATATATATATATATATATAGGTGTGATAGAAAAGTAATGAGACTAATTTTTTATTTACCAAAGTTTTTATTTTTTAAACATCAATGTTATCCCCTTCAAAGTTGTTTCCTTGAGCAGCTAACATCGATGGAGACGTTGGTTCCACTTTTGGTAGCAGCGCTGGAAGTCTTCAATTGGTACGGTCTTCAGCATGTCCGTTACACTCTTTTCGATGTTTTCTAAAGACCCGAAATGACGTCCTTTGCATACATTTTTAAATTTAGGAAAAAAGAAAGTCACAGGGTCTAAGGTCGGATGATTAATTGGGCCGGGGAAACACAGGAATGCCTTTTGAGGTCAAACATTTTGTGACGGGGAGTTGTTACCATTTTGATATGCATTTGACCTGAATTTGAATAGAAAATTGGATAACGAGAAAACCGAATACATCAAAAGGTTGTTTGTTTCAAATACCAACTAGGTTGTCTAGAAAGTTGTTTTTGTTAAATGATTACTTGGAATAACTACAATTTAATTTTGGTAATAAATTTAAGCTTATCAGCCTAATTATTAAATTGTACTTGTTGCAATTATATGTCCCAATAAGTCATGATATAGACGTAGCAAGTTTTTTAATCCTGCACTGACATAAGAGCGTTTCGCCATTAATTCAATAAGCCACTTTATTTAAAAGGGAGTTGCCCGTCGTTTTTGTTGGACTTCTGCCAATTTCACTGTATAACGTGACCGTTTTTGCCAAGTTATCCAATATTCCGCTCCGACGGAGACTGAGGTCACTATGAAAAATGGCATTGTCTTACTCGGATGGCTTCTAACGGGAATTTAAAATATCTAGCCAGTCTACCATCTAGCAACCTATCTATTTCTGACAAGTGGTTGCTGAATGACTGATAGGAAAGTGACTGAGCGGTAAGATTTGGAAAATCAATAGTTATTTTATAAATGATTTATTAATGTGTGTTCCGCACAGTAAACATTTGCTGTGATATGATGTTAAATATAAAATTAAAGAATTTAAGGTTCATATAATTTCAAATCAATAGGTTACATTAAAAGACTCCACAAAATGTTAAAGTGTTGCTTGTAGTGACAGGCTCCAGCTTCTGGAAATATTAAAACTAATTAATTTTTCATCAACGTTATTTTACTTTTGTTATAAAAATCTTGTAATTTTCAGTTTTTTCATATAATTTTCCTTATAATATTTTTTCTTTCGTTTAACATGTACGACGTAGGGTTAATGTTAACTATCTTTAAACTGTTACGGAAATATGTTTCAGTGATTTATATGAAATATTTACACATTGATTTTTACAAAACAAAACCAGCAAGTGATTTTAAAAAAAACGCATGCGCGGCACCAAAATAAATTAAGTAATTTGGTAGAAAATCGGGTTTGTGATAATCAAATACAGGTTATCAATACCATAATGGGAACATAACAATAAAAAATAATCTAAAGGAAGGGAAAATCTCGCATTTAACTTGTTCAAAAATCTACTGTTGAATAATCCATCTGCAATGTTAACACCTAGAGTTGCTTTTGCCTCATCTCCATTCAATCAAAGATGTAGTATATAGCGCATCTATAATTTTTATTGTGTGTGTGTGTACCTATATTCATACGTACACACACACACACACACACACTCGCACGCACGCATTACGCATCTTTATGATAAATAACTTAGTACACGAAATTAAATGTATGTAAATAAAAGCAGTCAAGTACGAGTTCGACACGCATTCATTGGAGCTAAATGTTAACATTTTTTTCTCTCGTCCCTAGATTCACTGTTTGAGCTGCGGCGCGGTATTGGTTCGGTAGTAAAAAATAATATAGGATTTTCAATGTCTTTTCAATTCGGTGAATAACTTTTTAAGAAATTGTATTTTTGTCTACATATTTAAAATGCATTCAAAACTGAATCTGGCTAATTATTTTGTATCTTTATTTTGTCTTATGTAGAATAAATATCTGTAATTAGTCTGTCTATAATTTGTCAAAAAAATTATTAATATATTTATATTATTCCATTATTTGAGGTAAATTCTTTATCTTTATTTGAAACCAACTACATCTTATATACTACGCTTTAATCAATAACAACAATATTGTAGAACTTTATTTACTTTACCGCATTATAACAGTAGGCATCACTTTTATATGGGAAAAATATTTTTATTTTCATTTATAATAATTATAAAAACTTGTCAAATATTTAAATGAAACAGATTAAACAATTTCATAGCAATCAGAGTTTATCTTCTACTTCCGGATTGACATAGAATTTTGAAAAAAAATACAAAACAAATTTGTTTCTGGAAACTTGCACTACTTATTTACGTTTGCTGTCAATATGAATAAAAGTAATGAATAATAAAATTATATATATATATATATATATATATATATATATATATATATATATATATATATACATATATATATATATATATATATATGTATATATATATATATGTCACATTAATTTAATTTGAAAGAAATTTAAAAAAAAGTATTTTTATTATTAAAAAATATTTTAATCCTTACTTTCCAATTTTGGCATAAATTTGCGAGACTAAATTAGTGATTTTATGAAACCTTCAGGTACTGACTGTGTTTCTAAAATTCCTGCAGCTTCAGTCAGTCTTTACTGCCCCCTCGACTGCCTGAGTGTGACAAGGTAAATAAAAGGAAGCTGCTTGTTTATCTTCGCGTTGAGCAATGAAAGATTCGAATTCTTCGTTAGACATTTTTTTAAGATTGGAGGTTCTGTAACTTCAGTTCGTTTAAGGTGATACTAAACTGTTGCGCTCATATTCAAATTTGGAAGTTGGAATGGTTTTAATTTGTTTTATTTTTTAGCACATGCTTTTAAGATACGACGTAGAGCTAGTTCTCTAATATGTTTTTTGGAGTCTGGCAGCATTGCTAGCAGAAGATTTTCCGCATGAGCAAAGAAAGCGTTGCGTTTTGTTGCGGGATCAATAATTACCTGCAGCTCTTTTAATAAATAAAAAGATCTGGAAATTAATTCTCATAGATGTCTACCTCCATATTTGCAAATGGGATGGCTTTCTATTTGAAACCATATTAAAGTATACACTTTAACAATAAAAGTTCCTAAAGTAACGAGTTCATTAGAACGAACTAATGTGCAAACGTACAGGCGAAGAACACAATTAGGTTCCGTAAGTCACTTAGTATGAGACATTATTCCAGGTGATTTGTTAACTAAGTTCTCGGGCTGATCACCAGATATTATAGTTGCTATTATACTGTATAAATATAGAGGTCCGAACTGAGATCTTTTGTATCAATGAGCGGCATTTCACCTAGAATATTTTGAAACTTAACAACTTTTTTTAACAAACTACCAAATCTAGCTTTTCCAATGATTCCTGTAAATATTCGGGAGCCAGAAGTTTTATCATCAATAAGAAAAAATACATGACGGATCGGCAATTCATCCATTCGGAGTATATAAATAATCCACTCTAAAAGTCTATTAAGCATTTTTTTAGTAACCTTATCACACCAAAAACTTTTTCCATATTAATATTAATACTATCTCACCCAACAGCCATTAAATTATCCAATCCAATTTCCTCATAAAAACTGCCTTTTCTATAAATTTAGCTGTTTCAGCTGATGTTATCAAATAGCCCAAATATTTACTATTTGGTTCCTTGACTAGTAAAATACGTTTCTTTACTATGATTTTTTTGCAGTAACTTTTACCTGTTTTCATTTTAATCAGCGTTGCATCCTTCCGACCGTCGAAATAAAGTATAGGTACTTGAAAAACTTTATCATCCGTTCTAATATTTTCTTGAACTCTCTTTATCTTTTGAGTTTATTTTTGTCCATAATGGACATTTTAACTTCATGTAAAATAACAAAAGAATAACCGCAGCTTCTCGCTCGCTTGCTGTATCGATAACAGGTTTGGGATAATGCTGAATAGTTTATAAAAGCAGAAGCCTCTATTTTTTTTTCTTTGTTTTACCTGGGTGAAAATCTTCGCCATTATAAAAATACATTAGACTCTGAATCTAAAAATCTTTGCTTTCATGGGTATTCGTATACATACATCATATTATTCTGATGCTAAAGAAGGAGTAGTAGTGAGAGGAGTAGCTGTAATTGAGACTTCGGTGCTGGCTTGTGTACGAAAACTTCTTGACATTTCCTGTTTAAGTTTTCTATTTATGCTTTATTTATTTTTTTATAGCAGCCACGTCTGTGTTTTCTAGTATCATTTTTCCAACAGTTTTTTTGATCCGTAAGGAAAAATTGCTTGTTTGGTGGCACTTTTCTTTCCCCAGGGTAGGCAAATTTGTGAAATCCAAACATTTACAATATGAAATATCAAATGAACATTTACTGGAAGTACGAAAATTTTCAAACTGTTTTTTCGGAATTTTAGGATGAGGTTTTATTAATTTTTTTTTTTAATTTTTACATAATAATCTGCTGATAATGGTTCTTTTCTCCATAAGCTTTCAATTTTCAAAGGGCTAATGTCAGCTATTTTTTGAAAAATTGGTTCTTTTTCATATTTTTAATAATTTTTAACTGATGTCTCGTCCACTCGTAAAATGTTAATATATCTTCATAAGTTGGTAACACATTTGACTTGAAATCACTCGTATCATCAAATCGTATCATATATAATAAACATTTTCAAACTTTCCGATTACGATTCATGATCAAAATCAGAACAACGCAAAGTTGGTTCTCATTAGATTCAATGCAAAACTACAAATAAAGCAGTCACTGTTCGGTATAAATTTTAGAATAATATTTACATCAACCCACAACATTTGTTTATTGTATCGTTTTTATTTGTACTTCTGGATATCATGTGAATATAATATTGTCAAAATGTAAAGCTTTAAGTGTGTTATAATTATAATCACATTTCACACACGTCATACCGGCCTTCACTGGCAACATAATGTTGATATTAGAATTTATAATTTTAAAGAAGTTTTTTGAATCGCCCCATTAGGCATAAAATGCAAACTATGATAAGAGTATCTAATTAACACATTATCAGAGTTCAAGTGGCACGCAAAAAAATTATTCAAAAGCATCTGTCGATGAAAAAAAATTACCGTCAAGATACCACCGAAAAAGCGTATGACATTTGTCAACAGAGCTATTATTAATTTTTAGTTTTAAAGATTTTTTGAAAATTACAAACAATTATAATTTCGTAACATCCCTCCATCGTATGCCACAGGTTTAAAACTTGGGAATTTCCCAATCTTTTCCATTAAAATTTCCCAACTATACCCAAAAGTTCACTGTGGAACTATGTAACATTTAGTAATATTATAAAATAATAATAAAAATCACAATATATAAAAAAATACGTTATATATAACAAAGAACAGAAACATTTTCATCAAGGTATAGTTTGCTTCGTATGAAAAATTGCCCCTGAAATTTTAAGAAAAATAATTCAACAATGGACAGAACTATTGCAGTTAATTATATTTATGATGACGTATTCTACTAATATTTTACAGTCATAACAAAAATATTGGTAGCCTTAAAAATCATTATTGCACTCAGTAGTCAAGAAAGCAATGTCTCAATGCAAATAACACTGAGTCGTCTATTTGACTTCTAATATAAACTTATCAACATATTGAAACTCATTTAGTTTTTTTTGTGACCTTATATTAGAGGGTATAGCAGTTTATTCCGCGTGAGATATAATAACAAAATTAATCAATTAGCCCATATCACTAACGAATGTACTTGCAACATGTAATCAAACATATGTTTCTTAAAAAATATTCACCAAACTTATATTCATAAAAACGCTACCTGTTTTTTTTGCTACAGCACCGCTACCGTACCATTAGCTACCATGTTTATAATTTACACTTCAGTAATCAATATGAAACGAAAATTATAAATGTGTTCAATTTACTTTTATACAATGAATCGAGAAGCGAGTAAACGAATGCAAATTTTATTGATAAAGGGAACTTCCCTGTGGCTGTGATGAGAAACTTCGGTCTTTCAAGGGTCGGATGAATGGCAATGACGAGTGTTTATTACAAAAATATTCCCTCAGAAGTGTTTCCTAAAAAGTATCAAGAAAAAAGAAATATAATAGAAAATATTCCTTTTTACTTCCAGCTTTCTTCTTTGACTTTTGCTGTAAAAGAACTTCCAAATTAGCCCGAATTTTACTTTCAATTATTTCATTTCCTTAATATTGTTTCTTAGTGTTTTTCATTAAATGTAATTTTTTATAAATTATATTATTTAGTGGAAAAAGCGTGAAGATATTTTTGAATGTAATTTGAAGCTAGGTTAAAAAAATAATGATCAACAAGTAACATTCCTTGTTTGAATTGTATAGAATTACAATATTAAAAGGACAGGAATATAAATTTGTATAATTTTTAAACTATATATAAACGTTAATTACAGGGTATTTGTATAGTTACAGATAGAGAAAAATTATTTTAAATACAATAACCACAACAAATGAGAATTCATCAAAGAATTTTGCTAGCACAAAATATTAGATTTTTCTTGAAGGTTAAAGATAAAATGTGTAATAGGAATTATTTTTTAAATTTGTTCAAATGGCGGCGTAAACTAACTTAACTATAAATAATATTATGGACAATTGGCACCTTATAGTGACTTGTAACGTTGAAACACCGAATCAATTTATATCAAACACGCAGTTTCCATTTAGGTACTGCAAAGCAAACAAGGCACAATAAAACACTATTAAAAGTTGCTTTTGCTTTAATATCATTAATACAAACAAACAACAGAGAAAATGGTACACCTAATCTGAATCGGCTGCTGTTAGCTGATTAAATTACGATTCGGATATTCGCGTTTTCGTCCTTTTATATGACCTAGACCGGGTATTGTTTTACAAATTAACATTATTTTAAATTGATAATTAATATGCATGATTAATTCAACTTAAAAATGCAATGTATTCAATATATTTGTTGATTAATTTGTCTGAATAGCAAATTTCAAAATTGATTTCATTTTCTAAATTATTTAATCAATAATACTGACAGTCAAATTATTAATTCTTTTTGGTACAAGATATCTAGTAATATTTCAAGGCGTCAATAGAATAAGGTAGCGCACTATTAACATCAGCAATTGTGAGGGCCTTACAAATCTCAATTTTTCTCAATATTACTGAGTAAGATGCTCCAATTTTCGGGCTTTTACTATTTTTTGATTCACTGATAGAAACATGTATATTTTTAGAAGATTAGAGGTTGCAAAGCAACAATAATTTATGACTCACGATGCATCTCGGTTAACCAATATTTCAAATAAATATCATTGTAATGGATTTTCTATTTTCTGTTTCGAACCTCACAAAAACCGAACTTTCACAGGGATCACTCATGTGTCAGTCTACCGATGCGTCTATCACAGCTGTCTCTCTAAGAAATTATTTTTCATAAAAACAAAAAAATAACATACTCATTACGCTCATTAAATTGTATAAGTGTTAATAATGATCACCCAAAAATATTCGTAGAGGTAAGTAATATTCCTGATTTATTTTTAAATTTCATATAATCATGTGGTAGTTTGAAACAGCTTCAAAGTCTGAAGAGCGTTTTCTTAGAATATTATGTAAGTGTATGATATTTTTAAAAAATTCCGTCAAAACACATGTTTCTCCTCTATTTCAAAAATTTCCGAAGTCAAAAATAAGAGAAAAAAACAGCGTTATCAGAAACTTAATTAATATTTTTCGGATAACTCTAGAAGGTATTACAATATTTCATGTATTTATTAAGAACTCACTTTATTTGTAGGCCAATAAAAAATGTGCTAGGTAAAGTATTTAAATAGCAAAAAGTAATATTATTATTTATAAAGAGTTCAATGGAAATACTATGTACTCGTAAATGTTCACATATTCATATATGTTGGAAAAGGTAAGCTCTTATTAAGTATAAAATCTACTTGCAAATAACTTTACTTTTACTAATTAATCAAATGTGAACCACTCATTTCATTTTATCTGTAATTATGTGGTCTACCATATTTCCATATTTTTATCAAACGTTTCTGCCTTTCTCAATAAAGATTGTATTTTTAACCTATCCTTCAGTTTGTGTTTTAAAATTTATATTGTAACAGTATATTGTAACAGTATATTTGCACTCCTCAAATGACTATAAATCTTAAGTCTTAATAAAGCTTAAAATATGAATATAGATTATTTGGGAAATATTTGTACTTTGAATGGAAGGTTTTAAGTTGAAATGTATATTCTTCATTTCTTTGCGACTCCATATAGAAGCGAGATATCTTATTTATATTTGAAATTGATGACAGCATTAATAAATACTCGTAATATAATAATGCATGAGGGTCCATAAGGGGGTTTTTGGTCCTGACGAGGAATTAAAGTTCTTATCTTATTACATACACATTACAATTATATACATTACAATTATTTTTAAAGAAATTCAATATTTACTTATCTGTTATGAAGCATGATATATTATTGGCTACAGATTAAATAACTATAAATCAGACTTAAATATTTTTCTGAAGTATTATTAATACATAAAAAGTAAAAATTAAATCGAATTTGACTACTCATACTCTCAGGAGATTTTCGACAGACACTTTCAGTTATCTCCAAGTCAATACCAGCAGACAAAATCAATGTATGCTTAAAAATGACATCTGTAACCATACATACAAATATTGCGACTAACAAAAAATATAAGAGTTGAACTATGGAAAGACAAAACAACAGCACATTTCGTTCAAAAACGATATAACTTCTCAACTACATCCCGGTCAATTTAGCTTTGCTTAATTCTATGCGGACGAAGTCGCATGCTTGCATCTACATGTATAAAATATAACGAATGTTATAAACAGAATTATTTAATTATAAAAAACATAATTTTGAATTTCATGTCATAAATATTTAGAACAATCGCATCAAGTTTGACGTTAATTTCACCTCTATTAACAATAAAGGTGGAATTAGCGTCAAATGGAGGATTTTTAATTTGGTCATTGGAATGAACAGTTATATTGGTTTGTAAATCAAAAGATACGAAAATTCTTTTCGATATCCCGAATCGACTTGACATTCAACTCTTGACATTTTACACCAAAGGACATTTCATATTTGGTGAACATTTATTTCAAAGAACAGTATGAAACTATTTTTTGAGACGTTTCTTCTTTTTTTGCATAGAATTAAAAGCTTTTTATCTGAAGCCAAACTGACCATCTATTTCACGGATACCATATGCTGAGCTTTTCGGTACGATGTAGACATGCTTTAAAATGATTTTCGTCTTTGTAGAGTAAACATTTAAAAAGAAGATTAAATAAATTTTATTGTGGGTGTTCATGGTCGTACGTAGATAATCAAGAATCTTAAGAAGTATTAGATATTTCATACCGTATTTCCTCTTGATGTCAGATTATTCACCTTTACGCACGTTTTTTTTTTCGTCGCCGTATGACAATATTCCGCCAAGGCAAACGATATTCGTGATTTATGTTTAAAAATTAGTTCGAAAACGAAGCATAAAAAATATGTTAAAAAGATTTCACTGACCTCAAATATCAACACGATTAAATGGAATTAATTTTTATTTAAATTTAGAGCTTTAACAATACTCTGACATAAAATTTCACAAATGAGTGCAGTTTTATACTAATTAAAATTTTACAAAAATTTAAATCATGTACATTCTAAGCAGGCGATGTAAGATGTACGTGACTTTACACCTTTTCCCGCATATGGCATATCCACTAGTTACCTACTTCGTAATGTGATAATATTAAATTTCCAGATACGTAATAGAATATTCATATTTCAGTTTATGCCGATCACATATATACATTTTCAATTATGTACTTTAGATAAATACGCTCAAGTACTGGGTCACTGAAATCTAATAATAGTGTTAGGCACTAATGTGTTGGAAAATAATTTATATTCTTAAAGTAGGTCTTAGAATAGTTTATACTTTTTAAATAAAGAATGTTTAATATCTTAGAATAGTTTATACTTTTTAAATAAAAAAATCATTAAAAAATTGTTTTATTTTCTGTCTTATTTTTTTATTTTTCATTAGGTGATTTTTTTACTTGAATCATATTTAGGTTTATGTGATTTAGTTTTGCTTTATATGATTTAGATTTTTTTGGTTTATATGATTTAGATTTTGTTTTTGGTTTATATGATTTAGATTTTAGTTTTGGACAAATTTTATCTTCAACAACCCTACAAGATTAGTCTACGCAGATTTATGATGATTTTTTTTTATTTGGCATTTAATACTAAATAGAAATAAAAGACGATATTTTGCTCATCCTTATAATTTTGATTGTTCATGTAATTGTTGGTATCGTAAAAATAAAGTTCTTAGAAGTTAATAAATGCCCAACAGGAGTAAATTTTTCCTTATATAAAGTCTTTACCTAGAGCAAGTTCATTTAAATTATTATTAATATTAGTTGGACCAAATTTAAAGACTAAAGTACATATTACAGAAAATCATTTTCGATATTGTGATAGCACGAACTCCATAAATAAATACTGTCGAAAAATAATTTACCTATATTGTTAGAGCCCCAACATTTATGATTTTCCGAACATGTGATTGGCGCTTCCGCTGACTAATTACAATAAAATGTGTACACGGCGTTGGCCAATTAGAAGCGAGTACTATCACCTCACATCCCTCAAATTTGAACACGCTTTGTTTCATAATGAACTTGTTTAATCACACGTCTATTGATTATTAAGTCAATGACAATGTTTCATCAGTCAACTATATTACAATACTATACCATATAAAACCACAAGTTTAAAACCTTATACAGAAAAGTTATTGACCACACTTGGTCGCTTACAGTAGAAATTCAAAAAGCAAAATTGGTCAGTAATAAAAATGCTGAAATTCCTTCTACTTGGCTAGTTTATTCATAATTAATTTAATAAAACATTACAAGCGAACATTGATAAATATTTAAAAAGAAAACCTTTATGTTTCACTAGAAGGTAAGCAATTTTTTATCTTTTCTCTAAAACTGAGGTTTTTTACAGTATTTACTACATCATTATGAAATAAAGATTGCAGTGATAATTGTCTTAAATATTAAAACGCAACATTCAGTTCAATATAACTTACGAACACATATTTCAAAAATAGGTTTCATAGTACCGTCTATTACATTTTATATCCTACCTACATTAAAATTTTCACTAAAGACATATTGTCTCAATAAAAATTGCAACCATTAAACACTTAAGTTTAAATCACATTGTATCCATTTGTAATAAAAAACACTTAAATGAATTTTGTGATAAAAAATCTTGTAAGAATTTTTCATGACTTCTTTATAACTAAAGAGAGAATAACCACTTCTGTAATCCAGTTACATTCAAAGTTGTTATACTACAATTAGTACTCTGAATGTGAGTTAAACAAGAATTGTTCGTACAATATCATGTCGATTCCATTCTAATTTTATATTTAAAAATATAGATGGTGGATCCAACAATGGTATTATATATAAAACATATTAGAATTCGCTAGACCAATATTGCTCACATTCATTGGAGTGAGTATAAAAATAACAGCAATAAATGATATTTTTTTTATTTTTCTAAGATATTTTAATTCATTTAACACCATGCTAGAAAAGAATTTTGTATAAAATATACTATTAAAGATAATTGATAATTAATTAACTCAACTAATAGAAACTTGACAATATTTTAGTCAATATATATTGGCGCTAAATCCAAATTTTATATCTTGAGACAATGACAATGCTAGTGGTATGGACAGCCTATAATAATTTATTAATTACCTGATATTATAAATAATACATATTAATTAATATGGCATATAACTAATAGATTTTGACTGCGTTTAATATGCCATATATTGATTTATAACAAAGTTAAAACAAATAACTATGTAGTGTGCATTTTAGATTACCAAACTGTTAACATTAGTCTAACTAATACTGTACTAGTGAAACTACTCTTGACATCCCAATTCCTTCTTTCATTGATATGCATTTTGCTTTGGATCAAATTTCTGTAGGTATCTCCGCATATTTATCACTTTTACTAACATAATGCAATTTTATAGTATTTTTACATGGTTTCTCAGTTACATATTTATACTCAATGCCTATATAATTACATCTTTTGTGAAATTCATTTATTTTTCGTTATCTGTTATTAATATCTAAACTCACAGTCTGTCTCTATTTATCTGTTATTAATATTTAAACGCACAGTCTTTTGATTGAAGTCACCAACGATACACAATAACTGCTTCTACCACATTACCTCTTTGATGGCTTCACTAACAGCTAGAAACTCCGCTTCTGAGTAGACAGGACCAAAGTTAGCTGCCGCTCAACTTACCAGGTGATGGCGGTATCATTTTTGAGAAATGTACAGCCTGTTAGAGAGCATCCATTTTCAATGTCGTTGGAAAATTTTGCGTCGCTGAAGCCCATCAAGTCTGTAATTTTTCATTAGATGACAACATTTGTTTTCTTCAATTTGTTCTATATGGACTCACTGATCAGCTTTACCTATTGTTAAGTTGAGCCTGTTCAAAACCGAGTTAGACCCTGTATTCCAGCATCTGGATACCAGTTTTAATCCGTATTTATTCAATTCACATACCCTCTCCGGTTTACATTCCAGTCTCTCAGGTTGAGTACGTATATATTTTATTCTGGATTACCATTTTTATTAACCTGACTAACCGATAAGAGATTTGTTACAAAATCAGGCACATATAGCATATCGTTTAATACAATTTTATGTTATTTATCCACTAAAAGTGGCTTGTAATCTGCCACTTTTATGGTCGTTACAGACGGATCCGTCTCCGTTGTTGAGTTACGGTGGCCATCGTGTTTTTTTAAGAAATACAGTCATGTGCATGGAAGCATCCGAGTTCAAGTACCATGACTTGGTATCACCAATTGGGCGATGAAGGCGATTGTGTGGCCCACACCCCCGTAATCCGAGTTCTGCTCGCCTTTCCTGAATCTAAATTTGGCTCTTCTGTTACCGAATTCGTTGCTGTTAACTAACCCTTCCGAGAATTGTTTTTTTACCTTGTATCTTTAACATTTTATTTACTGCGAATGTCTTGCTATCTTTTTTGTTTTTCTTGACATCTTGTAAGATTATTATCTTGACTATATGTAAGATTTTTATCTTGATATATAATATTCACTTATTTTTACGCCTTAGTTCTCGATCGCCATATCATCATTGGCTCAGCAGTGTTCATATCAGGATGTTTCCCATCCATTTTACATTTACAAATGTATATTTCAAAATATGTGCGCCATAGTCCCTATTATGTTAACGTAGTTTTCAATATTTTGACAGTAACCCAACACGTCGTGTGACGCCAGAGTCGTCGAAAGCACGTGCCAGATTGTTCCAGACTTCCTTTAAAGTCTGAGTCTTGAATATGAACATGCACCGATGTGTCCACCAGCAAAATAATTTTCATTCTCGCCTTCAAATCGACTTTTTAATTTAAATTATATATCTCACTGCATTAAACACAATACCTCAATTTCTCGTGTTGAAGATAAATTTTTATAGCTAACTTTTACGTGAAATAATATTCACTAACCCGATAACTTTTCGATTAATATTAATAAATGTTTGAATACATTTTATCTTGCATTTTTAAGCTGAAAATTTGACAGTCCACGTGGTTGTAAGTTATGTTGTTCTGGCAGCTTACTTTTCTTTTTAATTATTGTGTTGTTTCGACACTAAGATTTCTTGAGTTATAATTTTGTTGAATTATTTTTACGCTGGTAAACTGCGTGAATGATTTTTGAGATATTTTTTGGATAATCGGACAAATAGCCACCGTAACTCTTAATGTTAATCAACGGAAAAAAAAGGAAGTGCAATTACAGAGTTGCAGTTTATATATCTTTTACCATAGACTATGCAGGAAGAGACAACATTATCATAACCAAAAATATATTCAACTAATATATTAGCTGATAACTGTCTTCTTAATCATGAAAAGGATTGACAATAATGTATGAGAAAGACCGGTGCAAAGTTTTACTAATCGAATAGATAAGCATAGTCTGCAACCACGGCAAAGGTTGGGCGAATTTTTTATTTTATGCAATTTGTTATAGTGTCGAAATCCATCTTTGGGACATTCCTCAAATGATAATAATTATCTTCTGATAAAGTCGTAACATTATCATAGTCGAGATCAGCCCTGTATGCAATTTGTCGTATTTTTCTCATGAAACTTTCCATTTCGGTTTTTGACATAGTTGTAGAAGCAGATATTTCTTTAAACTCTTTCAAGCTTTTCTCAGACTGTATATAGATTAAATGGGATTCACAGTATCTTGCTTCTGATGGTATAACATGTTAAAATAAATGAAAGCTCGACTACGTGTAGAAAATTTAATGTTTTAAGATTCTTGTAGAATTTCAAATAATAAAACTAGAACGTGTCTTCGTTCATTTTATATCTAAAGTAATGGCAGCTTCGCTTAATTTGCTATTTGTACACGGTATTAGTTCTTGATCTACATATGTTTGATTATCAGGTTTAGAATGTAAATCAAAATCATTATCTTTTACATTTTCTGAACTTATGGAAACTGCTTCGCTGTTTCTCAATATCTTTTATATTTTTCTTAAAATCCTTCCTGTCACACTTAGGGCAACCTTTTGAAGTGTTTTAAAAATCTTGATTTTTAACCATTAAGAATTAAATAGCATGAGGATTAGTTACAGTCAATCAATCAACAACAATCAGCATGAGGATTAGTTATAGTCAATCGATCAACAATCAACAGTCAAGCAATCGTCGTGTTTATTATTTTTGAACCATTAGCAATATTTTTATTTCTTGAATGTTTTTTATTGTTTGAAATTATTTTTTATTCGTTCTTGTTTATTTCATATTTCCATACCTCAAGAGGAAATACTTAACCCGCATACAATTATTCACAGTCTGTCCATTACAGCCGTTATTCTCAGAAACCAGTTTACGTTTGTAAATATCACATGTAACATGGAGAAGGTCAAATTACTCAAATCATTTTTTAATTATGTTTTTCGTGTAACCTTATCCTTTGAAACGATATGAAAGGATTAGTTATAAGTTTTTTTTTCATAATTTTAAGTACCATATCTTGAGATTTGTATAGTAATATACCTTATAAACCCCAATAATTTATAAAAGCTGTTTTTTTAGTATTTATGTAAAAATGAAAAGCTTAATTTGTGTAAAACTTTATATGAGCATTATTTTATTACGAACACATATTGACAACATATTGCAACAACATATGCGAGAACTAGCGTTCCCCCGCTTATTTTCGAAACGACTGGAAAAAAGTAATGAAAAAATGAATATGAAATATAAATATTGGTTAATAGTTTAATAAAAACATTATGTGCTCTGAGTTATTTGTAACTTTCTATGTACGGAAACTCTATGTACAAAATCCTCGTTGTGCTTAACAGGTTTCTACGCAAATACGTGTACGTGTTACAATTTTAAAGCATCCCTACCGTAATCATTAATTACTTCTTAATCTTATTATAACTAATTAATTAATTTCGAAAAAATGTTAACAAACAAAACGTCATGACGTCTCTTGTTTTCTCTGGAAGAACCTATTTTATTAGGAAACAGATGATGATCCATATTGTTTTGTCCTTAGGCTTAAAAACGCACGGTTCTTGCAATCGCACACATTTCCATCACAAGGAGAATAGAATAAACTCAAAGGATATATATATATATATATATATATATATATATATATATATATATATTTATTATGGAATCGGTTGTTATTTGAGCCTAATTTCTACAGCATATTATTCGAAAGATAGTTGAGAGAAGGTTATAAGGTAATACCAATCAATAAAAGCAACAAGTCTCTTATTTGTCGCGTCTACAAATTTGGCTTATTGAGATACATTGTCACGGGATATTAGATGAGTATATTTATTATTTTAGAATTAATTTGTAACTTAGGATATATTAGTTTACAGCAGTCCAGCTTCTAAATAATTTTATCCTTAATTTTCGTATTTATTATTGGTATTTAATTCAGGTATATATCGTATTATATATATAAATATATCCCAAATTGTTTATTTTCATAGTATACGAATTAGGAGCAAAGGCGGGGGAAACGAACGCTTCAACAGATATAGAAAGCGTAAAAAAACTAAGAAAGTGACTTTTCTAGTCACTTTTTTAGTTTTTTTAAATTCTTACTCCCATTTTTACGGTGTGTTTTCAATTTACGAGAAGAAACTAATGAGATATTATTTAATTTAAAAGCCAAAAAATAGAAGATATATTATAAATAGATAAGTTTTTAATTATTTGAAGACATTATATTTTTCTATATATCTCCCATACGTATTACAATAGAAAAAAAAGCTAATATTCAAATTTTTCACTTATTTGCTATATGGGCGGTGGGAACTTGAATTTAGAAACCACACGGAAATATCAGACAAAAATGGACACATCCTAAGAAGCTGTTGCTGGTATAATGTCTCTTGGTAGTAGTTTTTAATTCCATATTCCACCCATGTCTCTAATATTGTATTTTCATGGTACCGTTTGCAAATGATTAGAACAAGCAGCAGAGCTTTGCATACCTGAGACGAAACAAGAACAAACAACATATGCAGAATCGACTAGCAAGTACATTAGAACGGTCTATCAATGATCACTATAGTAGCGGATGGTTATTGGGCTAAACGGTCCTGTGGTACCAATTATAACGCTTTTGCGGGTGGTGTAACTATCATAGGTCTCCGTATAAAAACGTTCATTATTTAGGATTAAAAGATAAGTACTGTCTCACTCGTTCTCGGTCATCCAAGAAAGACACTGAGCCTCCATCAAAAATTATACCGGTCCTGCATATAAAACGGAGGCAGCCACTATTACAAATGATACCATTTTCTGCAAGAGATTTTTCAAATAATCTCTTGCAGAAAATGGTATAATTTATTCACAATTGATTGCCGATGGCGACTCAAGTACTTATTCCACTGTAAGAAATTCGCGGCCTTGTGATAATGTCACTGTAGGTCAAATCGAAGGTAAAAACCATCTCTTGCGTAATTATTGTAAATCCTTGTTGGTACTTGCATCAAACATAGACCAAGATTATCAAGGATAATTACTTGAGATAGCGCTGGGGTGTAAATTCATTCATGAAGCACTAGAATAGTCAATATATACCATTTGTTAACGCACTTGATAATTTGAAGACATATTATTAATGAGCTTTTTCACATATTTGGCGATCATTCTAACTGTTTATCTTATTTTGTACCGCGAATATGCGTAATTATAGGAATTGAAAATATGTGGTGTTTTCCACAAAATAACTGACATTACTCGTAGATTATCTTTACATTCTTATATTTTAATTCACAATGAAACCAATAATTTAGCAGAATGCTTTAATTCACACGTTTTAAAATCTGTAGGTGGAAAGAGAGTTAAGTTTTCCCCACGAGATTCTCATAGTGGGCGATGTGCAGTTGTTGTAGTGTCTTTTAATAAAGGCTATTTGCTATAGCTTTGGGCATACATTTATTTTCAAACAGCCGCTTGTTCTGAAATAAAGAAATTAGAAGCATTTTGTAAAAGTATCAATTATATTAGAAATTCTAAAAAATTAAAAAAACAAGCCCTAATCAAAAGACTTGTACTATGGTGAGAGCTGTCAGAAATTGGATATGATTGACGAAGTACACGAAGAAGCAAAAAAGAGTGTGTGAAAGAATTGATATTGCCCTCTAAAGAGCGGCATGATGTAGAACGCAATACAACCCAATAAAGTGTGGGTCAACTTTGATTAGAGCGTAATCGGATTAACAGCTTTTGTGTTTGCCAAAACATGCAAAAGATGTGTAAATAAATATAAATTATTACAGTTAAACGTATAAAAATATTATAATATCATTAAGAAAATACAAAACTATTAAACGAGGCAGAGAGAAACGTACACTATATGATAGAAATTATGAATAAAGTCGTATCAGATTTTTATTTTCCTTTTGTTCTAACCAAAAAATATATACAGCAGTATTTACCAAAAGATAATATAAAACAAAGTTTATATTGCGTGAATTTAGATTGTTTGTGCACATCTCATGTAACGCTTGATGTATTAGTGATATTTATTTGGAAATATTTTTGATTTCTCATTTATTATAGAATGAGCAGAAGATTGAGCCGTTTTCTTATTGCGTAATAGAATATTATGACGACTGTTAGATGGAATAAAGGAAAAACAATAAACAAGTTTTAATTTAATATAGTACTCAAAGGTTTTTAGTTTTCAAGGCTTACTAGATTTTTAAACAAATTAAGGTTCATGTGGATTGAAATAATTTTAGTTTTAATTGCGCCGATGAGATAAATCGATAACATACTTCAGAAAATATTTAACTTATTGCGCTGAAAATTAAAGATATTTATTAAGAGATTGACTTTGTGTCAATTTAGAAGTACGTAGTACTGATACATAAAATAAACGAAATACTCTACTACCGTTCTCATTAAATAGGTGTTAAGATTATTTGAAGGAAAAAATCCATACTGATTAAAAGCAAATGTCTTCGTCTACGATCGAATGTCTTCGTGGACATAATATGATTTAAAGCCTATATTTTATTTTTTTTCTTGATTATTTAGAGGTTGAGTTTCAGAGAATATGGATTTTATTAAAACCCGTGCCTTCAACATTTTAACCTTCAACTGGTGAAGTGAATTTTGTTTAAGTATTGGAGAGGTGAGATCGAATTATCGTTGTTTTAAAAATTAGTAATTTTGATAGATTTTTTCTCGCGGACGTTAATGTTAATGTAATGTTAACGTAATGTTATCAATAAGTTTGTTACTTTGTCTTGTAAATAAAATAGTTGACATACTTTTAAAAGAAAAGGAACTTTAATCACAAGCTTAAGCAAGCACACTTTTTTGTTTTTATTACTAACTAGTAACGTTTTTTTTTTTAATTTTTTGGAAACAAAACTATTCTAATCTAATCTTCTTTATTTGTAATTATCTAAAAAGAAAAAAAATTAAGTAATTATCTAAAAAGAATATTAACTTTAACGCTTTTATAGAAAAAATAAGGTGCATTGTCGGAAACATGACACACTAATTTTGTACAAGCAATTTAGGTATGCAGGTTTCTTACAATTATTGCACAAGTAAGTTTTTTTGCTGGACATCTCTAATTGTTGAGGCTCTGCATCTTCTACCTTCAAAATTTTTTTTAATAGAATTACAGGTATCTCGGGAAATTCTTTGATAGTAATAGGCTGCAACAAATGTTTACAAAGCTGGTCGACTACTTTACTCAAGAATGTGTCAACGATTCTCACTGTTTCAAGATTAGTCAACGTTTTTCACTATTTCTAGAGATTTGAAAAGCACATGAGAATTGACAATCAATCGGAAAAAAAACAATTAGCCACCTTTGTGTGGCTGCTCATTTCGTTTTATATTTCCACAGAAATTATGTGGATGACCTTGACGAAATGTAATGGCTGCACATTTCGTCAAGGTCATCCACATCATTTCTGTGGAATTATAAAACAATATAATATATAGTTTTTCACCATCTTGATTATTACATTTATCATGATGCAACGACCATATCAGAACAACTGCTCTGTTGCGTTTCAGTGCACATAATATCGTGGTGATGGCCTTTTTGAAGTCATAAAGTGTTCTTTTAAACTGGTCTGTTAAACTTTGAAATCTATTAATGTTATGACCACGAACTCTAACACTGGTCCGGTAAGTATCTTTATGTCACTTAAATTGCTCTCCGTTTGTGATTTTTTCCCTAAATAATATGGCTTATTACTTAACAAATTACATAAGAGCTCGTTGTCAGAATCAAACCCACTCTCGTTCTTTGAAAAATCAGTAATGGTATTGTGATCTGATTTTATGTAGACATTTTGATTCAATTGGCAATTCCCTTTATCACTAATATCACTATTATTATTCCTTAATTCTTCTAGAGCAAAACGCGCAAAATCTAAATAGTTTGGGTTAATTTTAGGCGAAAATGAACAAATATAGCTTCTGTAAAATTACACATTATGGTGGTGAAGAATGTCAAATTGACGTCGAATACCAAGTATTTTGTAAAATATAAATTTTGACGTTAGAAATTCATATTTTATATTTCCTGATTTATGTACTGGTCGCTGTTAGACTATAAATCAGGCAGCTACTAAGACGCGTGTTGACATTTTCCTACTCATGTCTGAGAAACAGTTTGTTATTAGTAAGGCGATATTAAATATACGGCACGTCACCAGTTGAAGGTTAAACTAATTCCTACATCTATTTAATCATGAAAATGTTTTTCTTTTCAATCGACGCACAGACATGTTACCATTTCATCAGTAATATGGCTGCCAAATATTTGGCAATTCCTTTGGTTACAAATACATATTACCGGATAAAATGATACGGTATTATTATAACTTTATTTATTTTCTAATCCATGTTATGAAATGAATGATAAACACATCAGTCGTTTTTCTTTTCATATTTTTATTATTATACGCAACGCCAATAATATCAGATGGTCAATATACCACTTTTGTGATATTATAAGATTCTTTTAGGGCCGGTAATACAAATTTTCCATAAACATGTTTTACCGTTAACTTTTTCAGGTAACAATTAATGCAAATAAACTTACTTTAGCGAGGGACAAACACTTTTAATTTGAAAAATAAACTTAGTAATAAAAATATAGTAATAAAAGTATAGTAATAAAAGTATTAAAAACTTAGTAATAAAAGTATAAAAATATATTTATTGTAATTTTGATTATTGCGAAATTCATTTTCAAATGTCACAAAAATGTTTAAATATAAAAATAAAGGAGTTAACTTAATCATGCCTGCCACGGGCATATTATTTCAAATATGTCTAGATATGATCCATGTTTTAAGATAGTGAAAAACATAAGGAAAACCGTTGATGTAAATTGTATGGAAAATGTATTCATTTACGCTGCGAAATTTGTATGTAGTGTATAAGGTCGGATGACATTATATCGTATTTCTTGTGTTATATACGGGCCCATATTTTTTTTCTTGCTTCGTCGTCCAGTTATCTTGCAGGTGAGAGTTATTTTTTGGGATATAACCTTTCATAATATTCAATCACGGACAGTGATATACATTTTGCAATTGTAGCTGTATTTTTATTGATTTGATTCTTTTATCGATTTCATTAATTACTTTAAAAAATGAAAACACGTTTTCGAAAAGAAATAGACGTAGTTGAAAATGTGTGGGATACAATACGAAATAAGCTTTAGTCCATAATTTTTTAATGAATTGAGAAATTAAAAGAATACGTTACTATTCATCTTAATAGCTTGCGCTAACGGTGGATGATAAATTCTTTGAAATAATATCCGGCTCGAAAGGACCCCCGAATATTCAAATTAAGCTAGACAAATATCTATCCAACCCCAAACACTAACTATATAATAAACAGCTTGAAACCACAGAATACCTAAATTATGCTAGATAAATATCTATCCGGCTCTAAACACTTGATAAACAATGTCGGGCTTGAAACTACCAATTATCCAAATTAAACTAGAGCAAATCAAGTGACAGAAAATGGCTATTAATTAAGCTAGCAATTATCAACTTCAAGGACCAAGAAATATGGCTATTAAATTAAATTAAATTATATGTTATGGATAGTTTATTAATGTATTAAATTCTAACAGCAATATCCAAAATTGTTATATATTACTTTTACAGAGTTCAGTATGGGAATAATTAAAATAATATTAAAAAATGGTAAATAAAAACTTAATCTTAATCTGTTTGACTTAATCTGTTTATCAAGGCGGAATACAAAATATAAAAGAATGAAACATAATATTTACAATTTCTAATAGAAAACTTCATTTTGATCGTGAAATATCTCTAATGCTTGCTTGTAAAAGACTTCTAAACTAATAAATAAATTAAGTAATAAAATCAAGGAGGTAAATTTATATTTAAGAAAATTAAGAACTACCGTCGATTTTATCTGAAAATCGACAAGCATGAATTTGAAATTATGTTTGAAAATAAAAAAATACGTCGTGCCATCTCTAAAACACTTGGAAAACAAATTCCTCTCTTGAAAAACGAAGTCCTCCAAGCCAAAGAAACTATAAAAAAGACATATAGATGGTATTTCACAAAAATAGTTTTTGTAACCAAAATAGTTTTTGTAACTAAATAGTGGCATCGGTTATTTCAAAGTAAATCATCACTTATTCGATTCACACGAACTTTAGGGTACTGGATTCGAATTTCATATTTTTTTTATATTTAAATTGACATCATTTGCAATAAATTCTTTATATGTTTGTTTATAACTAATTTTAGAGTGCGTAATTCAAAATGTTTTTGACAATAAGAATGGTGGCATCTATAATTTGCAATAAACCGCCACTATATTCATTTTCGATTAATTTTAGACTTCTGAATTCGATATCGTTATCTGACGAATTTGATTTCAATTATTTAGAATTGAATATAGCGATGATTTATTTCCAAACAGGCAAATTGCGCAATCTTGGTTCGCCTAATCATTATGAAATTGGAATTTAACAAAAAATCGAATATAATGATACAGTTTATTGCAAAAGAGATATATGCCGTCTTCTTGAGTTTCAAAAACATTTTGAAATTCCAATTCAATAACATAAGTTGAGTCTAAATTGCATAGTGAAGATTTATTACGAAAGACTGATGCGCCATGCTGAAACTAAAACACCTTGTGAAATTCGACTTCAGCATCATAACGTTAGTTGAAATTGTCAAGCTGTTATTTCTTTATTGGTTAGAAAGTTTTGTACTTTATGCTGTATTTTATCCGATTATATAAGGGGTTGAGAGATACTTAAAGGACATCTTCGACGTAAGATGAAACGTTTCAGTGCTACTAGAAATCCCTCAGTAGATAAATCAGTAGAGATCTTCAGATGTGTTGCGCTTTTTGTAACGTGTAACCTGTTATTGTACGCGAAACCTTTTATTTTGATTCGGTTTCTGTGCCATCTCCCTTCTTTATAAGAAATGGTTTTCAGTAATCAATTTTGACATTAGCAAATGACCTGCTGGGAATTGCGTGAATCTTAGGTAAACTATCCGTAATAAATTCTATAGAAATCAACTTTGCCCGAACGCAGCGAATATATTTACGTATGACTTTTCCTACTTGATTATCAATCTATTACTCTAATAATAATAATGATTATCAATCTATCATTATCAATCTATTTTTAATATTATGATTATCAATCTATTATTATCAATCTATGATTATAATAATAATGATTATCAATCTATTATTCTAATTTCCTACTAGATTATTCAATGGCCAATAATGCTGTCTCAAGATGTGAAGTTTGTACGACTTCCTGTAAAATTTTAATATGCCCTTGATCTATCGATAACTCTGTTATATAATGACTCCTTGAGTAACAATGATGTCGACCATCCACTTTATAAATGAAACCAACCTCATACGCCAAACCAACTTCAGAAATGAAATTATTTAATATCAATAATTTATTTTTTGTTTGATAAGGCATGGCATTCTCTACAAAATTCTGACCTTTTTCTGATGTTATGATTCGTTGGCTACAATTTTTCAGTTCTTTCAGTATTAGCTGGCTAGTTTACCCAAACCTCAAACCAAACTGCAGACAACGAGATACAAAACGTGGAATTATAACATATAATTAATACCGCCTGAATACACTAATGTTTTCGAGAATGTGGTCAAGTAAGTAATTTTACGAGTTTCGGCAGATTTGTTGGTACTATAAATTAACGCACAAGCCATAATGACTCTTACTCGTTTAACCAGCTAGAACCCTTAGGCCAAAGAATTGTTTTTTTTAATTCCGATAATAGCAGACCTCATAATTAAATATCAGCAGGATTCCAGATTTTGCATATCGGAGCAAACTTGGCCCTATAGGTTTTTAAAGTGTGAGGTGATGTGTTTATTCAATGTCAGGTAAGCGTGAAATCGGCCCAGAAATACGTTTTATATATTTTTACATTGATTGAGGTTGTCACCACCATGTATAAATTGGCGAATTAATTCGCAGCACACAATTCCAATCGACGTATAGTTTGTATGGTTTTAAGAAACGCGATACTTGATTTAGCACAATATAATCTCATTATCGTCCTAATGAAATTGCTTCATGATTGCAAGTAGATACAAACGCTGTAATCCTAACATTACAAAACTCATGAAACCGAATTTCTATTGCATCGTTTAATAACGTTCTTCGACGAAAGTTGAGGTCTTTAAATTCTGTCAATTGAAAGGCAAAGGCTATCCAACATGTATTTAATTTAACAGGTGGCGACTAGTCCCAATCAAATTTGAGCCTGTATAATTCTTACAGGAGCAATTTGGCTAAGACTACTACTGGATTAAGTAATATTAGGGGATATAAAATCTTGGCTACGTCAGAAAATAAGGTTTCCTTCGTAATAACTCTTCTCAAACGTAGATAATTGAATTGCTTTAGGAGTTCCATTTTACCCCCGAGTTTCTAATGCCGCGTCATTTTTACATTTTTGTATTGATATATTAACATTACTATTCTATTATTAATTGTATTGATATATTAACATTACAGATCGAATTCGGTGCACATTGTCGCAAATAAAAACCACCCATTTCTAAAAATTCCGTCATTTCCTTGCACCTTGATTATTTGTTGTACGGTGTCGGTTCCAATAAGTGGATCATCGTTTAACTGGCTCTTTTCAAAACTGATAAGTGGATAAGTGTCTTTTTTATTTAAAACTAACCGGTACAAGCAACATGTGGCAAGATAAACCACAAATTTTGAATAACCGCCCGGTAAGTACATAGTCGTGTAGATGGAATCTTAATAAAAGAATAAGGAGGTCACTCTTTATATTGTGCCAGTTAATAACACCTCATTCAACACTATTCTAGTGCTACTATGGAGGGACGCGTCGAAAACCATGCTCTCTTTTGTCGTCATACTGGATTCTTTTACCACTGTTTGAAGGGGCAAATATAACCCGTTGATCAATGACTAATATCGATATATAGCCATACTCGAAGTATTTGTTGATAATTTCCGTATACTGCTTATTTAAATTTCTCTTGCTAATTGTTGGAAAAGTAAAAAAAAATATTTTTCTTCTGTATCACGCAAGGTAAAAGTTTCCAAATGCCTCTAGCGCATGGCTATTTCTTCTGAAAGATATTAAGGGAAAAACGTCTCTTTTAACTCCTAAAACTGAATTAAGTCTTACAGTGTCAACGAATAATACTTTGTACTAATTATTTTGTATTATATTATCAATGGCAGCCCTTGGGACGGTATAAATTTTGGATCACGACGGTTTTTTTCGTGTAGATAAGAAGGTGGTATCAAGTCGTCCAAAGATATAAGTGAACTCTTTTGTTGATCCGTTGACTCATCTAGTCATGCGTTAGTAAGTACTTCATTTAACGGTGCCTCTATAGTTGACTCAAGAGGGTTTTGCGTGAAAGGCTGCAAATAGTTGTCATGTTTTGCCCACAAATAGATTGGAACTTCCCTTACACTGCTCTTTGTTTGCTTCCCTTGTACTGAGGTAATTATAACAGAGAGATTTTTGATCCTTAAATTGTCTTCTTTGCGTAATTAATTTGGCTTTGAAGATAGAAAATTATATATAGCGTATTGACCCTGGCATACAATACAGAAAGGAGTGTTAGTATTGCTTTCATTCTACGTCGCAACAAAAAACTTGCCTTAATGTTGATTTTTTTCGCGGGCTACTTTTTTTGTGATTATAATATATTATATCATTGTTCGATGAAAATAATTCTGTGCAACTTGCCTTTTGTTCTAAGAAATCCAAAAGATGAGATGGTCTCTCATTATCATTGAGCGTTGCCTCTCAGTAATTTCTTGCATACCTTCTAAATTAATTCATTAAACTAATAAAATTTAATTTTCCTATAAGCCTTCCGAGATTTTTCAATGCACAAATTGTTGCCGGAAAGAGACTAAGTGAATCTTAAATTAATTGCGGTAACTGCTAAAGAATTGAGTAATGCCCTAAAATTATTACGGCTGATTTTTATAGAAAATACAGCTTGAAGGTATCATTCCAAAGGAATAAGTATTGAATGTTCAATAAATAATTTTCACTGTATTTTGAATTAAAAAAATTATGATTTAAATTGACAAAGTATGCGTAAATTAAACAAAAGATATAAGGAACACGTTAAGTAATAGCGGAAGTTACGTGTCGATTGATCCACTTATCTCAATATTTAGTAATGATGTACTCTAATCTCTAAATTACAATCCTGGCTAGATATTCAGAAAGGTTGGAAAATTATTCTTGATTTGCTAAATAGAATTTAAAGGATGTGATTAAAATTATGGAAAGGGATATTGAAGACAAAAGTGGGATATGTGTAGGTGCGGAATATAAGGATAGTAATAATAGTTTATGTTCGGAAAGGGCCAGACGTCGTTGGCGGGAAATCATTTAAAAAAGACATCCATTTTTATGGCGTGCAATGCCCCGATGTCGTCTGCTTAAATAGATATAAGTACAATATTTATTTTTACAATACTGAGCCAACATATACACAAAACATTCAACGGTAGTTTCTGAAAATCTAGAACTTGTGAAATATCCATTGTCCATCACACGAAAAAGTAAGAAATCTATAGTGCGATAGCAAATTTTGAATAAAATATTTTATATTATTTAATACACCTTTAAAATACAGTGAGGTTTTATTGTAGGACACAGATGCCGCCATCTTGAATGCCAACATTTTGAAATTCGAATTCATTATCCTAAAGCTAGTAGAAATTAAATACATTGACGATTTATTGGAAAATATACTGATGCCGCTATCATGAACCTCAAAAAATTATACAATTTTACTTTAGTATACTAAGGTTAATCGAAATTGAATATAGTTACGATTTGTTATGAAAGAGACAGTCGCAAGAGACCTAGCAAAGTTAGACACACTAAAATCATTTGAATAAAGTTTGAATTTTTTTTTTTAAAGAACATTTTATATTATAGTTTATTTCCTAATTGATAGATTATAATTTGTACAATAATTTTTTCTCTAACCTTAGTTTACATATTT
The DNA here is from genome assembly GCA_039881145.1 of Druceiella hillmani. Lineage (NCBI taxonomy): Eukaryota > Metazoa > Arthropoda > Insecta > Lepidoptera > Hepialidae > Druceiella > Druceiella hillmani. Next base: position 43,811,614 of record JAYKKI010000010.1, on the reverse strand, counting down.
TATACCAATTATCGAACACAAGATGTTTAAGTTACATAAAATATGTACAAAATTGTTTTTATTTTGTTATGCTAGAATATTTTACGTCAAAAAACAACACCATTGTTCTAAATCATTGTTAGCGAAATCCATTTTGAATGTTGAATCCGTATCCAGTTCAAAAATTTATGAAGAATGTTTGTGATGACGATTAATGAACAGAAGCCATGTTCACATTCAATACAAAATCAATATTTAGATCACATTCACTATAAGTATCTTAATCGATTCCATTGTGAAAAGCATTTACATGTAAATCACATTACTAAGGGTCACAGCCGACACAGGCCAGTAAAAGATTATATATTTTATTTCATATATACTAAACCCTTAAATATTGGTTTTCAAAGCATATATAAAAAATTTACTGATTGATCTCGTTGCACTTTTTAATTGATTCATTATAAACTTATATGAATATTATAAACCTAACTATGTAAGGATATGAAATACAAGAAGCTAATAAGTTCTGAAAAGTTTTGAAAAAAAAAAACTTAAATTAAATTTCAATATCATAAATTCACGTAAAAGTTTATTACTTTTAAAATTATTTGGTTCATCATAAAAGACAAGGCGATATACTATTGGAAAGGAAAAATTATATTTCTTTAATACTCGGTAAATGGCCATTTGAAAACAATTAAACTATGTTCTTTTAGGAGCTGTACCATTATGTAATAGTCATAGTAAGATGTGATGGGACCAGTGTAAAAACAACCGTCAGGTGCATATTTAAACGGCCTAGAGGCTGTGGCCGTGGTAAAGAAGGAAATGGATAATATTGACTTAGTGTTAAAAATATATTTCTAAAATAAAAAGTTGTTAAAAGGGAAAGCATTACTCAGTAAAAATAATGTTTTTACTTAGTTTAGTTTAGTAGGATATCATTTATATTTTGAGAAGTAAAAATATTAAAAAGTAACATTTTTTATTCTTTATAATATAAATGAGGCTCTATTAAACTGTCCCACATAAACTTTATTTGACCGTCATTTACATTACGAGGACGAAAATTCAAGCAATACAATATTTATATTTAGTCGCAACTGGAATCTCCCCAAGTCTTTACTCTCGCATTATGTATCACTTCATCATTTTTTTTATTAAAATAAATATTTTTTTATAATTTTCCTACTCAAATTCAGGATTACATTAATTTTATCAATTCAAAGTTTATTCAAGAAGACATTGATAATCTATTAATGGCTGCAATAAAGTAAGTAATTCAAATAACGGCATCAATACTTGACATAACGGTGGCTGGTGTGGCGAGGGACGCAAGAAAGCATGAAACCATTTGAAAAAAGTAGTCTTAACCAAAAAAATGTTTAAATTAAGTCAGATAATATCTAAACAGTTTTTAAAAAAAATAACTATTATCTGGTTCGGAATAACAAAAATAATGTTTTGGCCCTAGTTATGGACTAAATCGAAAAATAATTTAAATGATCATAATAATAATGAGATTGTTAATTATACAAAATATACCCGAATATCAATAAATCTCCCATTTAAAAAATTATCATCGTCATCTCTGTAAGTCAATTTATATCTACTAATCTGGATACTTCCGACATCTAGCAGACTTTACGAACTAAGAAGGCTCTTTCAAGCGAGGAATTGGAACCTCCGATCCCTGGTGAATCATGATTCTCATAGATGGAATATCTTGGAACGAAGATACTCCCGCTCGATAAATAACGCTTACCAGCTGATTCGATTAGAATCCCCTTTGTTTCAACTCCAATTATTTATTCAGTTGATGTATTGAAATAATTCATAATTAGTCATTTATTTCTTCTTCAACCCAGAATTTACAATGGTATTTTATCGTTAACAAAACGAATAAAAGAACAAAGGTTTTTTGCGAAATTCGCAATTATTATTACCTTGTCGTTGTAATATTTTTCAAAGAACGCTTTCACGAAATTTGTAACTTTCTAATGAAGAAAACGCATAGAAAACTATCTTGAGAACTCACAGAAGACTTTCCATTGTAAGATATCAATTGATACACGTTCAAGAGAACAAAGTTCAAGAGAACTCACAAGAAACTGTCTCGAGGATTCATAGAAAGCAACTGAACTAAAATTGTACAAAAAAATATAATAGTTGTAAAACCGTCTAAAACTATTCAAAAAGAAATGAATGGTCACGACAACGGAAAAAGAAAAAAATTAATTCACTATTTTAAAATTCAAATAGAATAAAATTCTCTTTTTTCGACAAAATTCTATATAATACAAATCGCCTTATATTTTCAAATAATATATGTATATATATATATATATATATATATACATATATATCCTCGATTATTATTACCATATCCTCGTCCTCGATTATTAATAAAATGTCCACGTCCTTGATTATTATTAAAATATCCACTTCCTTGATTATTATTAAAATATCCACGTCCTCGATTATTATTAAAATATCCACGTCCTTGATTACGGTTTACATTATCAGCTTGACAGTTTCTTTTTAAGTGGCCAGGTTTACCACAATCAAAACAATTATAATCAGACGGCTTGGCATTTGCTTTAAAAACATTTGATGTGTCATTATTTGGCGTTTCACTCACATTTTCCGTTTTCTTCAGTTTTATTTTACTCCATAAATAGTCAACTGTTCTTTCTTTCTCCGGCAAGACATCAATTAAATCACCAATGTAGCTGTAACTTTCCGGTAGTGCTTTTAACATGTAATTTAGTTTTTCCGTTTCTAAAATCTTTGCCCCTGCTTGCTTTAGCTCGTTCACGGCCTTTTCAAACTTATCGAAGAATAAAGATACTTCAGAATAATTTTTCAACTTGATATTTTCAAGGTTATGTCGGCACACTATCTGCAAAACTGTAGACTTTTTTAAGTACATCTCATCAAACTTTTGTATTATGCTGTAAGCTATATCGAGTTCGCTTATGTATTCTAGCTGTTTGTTAGTTATTGCACTGTAAATGTAGTTTATTGCTTGGACATCCCTTTCGTCCCACTTATCGTCATTGGTTTCAAATTTTGCTCTCATTATAACATCCTTGCACTTCTTATACTGCAGAAACTTAAGCATTCGTATTTTCCAGTTACTATAATCTGCTCCATCGAAAATTGGAATATTTATATCACTGTTCTTAGCCGCCATTGTTCACCTTTTTATACTTGCAAAAATTCCTTATTTACGTTTTACTTTTGAAAACTTCTTAACCACGGACTTCTACCATGTTATTTTAATGAATTAGAAATACTTTTATATGTTTAACTTCTTATTTATTATTAGAAAACCTTAATACACAATTACACATCTTAACAGTAATCCGCCATTTTGTTTTGTCAACCAGAGAGAGATCAGTGTTGCCAATATAAAAGTACCTATAATTCCTAACAATTTGAAATGTTGTCTTGAAATATTATGTAATAAGCAATAATGAACAAAACTTACCAACTTTCTATTCGAGGCAACGATAAAAACGACTATTCAGATGTTTTTTATTAAAGCAATTACATCCATGAAAAGTACACGCCATTTTGATTCTTATTAATAACAACTGAAATTTTAAATATACACTTAATAAAACTAATATAGAATGATATAATAGTTTCAACAACGTGTTTAAGTAACATAAATCTTACACATCTTTTTAAACATCTTTACTTAAAATATGAAATATGTAAAAATATTTAAAGTTTAACAATTTTTTCTTTGCGTAATGTATAATTTATAGTTTATGATCTGGGCTACTTACGTTTGGCGTCTTACGTTTTGCGCCTCACAGATGGCTTCTATTATGATACATAGTTATTGCTAGAGGTCGCTTTATGTTGATTAATTTCCTATTTTTGGCGAGGTACTGTTATCAAATTTGAGACCTGTTTAATCATCCCCTGTTTCGAATCCGTATGTTTTGTATGGCTTATGTAGTTAGTTAAATAATATTTTTTACCTTGCATTGTGTATTTTTGTTTACTTTTATTTTGAAGCTGTAACAAATTAACAAATAATTTTTATTGATTTTTCATATGTTATCATGTATATATATATATATATATATATATATATATATATATATATATATATATATATATATATCAATACTCTCTCTGAAACTTAGCCATTTTTTGTCTAGATAACGTTTTAATAATGTAATTTACTGTTTATCTTAAATAAGCACTGTTACGAAATACAAAAATTATGTGATAATTTTCTTGAATTATTCAAGTGATTATTTTGTCGAACATTTCTCTTATTTAAAAATTTTAAAATTTCATAATTACGTGTTATCTTTTATGAAATAAGTAGAGATTTCGGAACAAACCTTTTCAACATGACGTTATCGGTGGCTGGAATTGGCAATAATCAAACTTGATGTTGTGGTTAATTATATTATTACTTTAATTCCTAATCTATAATTAAAATTCAAGTAGTAATTTAAAAAAATTACCATTACTTCATGAAACCGTGTGGATCGCTTTTCCTAACTTACCTTTTGCTTTTGAATATATTGTCACTTTAATTTCAAATCCTTTTATAATTTATGTAATCTTTTAAGCACGAAATATTCATGTCAATATTAGTTTCTTTGATCCACCGATATTCCTGCAAAATGAATCTATTCATATGATCTCTTATCTCAAATTCGCAACATTCATCTATTCAGAATGCATTCTATAGTACATGTGCGTCTCCTTCCGACTAATAAAAGTTTATCTCTCTTTCCGACTAATTAACCGTTTATACGACTTTTCTTCGTGATTAGATTTACAGTAGCCGGATACTGTTTAAAAAAATTAATACCGATGGTTGTTGGAGCTAATCCGTAACTACAAGCAACGTTTTCTTAAATTATTTTATAAAGGTTAATTCATTTTTTTTATTGTTATCTTGACTTTTGAATTAAAGGGTAATTTCACTACATGTTTATCAATCACGTTTCCCAGACAGAAACTCCAGTCACCCTGAAATACTTACGTGTTATATACATTATTCTTAAATTCTTTTATAAAGGTTAATTCGTTTTTTTTATTATAAGTGATTACTAAGTACCTCGACTTTTGAATTAAAAGATAATTTCACTATATGTTTATCTATAATGTTTCCCAGACAGAAACTCCAGTCACCCTGAAATGCTTGTGCGTTATATACATTATACGCATATATGTGTATATATGTTATGTACATATATGTTATATGCACAGTATATACATACAGAAGTCATAACGAAATTTATAGTCGCTTTGGAAACCACACTTTTTATTTCTGGGGATGAAACTTGGAACACAAAGAACTTAAATCAAAATAAGGTTAAGTTGGTAGACGGTTGAAATGGATTCAATGCTTTTATAATTCCAATTCAAATTAAACGTCAATTTGAATTAAACAAAATTTCTCCGATAAATAGTTAGTTAACTTCAAATCAAACAAATTTTCATCACCAAAATTGTCAAAGTATTTATTTTCGTAGGATTTATTTTACTGGACAAATGTAAAACGCTTTGAACTATATTTCAGCCTTTATGCCCGTGATATATACGGCATTCCAACCATTGACCTTTGAGTTTTAAGAATATTTCTTTTGTCATATTATATATTTGATCCCGTATTTTAGTGCGTTCTTCAACGAATATCTCGCTCATTATTTAATAATACTTTTTTCTTGTGTAATAAAAATTGTCATTTAAACTAGATACATAAATAATATCGTACAGCAGAAATAACCAGTTATATTTTTTACCAGAAGATAAGGCAATGTCCTTTATACAATAAAATTAAATTTTACTACTTAAGTTTATAAGATAAATCAAATAAATGTACTAGATATGTCCGCAAAAATACTTTTCCACATTTTTTTTACAAATCATTGAGCCGATTAAAAGGAGAATTGGTTAACTTATATTTAAATATATTTCTCTCTATGCTGTTTACCGTTATTATTTTTCCTCAATTTTATAAACATAAAGGAAATTAAAAATTTGACGAAATTCACCTTTCCGAATGTCGCTCGCTATCGGCATTTTGTATACATATGTGTATGTGTGCACGACTACACGAATTGATATTTAATTATTTAACGACTGTTTGCAGAAGCGGCATATCCGGTAATTGATGTATTCGTATAAGTTATAAGTATGAAAATATATGTATTTGTACGCTTTCATTACTATTTAATGGAAGAGAGATATCATAGAGAGTCACATATATATAAATTTCATATCGGGAATAAACAGGGCTTTATAATTATTGATGATCAACGAAAGTTATAATGAAATATTTAAAAAAAAATGTAGATATGAAAATTTTGGAGGTCGTAAATAAAGTGCCAATGTTTTGTATACTTCTCGAGTCCTGCGAATAAAAATTAAGAGGACGATTTATAAAAATATCAAAACTATTTTTGGACTTTATGTTGGAGAGTTCTAAAAATTTTACTAAAAGTGACAACAAAATTATTCTTGAAGTTTGCCATAATGGTAAAATACTATAACTCAAATTTATTGCAGAAGTTAAAAATAAAAAAAGAATTCTCGCTGAAACTTTTGGAAAAAACTGTCAGTCATGGGTAGATCTTGCATTTTCATCACCAAAATTGTGATGAAAATGCAAGATCTACCCAAGGGTTCTATATATACTACAGTATTTATATATATGTATGTATATATATATATATATATATATATATATATATGTATATATTTAAGAGTACGTAATATTTCTTTAAAAACTATGTACAAATATAAATTTTTCACAACATTTAAAATATTATACCTTTCACAAGCCTAATTATGGGGCATATTTCAAAAATTATAAGATTTAATATAATTGCTGTATTTTACTCCTTAAGAATCGATTTTCATATGTAGCTCCCGGTATGAAGTTTTATGAATGGTAAAATTAGAAGTCCAGAGCGTACGAAGTTCAAAGTGTGAAAAAAAGTATAATCTCATTTCAGGCACATCTTTAATTGACATATCGAATTATATATTGACAATTGTAAGCATGGTTCGTTTGACTGGAAAGATTACGTTTAATAAAAGTATTATTAATGTAAGGTTAAGTACAGTCAAATGTTCACTTTATAATGAAAATAGAACACATTGATTTATTAATTGAAAGTCTCCCAAAACAAATTACAGTCACGTAGATATATAATAAAAAGTACAAAGAATAAAACTATACTATAACTCTAACTATGTATGCACAAGATGGTTACACTATTTATCTCTACGTTTTAAAGGGTTACTCGTGTTATTAAATATATTACAAAATGTATTGATCACTTATTGAAGTTAATATTAACTTAGAATTATATCATTCTCTATATACCGAACAAAACATTAATTCTATCGTAGCTGGATTTAATTTGTAAATAATATAGTTTGTATTTCCTTTTTAATTGTTATTAATTTCAGTTCAAAAATGTATATATTATATATATTAGATATTATTGTTATAAACTTGTGATACGAATAATCTCTGTAATGGTATACGGGATCTGAGTTGAGTGTTGAAGTTGAGTAGAGAGAGAAGATAGGGACAATCAACATGTGAATGTGAGATTTTATATAAATATAATGAGTCAACGCTTTTTCTCCGTGCAGCTAGTAATGACAAATTAAATTTCTGTAGTGATTTCATAGGATCTATGCTATATATGGATTTCGTAGGATCGAAATTAATTTGTTGTATAAGTACAGAATTAATTTGTTTGCACGAATGTATTTTTTAAAAGCGTGTTTAAGAAACATGTACTTTATTTGTTTCTTTGGGCAAAAGGAATTCAATTGCGCCAATTTTGCCTTAATATAAAAGCCAAGCAAAGAGAGTTGGCAAAGAAAAGAGAGCGGCAGGTGACCACGGGTGGAGCAGACGCTATTAGCGACATCCGAATTGACCACGTCATTTATTTCCTTAATAGCGCCCGGGGGTAATTGTGAAAGTTTTTTTAGAAACGGATCAATATAGTAACAAGGCATCGAAAGTTTTTAGATTGGTTTATATGTAGTGAATTTTATTCTAATTTATATTTAATAGTGAAGAAGCCGTGTTACGAACGAAAGTAGTTTGTAATTTTATTACCTTTAAACTACCTTTAAAATCACAAATTTTAAAATTTATATAAGAATGTTTCCATTCCACTTATATTTTATTTTCTTTCTAGTGATATGCAAAAATGTGCTGAAATGTGACTGAGCAATAAACAACAAGTAGTAGTGAAGTTTTTGCTGAAGACGCAGAAACTTTGCCAATATCGACCAAGGCAACGTTACTTCAGCCAACGTTTGTTACTTCAGACGAAAGAATTAATGAGCAAAGACAACGAAGAAAAGACGAGCTCCATGAAATCCGCAAGAAAATGTTATTAAGTCAAGATCGAGAAGCAAAGGCTCGTGTTGAAGTTGCAGAGAGGGACTTGAAAAATAAAGGAAAAACATTTTTAGTGAAATATGTTTTTTTTAAATAAATGAAATAGTTTTTTTTCTATTTTGTGTCTTTAAATATTGTGTTAAAAGTATTAAGCACGTTGTTCAAAACATTTAGAAGCTAAAAAATGTCAGTGTTTTTATTTTTATCTTACATAAAAATCTTTCGCACCATTATTTACTAATTAAAGTTGTCAAGCTTTGTTAATAAGGTTTATAAGTATACATAACAATTTGATAAAGCAATTTTCAATGAAATGGTGTATTAACAAATGACATAGGATTTTCATATTAAAACCCTATGGAATAATGATTTGTATTATCTAGTCCTAACTAATTTAATGAACGTTTTTGTTTTAGTTAAGAGCAAATTGCACCATACATTGCATTTCAATAACAGATTTTTTTCTTAATGTAGCTTCTGTCATCATTTGTACTTGGCGTCAATTTGTCAGAATACAATGTTTTTGCAAGTATTTGTTAAATTACCAAATATTAAGAATAAATATAAATTGATAAGTTCCTCAATTAAAGCAGTCACTTGCTCATATCATCTGATTCAAACTAATTGAACATAAATATTTATCATTCTGGCTGTAGGTAAAGTGAACCATCCCATGCAAACTAATTTTAATGCTCATTTTATTATTCTAGCTGTAGGTAAATGGAATCCTGTCTCTAGTCAAATTTAATTTCAGTAATAGAATTTTTGAATTGTAATCATTAAATGTCAATATGTATGAATGGTGTTTTCTATCCTACATAATTAAAAATGATGTTTTCGGTACACAATACTTTTTCATATTTTTTAGAATATCCTCTTAAATACGTACTTTCAAATAGTGAAAAAATTTTTTTTATTCCTTATAACATGTTTTCTTCATATGATAGTACACACTATGTATAAAATATGTAGGTTAATCAGATGCGTTACTATGTCAATTTTTAAGTTTCTGCGTCGAATTCTTTCGAAGGAAATCAGTTTCAAAAATAGAAAAATGTAAATTTATTGCCTGCTTTATCTTTCGTAAGCGTAAATACATAAGGGACATTTTAAATTTATGGCATCTAGTATAATATAGTTTTCCTACAACCTTTGCATGTGCTTCTAAAAACCGATATTGCTTTTATAATTTTAGGTTGAGTAGTTTCGAAAATAAGGGGAGCTTTATTCGCGTATTCGCGTATCCCCAAAGATATAATATTAAAAATTAGGAAAAAGATATTTTAGAAGCTCTTATAACTAACTCCTTCGTGCAACACCCCACTATGTATGATATTTAAAAAAATTAACTATTAATTCGAGTATTTCATTTACCTTCCCTGCAATTTTGAAATAATTTTTTTTATGTTTTAGTGATGGTGATATTTACAGGTTAATACGTTTTATTACAATCTCAAATTTTAAGTTTATATGTCGAGCGGTTTTTTAAGAAAAACGGCACTGACTGACTTACAGACAGACATGTGAGGGTTTTTGTAAGGTTTCCGTTTTCCCTTTTTAGGTACCAAATCCTAAAAAATGGAGAAGGCTAATGGAAAACTGGTATTTCTTTTAATTTTTACGTATTTTTATGAAGTTCAAAAATGTTTTAAACAGTTTATGTAAAACGATTCTATGCATATTGGTGAAAATTATAAGAAAAATGTGTATTTCCATATCCTATCTCGAAAACTGTTTATGACAACATTGTGGATGAAATAGCGTTATTAGAAATCACATAAAGATTATAGGAAAAGACGAAAAAATTAAATTTTATAATTTCTGCAATATTCGCGATATTTTCACGACGGTGAAAATTATCCCAGGTAAATTATTTACATGGTGAAAAAGAATATTAATATTTGTAAAACAGTTAATAGAAGCACTGTATATCACTAAATGTTGACCACAGAACGGGGAGTAAATATAAACGGCATGTGGGCTTGACGAGCACCTCGAAGTAAGTGCATCTTGCCCTACATTAGTTTTTTTGTTTGCCGAGACGCCTGAAAATGCTCCGTTATTTCTACGCAAAGAAATGAAAATATACCTTACTGTGCAATTGTGTCGTTTAAATATGAAATCCGTACACAAAACCTTACTAAAGGAGGTATGTTTTACTACATGTTTGACGATTTGGAAATTGGATTCGATGTGTGAAAATTGAACTGAAATTTAGTTTGATGCCGCCGATGTTCAACGACGATGCATTGTAGGGCTGTACCACGTCATTTTAGATGCGGCTATCGATATTTTAGCAACTATATTAATGTATATCAATGTAAACATTTTATAAATTACTTAGAGATTATCGCTATGTAATGTTAAAATGTAAGAAATATTTACCAATGTTGAAATGTATGCGCTATGTTATCAATTCTTTAGATGAGACCTAGTCATTTTTCTTATCTTATATTAGTAATGATTTTATTGTGTTTATTCGAATTAATGGATATTTCCATTTTTATTTCATAAAATATATCTTTTTAGATTTTGGAAAGTGGATGTTAAGCCGAAAAAGAGTGAGCATATTTATGAAATGAAACACATTTTGTTTGAGGATATTTTTAGAAATTCGTGTAAAAAGTATTCATTCCTCACAAAAATTTCGACGATTAGGTGAGCATTTATGTGAAATGTTACAATCTTTATCCACTATTAAAAGACGTATTATTAATGTTTTAGCTTTACATTAACACAATCGCTATTTTCTTTTAAAATATGTTTTTCCAAATCACTTGCATAAAATATCAATAGTTATAGATATATTTAAAAAAATTACTTTTTTTTCAGCTTCAAGTGATTTTACGTCATTCATTGCTACAGATACGCATGACACTAAATATCGCCCATGATTCGTTATCACCACGTAAGCGAAAATTACATGCAATGATAAATCATAAGGAGAGAATTATTAAAAGAGAGACACTTCAAATAAAAAAACTTCACGTACAAAATAGGCGATTCAAAAGAAAAATTGAAAGAGTCGAAAATATTCTTAAGCATGTCATGCCAAAGATCTGACGTATCGACAAATAATTAAGGGTGAATGAGGGCACATAATCAAATCAAATATTCGCCAGCTTTAAGAGCTTTAACATTATCATTTCACTTTTATTCACGAAAAGCTCACGATTATATTAGAGAAACATTTGATTCCTGTCTTCCTTCATGATACCATAAAAACGGTACGAGTCTATTGACGGTAACGTAGGTTTAACTACAGAATCTTTAAACACTTTAAAATGGAAAGTAGATAATTTAGGACATATAATTTTCAGTAATCTTGTAGTCGATGAAATGGCAATATGTCAACGGGTGGAGTAGAATGGAAAAGAATTTCACGGATATGTAGATATAGGGAACAAAGGAAAGGGCAATGATTTTTTAGCTGAAGTCAAAGAAGCTATAATTTTTATGATAACCGTTATTATCAGTAATTGGAAAATTTCTCTAGGATATTTTCTTATAAATGGCATAACAAGAGTACAAAAAGCAAATTTAGTAAAACAATGTTTGAAGCTGAAAATGTTGAAAGAACTTACAATATCTATAAAATAATCAAAAGTGATTTTTTCCCATCCAGTCACTAAAAAATCCGTCGCAGCAATATAGGTTCCTACACATATGCTCAAAAACTTATAACAAATGCATTTCATGTGTATCAAAACTTTGTAGATAATTATGGAAATCCGGTTGACTGAAAATATTTAGAGAAATTTAATAATATTCGAGAATTAAAAAAGTTTCACTTAGCCAATAAACTTCGTCGAATACACTTTGATTTTCATAATAAAAATATGAAAGTTAAGCTGGCTAGTCAATTATTCAGCAATAGTGTAACTGACGCACTTTTATTTTGCATAAATGAATTAAAACTCTGTATTCATTTACAATTACGCAACTAATTTATCCTTTACACGCCAATTACACAACTGTAAACTGAACAGAAGTTCGAAGGTCGCACTCTTTATGTACCCTACAAAAAATATTCTAGAAGCTTCTCTAACCCTTCAGAAATTGGTCGAAAAAGTGGCGGGTTTAAAAGTTTCCAATCTAATATTTGAACTTACATTTATTGACAAGATTTCCCTTTAAACTAAAATAAACTGAAACTAAGCACGTTTAGGTTAAACTAATTCCCGTTTAAAAAATAACATTAGAGAGAAAAATAAGGTTGTAATTTTTTTCTAAAAAATACCATGAAAAAAAATAAGAACGTAAATGAATATCAAAGTTGAAGGCTGCACAAGGTGAGGGGACACCTTTAAATGTTATTATAAAGTTAAATGAATTCAAAGATGATTACAAGCAAAGCATATAGTTTAAAAATTTCAAAGCCCACTACAGGCTAGGTTTTATACGTAGTTTAACAAATTGAAAGCCACTATATGTGAAATATCTACTTTAAAAAACTCAAAGCTCGCAATACAAGAAATACCTTGTTTTACAAATTCAAAGGTAGCTAGCTACACGTGAAGTATCACTCACCTCATTCCAAACATTGCCGAAACATTTATCTTAGGTCTTGCAAGTGAATTCCAACAAAATTCTGTCAACGACACTCCAAAAAGAGCTTTTAGTATACAAAAGGATATTTCCAACTAGCAAGAATGTCATTTTGGTTTAAAAATGTCCCCTTCACGTTTAAGGCTTTACAGACACAGCCTTATCTAGGATACAAATCTTGTATTTTGACTATATCTTCGTATATTATCGTGACCTGATATCTCACATAAACTAACTTGTATACGGTCCGAACCCGACATGTGAAAATTTCTGAGGCCCAAGTATTATTAGCACGAACTCTGAAAAGATTAAAGACACCACTGATCTTCCAACTCCTAACTCACCTAAAATAATTGAATCTTTACTAAGTATAAAGTATATTTCACATTACATAAAATATTTTTTACCAATTTGTTTACGCTAGTTAAACCTCTATCCAGTCTTCTGGAAAAGATTTCCTTTTAAATGATAAAATTAACCACAACTAGCCTCTTACACCCTGAAATGTAAAGTGAAAATTAATTCTACATGTAAAATTAAACTCACCAACTCACTTTTGTTCTTATGTGCGACACATTTAATGGTCCTTTTAGTGACTTACAATTACAAGGCTATCAGAAAAAAATCCGTGTTATGTACATAATACACATTATTTACAAATTCATAAAAATATGTTTTTCCATACAAATATAACCACCCCTTTCCAACTCCTTAGGGGTTGAATCTCAGAAAATTCTGTAACACTCTTTTCATTATTTGTGTTGAAAAGCTATGACACAAAGTTGCATGCAAAAAAATTACAATAGAATTATATTTTCCAGACAAACTTAGCCACTACTTTTCAAATCGTGTTTCATTATTTGTGATAAAGAGTATTAATAGCAAATTTTAAGAAAAATTTTCCTAAAAATATTTTTTCCGTACAAATTCGACCATTCCATTTCACACTCGTAACAGTCTGAAATATTTGTTTCAATAATGGTATTCAAGTGCATTTTACCAAGTTTTAGAAAAATATTACACATATATATATATATATATATATATATATATATATATATATATACACTCACACACACACACACATTACATATATACTAATTGATAGTTTTACGTGACTCCCTAAAAACAATCACACAAATACAGAAACAAAGCGTTCTTTAAAATATTAACGGAACTATAGCGGGAATAAAATATTGATGGTATATTGATAGCAGTAGTAATAATGACAGTTCAATTAATAGAATTATACAAAGTTCAAATTAATAGAATTATAATACCGTGATAACTATTTCAGTACTTTACTGTGAATTTATAAATATACAAACATTTGTGAAAATAATTTTGTGTGTAAAAAATTTCATTTGTGTATAAAATTCATTTAGCTTCGTATTATTGTATGCTACTAAAAATAAATTAGCAGAAATCGGTAATTGATAAAAGCAACAAGTGCAATCCTAATATACCAACGCTCTTGTATTCAATTGACCTTGGCAAGAATAAGCAGTAGAAAATATAAGTATAATGTTAAAAACACACCCTCGACTCATACGTATTAAAATAAAGATAAAATATGAATATGAGATATAAATTAAGCAATTATATCTTTACATTTTATTTTGTCACTTTACCGAGAAAGGAAAAATGGATGAAGGGAAGTCATATTTTTCAGAGATAACGTCCTGATTTCATGGAATGTGATATGAAGAATGATCACTGCTTCTATCACATTGACAATTAATAACGTAGATTAATAGCACATAAATTGGTGTGCCGAGATTATTTAAAGTATAATTTAGGTAACTCGCTACAATAATATTTAAAAAAACGAAACTAGTGCAGTTTTAAAGATAGATGTTAAGTGAAGAATATTGTGACAATTCCAAAACAACGTCAAGCAAGTGGGAACGTTTAAAAAAGTAAGAATTATCCGCAAAATTTATTTCAAAAATAACAGTATTGAGATTTCTAAACGATCACGTAGAGCTAAATAACATTATTTCATTGTGAGCTTCCAAATTTTTCGAATGTTCAAAAATAGTCAAATATGAAACTTAGTCCAACATTAGTTATTATAACTCAATGAACAAAAAGGATACGTAAACTCAATTGTTATTAAAGAGGAATTTTGGATCTTTACTATATTTTTTTTCAAAAACAATAATCTTTCTAATAATACGGCCACTAAATAAAACTGGTATAATATGAAAAAAGTGGTGGTACTTATTTTTGGGTTTATAAAATAATCTTATATTCTTATGATTTTGAGAGTCTAACACTACAGCTATTGACGACTATTAGACTTCGTTACTGCGTCTTGTAAGGGTTATTATAGAAAGCTACGAAGTAAGTTGTACTGCGAATCGCTGAGAATGCAAAACAAAGCTGTTGCGTACATATCTTTGATTTCCGAAGGACTATCCAGAAATATGGCTTTGAAATACCTAATCCAGATCTGGCACTGACTATAATTTACTACTATTGAATATATTTGGCGTTAATTTTGTAGAAATTCATTATTCACAATTAAATGAAACTACGTGATGTAGTATTATTTCTACATTCTTTAATTTCTTTACCACGACCTAGGTTTCGTTGTATTACAACATCTTCAGGTGGGATATTAGCAAAGATTAACTCTTAGGAACAACCAACAGCATTTATATGTTTCAAACACAATAGCGGAAGTCTGGTTTGTGCGGATTTTTCCATTGTTTATGTTAGTGAGTTTATTGCAGGGGCGCAGTGTAGGTTTTATTATATTACCGAGAATTATACAATATACCAGTATTTTATATAAAATACTAAAATATTTAAAAAGAAAATTTAATACGAATAATGGAATAAAGTTGGTGGTTCAGGCGCATTTGAAGACAAAATTTTAGACTACTTTTTGAAGGAATTAAAATGTTAATGAAACATGGGTAATACATTGCTCGTTAAATCTTTTCCAACCCAGAAACTTTTATACCTTATCTACAAATTAGATCGTTTCACGGATTGTTGATTTTTTTAATTTCGTGGAATGCCGACACTTTTCTAATAAAATACATCGGAAGATTATAAGACTTTTTTTATTTATAGTATTTTAAGAAAATACATTTATAGGTCGTTTTTATATAAATTTGCCCCCATATATTATTACACTTTAGTCAAAAAATGCAATTATTATTTTTTATTTGGAATAGTTATCAACGTTTATTGAAATTTATCTTATTTTGTATATTTCCCGAATATATTCGCGTCTCTTTTCTTAGAAACAAATGTAACAACGTCCCACAATAATGCTGTTAACAAAGAGAAAAGTAAGCAAAACTCGTATGTAGACTACACAACACATCGCAATGTTCCCGTTTCATCAAATATTTCAAACAATTTTTCAATTTATCAAACAATTACACAATTAATTTTTACGGAACATCCCTTGTTATGCAATTTGTATTATCAGACATTTAATGAAAATATGAATAAGACCATTAATGAAAAACTTCATAAATATATGGTTCGTGTTAAAAAGTCATTAGTAAAGCAATTGAAATTCTTAGGTAACGTTCACAAAAATTCCGACATTTGTATCCATAAAGTCCTTTACATACCTTATTCCTATATTGAAGTTACCTTACTAAGACAATTTAAAAATTAATTGAAACATCAAAATTATAGATGTTAAGTGGTAGAAAGATCTAAGATTGCGTTTCAATTGTTTAAATATGAAATTCATATTTCTAATATAAGTTTTGAGGCTTAATACCATATGAACTTAACAAACTGCCAATTTAGGTAAAGTTATCTATCGTAAAACAGAACGAAGTATAAGATCCATAAACATGAGTATTCTTATATATGTAAATAACATACAGGAGATTGTGGCCCTATTTTAAAAATATGTTTGACATTTACGTCACACTTATAAAGCAATGGATTAAAGTGTCTTAATTTCTTAACTAATAGCCAGCGATCATAGGTTATAACCTATCATATATGATTGAGGTACCAATATTTTGTTTAGTGGTAATTCCATGCCATTTAAATAAAATACACTTGGTTGCGGTTGTTTACGTATTTTTTAGGCTTCCAAAACAATTAGATCCACAAAATATTTTCTTTGTCATGTTAATATATCACACCCAAACAAACAGTATAATATTATGAGTAGGCGATTTGTGATTAAAAATTGTTCAAGAAAATTTCACATTCGCGGGAGACATTAATAAGTTCTTTTAGATATCAGCATAATAAAGCATAAGTAAATTTTTGTTACAATTCTTTTTACAGAAATTTATTTGTTGCAAAATAAAAAACGAAACGAAGACCCAATTTTAAAACCGCCATATCAAATATTTTAGATACACCATAAAAAATTATTTATTTAAGAATTTATGATTTAATTAACTGGTATTCAAAACGAAATATGTGATTTCCATCTTTTATAATAATTTAATACTCTTAATGCCTTCGTGCATAATTTAAATTTATTTATTTAAATAATAACCCAGCACGGTTTATACGGACGGTGTAAACGCAAGCAAAGGTTGCTAGGACATTATTATCGACTGGTGCACAGTTCAAGTGTGGATACAAATTTACCTGTGAGAATTGAACAACACGCAATTTTGACGTGAATACGTCTTTAAATTTGCTACCATACGGAGGCAATCCAAAAAACCTAATGATAACAAATAATGGGGATACAGTTTGGCGTTACAGTTTCGAATCTATCCTCTACATCAAAAATTAAATTATACCACTGGATAGCTAAAGAATTAAACAATGCATTACGATAAGCGAGAATAGTGACGCATCGCGCGCCGTGGACAGGGAAGCGCCGCTATTTTGAGGTTATTTTGCTGCGCATCGAGATTTACAATTAGTATAACTATTGATTCGGAAAAGCTACGATGTTCGTTTAAATTTTAATCAACTGTCGTCAAAATCTATCGATTGTATTCAAAACATTAGTTAAATGTAGTAACAGTGAATATAATAAGGTGTTAGAATAATACGCGTCGAAAAGCCAAAACCAAATACAAAGATTGTATACGGCTGGAAAGGGCTTCTCAAGAACAATCGAATGGTAATAATAAAAGACCATATGACCGAGTCAAGCAGTGTCGTTAACGTAAAAGAATGAATGTATGTTATTTAAAGAATATAACCCGTTACATAGACGTATTCACGTACAACACACGGCCGTGTCCATGACACAGCCACACCCCATTTTTTAATAATGTTATATACCTATAATTTCATATATTTGTACGGAATACTCGTGTGAGGTTTAACTCCTATTTAATCCACTTCTTTTAAATAGATAAAAATAACGTTTCGAGGTTTGGACCAATTGTAATACAGTTTATTCCATTTCATAAATAACTTTAGGAGTAATCTCGTAAGACACATATAGCAAAAGAACAAACATTTTTTGTTTAAATATATTTTATATAAATATAATAGATATTGAAAGTATGAAGTGGATAACACTTATCCGCTTACGAAGTATTCAGATAAATGAATGCAGACGTGTCTACTTCAACTCACTAGCAGTAAAACCGTTGAACCAACGGTGTAGTCCTTTGAATGTCCGTCACACTTCTCGCTCCGACGACTCCGTAAGCGCCTAAATCTACTCGACTGCACTTCAAAAACGCATGGAAAATGAAGTTCTTCCGTAACTTAAAATGTATACCAATGAAAGGATTTATTTCTTCGCTTAAAAACTGCTATACAATTATAAAATATAGTAATTGCTAATGTTCTCAGAAGTTTTTTGTTCTGTCAATTTGAAATATAATACCTGATTGTTATTACGGTATTTAAAAACACCTATAAAAATATTTAGTCTCCGCCCTCTACTGCAAAGTTACGATGTTTTACAGTAGTAATAAATTTACATCGAGTTTTCAAATGTATGCACGTCCTTTATTAAAGAATGAACTGATGTGTACTTTTGTATAAAATTGAACGTAAATTATTATTGGTTATTTTATTGTTTTGTCAGATATTTAACGACTCTAAATCTAGCAACTCTAGTTTTAATTGATAAATGCATAAAAGTTTTTATCTTAGAAGATATAATGTAATAAGTAACATTTTTAGATATTTTGCTTAATTTTCTTTGTATATCAGTTGTTTTTTTTTCATTTATATTTTATTACGTAATTCATCTAGCTTACTTATTGCTGTTAATTTTTTTGTTGTTGGTGCCAACTACCACAGTGTAAAATTTTATACAAAAACACTTATTGGTGTTTTTGTTCAAAACTTTACACTGTGGTAGTTGGCGCACTGGAAAAAGGTATGGGCTACATTTCTTCTAGAGAAATGTCATTCTAAGTAATATTATAAACCGAACTAATATCATGTATGCAAAAGTGAATTCTTTCAATTCTTAATGGAGCAAAAGATCAACGTGACACAGATAGTTGGCGGGCCAGGAAATAACGTAAGCTACTTGAAAACCTTCTTAACGTCATCCTACCTAATATTTGTCATATTCAAATTAATATTAAAAATTCAAAAGTGTGTTGGTTTGTCTATATTTCACATCGTAAAGAAGGAAAAGATTGACGTGATTTGGTTTTTTTTATTTGATTTGCATAATGGTAGTTAGCGGACTAGGAAATGATATAGGCTACTATTTAACTAACAAAATCTTATCGTAACTAATATAAAAATCCCAAACGGTGTTTAAAATTGTAAAGTGTGTTTATTTACCCTTCTTTCACGCCACAACGAAAAAGCTAATCGACCTGATTTCTGCGCAGAGATAGTTGACGAGCCAGGAAAGGCATAGACTACTTTCCAACTCGGGAAATTTCATCATAATGGAACAAATTCAAAAAATATTAAAAATTTAAAAGTGTCTTTGTTTGTTCTTCTTTTGCGTTGCAATGAAGCAACATATTGACTTCATTTTCTGCACACAGATAGGTGGCCATAAAAGGAGACAAGCTATTTTGAATCCCGAAAAATGTCATTCTAACTAAGTCAATAATTCCAACAAAACATTACACATTCTAAGCGCGTGTCCTTTTTCACGTCGCAATGCGGAAACAGTTCGGTGTGATTTTCTACGCAGTAATACTTGGTGGGCCAGGAAATGTCATAGGGTATTTTCCAACTTGGGAAATCTTATTGTTACTAATATTTAATTTAAAATTAAAATTATAGTATTTACATATAATACGAAAAAAGGAAGTAAAGAATATAACATTTATAACTTTGCCTGTTTTGTATGTTTTCTTACTACGCTAAATTCCACTGGATATTAAATTTGACGGTACATCTAAAAAATCCACTATACTATAGGTTCGTAGACTTAATAAATCTAATACTTACTAGATTTCTAATCTTAAATAATTAAATAATCATATGTGTCTGTATTTATAGACACATATACACACACGCATATATATATATATATATATATATATATATATATATATATATATACATATATATATATATATATATATATATATATATATATATATATATATATATGTATATATATATGTATACACTCACACATATGTTTTATACCTCATTCAATCTGTTTAAAATTAAATATTTCAATTATATCAAAATATAAAAACAATAAAAAGTAATCAGCCTGAATTATAACTGCACGTCTATTCTATTTTTGAACTTAAAATAATTACGTTACATAATACCAGAGTTTATAGTTATCTTTTTTAATTAATCAAGACAAATATGCGTTTTTGAATGAGTCATCTGTGCGAAGTACAAGAGCTCAGAAAGTTGGAACAAAACCATCGATACAATCAATTGTTTGTCGTCACATTAAACACATGAATTAAGTCCTGCTTGGACTTCATTCCGGACCAAATATTTAACGCAGACGAGACTGGTCTGTATTGGAAACGTTTGTCTTCTCGAACATCCATTTTCCAAGAAGAACAACGTGCTCCTGGCTTCAAAGCCAAGAAAGACATTTTTAACTTTCTTTTCTGCACTTATGCAAGCGGAGATATTAGGTCCAAGACATTCATGATCTATAATTCTGAGAATCCTAGACCTTTCAAAAACGAAGACAAATCTACTTCGCCCTTACCTTGGAGGTCTAGAAAAAAGCCTTAATGACAGCTGTATTTTTGAAAGATGGGTTTAAAAATTGTTTCTATCCAAAGGTGACTCAGTGGCTTAAAAACATAAATCTTACAAGAAAATATCTGCTTTTAAATGAAGACGTACGGAGTCACCGTGTGAATTTACGGTATTTTATCGAAGTCATAAAGGTGATGGTTTTACCACCTAACACCACCTCTCTCATTCAATCCTGGGGTATCATTTCTACATTGAAACATTATTACCTCCATCTGACGTTCAGGTGAATGCTTTATAAAACTCAAAATAGCACTGCCGATCACAATAAATGATCCGAAACACCAAAATAACGTGGATTGAACTGAGAAATGGCAAACTACACTCTAACTACAACATCTGACCCGCAGCCTGCTGTATAAGAAGAGATTCGAAATACGAGATTCTACAACTCAAAACATCTTAGGTGAAGAAGATTTTACTGATAAGCATGTAAAGTATATAGCAGAAGTAATTCACGCACACGATGCTGAATTTTCAATACAAGAATTATATTCACGAGGCGAAGAAAATTCGTTAACACTGGAGTGGACGCGCGTTCTGCTATGGTAGATTGCACATGTGTTTTTGCGTGCCTCTCTCTCTTTCTTGACCTTTTCCCTCGCGCCCCTGGATGAGCCTGGAAAACAAATTACGCAACGGGTTATATATATATATAAATATAAATATATATATATATATATATATATATATATATATATACAAATATATATATATATATATATATATATATATTTGTTATGTATTTAATAATTTTTATTTTCGTTTTTATTGATTTGTTGACAAAACATGGATCCACACGTGGAAAGTTAAGTCTTGAGGTCAGAAGCAGAGAATGATGACGATGAAGTTCTACTGAGTAAATCAGATGACGGAGAGGACCGCACGGCTCCTGCGCCAATTCCAATGGAAGAAAATATATCTGCCTTCTTACGCGAAGAGGTAATGGAAAAAAAATTCATCTGAAGACGACGTACATCTCCCTGAACCGTTATCAATTAATGCGAGTAGAGAAGTTTATGTTTCTAAGAATGGAACACGATAAAACATGTCCTTCAGAAAGGCGGGTGAAATCTCAAAATATTAGAATACGACCTCCGGGTCCAAAAGCTAGAGATGCAGAAACACTATTGCTTTGCCTCGAGTTATTTTTTGACCTAAAGTTTTTAGAAATTGTTGTTTCTAGTATAAATATTTATAGTGATAAAATTTGAGACCTTTTCAAAGAGAAAGAGATGCAAAAAAAACTGATCTGGTTAAAATCAGAGCTCTGATTTGATTGTTTCTGGGGATAGGGCTGTCATATTCTGGTCGTCGTAATCTCAGTGACTGTTGTAACAATTCAAAAGCAACTGGCTTGCAACTTGTACATTGCACAATGTCAATACATCAACTTAGATTTCTTTTGCGTACTCTCCGATTTGGCAACGTGAATGATCGAGTAGAACGACGGAGTATTGACAAACCAGGCCCTGTTCGAGAAATTACAAAGATAATGGTGAATAACTGTGCACCTATTTGAGTATAGGGGACTTTGTGGATTTATCGTTTATATTCCGAACAAACCAGATAAATTTGGTATAAAATTATATATGGTTGTTAAGACAAAGTTTTCTTACGTATACAATTTTGAAGTTTACGCCGGAGCACAGTCAGAAGGGCCATATCAACAGTCCAATAAAGTAAACGATGTGGTTCTTCGTCTTCTCAATCCACTTCCTGGCTTGGGATGCAACGTGACCGTGGATATTTATTTCACAAGTCTTCCTACAAACTTAGAGCTACTGAAGACACAAATAACTCTTGTAAGCACTCTGAAAGCGAGCAGGCCTGAAATACCAAATGAATTCTATAAATCTAAAAATAGGCCTACTGAGAGCAGTATTTTTGGGTTCTAACTAAATTATATATTAGTATCTTAAGTGCCTAAACAAAATAAATCAGTTGCTTTGCTCTCGTCTATGAACTACGACAATGCCATAAATCCAGCGATACTATAATTAGTATCTCTAATAGAAGTTATAATCTCACTATATGTAAATAGTATGTAAATAGTTCAACGTTTTGTGAAATTCACGACGGCGGCCTTTTATCTTTTTTTCAATTATTTGAATATAGCTAGTGAAAATGCTTTGACAATCCAAAAACACGGATAAAATCAATGAAGGCAAATTAACAATTAAAAATCTTTCTATGATTTTTATAATGGCAGACCAGTTAAGAGACAAACAAAATTGACGATAACTACGAACACACTTCTAGCTTCAGAGGAGCTTTGGATTGTTCGCTTGCGTCATATTAAATTCTGCTGGAAGATAAAAGAAAACAAGCCAAATGACCCAAGATATCACACTTTTTCGAGCCAAAGAGAAACTACCTTTTAAACATCACTAAGATATTGATATTAAATATGACTAAAATATTGTAATTAACCTCAAAATAAAAGTTCATATGTAAAATATTTTTTTAGTCAATGATCAAATGGAATCAAATGGAATGGAATTATTTGAAACTAAAATCCTGATATTCAGAAATTCAATATTCGCAAACTTCTTTCGGAACACATACCTCGTGAATATGTGTAGAGAAGTATTAGATGAAAAAGAAAACTCTCTATACAATAAATAAGTCCAAAACGGGATCGGCCGATCAATTCATACTCTGTAATGAAACAAAGAAGAGGATGGGAATAGCTTTAAGATTCCTTACAACGATATGAAATAGTTGGCGATGTGACGCTGGCAGATATTCAATATTGAAATTTCTCTCAGTTCATAAAATTCTAAGTTATTTATTTCGTATAAATGCATGTATGATTGAAAGTATCAGAAGTCGTTTACGAAAAGTCAGATTATGCTTGTCGCAGTCATATTTAAGTTTACTTTCAGTGGCGTTTTAAGTGTCTGTGTATAATTAGAGTTACGGTTGGAAAAAAATATGTGATAACAAAAATGTGTGTGCACAGTTATATCATTTATTTTCAATGTTATTGAAACTCTGTAAAAACTTGAATTATAGCAAAGATTTACTACTTTTTATGCATGAAAAATACGTGACATACAGAACTTTGGCATTGTAATATTATTAAAATATGGGTATTGTGTTTTACATATTTTAATATACATTGACCAAGAACTTTCTCTCAAATGTTGAATAGGCACAGGACCTGAATAGAATAAACTATTACATCCTTGTTATTAATAATATGGTATTAATTTAAACTGCCTATTTCAAATTCGATCTTTATGGATTATTTATTATTTAATATGGTAACCATCAAACATTTCTTCTGATAAGAATATTTTTGAAAGTACGAAGACGTCGTTTTTAGTGCTGGTGGAAGGTGATGTTAATATAGGCCGAATGTCATTATTATAGCCCTAAGAAAGTGCGGTAAGTACAGGGAAGGCACTTATCGCGGAAACGGAACATAAAATTTAAACAAGTGTTAATCATTCTAAAACAAAATAATTTGTATTTTAATCATAAATTCTATAGTTTTATACCTAAAAAACTGTAAAATTGACCACGCAGAGGCATAAAACAATCAAGTGCGCGCTTACTATACGACTATTCGTTTATTAATTTCATTAATTCTTCAATATTCCACCATAAAAGATGAATTCCACCCCTTGACATTGAAGGAGTTTTGCACAAAACGTTTCCTCCTTAATCCAAGCATTACCTCTCTCGCTTTGCGAATAATCGTGCCGTTTTCCTCGAGTTACTTATGTGAGACAGGTTTTCTGGCATTGGTTCAAATCAAAATCAATGGTGAGATTGTCTTGTCGTTGATAGCGAATTGATAATAGCTTTAGCAAAAATTGAACTCCATGTCGACCAACTAGTTCAAAACATACACGCGTAAATGTAGCATTAATAAAATTTTATTATTTAATTATATTCTTAGGACTGAACGTCAAAGTTTAATTCATTTGGTTCTTCTTCTAATTGAGAAATCGTTAAAATTGTGTGTTTTTTTATTATAACAACGAGAAAAAATTAAAAGAGGGGGCATAAATATACATTTTTATAATCCGGGTAGACTCAACGCAATGAAAAACGCAGTAATTGTGGATTATATTTCAATTAGCAATATTTCAATTTTTTTTCAATAAATGGAATTAAAAAAAAATTTATGTTTATATTAAATCTCTGAACTGGTGGGAATCAAGGATAGTGGTAAGAAAAATGTTCCCCATATCAGTGAAGATGCCACATCTTCACTGATGTTAATCAGATTACTTTGTTATGGCTTTTCCGAAATGACCCGAGTAAAGTGAATTTAAATGAAGCGAATTTAATGTTAAATTAATGAAGTAAGTTTTGTGAAATAAGTGAGAAATCGAAGCATTAGATTTTGGAACATATTAAATATTTCCGATACCTCATACGATTGTTCCTTACGGAAATAGTTTCGTAAAACAACAATACTTCCATTTAGCGCATATAATATGACGACAAATTATATCATTTAGGCGTTACCTTTATCAAAAAAATTCCAGACATCCGATTGCTACTGTCGTAATAAACATCCATGCCGCTTTTTGCACTAGGGGAGCATTGCGTATCTAAATTATTTTGAAATCCTTTTGTGGATATATCAGTGAATATTTATTTAATAAAATGAATAAAGGTTTGAAGTAGGGAATATGACAAAATATCATTTTATTTCATAAGAAATAATTAGGTAATATCCATAAGTTCAAAAGTGATATAAAATTCAAAATTGATGTAAGGTACAAGTGTGATGTGAAAACAACAAATATTACAGGAAATTCCAGTTTGAATTAAATTTACATAAAAATATCGCCTGAAGTTTTTGTCCTTAAAATGTAGACGAGGATATATCAAAATTTCGAATATGCTTTTGTAGCACGAATTCCAAAAATATATGCTCGTGACTCTTTAACTTTCAAATATGTCTATTTCCATCCATACAGTTCATTTCCCTCGTTCCTTTATCCTGGCTAGAGCCTCAAAGCAATTTAAAGTGACATTTTTGACTACCGTCCAAAAGTTCGTCTTTCCACGCCTGTCGTATTACGTCCTTTTATGACTATTAGGTGATGGCACTACTCTCTTACGCCTAAAAACAATATTATCTCCATTCGTCGACGTAGATAGCTGTTTAATGTAATTGATTACTTTCCATCTATAATTTATTTGTTCCTACAAGTGTTTTGATGTTTTAACTGATTATTGTAATAAATAAATAATAATTAAATTTATACGTTTTAATTATACACGATTAGACCTAATTTAAATGTTTTATGAATTTTTAAGCAGCGGATCCATATGTTTATATATAAAAAATCATATCTACAAGTTAAATACAAGCAGTTAAATTTGTATATAGTTATAGAATGCAATCAGTCTGCTTTTCATTCCGTCAAGTGTTAAATCGGAAAAAAACAGTATTAGTACTGAGTTTATAAGGGAAGGAAGTAATTAATTGTAACAATAAATGGATAGTTATTGTTTTCATAAATTATTTTTCCGTATTAATGTATCTAATAGATACATATGGCGGACTTATTGCTACGAGAGCAACCTCTTACAGGGAACCGTAACACCAGTCACACCAATGAACGGCCTGGAATCGAACTCAGGTTCCAAAGGTGCATCGCGCCGTCAAAGGCCGTACGCCTTAGGTTTTACACTAATAGCAATTAACTGAAAAATGCTATATATTTTAAATGAAAATATTAAAATGGCAATAAAAAATATTCAGACTTCGGCTAAGAATATGCATGGCTTAAAATGTTTTAATGGTCTAAGCTATCAGCCGTATAAAATAAATTAAAATAATAATTTTCATATTAGAATAATTCATCAGAAGTCTTATTAATACAGAATCTAGTTTCAAAATTCTACGCTTCAAATTACTACTACTACAATATTCTACTAAGTGAGTTCTCGCATAACATGTGGATTTGACCGTTTCACTTTATATGAAAACCCAGTCAGTACTAGTTGTCATAATTACTTTAAAATAGTGAAAATACAATTGCGCTAAAAACAAAAAACAATTCAAGAAATTAAATAACATTTTGTTATAAATAAAACATAAATATCATTTGCAATGCTATTGTCGCTGACTTTCGCTCGGCGCCCAGTCGCGATATAACCATACAAAGCTAATTAAAATTACTCGTACACATCCCGTTCTAAAATACGTTCGAATAAATCAATCGACATACTCAGCTCTCACGGGGAAGTCGTATCGTATTATGATTCTTATGACATAGGCATAAGAATTATTTTACTACTCGCTTGTAATTAAGAAATAAAACAAATTGATGCGAAGGTATCGATGTGGCAACGTATGTTGACATAGCGAATTCTTAAGAAAAAAGTACATCGTGTTTACTATCTCCGCACACTATATATCAATGGGAGAACGTATCATTCAGTGGCTATCCAATATTGTATAGAAGTGATAGATGTGGCTTTTCAAAAATGTTTGCCAGTTATCTTCAATAGGTTATCATCACTAAGCTATTTTCTAACTATACATTTCTTTTATTATAAAGGAATATTGAAAATCAGTAGAAAGGATGTCACCCTCTAGCCACAGCGAATCAAAAATTGTGCGATCGTTGTCATACTGGGATGATGATTTGGATAATGAAACTAATATGGACCCTGTGTCCACATCAACACCGAGTAAATTATATAATGTGGATGTGACCGTTCGATATTAAATCGATTTTCATATAGGTACTAGAGAGTGTTTCTCCTCCGTACGTCAAAAATCAATGAACAGAATTCGGTATTTTAATCACAGAAATAATTTTAATTGGTTTGTAGGTAAGCATTTTGTACGTTTATAGAAAGTAATTGTTTGGTTGACAATTGAAGGATTAGAGTTTTATGAAAAAAGTCTATCTTAATAAACGAGATATATTTTAAATACGACTGAGTGTTGATGCCAACTGAATATCAATTTCATCACTTTTTGTAGTTGAAAATGGTATATTTTTAACTACTTGATAATATAAAATGAGTATCGATAATATCGACATGAGTATCCCTTTATTGCTCTTAGGTTTATACAATCTTTAAAAGCTTAAAATATGTTAATACTTTAAAAGTTTGAAGTCCATTGATTTCACACGAGTTTCCGAAAATCCTTTTTGTTTTGTCTTGGTGTGTAGGTAATTCCTGGAGTATTTGGAGGTTTTTGAAATTCGATTCTCTATTTGCAGCATATTATTAATAAATCTGGATTTTCAGAATCAGACAATTATGGAATGATGAAGCTAAAATAAGAATTTGGTTTATATCATTATAAAAATGCAGTTTTCTGGATTACGTTGCAAAACATAAGCAGTTTTGTTTATGTGTAATATATATATATATATATATATATATATATAAATATATATATATACAGATATATATATATATATATATATATATATATATATATATATATATATAAATATATATATATACAGATATATATATATATATATATATATATATATATATTCACTTAACTAATATGTAGTTACGGCCAAATAGATTATATAACGAATAGACATTCTTTTTATCTGTGTGAACCTAATATCTTCAGGTTTTTGAATAAGTATGTTACTTGGCTTTACGGACATAACGACTTTTTTAGGAGAGGAATAACGACCATTGTGGTAATAAAAGTCAGCCTGATTAGTAACTACGATTCTCTTAATCTAAATTAATTAATAAGTTAGACCTAGGATACCAAAAACGACAAGCAAAACCTGTTTAGTTTATATCAACGAGTTGATGCATTCCCACCCAACTACTGAGCTTTCGTTTGCGACACAAATGTCCACACGAATTATTAGTAATTGTATTGTTGTAGACATGATACAAACTTAACATTTTTACATCATTCTTATTTCTATTTCTTCTGGGTCTACAATAGATGACATGCATTTGAAGCATGCGTAAAAGATACAAATGCTTTTTGTCTTCGTATTCTAGGAAATTTACGCTAATTCGTATGTATAAAATTTTATGTCATGCAACTGCAGTAATCTGCCAATACATTTTGCCAATAGGGCCGTAAACTGAAGAGATGCAAGAAACAAGGAATAAGAACTGCAGACATTTTGGTCTCTCTGACAGAAGGAAAATATTTAAAATGGATACAAATAAAGATTTATTAATTATGGTCATAATTTCAGACGACCTAATAATTAACTATTACCCAGAAACTTCTCTTAAAACCATAAGACACATCTCAACTAAAGTGACAACATTTTTAAATGAACCATAAATACCTGGCTTACACCTCCTGTTTGACAGATTTATTCAAGCAATAATACACAGCTGCTTATAGCATACAACATTCTCATTCTGACGACGAGATATGATCTGACAATAGTTAAAGAATAACAGTAGTTATATGTGTAAGTAGATATTATTTTATTGTAAATAGGTGGAATTGACAATTTCTTAGTATGGTTTGAGTAATTTCATATTTTTTTGTAAATGAAATAACTGGTTGTTATTAAAATATTTTAATTTAATGTGTGTTAAAAATTAATGCACATTTCATTATTTTCTCAAATATATATCGTTTTACATTATTATGGTTAGACAAATATTTCTTCGAACTGTAAATGAAAGGCACGAATATGCGATAAGTTGACAAAAAGTCATTGGTTTCATATTCTAAAATAAAATAATTTCGTATCTAAATCACCGAGATAGTAAACCGTACATCGTCATTAGAATGATTTTTTTGGTCAGAAATGGACTAGCCATTTTGAAAATTTTGCAAGGAAAATTTTTTCAGAGGGTTTTGTTTGTCAGCAATTGTGCACCACAAGTCTTTGCCCGCTTAAACTTCGACATTAAAGGAAATGTTGTAGACATTTCATATTAAAGTATTGCGTTTTGGAATATTCCTTCAATTTCACGACCATTGTATTCGTTTTTGGTTATTTCTACAACGAATAAAATATAATCGTCATCATTAAAATATTTCATTTCAGGCACATTAATTGCTGCCGATACCCGCTTCTAATATAGAAATTTGCTACTTAAGTTATTGCACATCATTATTTCAATTAATTTTTTTTTAATATAAATAAATAAAATATTACTTAAACCGTAGCAATTTTTCAAATCTGAAAGTAAAAAGTAGCGAGAAATAATTACTACCCGAAATTACCCCATCAATTATTCATTGGTGTTATTTTTAATCTTTGTAACTGATATATTCCATTACCCGTAATAATGAATTCAAATTATAATAATAGCGCTGCATTTCTATAATATTTACATGATATAAATAACCACCATCAGAAAGAGTTACGTAAACTGAAACTGCTGAGATTTGGTTCAAAATTGTTTTTTTACAAAATTATATTTAAGCCCTAAGAATACTACAAAATCTACTGTTCAAGTAGTAGTATATAAAGCATACATACATTTGAAACAAAGATGAATACATTAAACTAATATTACTTTATAGAACAAAAGGACACGTTCTACTGATTTCCTCTTATAACTTCTTCTAAAGTTTAATAATTACTCCTATAAATTTTGATTATCAACAATCAACATTTATGACTTGATAATTTATTAACCATAAACTTAATCACATAACATTGGTCATATACATTACATCAATTTCATCCAGATTTTTTTCCTACAATTTTTATAAGAAGTCTAATTTTCTCATCATGTCAATGTCGTCAGTTTATTAGGCCAATCAATAAAAAAAATAGAAGGTACGAAAGTTGCAATGATCATATCCATAACATTCTTTTGTTGGAAATGGTATTAGCCATTCTTTTGTTGGAAATGGTATTAGTACTAGCCATAAAATTTTGCGCACAGAAGTATCTAATCGAAGTAAAATTATCTCAATAATAATGAAGAAAAGTAAATTTTAAAAAAAATGTGTTATAATGCACTATGCACTTGTGGTGATAGAACCTGAATTGTCTCATTATATGGAGAACACTATTATATTATGTATGCAGATATTCAGATATTCAAGTAGAATTTTCGATAATATGGGGCAAATGCTGGCTTCATCCAACCGCAGATATTGGTATAGATGCCATTTACGTTTGTGGTGATAAATTAAAATGCACTGTCGAATTTTTGAAATAATTATTTAACAATATATATATATATATATATATATATATATATATATATATATATATATGTGTATATAATATTTAATTATACTTTATACAAAAAAAATATAGATCAAACTTATGCATTCTAATTTTAGTCTAAATAACTTAAATAAAAATTTTTCGGATAACTGTAATCTTATTTAAAATTATTTTAAAATATTTTCACATATTCTACCTTGCGCATTGTATCGTTCAAACAAATCTTTCC
The DNA here is from genome assembly GCA_039881145.1 of Druceiella hillmani. NCBI lineage: Eukaryota > Metazoa > Arthropoda > Insecta > Lepidoptera > Hepialidae > Druceiella > Druceiella hillmani. The sequence goes on along the minus strand of JAYKKI010000010.1, from coordinate 43,780,188 downwards.
GAACATCATTTCTCGCCCACGCTACAAAATTAATGAAGGCGGATTTATAAATAGAAAACATCTCGAAGGGAATTAACTTTCTAACGATCGCTCGTCATTGCGATTCACCCAACACATGAAAGAATCAATTTTCTCATCGTGGTTACAGGAAGTTGCCGTATATTAATAAAGACTGCGTTAGTTTATTCATTTCTCGATTCAGTGTGTAAACCTGAGTTTACCATATTTATTTTTCATATTGTTTCATAATTGTTTTCTGCTAAATTTATATTTTTCTCGGAAGGATATCAATTTTGTGTCCATGAAATTCAGTTATTGAGGATATCAGGATTTGTGACCTGCGTTTTGACCAAACAGGTGATAGTCGTAGAGCAAGAGCTCCTAAGAGTACAGCAACTAAGTAGGTACAGAGAATACAGAATTGTAATACTTTTGTCTGATCTTCAAATATATATGTGTATATATATATATATATATTTATATATATATATATATACATATATATATATATACATAAATATATATGTATCTACATATTTATGTATATATTTTCCCAGATAATTTTCTAGGGCCCGAGTTGGTAAGCATTAAGTGAAGGATTGTGCTAAAACAGGAAGATAAAACTAAACATACCAAAATACCTATTTCATCGGCTAGAAAGAGGTGACTAGAAATGGTCATGTTACGACACTAATCGTAACACCGCAATTTCCAGACAAACACCCCCCCTTTTGGTAACCTTTAAAACGTCTGTCTGTCTTTCTCTAATCGTAAATTGGGGTACGATAGTAAAAATTGCAATTTTGAGATGAATAAATTTACTTTCATTGTGGCTAAGTTAAATAAAAATAAAAATTATAACAACAGAAAAAAATACTTTTCTGGTTGGAGTCAAAAAATATTTTAGCTTGTACGTTACGGTTTTGATATGCATTTGACCTGAATTTGAATAGAAATTTGGATAACAATAAAATCGAATACACTAAAAAGTTGTTTGCTTTAAATAGCAACTATGTCGTCTAGAGGGTTTGTTTTTGTTAAATAGTTACTTGGAATAATTACAATGTAATCTTGATAATAAATTTAAGCTTATCAGCCTAATTGTTAGATTGTACTTGTTGCAATTATATGTCCCAATAAAATATAGACGTAGGAAGTTTTCGAATCCTGCACTGGAATAAGAGCGTTTCGCCATTAATTCAATAAGCCACTTTATTTCAAAAGGAGTTGCCCATCGTTTTTGTTGGAGTTCTGCCAATTTCACTGTACAACGTGACCGTTTTTTCCAAGTTATCCAATATTCCTCTCCGACAGAAACTGAGGTCACTATGAAAAATGGCATTGTCTTACTAGGATGGCTTCTAACAGAAATTTAAAATATATCTATCTTGTCTACCACCTAGCAACCTACTTATTTCTGACAAGTGGTTGCTGAATGACTAATAGGGAAATAACTGAGCATTAAGATTTGGAAAATAAATGGTTATTTTATAAATGATTTATTGAAGAGTACGTGCAGCCGTAGAACATAAAATATAATCGTGCAGTAATATGAAATAGAACAATTTAAGTTTTTATAATTTTAAATCGACAGGTTACATTAAAGGACTCTACAAAATAATATTGTTTTGCTTGAAGTTACAGGCTCCAGCTTCTAGAAACATTAAAACTAATAAATTGTTTATCAACGTTATTTCACTTTTATTATAAAAATCTTGTGATTTTCAGTTTTCATCATCCATTTTTTCTAATAATATTTTTTGTAGGGTTAATTTTACCTATTTTTAAACTATTACGGAAATATGTTTCAGTGATCCGTGTCAAATGTTTGCTCATTGATTTGTACAAAACAAAACAGAAATTGATTAATAAAACGCATGGAAGACACCAAAGGAAAGAAAGCAATTTAGTAGAAAATCGGGTTTATGATAATCAAATACAAGTTATCAATACCGTAATGTGAAAATAACAATAAAAAAGAATCTAAACCAAAGAACAATTTTCCATTTAACTTGTCCAAAAATCTACTGTTGAATAATCTATGTGCAACCTTAACATGGATTTAGATCTAGAATTGTTTTGAGCCTCATCTCCATTTTATCAGAGATGTAGTATATAGATTATCTGTAATTTTTATTGTGTGTATATGTTTATGTGTATACATATATTCATACAAATACACATACACACACTCACACGAACGCACGCACGTATGCACGCATCTTTATGATAAATAACTTAGTACACGAAATGAAATATATGTAAACAAAAGCAGTCAAGTACGAATTCGACACGCATTCATTGGGGTTACATGTTAACGTTTTTTTCTCTTGTCCCTAGATTCATTGTTAGAAAGAGAATTGAATGTACATGTTCACTTTTCATTTCCTATTGATTACTCAAGTGGAAATTATAAAATGGTAGCTGCGGACGGTATTGGTTCGGTAGTAAAAAATAGTATAGGGTTTTCAACTTCTTCTCAATACGGTAAATATTTTTTTAAAAAATTCTATTAATATGCACATATTTAAAATGCATCCTAAACTGAATCTGGCTAACTAAATAAAATTAATTTTTATTTTGTCCCATGCAGAACTAATATCTATAATTAATCAAATATATATAAAATTAATCTGTCTATAATTTGTCAAAAAAATGTCCATAAATATAATTATCTAAAATAGTTATTCCATTCTTTAGGGTGAATTCTATATATCCATTTGAAAGTACAACTACATCTTATATACTACGCTTTAATCATTAACAACAATATTTTATGACTTTATTTACTTTAGTGCATCATAACTGTAGTCATTAGGCAGGGTCACGCTTATATGGGAAAAATACTTTTAGCTTTATTTATAATAATTAGAAAAACTTGTCAAATGTTTAAATGAAACATAATAAACAATTTCATAGCAATTAGAGTTTATCTTTTACTTCCGGGTTGACATAGAATTGTGAAAAAAAGCAAAACAAATTTGTTTATGGAAACTTGAACTACTCATTTCCTTTTATGGTTAATTTCCATTTATGGTGAACATAAGTAATGAGTAATAAAACAATATCTATATATGTCACACTAAATGAATATTAAAGAAATAAAAAAACGTATATTTAAAAAATATTTCAATCCACACGAAAATTCTTTTTACTTTCCGTTCTTGGCATTCGTTTGCGAGACTCAATTAGTGATTTTATGAAACCTTCAGGTACTGACTTTGTTTCTAAAATTCCTGCAGTTTTAGTTAATTGCCTTCTCGATTGCCTGAGTGTGACAAGATAACTACAAAGAAGATATTTGGTTGTCTTCTCGTTGGGTGATAAAAGATTCGAGTTCTTCGACAAATACTTTTTTTAGATTGGAGTTTCTGTAACTTCAGTTTGCCAGTTAATAAGGTCATGATAAACTTTTGCGCTCATATTCAAATTTCGAAGTTAATTTGTTTGATTTTTCAGTACATGCTTTGTGAATACGACGAGGAGCTAGTTTGCTAATATGATTTTGGAGTCTGGCAGCATTGCTAGCGGAAGATTTTCCGCATGAGCAAAATAAGCGTTGCGTTTTATTATGGGATCAATAATTGTCTGCAGTTCAGTTAATTCTCACAAATGTCTCGTTCCATTTCTGCAAGTGGGATGGTTTTTTACGTAAAACCATAATGAAGTATACACTCTAACAACATAAGTTGCTAAAGTAACGACTTCACTAGAAGGAACTGATGGGCAAACGTAAAAGCGAAGAACTCAATTAGCTCGTGTAAGCCACCTAGCGTGAGATATTATTCCAGGTGATTTGTTAACTAAGTTCTTGGGCTAATTATCGCTGATTTTCTAGTGTACATATATAGTGGATATTACTGCTGATTTTATAGTATACATATATAATTGGTCCGAACTGATATTTTTTGTGTCAATGAGCGGCATTTATCCTGGAATATTTTGAAATTTAACAACAGCTTTTTTCACAATTTGCCAAACCTGGCTTTTCCAATGGTTCCTGCAAATGTTCGGAAGTTTTATCATCAATATGAGAAAATATATGACGGATCGGCAATTCATCTATTCAAAATAATCGAATAATCTGCTCTAAAGGTCTGTTAAGCGTTTTTTTCCAGGAACCTTATCACACCAAAAACTTTTTCAACATTAGTATCAGTAGCATCTCACTCGATAGCCATTAAATTATCCAATTATATGCGTTCTTTATAAAAGTAATAAATAACTGCCCTTTCTATAAATTGAACTGTTCCAGTTGATAGTGATAAATAGCCTAAATATTTACTATCTGGCTCCTTGTCTAGTGAAATACAAAATTAAACAGCGTTTTATCCTTCCGACCGCCAAAGTAAAGTGCAGGTACTTGAAAAACTTTATCATCCCTTCTAATATTTTCTCGAGCTCTTTCTTTCTCTTTTGAGTTTATTTTTGTCTGTAATGAGCATTTTTACTTCATGTAAAATAACGGAGGCAATAGCAGCAGCTTCTCAGTCTGTCTGTATCGATCACAGATTTGGGACAATGCTGAATAGTTTACAGAAACAGAAGCTCCTCGTTTTTGTTTCTTGTTTGACCCGGGTGACAATCTTCTGTATCGTAGGAATACATCAGCCTTGAATTTGAAAATCTTCGCTGTCATGGGTATGGATCAAACTCTGATGCCCAAGAAGAAATGATAATGAGAGGAGTAGCTGTAGTTGAGACTTCGGTGCTGGCTTGTGTACGAAAACTTGTTGACAATTCCCGTTGAAGGTTTCTATTTATGTTTTTTTGTTTCTTTTGTAGTAGTCACGTCTGTGTTTCCTACTATCATTTCTTCAATAGTTTTTTGATCCGTGTTCAATAGTTTTTTGGTCCATTTTTCTTTCCTTAGGATGGGCAAATTGGTGAAATCCAAATATTTACAGGAAGAAATATCAAATAATGCTTTAATGGAAGTATAGAAATCTTCAAACTATCTTTTAATTTTTAATTAAAAGCTTTAAGCATTTGTTGCACTCTTACATGAGACTCTACTGATAATGGTTTTTTACTCCGTAAACTTTCAATTTACAAAGTGATACTATCAGCTACTTCTTGAAAAAGCTTTCTTTCTTTTTTGGTATTTCTAATACTTTTTAACTAATCTCTCGTTCACTGGAAAAATTTTAATATATCTTCATAAGTTGATAATACATTTTCCTTAACGTCACGTTTATCACCAAATACAGGATATTTTCAAGCTGTCCGGGTACAAAATAACACAAAGTTGGTTCTAATTAGACGCAATGCGAAACTACGAATAAAGCAGTCGCTGTTCGGTATAATTTTTATACACCAACCCACAACTTTTGTGCACTGTATCGTTATCATTTATAGTTCGAGATGTCATGTGAATATAAAATTGTCAAAATGTAAAGCTTCAAGTGTGTTTATCTATAATAATACTTCTCTGAAATATATTCATATATTTGAAATTTATGTAACTTTGAAGCTGATTAAGAAGCAGTTATATTAAATCAATCGTAATCATATTTCATACACGTCATACCGGCCTTAACTGGCAAAATAATATTGCTATTAGAATTTAAATTCAGCATGATAATAATACGTAACATTTAGCATCTGTCGCTGAAAAAAAAACAAAGACATCACCGAAAAAACATATGACTTTTGTCAAACAGAGCTATTATTAAATTTTAGTTTTAAAGATTTTTTTGAAAATTACTAACAATCCCTCCATCGTATGCCAAAGGTTAATAACTTGAGAATTTTTCCATTAAAATTTCCTAGGTATGCCCAAAATTTTAATGTGGAATTATGTAAAATTTAGTATACTAAAATTTAGTGAATTTAGTAATACTGCAAAATAATAATGAAAATCATAACAAATGCTAAAATAAAAAAATTCATTATATCAGGAAAGAAAAGAAAAAAGTAGTCAAGTGTGTGTTAAATACTCAATAAATTGGGACTTTATGTTAGCGTTTTTTTTTGTTTACCAATTTTCACTAAGAACGATTTCTAAAGCTTCACTTCAACTTTTTCATATTTAATGACTGTTGCTTGGATAGAGTAGGGAAAAAGTAATAAATGGGTATGAAAGCTTTTTTTGTGAATTAAAATGCAATCAAGGCTGGATGATATAGTTAGTCCAATATTTTGAAAGCAATGCAATTAAATAGATATAAACAATAAGAAATTACAGGCGAATACATTAACAATATTGTTGAAGGCCTTAAAATAAAAGTTACCTGTATGGAAATAAAATTATATTATTTCATTTCATATACGACTTGTCGATTACTATTTACGCCTCAAAACCGTCAAATGGAGAGACTAAACACTTTCTACTCAAAAATTCAATCGCAATAGAAGTTAACGAACACAATCTTGATGTATAACGGACGACCGTTGTGCGTATATGAAGAGGAAGCTTGTCCTTCAATGTACCCAGCGCGTATTTTGTATTTGTTTTCTAATAAAGGTCTTTTTTCCAATAATCGCTTTTGAATTTTTCTTCTGCTTTTAGCTGTAAATAAGATTAGACGTTTACCCAGACACTGCTTTTACAATTATTTTACAGATACGGTGAAAAATATCGCGTTTTAGAATTTTCTACCCATGGTTTCGCTAAATAATTAGGAAATTAAAGTAGGTACAAGCTGACGATATGAAAAATTGTTTAATATTCTTAAAAATTGACCGAGTTATTAAAGTTTAAATTTAACATTTAGAAAAGGACAGCAATACTGTGTTGTGCAATCAATAATATAATGTGCCATATTAAAAATGACCTTTTAATATTGCACATTATATTCTACGAGAGGAAACGAGACAGGGATATACCCAACTCTATCCGTATCTTCAAGTTGAGAAGCCTAGAACTGGCTTATTTTTCAATCAATTTTTTAATTTTTTTCAAGACTGATTTTTAATTAACTTATATTTCCACAATTAAATGAAACTACGTGATGTAGTATTATTTCTACTTTCTTTCATTTCTTTACCACGACCTAGGTTTTGTCGTATTACAACATCTTCAGGTGGGATATTAGCAAAGATCTTTGCTAATATCCCACCTGAAGATGTTGTAATACAACGAAACCTAGGTCGTGGTAAAGAAATTAAAGAAAGTAGAAATAATACTACATCACGTAGTTTCATTTAATTGTGAATAATGAATTTCTACAAAATTAACGCCAAATATATTCAATAACTTATATTTCATAATATTGTACGAAAAATACCAAAATTTAGAATAAGTCAACTATCGTTCTAAAGATAATGTTTTGGTGTTTTTAAATGATGATAACTGACTAGTGCAATTTTTGGTGCAGATGTTTATATAGTTAAATAATATCATCCAAAGTCTTACTGATCCTTTGATTTTTAATATTAGTGCACAAAATTTATGTTTGTTTTGTTTAATTTTGTTAAAAATTGTATGTAGTTCATTTAATAGCAATGTATGAAATTGTTTTTTACATTACTTATTATTATCAAATATTTCTAAGAACTGTCTTCTTTCAAATTGCCTGATACTCTATGAAATTGTAAAATATGTAAATAATTTATTAACATCTTTTCCCCTAAACCTTTACCTTCTGTAAACGAAAAATTCGTAATCGCGTTTACTATTATATGTTTAATATATATTTATGTTTAATATATATAATTATGTGTTTAATATATATTACAATATGAAGCTGGTTGAATAAATGTATCATTTTCCATAACTGAAAATGAATTATGTCGTGAATTGAGAAAAATTATATTGGAGCTTGTAATTATACCAAAACCTTATCATTAACGTTTTTCTGTTAACATTGTCCGTTATTTGTTAGTATACCGTTAAATTAAAACAGTATTATTATGTATACCAGCAATAAAGTGTGTTATATTCACTCAGCATCAGAAATTGTCTAATTTTACATAAAATATTGACGTGTTAAAAGGATAAATACTCCTTAAAATTCTAAATTAATTCATGAATCAGAATTCCAAATAGTTTCTCCCTATTTAGGCTATTTTGGACTGGACGTGTTTTCTTTTGTATATAAGTGCCTGATATTGAAAATTCAAACAATATTAAAGGACATGAAACATATTTTTCTCATTTTGATACTGTGAGTATATATAATAGAGAAGCAAAGGGAAAAATAAACACAAACTTTTTATTTTATGGGAGACTTAAATCAGTGTTGAAAGCTTGGTGTGATAGGCATACGGCATGGCAATAATTGTGTGAACAACGCTGCCTTGCTAGCCGCTTAAGAGAATATCGTGTAGACTTCTCCTTATACCATTCAAAATTAGCTTGGTATTCAAAATTAGCTACGAAATCAAGAAAAAATTAAAGCGATTAGTATGCTTATAAAAGTTTCTACAATTGTGTTGTTTTTGAACAAAAATTACAATATTTTCATGACGGTATAATTTGTTTCACATTAATTCCCCATGAAATTTAAAAAAGTGAAGTAAAATATCATCATACTCGTAATTACATTTATGATGACATTCTCGACTTATATTTTACAATCATAACAAAAATATTAGTAGCTTTGGAAATTATTATCAAAATAATAAAGAAAGCAATGTCTCCATGCACTTACGTGCAGCAAATAACACAGAGTCATATATTTGACTTCTATTATAAACTTATCACCATATTGAAACTCGGTTAGTGGTTTTTGTGACCTTATATTATAGGGTATAACAGTTTATTTCGCATGGGATAAAATAACAAAATTATTCAATTAGCCCGTATCACGCACGAATCTATTTGCAATATGTAATCAAACATATGTTTCTTAAAAAATATTCATCCAACATATATATATATATATATATATATATATATATATATATATATATATATATATACGCTACCTATTTTTTGCTACAGTACCGCTACAGTACCATTAGCTACCGTGTTTATAATTTACACTTCAGTAATCAATATGAAATGAAAATTATAAATGTGTTCAACTCACTTTTATACAATGATTTCATTGATAAAGGAAACTTCCCTGTGACTGTGATGAGAAACTTCGGTCTTTCAAGTGCCGGATGAATCCCAGTGACGAGTGTTTATTAAAAAAATCCCTCACAGGTGTTTCCTAAAAAATATCAAGAAAAAAGAAATTTAATAGAAAATATTCCTTTTTACGTCCAACTTTCTCTTTGACTTTTGTTGTAAACGAACTTCCAAATTAACCCGAATTTCACTTTCAATTTTTTTTTTACAATTTCGGTTTCGTGGTGTTTTTGGGGAAATATTATAATTTTTCATAAATTGTATTATTTAGTGGAAAAAGAGTAAAGATATTTGAATGTAATTTAAGCTAGGTTAAAAAAATAATGATTTAAAAGTAATGTTCCTTGTTTAGATTGTACAGAATTATAATATTAAAAGGACAGTAACACAAGTTTTATCATTTTTTTAAACTATATGTAACCGTTAATTACAGTGTATTTGTATAGTAACAGTACATGGAAAAACATTTTAAATATAATATTAATAATAAATATAATAATACACCATAATAAGTGGGAATACATCAAATAATTTTACTAGCATAAAATGTTAGATTTTTCTTGCAGGACGAAAATAAAATGTGTAATTGGTAATTTTTTTTTTATTTTTTTTTAAATAACGGCGCAAACTAACTTATCTATAAATAATATTATGGACAATATATTGATGCCTCATAGTGACTTTTAACGTTGGAACATCGAATCAATTTACATCAAACACGCAGTTTCAATTTACTGCAAATTAAACAAGGCACAATAAAATACTATTAAAATATAATATGTACATAAAACTTGTAATAACTTAAAGTGTGTGTAGAGCAGGAAATGTAGAGCAATGTAGAGCAGGAAATTCTGTGCATATTTTATGCTTCGTTTTCTTTTACTGGACATGACCACTTTCATTTTTTCTCTTAATTGATGGGAAAGTAAACATGTCCATTTCCTTTTAACGCCTAATACATAAAGCAATCTAATGTGCCACGATCAGTTTTTAACATAATTTTCTCTTTTCATAACTTTGAAGACTTTATTATTGAAATTATTTGGCATTTAATTCGTATCAACCGCATAATTATAATTACGGCTTGCTTTATATTCATCTCTTTTTATATTTTTCCCTTTTACTTTTATTGTCTATTCATTTAGCACTCTTGAAATACTATTTGTTCCGTCTCTATTATATTTTGCAAAGTAATCCAAAGGCTACGATTTCAAAGTTTGCTAAAACAATGTAATAATAATAGCCTATATCTTTCGTCTAGAATCTGTTTGATTCGCAGATCTTTCATGTCTCCGTTACGTACTATGAAAAGTTGTTTTGCTTTAATATCATTAATACTAATAAACAACAAAGAAAATGGGATATCTAATCTGAACCGGCTGCTGGCAGCAGAATAAATTACGATTTGGATATTCGCATCTTGAAGGTAAATAAAACGTATTAGATCTAGAGGTACCTAAGATCCTGTCTAGTCGCCTCATGATTTAAATTAGTACTTAGAAAATCTCAGTGCGTATTTTTCGTCTTTTTAAATGGCCTGGACCAGGTATTGTTTTACAAGTTAACATTCTTTTAAATTGATAATTAATATGCATAATTAATTCAACTTAAAAAATGCAATGTATTCAATATATTTGTTGATTAATTTGTCTGAGCAAATTTCAAAATTGATTTCATTTTCTAAATTATTTAATCAATAATACTTGTAGTCACATTATTATTTTTTTTGGTACAAGATATCTAATAATATGTCAAGTTGTCAATAGAATAAGGTAGCGCACTATTAACATCAGCAATTGTGAGGGCCTTACAAATCTCAATTTCTCTCAATATTAATGAGTAAGGTGCTCCAATTTTCGTGCTTTTACTATGTTTTGATTCACGGATAGAAACATGTAAATTATTAGAAGATTAGAGGTTGCAAAGCAACAATAATTTATGACTCACGATGCATCTCGGTTAACCAATATTTCAAATAAATATCATTGTAATGGATTTTCTATTTTCGGTTTCGAATCTCACAAAAACCGAATCTTTATAAGGATCAGTCACATGCCAGTCTGCCTATACGTCTATCACAGCAGTCTATAAGAAATTATTTTAAATATAACCTAAAAATTTAGCATGATGACCGTGCTCATTAATTCGCATAAATTTTAATAATGGTCACCCAAAAATATTCGTAGAGGATTTTTAAGTGAGGATGGAGGCAGGTAAGTAATATTCCTGATTTATTTTTATATTTCATATAATCGTATAGTAGTTTGAAACAGCCTCAGAGCTTCAAAAGCATTTTCTTAGAATATTATATAAGATAGTTCAAGAGATATTTTTAAAAAATTGCGTCAAAACACATGTTACCCCTCTATTTCAAAAATTGCTGATGTCAAAAATATGAGAAAAAAGCAGTGTTACCAGAAACTTAATTAATATTTTTTGTGCAACTATGTAAGGGATTACAATATTTCATGTATTTTTTAGGAACTCGCATTATTTGTAGGCCTTTGAAAAATATTCTAGGTAAAGTATTTAAATAGCGAAACGTAATATTATTATTTATAAAGAGTTGAATGGAAATGCTACGTACTCGTAAATGTTCAAATATTCACATATGCTAGAAAAGGTAAGTTTCTTTAGTATGAAATCTGTTTGCAAATAACAACTTTACTTTTACTCATTAATCTAATGTGGACCATTGTGGAGATATTTCATTTTATCTGTAATTATCTGGTCTAGTATTGAAATTGATGCAAAACCAACGCAACTAGTTCAACATTGCATATTTTTTGCAGTAAAGCGAAAGGTGTACTCCTCCATCTTACAAATATAGTCGCCAATATATATGTTTTAGTTTACCTATATGCATCTTCTTATCAAACGTTTCTGCATTGTGTCGTCTTTTCTCAATAAAGATTGAATTTATAACCTATCCTTCAATTTGTGTTGTAAAATGTATGTTGTAAAAGTAAGTCGAATATATTTATACTCCTCATATGACGCTTAATCTTAAAGCTTAAAATATAAATATAGATAAATTGGAAAATATTTTAACTTTGAATGGAAGGTTTTAAGTTCAAATGTATATACTTCGTTTCTCTGCAACCCCTTATAGAAGCAATATATCTTATTTATATTTGTCATTGATGACTGCAGTAATAAATAATAAAATAAAGGATAAGGCTCCATGAGCCCATAAGAGGGTCCATGATTTTTAGCCTTGACGAGAAATTAAATTGCTTATTATATTACGTAACTGTTATGAAGCATGATATAGTATTGGCTGCAGATTAAATAACTATTGATCAGACTTAAATATTTATCTGAAGTATAATTAATATATAAAAAGTAAAAATTAAATTTAATGTGACTAGATAGACACATTAAATTTAATTTTCCATCCATCGCAAATTCCATCGCTTTCCGACCAATAAGAAGCAGTAGCATGCGAAATATAATTACTAAAATAAACACTGCGATTTTTCTTCTCTTCAACATGTGTTTGATAACCTATATACTACAATACAACAGCAATGTGTGCAAAACAGCCCACAACAGTCTCTTCAGTGTATGATTTTTTTCTTGTTTAACCCAGCTTTAAATTCTATTAATGACTTTAATTTATTAGGTTGAATATTCTATTAATGACTTTACTTCATTTAATTCATTAGGTCAAGGTTAAGCATTCTATCAGCAGTAATCATATCTTCGTCACCCTCACGGTTTCTAGATGGTCAAAATACATTAATAATGGAGCAAGTTATTCGTACAAAAAAAATCAATCAATGTTTTTGAAATTTTGGCATCACTTGTTATAACGCTTTACACCTTTTAAGTAAACCATTCATGACTTCAATAACCCAACTTATCGATGTAATCAATCTTGACTCATTAGCTTCTGCAGCGGTGTGTTGTTTTTTAAATTGTAGAAAATTAGGCAATTTTGCAATACATTCTAAATCCTCAAGAAGCTCCGAACTAACGCGGAAACTTCTATTAACTTCTAAAATATCTTCAACTGCAAGCCAGTTTCCAATATTAAAAGATGCAAATGATATAGCGGAATTTGAAATAAAATGGATCATTATTCTTTGCATCTACGTATTACGGCCCAAGGACTTTTAAATGTATCCAGTTGTATTTACGAAATCATGACCTTGACAAGTGGTCTGTGTTTGTGCATGCTATATGACCTCTTATGGAATTAACAATAGTTTCTTTTTACAGTGTATGTATATGTACCACTAGCCACAAATATGGCGACATCTCTCAGCAATTAGTTTTTAGTAGCATCCCCTGTATGTTTTTTTTATAAAATCTTCTCGGCTTATATGTCCTGTGCGAAGATATAGCGGCACAAATTCCGGCATGAGTGCTTTGGTAGCTGCAACAATACTGTTCAATTATTCTTACGCTGGTGAAGCCGCATGGGTGATAGTTGAAGTATTTCTGGATTAGGAATCCGGATTAATAGCTACCGCAACCCTCAATATTAATCAACAGAGAAAAGAGGAACTGCAACAAAAACTGTCACAGACTATGCAAGAAGGGACAATATTACCATAACCAGAAATATATTTAACATTATAATATTCAATTAGTTGGCAAATTGCTCTTGCGATAAAATTATAATCCAAGGGAATTCATGGCTAAAATATTAATGCTCTTAAACCAATAATAGATACTGTGGCTTCGGTCATCGCTAATTTTTAATACCTCTTGGTAATTGCTGTCTTTCTGAAAAAGTCTATATTGTGCATATACCTAAAATTTTATTAACTGCGCAACCCAAGGATTTTCGACCCATATCGATGCTACCGCTTCTATGCAAAGTCAATATGTTCAAAATATTTCTCATGGTCATTTCGTTACTGTCTTCAATACTCGTTACTCCCTAGATCCACTTCAACTTGAAGTTAAAACTGGTCACAGTACTTCAACCGCCCTTGTTAAAGTTACTGATGATATATGCTTGGCTATGGATAATACACAAGTCACTGTCCTTGTGCTTTTTGATTTCAGCAGTGCGTTCAGCTCTGTTGATTTCGATATACTTCTTGCCATCTTTAAATATCTTAATACATCCCAATATTTAATTGAGTGGTTTAGATCATATCTCCATGGACGCAGGCAATGTGTTAAGTCGTCAGATAAGTATTTTGGGTGGACTGATCTTACAGCTGGTGTACCTCAAGGTGGATTTCTATCTCCTCTCCTTTTTTCAGTATTTATTGATGATGTTGTTAAGAATATTAGTAGCAATTATCATCTCTATGTGTATAATCTATGTGTAACCTACAAAATCTATGCGTATTTAGACCTCCATTCCTTATCAAAAACTATAGACATCCATAATAAAGAGCTCGCTTCAATTGGTCATCAGGCCCATGAATTGGGTCTTTTGATTAATCCAAGCAAGTTTCAAGCGATCATTATTGGTAGTCAAAGAATGATTTCTAAAGTAAACCTACCTAGTTTTCCAAAATCAGTACTAAATAGTACAATAATGTCATATATATCAACTGGTGAAAACCTGAGCCTGCTGATTGATCATAATCTTAGTTGGCGCCCCCAAGTAAATCGTCGTGTTTTCAATAAGATCCACACTTTGAAACGTCTTCAAAATGTTCTACCAACTAAAACGAAAATTTACTTTTGTCAAACACTCCTATTACCGTTGATTGATTTGGAAAATGTGTGCTATCCTCACATTAATGAAGAATATTGGAACAAGTTGCAATGTTTTCAAAATTCATGCATCCGGTACATCTTGGGCCTCAGAAAAAATGATCATATTTCTGAATAAAGGTCACTTCTAAATGGCTGAAGATCCGTGATCGACGTCAACTTCACATACATATACTTCTATATTTTAATATATTCAGAAATGATCGTACTGGCAAATTTAAAATCAATCGAATCGTCTGCTCACGGCCTTGGGCTACGATCTGTAATTTCACTCACCCTACTTATTTCTAAACATACCTCTATCTCTTACAAAAAATCCTCCACTATCCAAGCAGGAAATCCTCCACTATCCAAATATAAAACCAGGAAAATCACGTCCCTAAATATTTTCGGAAATCAAGTGAAAATGTTCTGCCTCCCCTGCAACCTTTTCCTTTGTGCCCTTATCTTTTTCTGTCTAAACCATCCCAAATCATGTCAATATTTTGTATTAATTACACTTTTGTATTTTTTTTTGTAAATTTTCACTGTAAAATCTTTTACAGTCTCCCAACTAAATTTCTATGTCAATTGTTATAGTTGACAGGAACACATTGCTCATGTAACAATAAGTCCACAAGTGCATAAAATTGATAAATAAATAATTAGAACCTTCCGCATAGACAAAAATTTGTATTTCACTTACATCGTGAACCTTGTTATAAGTATATCTATATTCATTCTACGGGTGGTATTCCCATATATTCTAAGTTTTGGGTGTCATTGAAGACTTTTTAACATAATTGGATTAGTACAAGGATATGCAACTAGCTTTTTACAAACAGTTCATATTTACAAACATGCGCAATAATATTCAACAACTAGCTTTATTTAAGTTTAAATTTCAAACATATATTTAAGATCTCACGTTCACAACTCCGCACAGTATCATACAACTAACTTTTTTTCAGTTTAACCTTAACATATTTATTGACATTTCATACTTATAACTCTGCATAATATCATACAACTAACTTTTCATGAGCTTAACCTTTCCAAACATGTTTTAAATTTCACATCTACAATTATGAACAAAGCATCTAGCTAACCTTACCAAGTGTAAGTTCTTAATATGCAGTTAATATTTTGCATTTACAATTATACAAAAGACTATGCAACAAAATTTTCTTAAGTTTAGGTTTTACATATATGTTTGAGGTTTTACATTTGCAACTATGCGCAAGGATCTCCAACCAACATTTCATAAGATTTAGCACACATGTATTAAAACACTTTCACCTTAGTGAATCTTGAAGTTTACGAATAGGGTTTTATGATTTTACAGTTTAACGATTTTACATATTTTACATATTACGTTACTTGATGCTTTAGATTTAAATAAAGGATTTTATATTTTGCATTTTACATTTTACAACTTACATTAGACGGTCAGCTTGGCTTCAGATAAAAAGATTTTGATTCTATGTAACAAAAAGTAGAAACGGCTCAAAAAACAGTTTCACACTATTCTTTGAAATAAAATGTTCACCAAACCTGATACGATGGCTCTAAATATTTATAATATGAAATTAAAAAATAAATATTTTATTACATAATAATTCTATTTGCAATATTTGTCGAACTTAAGGGATGGAAGGTTCACCCTCTGAATATTTCTAGAAAAGTCAAGAACGTTCGAAAGTATACGAGAGCATTTCACAGCATTCCAGAAAACCCGGAATATTCTGAAATGTTGTGAAATATTTGGGAATAGTTTGGAACGTTCCAAAAGGTCCTGAAATATCTCAGATTATTATACTGTAGGACATTCCAAAACACTCTTGAATATTGTCGAATGTTCTGGAACATTGGGGACCATTCGAATCTTTTTTATATCGATGGGGCTATGCATTATATAAAGCAAGATCCGTCGTGGGTTGGAACGTCAGTTTCTTATCAGTGAAGTGCAAAGAGTGAATAAAAACAAACAAGTGTGAGTAATCAAAGTGATACAGTGACTGAATATGCTTCGTGTATTTCTTCATAAAAGTATATTTGATTTTTATTTTATATAACAACCAAACGTAAAAGAGCAGGATATCTTGCCAAAATATGGACGATCTGACCTTTTTATAACATACACATGCATCTCATCGTGACCAAAAATCAAAGAGCAAGCAAGATACGAACAAGCCCCCATGGATCAACACGACATAATAGCCCGAGTTTTCCGACAAAAACAAATAAGATTTATTGAAGTCATCGCAAAATATCACATCTTTGGAACTGTTAGATATTGTATGTACAAAATCCAAGCTTAATTTCCCAATCCACAAGAAGATCCCGAGCTGTAGGATATAGTTGTGAAAAAAAAAAGAGATTCACTCACCATGCGGGCTATTAAACCTCAATTCGCCATGTATAAAGGATATAAAACGTACAAAAAATACCCAAAAACCATACTTGGACGATAGACCGCAGATGATGGCTATCCTAAATATAGAAGACGATTACCCAAAAAAGGTGGCTTCACATCAAAAATACGAATAAAAGGCAGAGACAAACTGGAAGCAGATAATATAATCAATGAGTAGTACCATATAACACATTACTAAATGTTTCAAGCACGCATAAGTATAGAATACTGCAATTCACTGAAATCCATTAAATATGTACGTAAGCTAGTAAACAAAAGCAGTGATATGACAGTATTTCAAATAGCGAAAGGAAGCAAACTAGAAAACAGAAACGACTAGATCCTCATGTACCAAATGGGCAGATACATTAACAGTAATGAAGCAGCGTGGCAGATTTTGGGTTTTCCCATACACGAAAACGAACCAAATGTGCAAAAATGAACAGTAAATTTGAAGAACGGGCCGAGGAAAGGGGGGCCGAGGCCGGGCGAAAGAATAGTTTACTTCACTAAAGACACCGCTAGAAAAAACTCAAGCGAACCACCTTAGAACACAACATTAACAGAGTTTTCCCGACTGTGCCAAACGGAACCAATCGCAAAAATATTACTACATACGTAAATTTGAGCGGACATCACGCAAAATCTACTGGATGGATGTTTATGAAATGTGGTATGGTAATAATATATACCTAGGAGCAACATATAAGAGAAAAAAAAAGTGCCATGTCAAGAGGCCGCGGTAGATTTTGAAGTATCCTATGAAGACCGTTAGTACGTACAAAATAAGCAGGATACCTTCATGCTATTACGAGAGCACAGTTTTTTTAAGGGACATATATATTAGTATGTATATAATTAAAAGCATTTTAACAAAAATATCATTTTTGTAAAAAGTGTTTTTGAAAATAGGCTTCATTTTATAGTGGTCACTGTAAACGGAGAACATAAGAAAATATGGAAATGGTATGCTCGGGGAACTGTATAAAAACACATGCTCCCAGTTTAAAAAAAATTAATGAAGAATTTAAACGCGCCAATTACATTGCGGCGCACGCCCCGCTACTGCTCAAAGTCATCATTGAGGTGTTTAAGGCTTTCTCGTACGCTTCGGTCATATATACCTATCTCGCTTACAATTAATGATCTAAAATGTTAGTGGTGTTAATACATTTATCAGCCATTCATCAAAATATCGGGTTAAAGCAGCTTAAAAATAATGATTAGTTGTTATTTTTGAATTTAATTTTTAACAAAAAAAATTAATTTTAATTTCTAACATTCATTAGTACAAAAGTCACTGGTTCTGAAGAGTTAAAGATTTTGATTGGGTGTAAGAGATTGCTCTCGTAGCAATAAGTCCATCATATGTATCCATTAAATACATTAAAATACAAAAATAAATAAATGAGAATATTTATTAATTGCATTTAACGACAAAGTAATAATATGTATTTATGTATAATAAATCCCAAACTAGAAAAAAATAATAAAAGGTGATGGAATAAAGTTTATACAATAAACAGGTTTTAATTTAATATAATACTCAAAGCTTTTAAGTTTTCAAGGGCAACCAGATTTTAAAACAAATTAAGGTGTATTTGGATGAAAACTTATTGCGTGGAATATTAAAGATATTTATTAAGAGATTGACAGAGAGCGTCTATTTAGAAGTACGTAGTTCTGATAAAATAAACGAAATACTCCACTACCGTTTTCATTAAATCGGTGTTAAGATCGCTTGAAGGAAAAAATCCATTTTGATTAAAAGCAACGCGATCGAATGTCTTCGTGGACATAACATGATTTAAAGCTTATATATTATATATATAAATATATATATATATATATATATATATATATATATATATATATACCTTCGTTTTTTAAGATTCAGAAATGTCTGAATTTGCATCTTCTCTGGCTCTGCATCTTCCATCTTCAAAATTTGTTTAATAGAATTGCAGGCATCTTGAAAAATTCTTTGAATGTAATAAGGAGCAACATATGATGTTTACAAAGCTCGCGACTAGTTTACCCAAGAATGTGTCAACATTTCTCACTATTTCAAGATTAGTCAACGTTTTTTCACTATTTCAACGGATTTGAAAAGCACATAAAATTTACAGTCAATGGGAGAAAACAAACATTTCGTCAAGGTCATCTACATAATTTCTATGGAATTATAGAACAATATAATTTCTAGTTTTTCACCCTTTTGATTATTACATTTATCATGATGTATAGACCATATCAGAACAACTGGTCTATTGCGTTTCGTTACATAGAATATCACAGTGACGGTCTTTTTGAAGTGTTTTTTTAACTGGTCTGTGAAACTTTGAAATTTATTAATGTTATGACCCGGAGCTCTAACTCTGGTCCGCTAAGTATCTTTATGTCACTTAAATTGCTCCCCGTTTGTGATTTTTTCCCTAAATAATATCGCCTGTTACTTAACAAGTTACATAAGGGCTCGACGTCAGAATCAAAGCCACTCTCGGTCTCTGAAACATCAGTGACGGTGTCGTGATCTGATTTCATGTAAACATTTTGATTTAATTGGCAATTCTCTTTGTTACTATTATCATTATTTAATTCTTTCAGAGCAAAACGCGCAAACTCTAAATAGTGTGGGTTAATTTTGGGCGAAAATGAACAAATATAGCTTCTGTAAAATTACATACTATGTTGGTGAGGAATGTCAAAACGACGTCGCATACCAAGTATTTTCTAAAATATGAATTTGATGTTAGAAATTCATATATTAAATTTCCTGATTCATGTACCGGTCGCTGTTAGACTATAAATCAGGCAGCTACCAAGACGCATGTTGACATTTACCTACTCATTTCTGAGAAAAAGTTTGTTATTGGCAAGGCGACATCAAATTCACGGCACGTCACCAGTTGAAGGTTAAACTAATTCCTACATCTATTTAATCATGAAAATGTTTTTCTTTTCAATCGACGCAAAGGCATGTTACAATTTCATCAGTAATATGGCTTCCAAATATTTGGCAATTCTTTTGGTTACAAATACATACTAGCGGATAAATTTATACAGCCTTATTACAACTTTATTTATTTTCTAATCCATGTTATGAAATGAAAGATAAACACATCAGTTCATATTTTTATTATTATACCAGTAATATCAGATGCTCAATATATCACTTTTGTGTTATTCTAAGGTTCTTTTAGGGCCGGTGTTACAAATTTTCCTTAAACGTGTTTTACCGTTAACTTTATCATATAACAATTACTACAAATAAACTTACTTAACATTCGCAAATACTTTTAATTTGAAAAATAAACTTAGTTGAAGTTAGAAAAATATATTTATTATAATTTTGATTAATTGTGAAATTCGTTTTCAAATGTCACAAAAATATTAATATATAAAAATAAAGGAGTTAACTTAATCATGTCTGCCACAGGCAAATTATTTCAAAATTGTCTAGATATAATCCATGTTTTAGGGTAGTGAAAACATAAGGAATACTGTTGATGTAAATTTTATTGAAAATTTATTAACTTGCGCTGCGAAATTTCTATATAACCATGTATAAGGTCAGATGACATTACGGCTCTTGTATTTCTTGTGATATATACGGGCTCACATTTCTTTTCTTGCTTAGTCGTCAAGTTGCCTTGCAGGTGAGAGTTATTTTTTAGCATATAACCTTTCATAATATACAATCACGGGCAGTGATATTCATATTGCAATTGTAGCTGTATTTTTATTGATTTGATTTGTGAAAAATGAAAATACGTTTGCGAAAAAAAATAGACGTAGTTAAAAATGTGTGGAGTACAATATGAAATAAGCTTTCGTCCATACTTTTTTAATGAATTGAGAAATGAAAAGTATACGTGACCATTCATGTTAATAGCTTGCTCCAACGGTGGATGATTAATTCTTTGAAATAATACCCGGCTCGAAAGCACCCCCAAATATTCAAATTGAGCTAGACAAATATCTAGCCAATCCCAAACACTAAATAAATAATATACAGCTTGAAACCACCGAATATCAAAATTATGCTAGACAAATATCTATCCGGCTCTTAACACTTAATAAACAATATCGGGCTTGAAACTACCAAATATCCAACTTAAGCCAGATCAAATCAAATGACCAGAAAACAGCTATTAATTAAGCTAGCAATTATCAACTTCAAGAACCAGAAAATATGGCTATTACATTAAATTGAAATATATATTATTGGTAGTTTATTAATGTGTTCAATTCTAACAGCAATACCCAAAATTGTTATATATTACTTTCACAGAGTTCACTATGGAAATAATTAAAATAATATCAAAAAATGGTAAAGATTTAACTTAATTTGTTTACCAAGGCGGAGTCCAATATATAAAAGAATGAAATAAAATATTTACAATTTTTAATAGAAAGCTCCATTCAGAAATTTACAAGCATGAATTCAAAATTATATTTAAAAATAAAAAATACGTCGTGCCATCTCTAAATCACTTGGATAACAAATTCCTCTCTTGAACAACGAAGTCCTCTAAGCCAAAGAAAATATAAAAAAGACGTATACATGGTATATAATTTCGCAAAAATTATTTTTGGAACTCGAAATAGTGGCATCGGTTATTTCAAAGTAAATCATCACTTTATTAGATTCCCACGAATAAAGGACTTGATTCGAATTTCATAATTTTTTTATATTTAAAATAATGTCATTTACATTAAATTCCTTATATATTTGTTTACAACTAATTTTAGAGTGCGTAATTCAAAATGTTTTAGCTTTCTGAATTCGATACTGTTATCTGCCGAATTTGATTTCAGTTATTTATAATTGAATATGGTGATGATTTATTTCCAAAGAGACAAATGCCGCAATCTTGGTTCTCCAAATCATTATGAAATTGTAATTTAACACTAAATCCAATATAATAACAATTTATTGCAAAAGAGATACATGGCATCTTCTTGAGTTTCAAAAACATTTTGATGTTCCAATTTAATAACATAAGTTGAGTTTAAATTGCATAGAGTGATGATTTATTGCGAAAGACCGATGCGCCATGCTGAAACTAAAGAACCTTGTGAAATTCGACTTCAGCATCATAAGGTTAGTCGAAATTGTCAAGCGAAGTTTTATTTATTGGTTAGAAAGTATTTCTTTATTAGTTAGAAAGTTTTGTACTTCTTGCTGTGTTTAATCTGAGAAAAAAAGAGGTTGAGAGACACTTAAACGACATCTTCGACGTGGGATAAAACGTTTCGGTACCGCTAGAAATCCCTCAGTAAATAAATCAGTAGAGATTTTCAGATGTATTGCGTTTATTGATAGACAAAGGAAAAGCTAACGACCTATTATTTTATCTTGATTCGTTTCCTGTGCCGTCTCTCCTTTACAAGAAATGGTTTCAGGAATAAATTCCGACATTAGCTAATGACCTCCAGCACTTGCGTGAACCTTAGGTAAACTATCCGTAATAAATTCTGTAGAAATCAGCTTTGCACGACTGCAGCGAATATATTTGCGTATGACTTTTCCCACTTGATTTTCTTTATTCATTGGCCAATAATACTGTATCAAGATGTGAAACGTAGATTTTATGCCTGCCTGTAAATGTTTAATATGCACTTGATCTATCAAAAACTCGGTTATGCAATGACTCCTTAAGAGTAAGATTGAATGTTTTTGCTGAAATACATGAATGATGAAGTCGACCATCACTTTTGTCAAACCGACTTCATGAACAAAAGGATTTAATATCAATAAGTAATTTTTTGTTGAAATAGGCTATTTGATAAGCCATGGCGTTCTCTAGAAAATTCTGACCTTTGATATGATGTTGTGATTCGTTGGCTACAATTCTTCAGTTCTTCCGTTATTAGCTGCCTAGTTTACCCAAACTTTGAACCAAACTGCAGACAACGAGATACGAAACGTTGAAGTTTAATATACACTCTTTTGAATAAAAAACGGGCGGTTTAGATTTTGTCATATTATTAACAAAATATTCTTTATTAAGAGATTGTATCAATTGTAATTGTAACTGGCAGGTATAGCGTTTTCTGGAACATAAAAACGAAGGTTCTAAATTTGAAATTTATTCTTTTTGAATGGAAATTCTCTTTCACTGACAAAAACGTATTTTTTGGTGGTAAATGAAATCCAACTCTTATTAAGTTCTTTTTGATTTGTTACGTTTTTTATTTTAACGAATAAATTTTAATTAAATTTCTGCTGTTTGCTGCATTAGTTCCCTTCTGTTTGCTGTTCTCAGTATGGTTGAAAAAATGATAAGAGCTAGTAAAATTATTGCGCTGCTTGAACAAGGCTGCAGCTAATGTTATGTGTCTCAGCAGTATAATATGAGCCGTTCCACCATCCAAAGGACCTGGCAACGATACCAAGAAATGGGCTCCGTCAGTAAAAGGCCCCGGTTCTGGAAGTAAACGGTGCACTGAGCCACGGGACGACCGCTTAATAGTCAGTTAAGGGCTACGAAATCGTCAACCTATGTACGTTGATCTCAAACAGAACCTCGAGGACGTCACAGGTACACGAGTGAACCTATGGGCAGTCAGAAGGAGACTTCAGGCCGTCAATATACGTAGATATCGCCCAGCTCGGGGGCCTACATTGCTCCGTGAGCATCGAGTTGCCAGATTGAGATTAGCTCAAATTTTTTCATCATGGACTCAAAAAGACTGGAATAGTGTTTTATTCTCCGATGAAGCTCGTTTATCGATTAGTAGTGAGAATCAACATTGACGAGTCTTACGAAGACCTGGAGAATGCTTCGCAGAAGTGAGGACATCATCTCTTTGCGGTGGAGACTCCGTAATGTTTTGGGCTGGAATTAACTAAGATGATCGTACCGAGTTATTTTTTATTGAAAATGGCACACTTAATGCGCAAAGGTACATAACAGAGGTTCTTATTTCTCATGCCCAACCCCCATTAAAAGCAGTTGGAGACGAGTCCATTTTTATGGACGACAACGCTCGAGCTCAAGCTCTAGAGACGTTGATGCGTATATGCAGGAGGCCGGAATTCGTCGTTTAGACTGGCCAGCTAGAAGTCCCGACCTCAATCCGATAGAACACATATGGGATAATCTGCTAGGCATGCTTTCGGCGACTTTCAAACGACTCATCAGAGCCGTAAAACCAGCTCCAGAAAACATTCAGGTCCTTAAAAATGTGATCGTCCTCGAAAGCATGCCTAGCAGATTAAACGCATTGATTTTAGTTAGAGGAAACCATACTAGTCACTAAATTTTTAAATTTTATGTTAAATATAATTTTTAAATTTAATGTAAAAAATATTCCTAAGAAAAACTTTGGCCATTTTTAATGAATGAAAACGCTCGTCTTTGGACTTTACATCGTTTTTTTCTTTATTCGCATTTTTAATGACTGAAATAGGTAAAAACGATATCTCAATAAAAATAACAATATTCTAATCATATCGCCATATAAAATGCATCAAATAATAATAAAATAACTCTGATATGGTTTATTCCTATAAGTACCCGTTTTTTTGCAAAAGAGTATATAATGAATACCGCTTGAATGCTCTAAATTAATGCACAGGCCATAATCGCTCTTACTCGTTTAACCAGCTAGAACCTTTAGTCTAAAGAGCCTCGTGATTAAATATCAGCAGGATTATAGTAAGTAAGAACGAGACATGTTCTTACTTACGATAATCAATACATACAATCCGCAGCATAAATTTAAGATTTTGCATATCAGAGCAATCTTTGGCCGTATAGGTTTTTAAAGCGTTAGGTGATGTGTTTATTCTTTGTAAGGTAAGCGTGAAATCGGTCCAGAAATACGTTTTATATATTTTTAAATTGATTGAGGTTGTCACCCCCGTGTATAAATTTTCTTATTAATTAGCAGCACAAAATTCCAATCGACGTATGGTTTTAAGAAACGCGATACTTGATTTAGCATAATATAATATTACTATTGTCCTACTGAGGTTGCTTGATGATCGCAAGTAGATACAAATTAACTTTATCATTTATGCTAACATCGCAAAACCCATGAAACTGCATTTCTATTGCATCGGTTAATAACGTTCTTGGAAGAAAGCTGTTGTCATGAAATTCTGTCAATTTGAAGGCAAAGGTTATCCAACGTGTATATAACTTGACAGGTGGCGACTAGGCTCAATCAATTTTGAGCCTATACAATTGTTACATGAGTAATTTGGCTAAGACTACTAATAGCTTAAGTAATGTTAGGGGATAAAAAATATTAGCTACTTCAGAAAATATTGTTTCTTTCGTAATACTTCTTTAAGTCTCTCACAATATAAATAATCGAATGACTTTAGGAGTTCCATTTTATCTCCAGAGTTTTTAATACCGCGTCATGTTTAAATTGCATTGATATATAAACCGCCCTTTTGTAAAAGTTCCGTCATTTCCTTGCTCCTTGATTATTTATTGTACGGTGTCGATCTCGGTAAGTAGATCGTCTGCGTATAATTCTCTTTTCGAAACTGGGCTAGCTCTGGAATAAGTGTCTTGTTTATTTAAAGATAACTGGTACAAACAACGTGTGGCAAGATAAGCCACAAATTTTTATAAAAAATTAAGCTTGATATGTGCGAATTATTCTTTCAGGAATTATTCTCATAAATGGGAATTATTCTTTTTACGCGTAATTTATTTTCAGAGTATTATTCTTGTTATGTACGAATTTTGTATAGCGATACACAAAATCTTAAGATATCAGTAATCAGATTCTTCCACCTTAACTTTTAAATATATCTTTACTATGTCACCGATAAGTACATAGTGGTGTGGATAGAATCTTAATAAAAGAGGAAAGAGGTCGCTCTTTATGGTAAGGTGCTTTAAAAAGTGCTGAATTAGCAAAAAATAATTAATCAGTGCTACTATAGCCGGACGCGTCGAAGACCATCCTTACTTTTGTCGTCATACTGGATTCTTTTACCACTGTTTGATGGGGCAAGTGAAACCCGTTGAATGACTAATATCGATGTGTAGCCACACTCGAAGTATTAGTTGAAAACTTCTGTATACTGCTTCTTTAAATTGTAGTTTCTTTTAAATTTCTGCTCTAAGCTACGGAGTAAGATTCTCTAAATTTCCTTTGTTAATTATTGGAAAGGAATAAAGATTTATTTTTCTTCTGGTAAAGGTCCCCAAATGCCTTTGGGGTATGCCTTTTTCTTTGGAGAGATATTGAGTGAAAAATGTTTCTTCTAACTCCTAAAACTTAATTAAGCCTTGCAGTTTCAACGAGTAATTCTTTGTACTGATTATTTTGTATGGTTACGACAAAAGGTCGCTACCGATAGTTAAAGCAAATTGCGTTTTATGTCAAATTAAATTAAGATTGAGTAGCCGATAAATTAATTTGTCCTAAGCAGAGGCTCGATAACGCTTTTTCAACATCGATCAACAATTGCACTGGAGCAAATACGTGAAACTCAGGGTCCGCTAATTGAATATTCGGAAGAAAATGATGGAGATTACGATCAAATCTAACATCTGGTGCAATAGTCGCGATACTTGGTAGGCCAAAAAATTGCAAAGGTCTCTGATAGCCGTCGATGTGCGATTTTATGTTTCCATTCTTGATAATAAATATATAATGAATATATAATGACATATTTTTGACGATTAATTGCGCCCGCCAATGCAGAGTTTCTTATTTAGTTGTAATTTTGCTATTAATATGCTTTTAATTAACTTTATCGAGGTACCGGTAACAATAGCAGCCCTTGCAATGGTATACATTTTGGATAACGACGGTTTTTTCCTTGAAAATATAAGGTGGTATCAAGTCGTCCAAAGATATAAGTGAACTCTTTTGTTGATCCGTCTACTCATCTAGTCATGCGTTAGCAAGTACTTCATTTAACAGTACCTCGATCGATATAGTTGATTCAAGAGGGTTTTGCATGAAAGGCTGCAAATAGTTTTCATGTTTTTGTCCACAAAATTGATAGGAACTTCCCTTACACTGTTCTTTGCTATACTTTCCTCACTTTGCTTCCCTTGTACTGGGGTAATTAGAGCGGAGAGATGTTTGACCCATAAATTGTGTTCTTTGCGTAATTAATTTGGTCTTGAATATAGAAAATTATACATGGCGTACTGATCCTAGCATATAATACAGAAAGATGTGTTATTATTGCTTATATTATACGTCGCAACAGGGACTTAGGATTGATCTTGATTTTTTTGCGGGCTAGTTTCTTTGTGCTTGTAATGTTTTATATTATTTTTCAATGAAAATAATTCTGTGCAGGTTACCTGTTGTTCTAAGAAATCCATAAGATGAGTATACGCTGGCCTCTCATTATCTTTGAAGGTGACCTTCAAGTGATTTCTTGTATACCTCCCAAATTAATTTATTAAACTAATCAAATTTAATAATTCTCTAGACTGTCCGAGATGGAATGCACAAAGCTGTTACCGGAAACTGACAACGAGATAATCTAAGACACTAGGCGTATCTTTAACTAATTGCGGTAATTGGTAAAGAATTGGCCAACTCTTTAAAATTAATGCAGCTGATTTTTACAGAAAATAAAGCTTGAAGGTATCATTTCAAAGGAATAAGTGTTATATTTTCAGTAAATAATTTTCACTGCATTTTGAATTTAAAAAATTACGATTTAAATTGATAAAGTATGAGTGAATTAAACAAAATATACGAGGAACACGTTAAGTAACTGTGGAAGTTACGTGTCGATTGATCCACTCATCTCAATATTTCGTAATGATCTACCCTTGTCTCCAAATTACAATTCTGGCTAGATATTCAGCAAAGTTGAAGAATTAGCCGCGATTTTCTAAATATATTTAAAAGTATGTGATTAAAATTATGAAAAGGGAAATTAAAGACAACAAAAGTGGAATATGCGTGGGTGCGGAAAATAGGGATGGTAATAATATTTTATGTTCGGAAAGACCCAGGCGTCGTTGGCGGGAAACAATTTAAAAGAGACGTCCATTTTTATGACATGCAATGCCTCGGTGTCGTTAGAGATAAAAGTATATTTATTTTTACAATATTGAGCCAACATATTCACAAAACATTTAACAGTAGACTCTGAAAATTCTAGAACTTGTGAAATATCAATTGTCGATCACAAGACAAAGAGAGAAATCTATAGTGGGATAGCAAATTTTGAATAAAATATTTTATATTATTTGATACATCTTTAAGATACAGGAGGTTTTATTGTAGGAGACAGATGCCGCCATCTTGAATCTCAAACATTTTGAAATTCGAATTCAGTATCCTAAAGTTAGTAGAAATTGAATACAGTGATGATTTAATTTATTAAAATATACTGACGCCGCTATCCAGGACCTCAAAAAATTATACGATTTGACTTTAGTATACTAAGGTTAATCGAAATTGAATATAGTTACAATTTATTGTGACAGAAACAGACGCAAGAAACCGAGCAAATTTAGACACACTAAAATAATTTGAATAAAATTTATTTCCTAATCGATAGATTATAATTTTATAACATAAAGAAATTAATTTTTTTTGGCAACCATTGTACAATAATTTTTTCTCTTACGTTAGTCTACATATTTCATACCAATTAACGAACACAAGATATTTAAGTTATATAAAATATGTATAAAATTATTTTTTCTTTTGTTATGCTCCAATATTTTAAGTCAAAAAACAACACCATTGTTTTAAATCATTGTTAGTGAAATCCACTTTGAAGGTGTCCACCACCACCTATCCCGTTCAAAAATTTATGAAGAATGTTTGTGATGAAGATTAATGAATAGTACCCAAGTTCACATTCACTACAAAATCAATATTTAGTTCACATTCACTATAAGTATCTCAATCGATTCCATTATGAAGAGCATTTACATGTAAATCACACTACTAAGGATCACAGCCGACACCGGCCGGGCGTGTATGTATTTGTAAAAAAATATATATTTAATTTCATATGTACTAACCTACCCTTAAATATTTGTTTTCAAATCAGATATTAAAAAAAATGACTGGCCAAATGTTCATATGTTGTCAATTTTTAACGATCTCGTTGCACTTTTTAATTTATTCACTATAAACTTACGTTAACGTTATAAATGTAATTAGGTAAAGACTTTCAATATCATAAATTCACGTAAAATAATTTGCTAAAATAATTTGCTAATTATATTTTGCTTTTAAATAATAAAAAATTAATAATTTGCTTTTAAAATAATTTGCTAATTTATTTGATCATAAATGATAAGGAGCATTAGAAAGGAAAAAATGCAATTTTTTTTAATACTCGGTAAATGGCCATTTAAAAACCGTTAAACTATGTTCTCTTAGGAGCGGTAACATTATGTAATAGTTGTAATAGGATGTGATGGGACCAGTATCAAAACGATCGTCTGGTGCAGAAGCTGTAGACATAATGATAGAAAAGAAGGAAATGAATAATATTGACTTAGTGTTAAAAATGTATTTTTAAAATAAAGGGTTCTTAAAAGGGAAAGCATTATTCAGTAAACACAATATGTTTATTCTTTTTTCGGTTAGTAGTAGTATAATTTACATTTTGAGGAATAAAAATATTAAAAAGTAACATTTTTATTCTTTGTAATATAAATGAGGATCTATTAAAACTGTGTGAGGACGAACATTCAAGCAATATTATATTTATATTTGGTCACAACTGGAATGGTCTTTGCTCTCACATTATGTATTAATTCATAATTTCTTATAAAATAAGTATTTTTTATAAATTTCCTACTCAAAATCAGGATTACATTAATTTTATCAATTCAATTGTTCAAGAAATTTTCAAGTTTATTCAAGAAGGCATCGATAATGGCTGCATCTGATTATGGATGATCTGTTGATGGCCGCGATAAGACCGGTCATTCAAATAGGGGCATCACTGTTTGACATAACGAAGGCTGGTGTGGTGAAGCGTGCAAGATAGCACTTAACCAAAAAATGTTTAAATTAAATCAAATAATATCTATATAGCTTTAAAAACTATTATCTGGTTTGGAAGACCAAAAATAATGTTTAGGCCCTAGTTATTGACTAAATCGGAAAATAATTCAAATGACTATTATAATGATGAGATTATTAATTAAACAAAATATGTCTGAATATCAATAAATCTCTCATTTAAAAAATCATCACCGTCATCTATATAAGTCAATTTACATCTACTAACCTAGATACTTCCGGCATCTAGCGAACTACGAAGGCTCTTTCAAGCGAGGAACTGGAACCTCCGATCCCTGGTGAATCATAATCCTATATAATATATGGATGGAACATCTTGGAACGAAGATATTCCCGCTCGATAAATAACGCTTACCAGCTGATTCGATTAGATTCCTCTTTGTTTCAACTCCAATTATTTATTCCGTCAATGTATCGAAATGCAAGTAATTCTAATTATCGATTAATTATTTATTTCTTCTTCAAACCAGACTTTACAATGGATATTTTATCGTTCACAAAACGCATAAACGAACAAAGGCCCTTTACGAAATTCGCAATTATTATTACCTTGCCATTGTGAAAAAGAAAAAAAATAATAAATTGATCTGAGTCTCATTGAGTCATCATTCTCGTACCTATATATATATATATGTATATATATATAAGAGGACGTAATATTTCTTTAAAAACTCTTTATAAACATAAATTTTTCACAACATATAAAATGTTATGCCTTTCACAAGCCTAAACTATGGGACATATTTAAAAAATTATAAAATTTAATGTATTTGCTGTATTTTTTGGAGTTTACTCTTTAAGAATCGATTTTCACATATAGCTAGTGATGACAAATTAAATTCCTGTAGTTTTACACTCTCGTGAATTAATTTGTGTGCACGAATGTATTTTTTTAAAAAACGTGCTTAACAAATGTGTACTTTATTTGTTTATTTAAGCAAAGGAATTCAACTCCATCGATTTTGCCTTAATACAAAAGCCCATCAGAAAAGATAGTTGACAAAAGAAAAGAAGCGGTGAATGGCCACAGGCGGAGGAGACGCTATTAGCGACATCTAAATTGACCCCGTCCTTTCCTTAATAGCGCCAGGGCTAATTGTGAAAATCCCATCAGACGATTTTGCCCAGTAATTCAATCGAGATGAACAACGTGTGTAATAAAATCGAGGTACATAAGGGTAGAATTAATATTTTGTTCATAGTGTTTTTAGAAACGGATTAATATATTAACGGGGATCAAAGTTATTAGATTGGTTTTTATGTAGTGAATTTTAT
The DNA here is from genome assembly GCA_039881145.1 of Druceiella hillmani. Lineage (NCBI taxonomy): Eukaryota > Metazoa > Arthropoda > Insecta > Lepidoptera > Hepialidae > Druceiella > Druceiella hillmani. Next base: position 43,748,815 of record JAYKKI010000010.1, on the reverse strand, counting down.
CCTAACTTATATTTAATAGTGAAAAGCAGTATGACAAACGAAACTAGTTCCTAATTTAATTACCTTTAAAATTAAACATTTTAAAATTCATATAATAACCTCTTCATTGGACTTACATTTTATTTTCTATCTAGTGATATGCAAAAATGTGCTGAAATTCATAATTTGTGAATCTGTGATATTTACGAACTGATATTGAATTAATCAGAGTTAATTATCTACAGATCCGTCTGAGCAACAATAAATAAGTAAAAGTGAGGTTTTTGCTGAAGACGCAGAATCTTTGCCAACATCGTCCGACGCAACGGTAAATGTTCCTGCGGGTCTGCTTAGAAGTTAGGTAAAGGAAAACATGTTGAACATCAACCTGAATGTACCAATACGCAGGAGACGCACCAGCATCCAGCATTCGGATATCCGGTTCACTTTCAGCCAACGTTAGTTACTTCAGTTGGAAGAATTAAAAACAACTTGCATGCGGCATTAAATGGAGCAAAGATAACGAAGAGAAGGCGAGTTCCATGAAATCCGCAAGGAAATATTGTTAAGTCAAGATGGAGAAGCGAAGGCTCGTGCTAAAGTTGCAGAGAGAAAATTGAAAAATAAATGAAACGTTTTTAGATTATTATTTTTTGTACTTATACATGTTTATTCTATTTTTTATCTTTAAATATTGTGTTAAAAGTATGTAGAAGGAAGGTAGTGTAGCTCGTTGTTTAAAACATTTAAAAGCTAAAAAAATTTAATGTTTTTATTTTTTATCTTACGCAAAATTGGTGCGAACTATTTACTAATCGTCAAAGCCGTATTTATGTTGTCAAGCTATGTTAATAAGGATCTGTAAGTATATATTACAATTTTGTAAGAGATTGATAAGCAAATGTTCAATGAAATGGTATGTTAACTAATGACATAGGATTTTCATATTGAAACCCTATGAAAAAATGCATTATCTAAAAATTAATTAATACACCTTTTTGTTTTAGTTAAGGGCAAATTTAATACTGCATTTCAATAACAAAACTGTATAACAGAATAATAGACATACATTGAATTTCAATAACAGAATTTTTTTTAATGTAGCTTCTGTCATCATTTGCACTCGGCTTTAATTTATTAAAATACAATATGTTTTTGAAAGTATTTTTTAAATTGCCGAATATTAAGATTAAATATGAATAGACAATTAAAGCAGTCACTGGCTCATATCATCTGGTCTAAACTAACTGAATGTAAATATTTATCATTCTGGCTGTAGGTAAAGTGAACCATCCAGTGCAAACTAATTTTAATGCACATTTTAATGTTCCAGCTATAGGTAAAGGGAATCATGTCGCAAGTGAAATTTGATTTCAGTTATAGAATTTTTCAATTGTATTCATCATTACAATTGTAAAAATCATTATATGAGATTATGTATGAATATTTGGTTTCGTCTATCCTATAAAATTAAAAAATATCTTTTAATTTTAGCTTCTTAGTCTGACCTTACCAAATGTTTCTACTGTCGTTATGTAAATTTGATCTTGTTCATTTGTGTTTTACTTGAAAATAATGATTATTTCCAAGTAAAACACAAATCAATTGTCAGCATTTTCTTTATTAAAGGTATTTGTATACATATATATAGTGTTACCTAATTTATCCATTCCAAGGCAATCGTCCTCAAGAAGTAAACTCCAGTCGCGCGTCGGAGCCGATACGTTCGATTTATTCTGTCAACTTCTAATCATATTTTATCAGCTCTGTTATTGCATAGCCAAATAGTTTCAGATATAAGTGGACAGTGCACAATGTTTTTGCATATTTTTCCGAATATTTTTTTGAATATGTAATTTAAAATAGTATAAAAACATTTTTTTATACCTCATGACAAGTCTTTTCATAGGATAGGAGTATCAGTACACGATGGGGTATTTTTTTTAAACTTTGACTTTCTCTTTAATTGTAAATGAATATTTTCCAAAAATTAGTAGTGTAAAATATGTGGGTTAATCAGATGCGCTACTATGTCGTTATTTTCAAGTTTCTATATCGAATTATTTTGAAGAAAAATAGGTTTTGAAAATAGAAAAATGTAAATTTATTTCTTTGATTAAGATATGACACATATCTTTCGTAAGCGTAAATATATGAGGAATATCATAACATTTAAAATTCTATAGTTTTCCTGCAATCTTTGTGTGTGCTTCTAAAAACCGATTGTGGTTTTATAATCTTAGGTTGATTAGTTTCGAATATGAGGGAAGCATTATATTAGTATATCCCCAAAGACACAATATTAAAAATTATGAAAAAATATTTTAGAGGCTCTTATAGCAAGCTGCTTCATGCAACACTCAACTAAGCATGAATTAAAAAAAATCAAATTATTCATTCGAGTATTTCATTTGCTTTCCCTACAAGTTACAAAAAAAATTGTTATGTTATAGTGATTGTGATATTTACAAAAGATTTTTTATGTTTTAGTAATTGTGAGAGTTAACATGTTTTATTACAATCGCAAATTTCAAGTTTATACGTCGAGTGGTTTTTTGAGAAAAACGGTTATGGCTGACTTACGGACAGACATGTGAGGAATTTATAAGGGAATCCTTTTTCCCTTTTTAGGTACCAAATACTAAAAAATGGAGAGGGCGAATGGAAAACTGGAATTTCTCTTAATTTTTGCTTATTGTCATGAAGTTCAAAAATGTTTTCAAAATTTTATGTAAAATAGTTCTTATACATATTGATAAAAATGATCGGAGAAATATGTATTTCCATTACGGTGAAATTTTCATGACGGTTAAAGTTATCCCAAGTAGATTATATTTACATGGTGAAAAAAAAATTAATATTTATAAAACAGTTAATGAGATGCACTGTATATCACCAAAAGGTTTATAAGTATCTAACAATATATGAAACTCTGATAGTAGGAGAATTCCTACTATGAGAGTTTCATATATTGCTCATAGGTTTATTGCGTATCTTTATTTATTCATAAATAAATTTGTTAGAAAGAACAACATTAAGATTGCACTATTTTAAATACAAAAGTACCCGATTCTACATAAGTTTACAACTACTAAAATTCTTAGCGTCATAAAGCCTAGATTTCCAGGAAATGCATACTAGAAGGATACAAATTTAGTTGGGCTAACGTATTAATTTTGACAAAGTAGCTTATAATATTACTTATAAAAATAGAGGGAAAGAAAAGTATTTTGATGACTTAAGTAATTCTTCGATAATTTTTTTATTTGAATAACTCATAAGCTTAAAGTCTTGTTGGCTTATTAAAAGTTATTCAAATTTTAATAAATTTAAAAATTTTCCTAAAATAAAATTTCTGTTGTTAATAATATTACATTGGAAAATTATAAACCTGCCATCTCTGTACACAAACTTTTTCAACTTTTTATGTGTAGTAAATACAATCAGTAGTTAATTGTATAAGCACACTCGATATCTAACAATTGTCGCCAAAAAGGCTAAAGTTCCGTCCTTGTAGAAATCTTCGACTGAAAAACCGGTGAAATTCGATTTTGATATGATTTTTGTCTTTAAATTTTTTATCAAGTAAATTATTAGACAAAGAGTTTTGCTTTTCCAGACAGTAATTATATGTCGATGTGAAGAGTACCATGGGTGAAGTTACATATCTTATTCAAAAGTAAGTACTCTTTCAAACATTACTTCTGCTACGTGGGGTCGAGCATTGCCATGTAAAAACTAAACTGTGCTTTGATTTAAAGGAAGTTTAACTATAACTTTGATCCATTGTTCACAACAAATCTTAACTGTAGTTGTATTGTTAGCTTGAAATAGTTCCCAATGAATAACTCAGTGAATAACTCCATTTGTACCCCACTGTAAATAGACACTTTAGCCTCTCGCTGATACGATGGGAACTCAGGTCAGGAAAGGGTATTAGCTCATGTGGTAGACAAAATTAATATTTCCACTTCTTTCTCAAAACATGAAGTGGTTTTATAATACAGTATTACAGTATAAGAGCAGGAAAATTGCTCTGCGAAGCAACATGAACTAAATCTGGAATCTGTTATAAAAAGGCTTTTAAATATTCCTAAATCAATTGTAGGAGATCGCATGTGGTGAGATTTATAGGATAGGTCATATTCCCCATCTTTGAATCTTTGAAAACAGTGTTTGAAAAAACATCCTGAGAGGGCATATCTTCACGCATCGTTGTATATATATTGCGTGATGCTTTGTTTGTTTTACGTCCTAAAAAAAATTCACGAAGAAAGGGTCCTCTAAATTCACTTCGAAATACTTCTATTTTTAATTTATCCTTTACACGCCAATTACACAACTGCAAACTGAACAGAAGTTCGAAGGTCGCACTCTTTATATAACCTACAAGAAATATTCTAGAAGCTTTTCTAACCTTCCAGAAATCGATCGAAAGAAGTGGCGGGTTTATAAGTTGCCAACCTAATATTTGAACTTACATTTATTGACACGATTTCCCCTTAAACTAAAGTAAACTGAAACGAAGCACGTTTAGGTTAAATTAATTTCTGTTTAAAAAAATCATATTTGAGAGAAAAACAAGGTTGTAATTTTTTTCTAAAAAATACAATGAAAAAATAAGAACTTACATTAATATATCAAAGTTGAAGTTTGCACAAGGCAAGGTATCTAGTTAAATGAATTAAAAGATGATTATAAACAAACCATACGGTTTAACAAATTGAAAGCCGCTGTATGTGAAATATCTACTTTAAAAACTCAAAGCTCGCAATACAAGAAATATCTTGTTTTAATAATTCAAAGCTCCGCTACATGTAAAGTATCACTCACCTCATTCCAAACATTGCCGAAAAACTTGATTAGCTCAGTAATAGAAAATAATTTATACCTTAGGTGTTGGAAGTGAATTCCAACAAAAACCTGTTAATGACACTCCAAAAGCAGCTCTCAGTGTACGAAAGGATGTTTCCAACTTGCAATAATGTCATTTTGGCTTAAAAATACCCCTTAACTTTTTAAAGCTGCACAGATACAGCCTTATCTAGGCTACAAATATTGTATTAGGACGATATTTTCATATATTATCGTGACCTGATATTTCACATCGACTAACTTGTGTACAGCCTGAACCCGACAAGTGAAAATTGTTGAGGCCGAAGTATTACTATAGTATACCGTAGTAGCACGTACTCTGAAAAGATTACAGACACTACTGATTTTCTAACTCCTAAATCACCTAAAATAATTGAATCTTTACTAAGTATAAAGTTAAATTAGAAAAAAGTCTGTGTCATATACATCATGCATATTAAATAAAGGAAAAAGTAATCTGAGCATAACTCAGAAGAAATTGCATTCAACGTCGCGATGTGGACTACAGAAACTTCCAACCTTATTGAAAAGCTAAAAGCATGAAATCATAATTATTCCAAATACCAAATATTTACGGCAATGTATTTAATAAATATTATATTATATTTTTGAATTAAGAAATCAATAAATCTTTACATGTTAATTCGGTGTCTATCTAAAATCTTAAGCCAGATCAAAAATCGTTATTAAAAGATTTACACTCGTTTAAACGGCTTAATGTAAAAAATAAACTCATTTTGCTATCCTTCATTAAAGTCCAAAATTTCGGACAATTCACGTCGCAAAAGGTATTAATAAAAATCTTATGAAAAGATCTCATTTACTAAAACATATAACATGATCCTCATTATTTTCCTTAATATGAATATAATCCTAAGCATATATCATAATACAGTTATGTAGCATGTACATAGCTAAGGTAAATTCGGAGAAAAATATATGAAGACCACGACTTGCTAGTTGCCATTTAGTAAAACTGTTTAATTGAACCTCTGAAAGATATTATCATTAGGGTACGCCCAGCGATGTTGAAAATTATATTAATCAAAATAAATTAAAATACAGAACCTCTCAAGAAAATAAAGTCTTAAGAAAAATAAACCGACCTCCTAAACAGATAACAAATACATTCGCAATCCTTGCCATCTTCCATCGTTTTATATTGTCGGCCCCTCGCTAGAATTTGTTTTAGTCAAACTGAAATACGTATTGACAATACAAAATAATATCATGATATTGTTTTGTTTTTTTGTTTGTTCCATCCGAAAAGTTATGGGAATGGCCCACTTATTTTTTCTCCCTATTTGTCATACCCGGAATTATTCGTACTAACCAAGGAACAAATTTCACATTTCATGGAAATGTTCTTATAATCAAATTGATATGATCTTCACTATATCACAATCAAACCCAACTTCATTCGAGCGCAGTCACTAAAGGAATATATAAAATTATTAATTTAAGGGACACGAAAATCACAATAAATAACTAGCCTCGTTATTTATACATAGCTATGTTGGCATAAATCACTGGCTTACATTGTACAACACATCTAATATCTTATGAATTTCTATTCGGTTAAAAGCCATACTAGTTGTTTCAGATTCAATCCACGATCATTGATTGCAGCATAGCTACAAGCTCTTAAGAGATAAGTCTATGGTGCGCAAAGTAGATCTGTTATTTATAAAATAGGCGACTATCTTGACCGGTTTATGAGTTTAAATTTGTTTATTCACCACTATGACGCATGGAGCAAAATACAGTTTTATGTAAAATCATCAGAGATCCACTCCATTTCCTACGGATGAAATTAAATTTAATTTGATAAGGTTTAATGACATGTAGTTTCGTCATGAATGGTAGACGTTTCGTTTTTTAGACTTTAGTCCAATTTTTAACCAACTTTAAAATATATTTACTATTATTAAAAATGTATGTCTCTTAGAAACCTTATTCTAAAGAAATACACAAACTTTAAAAAAAGTCTACATGTCCACATATTTCTAAGAAATTTCTAATCAGTTTACAATGATTATACTTTTATTGGCTTCTAGGGGTAGAATCTTGAAAAAAACAGAACTGACTGAAATACGTGTTTTATTATTTGCTTTGAAGAGTTTCACGTAAAAATTTAAAATAAAATTACTTTTCCCATGCAAATACAGGCATCACTTTTCACTCCATTCGGGGAATGCTTAAATACGTGTTTCATTATTTGTGTTAAAGTACATTAATACCAAGTTTTAAGAAAAAATCACCACGAAATTTTTTTTCGTGCAAATTTAACCACCTCTTTTTAATACTTTACAAGGTGATTTTCGTAAAAAGTTGAAATGTGTGGTTCATAATATGTGTTGGAGAGCATTAATACTAAGTTTTAATATTTTTTCCCATACAAATTTACTACCCGCTTTAAGGTTGAATCTTGGAAAATATTGAAATGCCTATTTCGTTATTTGTATCGAAAAGCATTCATATCAAGTTTCAAGAATTACCATGAAAATATTTCTTCCCATACAAATTAATCACTGCTTTTCATCCCCTTAGGGCTTGAATTTCAAAATATTCTGAGATACATGTTTCGCTGTTTGTGTTGAAGGGCATTAAAGCCAGTTTAGAAGTAAAAAATTAGAACGAAATTGTTTTCCCCATAAAAAATTAGCCAATACTTTTCACCCTTCAGAGGTTAAATCTCCGAAAATGATTAAATACTTTTCATTATTTTTATTGGAGATCACAAAAATCTACTTTTAAAAAAAACCACAATAAAAATATTTCATCCCATACAAACTGAGCCACCATTTTTCCCACTCTTAGGAGTTGAATATCAAAAAATTCTTAAATACGTATTTCATAGTTTGTGTTAAGAAGCAGTAACTCTGTTTCATATACTTAATAATTTATAATAGAAACATTTTCCCACATAAATTTTGCCACCACCTTTCACAGCTTTAGGGATTGAATCTTAGAAAATATTTAAGTATGTTTATCATTATTTGTATTAAAAATATTAACACCAAGCTTTAAGTTAAAATTACCATAAAAATATGTTTTCCATACAAATAAAGTCATCCCATTTCGTCCACTCAAGGATTGAATCTCGGAAAATGCTGAAATATTTGTTTCGTTACTTGTGTTGAGCAGAATAAATATCAAGTTTTAAGAAAATTTAATATTTTCTTAAATTTTGATATTAATGCTGCTACAATATTTTTCCGCCTACAAATTTACCCACATCCCTCTGAATTTTTGAAAATGCTGAACTATTTGTTCCAATATTTGATTAATAAAAGTTTCAAAAAATAGAAATTATTTTCTATCAAAAGACAGCCATTTCTTTCCACCCCCAAAGACAGCCATTTTCACGAATTGAATCTCGTAAAATGCTTATATGATTTGTGTTGATGAGCATTAAATTCATAACGATTTACAATAGAAATATTGTCTCATAAAAACTTCACCGCTACTTTTCACCACCTTAGTGGCTGAATCTCGGAAAATATTTGAATGCTTATTCCATTGTTAGTATTGAAGAGTATTAATAACAAGTTTAACGTAAAAACTTTCATAAAAATATTTTTTCATGAAAATACAAATTTCACAACCCCTTTCCACCGCCTTAGGGGTTGAATCTCAGAAAATTCTGTAACGTCTCATTATTAGCGTTGAAGAGCGTTAATACAAAGTTTCACGCAAAAAATTACAATAAAATTATTTTCCCAGACAAACTTAGCCACTACTTTTTAATACTTAGGGATTGAATCTAAAAAAGATGTTTAGGTACGTGTTTAATTATTTGTGTCAAAGAGCATTAATACCAAGTTTTAAAAAAAATTGTAATAAAAATTTTTTTTTCCATACAAGTTTCACACCATAAGAGTCTGAAATACTTGTTTCATTATTTGTTTTCAAGTGCATTTATAACAAGTTTTAGAAAAAAATTATCATAAAATTTGGTTTTCCAGACCAGTTTAGACACCCCTTTTCATCTTCAATACAGTCAATCGGGACATTGCCTTATATGTATAGTTATATATATATATATATATATATATTAATCGATAGCTTTACCTAACTCCCTAAAACAATCACGCAAACACAGAACTTTCTTTAAAATATTAATGGAATTATAGCGGGAATCAAATATTTTGGTGGTATAATTGATAGCAGTAGTAATATTGTTAGTTTTTAAAATATATTTTATTACATAGAATTCTACATACAAAGATGAAATTAATAGAATTATAACACTGTGATAATTATTTGAGTACGTTACTGTGAATTTATAGATTTTACAAATATTCTTGGAGAAAATTTTGTATGTAAAAAAATTCAATTGTGTATGAAATTCATGTAGCTTCGTATGACTACATGCTAATCAAAATAAATTAGCAGAAATCTGTAATTAACAAAAGCAGAAAGTGCAATCATAATAAACCAACGCTCTTGTATTCAATTGACCTTGGCAAGAATAAGCAGTAGAAAATGTAAGTATAATGTTAAAAACATACCCCCGACTCATACCTACTAAAATAAAGATGAAATGAATATGAGATATAAATTAACCAATTATATCTTTACATTTGATTTTGTCACTAACCGAAAAAGGAAAAATGGATGAAGGCAAGTCATACTTTTCAGAGATAACATCCTGGTCTCAGACATGAAGAATGATCACTGCTTTTAAGACGTTGACAGTTAATGACGTAGATTGATAGCACATAAATTGATATTCTGAGATTATTCAAATTATAATTGCTACACCAATATTTAAAAAAAAACGAAAGTAGTACAGTTTTAATTATTTAAAATTATGTGTATAGTAATTATGTTAGATGTTAAGTAAAGAACATTGTGACAATTTCAAAACGTCAAGCAAGTGGAAAAGAATGTGTTTAAAAAACTAAGAATTATCCTCAAAATTTCTTTCGAAAATAACAGTATTGAGATTTCTAAACGATCGTGTGGATCTAAATTAGATTATTTCAAATACATATACATATAAATACACATATACATACATACATATATATATGTATATATATATAAATATATATATATATAACAAAGTCGTGTTAGTTACACCGTTTATAACTCAAGAACGGCAGGACCATTTTTTTTTGTCTTCGTCCGGAATAGGACAATAAGTATTAAAACATTGGAAAAATTTACGAAAAAAAAATTATGAATAAAATTAATTTTCCAATACATTTTGTATGGAACGGCTTTGTTGATGATGTATAGAGAACGAATTGACTTATATTTTTTTTTCATTGAAAATGTATATGATTATTATATATATAAATAATATTCAATAAATATTTATTGAATATTTTTTATCTCGGCTTCGAGAAGTTTCCTCGCGCATTGGAAAAGTAAAAAAATCACAAATAATTGAATTGCGTATAAAACGTCATATGTGATAAATGGCAGAAAAAAAGGAAAAAAGTATGTCATAAATGACAGACCCGAATGAAAATGATAATTGGATTGCCATAGAAACCGTCAAACAAAGTGGAAAGGTTTTTCGCAACTCTATTATTTCCTTATTTTTTTCGTGATATTTAGTCTTAATCTGTTGCAATAATTTATTTAGATTTGTGTTATTTTTATTTTCATTTAATTTTTTACTTTATCTGTATCCCGATTATTGTCTTATCCAGTTCTCGGTAAGTTTGTTCTTTTGTTCATTTGTTTTATTATTTATTTTTGTGATTCAGGTTATCTTTTGGTAAAATGGACTTAGTTATTCCCTCGAAACCTCCAGACCCTTCTAAGTCTCCTATATGTTTCAATGAATTTGCTTCTCCTACATCGCCTGCCAGTTTTATTACAGTTTCGGATTCCCAACAGGAACTGAAACGAAAAAATAAAAATTGTAAAAGGCCCAACTGTAAAAAAATAAGCTTAAGAATAATCCCTCTTTTCATCCTTCTGATTCTTCATGAACTGAAACAGAGGATACAATACCTCGTAAGACCCCTCGCACTCCTCTTTCAGAAGCAAATTCAAAATCTCTTCCTACAACCCCGACCTCTTCTCCTCTCTCTCTCCCTCCGAATCCTTTTGAGGACCGTTTATGTCCCTGGCGACGTTGGTCCATTTATCGTTCACGTTCAGAGAAAAGAACCCCAGCCTAATTCCGGATTTTCATTCCATGCTGTGAAATTTGGTTCCTCTTTAAAACATTTTAATGTCGATGGTATTATACGAGATGGAGTGAAACAAATTGGCAGAAACATGATTTCGGTGTAATTTTCCTCTGCTCATGCCGCCAATCGATTCGTTAATCACTCTGCCTTCACAGGTCAAAACAAATGGGAATTGTTCGCAATGTTCCAGTTGATTGCTCTGACGAGGAGGTTTTACATAATATAGAAGTCCCTGAAGGGTGCGGTAAAGTTACTAAAGTCCGCCGCTTAAATTTTAAAAAGATAATTGATGGCCAGCCTAAATATTTTCCGTCTGAGACGATGGTCATTACCTGTGATGGCAAAGTTCGTCCCCAACTGATATATATGGCTTATTCATCGCATCCAGTCTCAAAATATGAATTCCCTATAATACAGTGCTTCAAGTGTTGTAGGTTTGGACATGTTGCTGACAAATGCCGATCTTCTTAGCGTTGTTTCCGATGTGGTCAAGGTTACGTTGAGAGAAACTGCCCACTTCCTCTTGATAAAGCAAAATGTATCTTTTGCAGTGGAAATCATGATTCCACTGATAGAAATTGTCCAGAATTCGAAAGACAAAGAAAAATAAAATTCGAAATGTCTGAAAGAGATATTTTCTATGCGGAAGCATCCAAATTGGTCCCTTCTGCGCGTCACGCGACTTACGCCTCAGTTGCAGCTCATCCCCCTCCTAACTCTTCCTTCTCCAATTTCTTCTAAAAGTTTGCTTTCTCCGTCTCGTCCTACCAACTCTTCCCACAAAAAAATTATTTCTCTGAAACCCTGATCCCACTCTTCGACTAGTTCCAACCAGGGCTATGACCGCTCTGCTCTAGAACAAGCCTGGGCAGACATCCGAATTCCTCAACCTAAAAATGGTTGCGGTTTAAATCAACCACCTTCAACTAATTCTTTTACGAGTATTATTCAATTTCTTTTGACCACCTTGGTCAAAATTCTGAGTTCCCCCAATCAAATACCGTCCAACGTTGGCTCATCTATTTTTACTTCCCATCAATCCCTCCTTTCCAATGGCTTCGCCAATAGTGGCGAGGGCCTTGCAATGGAATAGTCGCAGTATAATTTCCGACAAAGCAGATCTTCGTCACCTCCTTGTCAAGTATTCTCCATCCGTGGCTGCCATTTCGGAGACTTGGCTGAAGCCTGGATTCCATTTTAAGATCCTAGGCTATGTTAGTCTCCGGGATGATAGAGCAGACGGTAAGGGCGGATCCGCCCCTATAACTTGACAAATCTCTTCCCTACTCCCAGATTTCTCTTGGCTCCCGCAGTTGTCACTTCAATATTGTTGCTGCGAGAGTTAAAGATGTCACTATCCTCTCCATATATGTCCCCCTTCCAACATGTTCCGTAGCATTAGAACTACGGGATATTTTATCTGCAATTCCTGGCCCGTATATTATTCTGGGAGATTTTAATGCTCATCACCCGTCTTGGGGTTCCACCCGAAGCAACTCGCTTGGGGTCTCCTTGGTGCAACTCCAGGACGATTTTGGCCTGTGTTTACTGAATGATGGTTCTCCAACACGAGTTCCTGTCCCATTTCAGGACCCGAGTTCAGTAGATATCTCTCTTTGCTCCTCATCCTTGGCCTCCTTGGTTTCCTGGAATATTCTTTCTGAGTCTTTTGGAAGCGACCATTTCCCCATTTTGATTTCTTTCCCTCAAGTAAATTTTCACATTGAAAAAAATTCCCCCTCTTCAAAAATACAACCTACATAGGGCGGATAGGGTGGGATTCCGTACCTTCCTCAGTGTCGAAGTGGATTCCCTCCCTCCAGTGGACTTGGATAACGTTGACACTTGCTATGACCAATTTGTAAAGGCTATAGACCTATCCGCTCGGAAATTTAACCCACTTAAAAGATCTAACCATCACTTCAGATCCTCTCCCCCCTGGTGGGATGGAGATTGTTCCGCAGCGGTTAAAACCCGTAAAGAGGCTGAAGCGATATATAAATCTAATATGTCGGAAGCAAATTTCCTCTTGTTTCGAAAGACCCAAGCTCAGACTAAACGAATTCTCCTTAGAAAAAAGAGGGAAGACTGGAAGAAATTCTGTCAATCCCTCTCTCCTTTTACTTCCTCCCGTGTCGTCTGGTCTAATGTAAAACGCTTTCGGCCTATTTTTCAGCCTGATCTTCATAAACCTGTACACGGGAATTGGATTGATCAATTTTTAAATAAACTTGCTCCCCATCCGTCCCAAATTTAGATGAATTACCTTTCAGGTTATAACTTTACTAGCGCCAATAATTTTTTTAGAAGAAGATTTCACCATTAACGAATTGGATTTCACCTTACACCATATTAAGGATTCTTCCCCTGGTATTGACGGAATCGACGAAATTCAATGGCGAAAAATACTTTACGATCTACCCGTTGGTATCTTCTATCCCTCATTAACTGTATGTTCAAATCAGGTTCTATTCCAAAGTCTTGGAAACTCAAATAATCAGTCCCATCCCTAAACCTCATAAAGATCCCAATGTAGGTTCATTCTACAGACCCATAGCCCTTAAATTGACTTAGTTATTCCCCCGAAACTTCCAGACCCTTCTAAGTCTCCTATATGTTTCAATGAATTTGCTTCTCCTACATCGCTTGCCAGTTTTATTACAGTTTCGGATTTCCAACAGGAACTGAAAAGAAAAAATAAAAATTGTAAAATGCCCAACTGTAAAAAAATAAGCTTAAGAATAATCCCTCTTTTCATCCTTCTGAGACTTGGATGAAAAGAGGGATTATCGGAGACTTGGCTGAAGCCTTGATTCCATTTTAAGATCCTAGGCTATGTTTGTATCCGGGATGATAGAGAGGATGGTAAGGGCGGATCCGCCCTATAACTTGACAAATCTCTTCCCTTCTCCCAGATCTCTCTTGGCTCCCGCAGTTGTCAATTCAATATTGTTGCTGCGAGAGTTAAAGGTATCACTATCCTCTCAATATATGTCTCCCTTCCAACATGTTCGTAGCATTAGAACTACGGGATATTTTATCTGCAATTCTTGGCCCGTATATTATTCTGGGAGATTTTAATGCTCATCACCCGTCTTGGGGTTCCACCCGAAGCAACCATCTTGGGGTCTCCTTGGTGGAACTCCAGGACGATTTTGGCTTGTGTTTACTGACTGATGGTTCTCCATCACGAGTTCCTGTCACATTTCAGAACCCGAGCTCAGTAGATATCTCTCTTTGCTCCTCATCCTTGGCTTCCTTGGTTTCCTGGAATATTCTTTCTGAGTCTTTTGGAAGCGACCATTTCCCCATTTTGATTTCTTTCCCTCAAGTAAATTTACACATTGAAAAAACTCCCCATCTTCAAAAATACAACCTACCTAGGGCAGATTGGGTGGGATTCCGTACCTTTCTCAGTGTCGAAATGAATTCCCTCCCTCCAGTGGACTTGGATAACATTGACACTTGCTATGACCAATTTGTAAAGGCTATAGACCTATCCGCTCGGAAATTTATCCCACTTAAAAGATCTAACCATCACTTCAGATCCTCTCCACCCTGGTGGGATGGAGACTGTTCCGCAGCGGTTAAAACCCGTAAAGAGGCTGAAGCGATATATAAATCTAATATGTCGGAAGCAAACTTCCTCTTGTTTCGAAAGACTCAAGCTCAGACTAAACGAATTCTCCTTAAAAAAAGAGGGAAAGCTGGAAGAAATTCTGTCAATTCCTCTCTCCTTTTACTTCCTCCCGTGTCGTCTGGTATAATGTAAAACGCTTTCGGCGTATTTTTCAGCCTTATCTTCCCAAATCTGTACACGGGAATTGGATTGATCAATTTTTAAATAAACTTGCTCCCCCATCCGTCCCAAATTTAGATGAATTACCTTTCAGGTATAACTTTACTAGCGCCAATCATTTTTTTAGAAGAAGATTTCACCATTAACGAATTAGATTTCACCTTACACCATCTTAAGGATTCTTCCCCTGGTATTGACGGAATGTCATATTCAATGGTAAAAATACTTTACGATCTACCCGTTGGTATCTTCTATCTCTCATAAACTGTATGTTCAAATCAGGTTCTATTCCAAAGTCTTGGAAAACTCAAATAATCATTCCCATCCCTAAACCTCATAAAGGTCCCAATGTAGGTTTATCCTACAGACCCATAGCACTTAAATGGACTTAGTTATTCCCCCGAAACATCCAGACCCTTCTAAGTCTCCTATGTTTCAATGAATTTGCTTCTCCTACAACGCCTACCAGTTTTATTACAGTTTCGGATTCCCAACAGGAACTGATACGAAAAAATAAAAATTGTAAAAGGCCCAACTGTAAAAAAATAAGCTTAAGAATAATCCCTCTTTTCATCCTTCTGATTCTTCATGTACTGAAAAAGAGGATACAATACCTCGTAAGACCCCTCGCACTCCTCTTTCAGAAGCAAATTCAAAATCTCTTCCTCCAACCCCGACCTCTTCTCCTCTCTGTCTCCCTCCGAATCCTTTTGAGGACCGTTTATACGTCCCTGGCGACGTTGGTCCATTTATCGTTCACGTTCAGAGAAAAGAAACCCAGCCTAATTCCGGATTTTCATTCCATGCTGTGAAATTTGGTTCCTCTTTAAAACATTTTAATGTCGATGGAATTATACGAGATGGAGTGAAACAAATTGTCAGAAACAGGATTTCGGTGGTATTTTCATCTGCTCATGCCGCCAATCGATTCGTTATTCACTCTTCACAGGTCAAAACAAATTGTATATCCCCTCCTTTAACGTCAGTCGTATGGGAATTGTTCGCAATGTTCCAGTTGGTTGGTCTGACGAGGAGGTTTTAAATAACATAGAAGTCCCTGAAGTGTGCGGTAAAGTTACTAAAGTACGCCGTTTAAATTTTAAAAAGATAATTGATGGCCAGCCTAAATATTTTCCGTCTGAGCGATGGTCATTACCTGTGATGGTAAAGTTCGTCCCCAACGGATATATATGGCTTATTCATCGCTTCCAGTCTCAAAATATGAATTCCCTATAATACAGTGCTTCAAGTGTTGTAGGTTTGGACATGTTGCTGACAAATGCCGATCTTCTGAGCGTTGTTTCCGATGTGGTCAAGATTACGTTGAGAGAAACTACCCACTTCCTCTTGATAAAGCAAAATGTATCTTTTGCAGTGGACCATGATTCCACTGATAGAAATTGTCCAGAATTCGAAAGACAAAGAAAAATCAAATTCGAAATGTCTGAAAGAGATTATTTCCTATGCGGAAGCGTCCAAGTTGGTTCCTTCTGCGCCTCACGATACGCGCCTTAGGCCTCAGTTGCAGCTCATACCCCTCTAACTCTTCCTTCTCCAATTTCTTCCCAAAGTTTGCTTTCTCCGTCTCGTCCTACCCACAAAAAAATTATTTCTCTGAAACCCCGATCCCACTCTTCGACTAGTTCCAACCAGGGCTATGACCGCTCTGCTCTAGAACAAGCCTGGGCAGACTTCCGAATTCCACAACCTAAAAATGGTTGCGGTTTAAATCAACAACCTTTAACTAATTCTTTTACGTGTATTATTCAATTTCTTTTGACCACCTTTGTCAAAATTCTGAGTACCCCAATCAAATACCGTCCAACGTTGGCTCATCTATTCTTACTTCCCTTCAATCCCTCCTTTCCAATGGCTTCGCCAATAGTGGCGAGGGTCTTGTAATGTCGCAGTATAATTTCCAACAAAGCAGATCTTCGTCACCTCCTTGTCAAGTATTCTCCATCCGTGGCTGCCATTTCGGAGATTGGCTGAAGCCTGGATTCCATTTTAAGATCCTAGGCTATGTTTCTATCCGGGATTATAGAGAGGATGGTAAGGGCGGATCCGCCCTATAACTTGACAATTCCCCTTGACAAAAACCCTTCTCCCAGATTTCTCTTGGCTCCCGCATTTGTCAATTCAATATTGTTGCTGCGAGAGTTAAAGATATCACTATCCCTTCCAACATGTTCCGTAGCATTAGAACAACGGGATATTTTATCGGCAATTCCTGGCCCATATATTATTCTGGGAGATTTTAATGCTCAACACACGTCTTGGGGTTCCACCCGAAGCAACCCTCTTGGGTTCTCCTTGGTGGAACTCCAGGACGATTTTGGCCTTTGTTTACTGAATGATGGTTCTCCAACACGAGTTCCTGTCCCATTTCAGTACCCGATCTCAGTAGATTTCTCTCTTTATTCCTCATCCATGGCATCCTTGGTTTCCTGGAATATTCTTTCTGAGTCTTTTGGAAGCGACCATTTCCCCATTTGATTTCTTTCCCTCAAGTAAATTTACACAATGAAAAAACTGTCCCTCTTCAAAAATACAACATACATTGGGCAGATTGGGTGGTATTCCGTACCTTTCTCAATGTCGAAGTGGATTCCCTCCCTCCAGTGGACTTGGATAACATTGACACTTGCTATGACCAATTTGTAAAGGCTATAGATCTATCCGCTCGGAAATTTACCCACTTAAAAGATCTAACCTTCACTTCAGATCCTCGCCACCCTGGTGGGATGGAGACTGTTCCGCAGCGGTTAAAACCCGTAAAGAGGCTGAGTCGATATATAAATCTAATATGTCGGAAGCAAACTTCCTCTGGTTTCGAAAGACCCAAGCTCAGACTAAACGAATTCTCCTTAAAAAAAAGAGGGACGGCTGGAAGAAATTCTGTCAATCCCTCTCTCCTTTTACTTCCTCCCGTTTCGTCTGGTCTAATGTAAAACGCTTTCAGCCTATTTTTGAGCCTGACCTTCCCAAATCTGTACACGGGAATTGGATTGATCAATTTTTAAATAAACTTGCTCCCCCATCCGTCCTAAATTTAGATGAATTACCTTTCAAGTATAACTTTACTAGCGCCAATCATTTTTTTAGAATATTTCACCATTAACGAATTGGATTTCACATTACACCATATTAAGGATACTTCCCCTGGTATTTGCGGAATGTCATATCCAATGGCGAAATATACTTTACGATTAACCCGTTGGTATCTTCTATCCCTCATTAACTGTATGTTCAAATCAGGTTCTATTCCAAAGTCTTGGAAAACTCAAATAATCATTCCCATCCTAAACCTCATAAAGATCCCAATGTAGGTTTTCATCCTACAGACCTTTCTCCTGTTCTAGCGAAGATTACGGAACATTTAATTAAGAATCGTTTGGAATGGTTTACTGAACACCATTCTATTTCTCCAAGGAACTAGTTTGGCTTCAGAAGAGCTAAAAGTACATTGGAAAGCAAGTCTGATGGCGTCTTAACAACTGACATCAGACTTGCTTTCTCTCGACAAGAATTTCTCGTTGCTGCTTTCTTCAGCCTATGATAATGTAATCCTTCCAGCCCTCCAAAAAATCCTTCATATTCTTGGGATTCCGAATAAGATTATAAATTGTCTCCTCAATTTTCTTTTAGAAAGATCTATTATTCTTAGATCCCCTGGATCCCCCCCTTTTCAAGAACTATATGGAAGGGTCTTCCCCAAGGTTCTGTTCAATATTTACTCTTATATGATTCTCTCAAAAGTTAATCCTTTCTGTCGTGTATAATACGCTGATAATCTGGTTTTATATTCTTCTGATAAATCAATAATTGTTGCCGAAATTGCTTTGAACTCTGCCCTTGTTAACCTAAATAAATGGGTTACCTCTCATGGTATGGATTTATCCCCTTTCAAAAGCGCTGTCGTATTCTTCTCCAGATGGAGAGGTACTCCTCCGTTATCTATTTCTTATAATTCCTCTTTGGTCCCTTTTCTTTCCAATACCAAATTCTTAGGTATGTTCCTAGACACAAAATTATCCTGGAATTATCCATCGAATATGTCATCTCTCAATGCCAGGCTAATTTGAATATCCTCCGCGCTCCTTCGGGAGTGTGGTGGGGCTCTCACCCTTGAACATTAAAGTTAATATATACCGCTCTAGTCCGTAGTCATCTAGAATATGGTTCATTTCTACTTGATCCTATTTCCAAATCCAATGCCACTAAATTGACCCGCATTCAGTCTCAAGCTCTGAGGATCATAGCAGGTGCTACGAAAACCAGTCCCATAAATGCCCTACAACTAGAATGTGTTGATCCACCTTTGACTCCGGCGACAATACCTAGCTGATCGTTATTTACTAAAGGCAGCTAGGTTTTCTACTCACCCTATTTTTCCTAAACTCACCCTCCTCTCTAGGTTTACTGAACATACTCCTTTTTGGCGTTCTAAGTCCCGACCTCTTCTTATCGTTAGCTTCCAAAGATTCAAATCCCTCACTAACTGTTTATCAAAATTCTTCTCTCCCTCTCTATAGTTTCCCATTTGACACGGTATTTCACAGGCCAAATATAAATTTGTGTTTTGTCCAAAAATGCTAATTCGCTGTTCAATTCTATCTTGAATTCGTTTTGGATCGATTGGACGCGAATATATAAAGATGCATCAAAAACCGGTAGAGATGGCTATGTCGGAGCGTCATTTTACTATCCATCCACCGCTCCTTCAGCTTACTTTCGCCTTCCTAAGGAATGTTCGGTATTCTCCGGGGAATGCCGTGCTATTGTAGAGGCCTTGAATTATGGCCCTACTCAAAAAGATTCGCAGGCTCCTTATTATCTCCAGAGTCCAATCTTTCACAACGTACCGTGATGCAATTCGACTTATGAATATTGCGAGTCAATCCACTAATAATCTTCGACGCGCAAAAAGAAATGCTTCAAGCGTTGATTTGAATCGAGTAGCATTTCATTACGATTATATAATTGACTACAGCTCTCATACTTTCCTTGGAATTGGCCTAAATAGTTTTTTAGATTTTTTTTTTAATTGGATATTGTGTGCGACCATTGCGGTGCATTAAATTATATCGCTGGAGAAACGCCTGGATTGAGCTCTCTTTGTGGCAAGATGAAGTTGCCATTCTTGCTTCTGCCACCTGAATCACGTTATTTTCAATCGAAATTTCAAAGATACAAGGAATGTTTCCAAATCTTATGGTGATAATAATTTAAGAAATCTAACTTCGTCCTTCTACTTTATATATCCAACTTTATAGACCAAGGTCCAATGCCCATTATTGCAATCGCATGAAGATGCACAGCATAAATTCATCTAATTTTACTTCATAGGCAGCATGGAGGAACAACTTGCTCGGTGTCGGAAATAATAAGAGAAGTTCTTCAAGATTTGCAGCAACTATTTCATGAATATCATACATTCGTTTGGGTGTTCATAACGTCGTGATTATAATGTTATTTTAATGTAATTAAAATTGTTTTCCTTTTGATTTGTACATTTATTGAACTTAATTCATTTTGAATATTCATTTTAACTTAATAAAAAACTAAATTTAATTCAGCTAATAAGTTAAAACATTTATTGACTCTGAGGCGGTACGAAGTTCGTCGGGTCAGCTAGTATATATATATATATACTAGCTGAGTTAACACACACATATATATATATATATAGATATATATATATATACACATATATATAAATATACTTGTATATATATATGTGTATGTATATATATATATATATATATATATATATATATATATATATGTGTTAACGGTATAATCAATAATGTATTTTTAATTCATCGGTAAAGTTGTATAATTTGGTTATCATTTCAAAAGAATTTTCAGCATATATCTATTCAGTTCTTAAATTTGAGACTTCATTTGTTACCTTTATTGTTATTTTTATTTAACACATTGGACAAAAGGCCAACTCTCGGCCGCCCTACTACTGCATGAACCGTCGTATTACCTACCTAAGAACACCATTTATCCACAATCGGATTATCTCTTCCGGCTCTCTAGAGCGGTGTCTACACCAAAAACTAAAAAGACGCACTCATACAGATATAGGTTGATGAATATTTGGCATGCCGCAGTCCAGTAAGAATATGCTGCTACTAATTCTATGTCAACTTGGAATGAATCCAAAATGTAGGTTGTACTTTGTGTTTATATAACAAGGAAATTGCATTATTTTGTACGCAAGGTTTCAGCTGATGCTTGAGGATTCAATTTGCGGAATGCAACATTTCAGTCGATTGCGTCATGGAAATATGGTTTCTTTGTTTGGATTAGCTTAGTGGATAGGTATGGAAATATATTTAGAAACCCTTGTTATATAATATGTATTTTCTAAATTATGGCGAATAACATTTATTTTTCAAGATATATTTTTTCCCGGATTGCAGTGGAATCAACCGCCAGGGGGACGATGATGACCCATTGAAAGATGTTCATCTATACTGGTCGGCGCGCCACCAAATGGCTCAACAGCCAAGGGTGGGCGTTGGCTAGTAGTAGTAGTAGTAGTATATTTATACGTTTCACCTGTGGCTATATTTATACTGTTATAAGCGTAAAAAGGAGGTGTTTCTCAATTCGTCTTTATTTTTTTATGTTTTTTCCCCCTCATATATCTGACATTTCTCAACTAATGTTGAGATTTTTTTATTTATTTGAGTATACTCTCTGTATGTTCCTCTCTCTCTATGTTTAACTTGCGTTTGATTGTGGAAATGGATGGTAATATCATAAAATTCCCAAAATTTAACAGCAAGTCGGCAGTTCGGTGATCGAGTTTGTATGATGTAGGCCTGATGATAACCTGATAAGACTCGGCTAAGGATGATTTGAATTTGCTCTTTAGCACAATCAGGGTGCGGGGATGAAGCTAGTGAAAGAAACTCTTCAGTAATGAGGAGTAAACTCATCGTATTTGGATACGTTTGACTTGTCTTGATTTAGCAAAAAAGTAATAGAGTATATAGGTAGGTAAGTGTATACATAAAACATAATTTCAACTATCGATATATAAATATTGACTCTGCAAGTGAACTGACCTAAGGATTTGCTATTTATAAGCTAGTTTCGCGGGTGTTAGGCCAATACACTGTAATCAAATTCTTGTTTGCAACTCTCAGTTTTGATGTTACAGGTGTACTGCTTGGAGCACAAGAATTGAGAGTTAGCACAATAAGTCGCAAGCAGAGACTTTGACATTAAAATTTCGAGTATTACCTCACTAAACTGCGAAAGTTAAATAACTGCCAATGTACTTTGGGTTCAAACTACTCACTTTTGATGCTGAGGGGGTACCGCATTCCTAAATCGTGGGATTTGAGAATTTACTTTTTAAATTAATACTGTGGACCTCTTGTATAGACTTTATTATAGAACTCCGGATCCCAACTCCCCAGTCCTGTTGATTCAGGAACTCTGGGTTTTTACTCCTCAGTTCTAATGTTGTCGCCGTATTACCTATTTAAATCGTGAGATTTAAATAAATTTTATTTTTAAATTAATATTATGGCTCAGTCAAAGACTTTGTCATTAAGCTCCGGGTTCCAAATCCTTGGTCCTGTTAATTCAAGTGTGAGGCTGCTTAAACCGTGAAATTCGAATGAATACTTGTAAATAACTATTGTCGTCAATTTAATAATTGAGCATCTAAAAAAATATCGCCACCTAACTCCGGATTCCAACTTCATAGTTTTGATGCTGTGGCTACGGCATTACCCGTCTTAAATTTTGAGACTTTAAGATCAGTTGTGTCTAATTAGCATTGTGAGTCTTGGGCAGAAACTCTGATATTAAAATCCGGGTTGCAAATTCTCATTTCTCATAGCCCAGTAGTGCGGTCTGTTTTGTCTGTGTTGATTCATATGTCGGACATTAACGAATTTTTTTTATAATTGTTTCTATATTTTAATGGCCCAGCGTAGTAACATAAACACAAGGTGCAATATAGGTGCTGCGATCAATTTGGATGATATAGGTCTAATTAAAATTTAGTAATAAAGTTTTACTATAAGGAAGTTGACACAACAAAGGGCTACGTAAAACTACTCTTTAAAAAGGCCGTGGTAAAACGATGGAATGTGGAGATGTGACACGTTTCACTTCTGTCGAGGCAACCAAGAAATAACAAAAGTTAATAGGTAGGTAAGTATATACAGATGCATTCATAGGCATGAAGCAATTAAAGTATTAGTTGCTAGGTAGATAAATAAGTAAGTACATGAATAGACAAATACATGAATTGACCAATAATTAGAACGTGAGTAAGTAGGCAAGAAAATATATACAGGTTTATAAAAAGCCATATTTCAACTATGACGTAACTAAGCAGATATACAATGTGTAAAGGTTTAAAAAGATTTCAAATATTGACTGTATTGAGAACAAGGAGGGAATTTTATTTACATGTCCGTGGAAATGAATGTATGTGTATATGCACACACACACATATTTATATATATATTTATACATATATATATATATATATATATATATATATATATATATATTTATAAATAAATATGTATATATATATATATATATGTATATATATATATATATATATATGAATACATCTATTTCATTAAAAGTTGCAAACGTCAGGTCCGATTTCAAAAGCGAATTGTCATTGAATTCATCGTAAATTCGTGACATTCTCTGTGAAATAGGATATAATAGAGCAAAGAATAGATATATAAAACACTTGGACCACAATTTTTTTTAGATTTATTAGCAACATTATCTACAATCAATCTTTTTTATACACAACAAAAGTTAGTAACAAACTTGGATTCGTCCATTATATAATTTGAGTTCTAAATGCCACAAAAGTAACGGCGGTAACAAAAGTATTTAAGTCCGTCTCAACAAATGCGAACGAACGAACATTTGCAATGGCCGTTACCTACGTTTGTGGCGTAACTTTATTCTCAGTATTTTGACGCATGTTATTGTAATTTGAACTATTATTGAAGATATTTTGACTACTATCGCAAATTGTATAGGCGTCCTATCAGTGGTATAAGAGCAGTACAATAAGAAAAATGGAAAACAAATATTGCGAAGAAAATATAGTAAGTAAATGTATCATATAGGGCTGCATATTTGTTAACGTTACAACAGTGAAATTGTTTTGTCGTAATTTTAAAACGAATATTAAATAACATTTTTAGATGGCGCCATCTGATACCAATGTTAATACGGTAAAATTTTTTGTGTCTGTCCACTAATTTAAATTGCATCAATATAAATTGATTTTGTTTTCTACTGAAGGATAATTTTTTTCCAAATGTAGACGTTATTTATATCAATTTTAAACCAGTTAATCAACCAATTTCTTTTTAAGGTATTCTTCAAATGCTTTAACACTTCCTCTTAAGTGAAATCATAATACTAAACATTTTAAATGTACAACTGTGACTGACAAATGAATTCAAAAATGTTATTCAACTTTTTATAAACATTGCTCAAAAATAAAACAAGATGCACTAATATTGATATTTTGTACTGTGTCTTCAATAAAAAGAAAGGTACCAAGGCCAGAACAAAGGATTACTAAACAGTCTACCACAATATTTTATTTTATAGCTGATGGGAAAGTAGTTCCAGTTTGTCAGAAAATGTTTTTAAGGAAACTCAGAGTAAAAAAGAAAGACCTTCAGGCTTTATATCAAAATATTTCCAATCAGAGAAATTTCCAGTTGAAAATCGGAATGAAAACCATAGAATTATTACTGATCAAAACCAACTTGCACATTCCTTCATCCAAAAATTATAATGCCATGAAACTCATTTATGATAAAATCCATTAATTTTTCATCATATTAAACGCAAAATGGAGATTAAGAAAGTTATACAAACGAGTAAGGAATGTGTTTGTACAGCCCCTTAATGTCGGTGTATATATATATATATATATATTTATATACATATATATTTATATATATATATATATTAAAAAAAGGTAATTCTAAAAAATATATCTGAAATAATTTCATCAGAAATGTTCTAAATATCTGAATTATTGTCTTCATTGGTAATAAAAACCAGAATGGAATAGTTTGTCAAGCGAAGAGATCGAAGTAAATCTTCACTCAAAAAAAATTATTTTAAAATCTTCGTCTAGTAAAAAAATTATATGAGTGATATAAATTAATTTGTCTTTCTTAGTTTTAAATGTTATGAAATACGTTATGGGTATGGAACATTTCAAAACATGTTAAAAAATATATATATTTTAAATATAGACAGACTATATATAGACTGACGAATGAACTCCCCTAGGTTCATGAGCGGACCTTTGACTAACTTTGATTTTACCAATCGCATTAGCTTAAACGATTCCAGCTTTTAGATCCGACGCTATGATTCTAATGCCTTTTAATTACAGAATAGACTGGGAATTAATGTTAAAAAATGCATTAAATAATGAAAGTCGTTTCTTTCTTATTCGTTGTCACTCATTTAAACTTTGTATTGAATGAAAATTTTAAATTAATATAATATTAATATATCATTGTTACTTAATATTTATGCTTTAAGAACTGGTAAATGGTGGAACAATTAAATAAATTTAGTATTTAATTTAGCCGTTTCTATAATTTCAGACAATATCCTTTCTCACCGTTCTTCAGTTTTATTAGCTCTAGAATAATAAGCATTTTCACGGAACGAAAAAAATCATTGCCGTGTTTGGCCATCGGCTTCGGCGGCTATAGACAGTCCAGCATATTCTCGCAAAGAGGAAAGCCGTTGCTGAGTTTCACCAAGCTTCAGCAGGTATAGACTTTTGGGCATTTTCGTATAAATAATTAATTAGTTTCTAAGTTCCCAGTGCTCACAGTTCTCATTTTATTAGTGTATTATTCAATACTTCCGTCCGTTATTCAATACTTAGAGAATAAAGTTATTTCCCGTCGTTCTTTATTGTCGTCATTATGAGTTCTTTATTATCGTCATAATCTCTCTTGGTTTCGAGACGTCGTCTCTTGTGCTCGTGAAGTCTTGAGAACATAGCTTGTTTTGTTTTCAAGAATAAACTCATTTTTACTTTTATTTCATGAACTAATCAGTTCTAATGAAAATAAATGAAATAAAATTGTAATGAAAAATTAAAAGATTTTCCAAACAAAATAAACAGCTTCAAGAAACTGATAAAAAATTAAAGTAGTTTATGCAAATTCATAAATTTACAAAGGAGCACGATAAAAATATTTGTGTAACTAATCTAAAATTAATCTCAAAATTAATACGATATTTAAAAATTGAAAGTAAAAGTGTTTAAACAACAAATGCGCAATTATAATCAGTCAGAAAATAAGGAATTAAAAACAATATCAAACTAAGTTATGAGATTTATATAATTGCCTATTTTATATATTTTTGGGATTAATGCCAGGCAGTTTCATCTAAAAAATTTGGAATAACTTACATATAATTAAAGAAAAATTAAATAAAAAAATCAAAACGAAAAGTAATATGCTAAATTACAAAAATATATACATTAAACAATAGGACAGTACAAATTATATACACATGTACACATATATATATATATATATTATTAAAAAATGTTTTAGACTTAGTCAACAGTAATATTAATGTATAAACCTTATTAAAGTCAAAAATATACAGTACTTTATTTAAAATAATCGCCAGGGTTTTTACATTGCCGACTTAACGAGGAATAATTATGATACTTGTATTTAGGTTAATAATCGAACTTGTAGTCAAATAACTTTAATCTGTAACAAACTTTATAAATTCAAATTCATTTCATTTATATATATATATATATATATATATATATATACGTTATATATATATACGTTATATATATATATATATATATATATATATATATATATATATATATATATATATATATAGGGTAAATGTGGGATAGTTGACTAACCTTTTGAAATAAGCGATTAAGATACGGAAGATGTGCATTTAATTATCTTTAATTTTTATGATGGATTGTTTACTTATTATTAATGAACAAAATAATAAGGATAATTTAATACTGTGAAAATAATTTGTAGTAAATTTCAGATAAAATAATCAAGCTCATGATTGAGGATAGTTGCCCACTGTGTGGGTTAGACGCCGACTCATCATTTCGACTTGTGGGATAGTTGCCCCAAGGAATTAAAAGAATATTTTGATTTTCTTGTGCATAACTTTTATTATAATACACACATAATTGTTTCATTGTGTGAAAAGAACTTATGATTAATTGTTCTTTTTTTCTTGACGCAGTTTTAAACGCATACACTGATTACAATAATCGCCGTACATAGTGCAGGTTTCATGCAGCCAATTTCTTCACATAACATACTGGATCCAGTCCACTTTTGATTTTGTCGTTTCAAAATCATCAAAACATTACACACATTTATTTGTTGCATCCTCAGTAGAGTTTGACTCATTATTAACATTGTGAACAGAACTCTGAAATATATTTTGAGTATTCATACTTCTTTTCTGATTTCTTCGACTAAGTCTCAGTTTCTTAGTTTTTTGTTCTATTTTGTTTTCCTTAATAACACTGGTATTACTTTCTATAAATGAATCATCAGAAGCACAAGTCATCTCTGAAGATGCTCTTGGTCTTTTTTTAGTTATTTTTTTGGGTTGTTTGCTACTTTTACATGGTATGTTAGGAGTAGATTTACCTTTATGCTCTTTAGTAGTAATGTTCTCTTTGGGAGTCAGTACTGCTGCAGATTGTTTTCTCCTCTTGTAAAAAGGTACAGGAATTTTTGGTACAGGAGAATATTCTTGCAAATATCTACTAGGCGTCTCCTTTTGTATTCCTACAATAGAATGTTCAGAAAGTAAAGACAGGGAATTGGAAGGATTCTGATCCTTTGTGTTAGAGTGATTAGAAATCTATTAATTGAATCTTGATTCGTTGAATAACTTCGAGTTTGAGCCAAATTTGGGGTAATGCTAACCCCATCCTCATCTGAATTTGGCAACAACTAAGATTACTACATGACGGATCAGGTAATTGTTCACTTCGGGTTTCATCCAAAATTGGCGTAATGCCAATCCTATTGTCATTTAAATTTGGCAACATCTGATCACTACATGACGGACCAGATAGTTGTTCATCTGTCGAAATGTTTTCTTGTTCATTACGGTGTGGATTGCTTGAAGATAAATCGGATATCGTAAAAAAATTTTCAGGAATAATAGACGGATTATATGGGTAAATACCACAAGCTTTAAAACCCGAAATAGCAATGGAGGATGTAGCGGCTTTAATCCATACGTTGCCAATGAGTCTGCCAGCTACTAATCGGTTGATTTTTTTTCTTTGTTTGTAAGCATCCAGTTTCTAGTCTCAGTTGGGTAAAAAGTTTTAAAGGGTTTGAAAAAGCTGCGGTCTAAAGGTTGTAAAGCTTATGTGCTATGGCTGGGTAAACAAAAAAGTATTATATAATTTTCTTCCGCAGTCTTTAACATTTCAATTGAATTAGTATGGAAAGAATGCCCATCTAAAATCAAAAGAACTTTACCTTTAGGCTTTCGAGGTACAAAATGATGCTGTAGCCACTTCTGGAATAACTCCTCATTAACGTAGGCTGATTTCTTGCTCATATATACATCACGCCAGGAGGAAATCCATCGTGAAACTCAGGCTTTCTGTTTGCTCCCTTTATAATAACAACAGGAGGTATAAAATTCCCAGCGGCATTGCAACAAGCTATTTATGGACATAGTCTCGCCTTTTTCCCCAGATGTTATTGAGTAAACAAATTTTGCACCTTATGTAGCAATAACTTTTCCAGATTGATTATTTAACTGGACACCAGTTTCATCAATGTTAAATACATGGTCTGGCTTGTCACGTAAATTATAATTTATTAAAACCTGAAGCAAGAGTTCAAACATTTTCTTAACTTCGTCACGGTTAAGCCCCTGAGCTCGAGCAAGGAATAGACCTTCAGCTTGTCGAACACTAAGCTCTGAATTGCGTTCCAGAAAAGACTGTAACCAATGAGGTCCAGCTTTGCGTGTTTCTTGGTCAAAGTTATGTTTAATGCTAAGCTTTTCCGTGAATTCGAACGCCAGTCTTTGTATCACATCTCGTGTTACAGGAAATCCTGCTGCTTCTAATTTTTAAACGTGTGCAACAAGTTGTTTTTCATTGTCGAAGTTCAAAACCGGGTGTTTACCTGAAAATAAATTTAAGCAAGAATTAATGAATGTTTCATAATAAGAGAAGGTATTTAAATTATCAAAAACCGAAATACGTACGATATACGAATACGTAAGTTTTTTTGTATGTTGCTTCGCAAATCGTCTCTTTAAAGTTCTACATGGAATGCCATAAAGTCCAGATATTTCATTAAGAGAATATTTGTTTTCATTCATTTCTTCGAAGGGGCTATTAAGAGCGTCTTCGGTCCATACACCCCGGGGCTGTACCCCTACTTTGCGCACATATTTACGTGGCATGTCTAGAAATCGAGAAAATAATGGATTAAATTAATGATAAAATGTGGGATAGTTGCCTCAAAGGGGGTCTATACTCACAAAAAACTGAAAAAAATACTTTTAAATGTTTTTATTTATTTTAAAGATTAAAAATACAAAAAAATAAGCCCTTACCTTATAAGTTCAAAAGTTCTGGGCCCTTAAATAATGTACTAAACAGAAATTCAATAAGCGGTAAGCGCGCGTGACGTTTTTCGCTGCATAAAATACGATACGTTCGTTCCATCGAAGAGCACGTGGACTGGTGGTAGAGTGGGAGCCAGCTTACATTAAAACAAAACATTGCGGGCGTACGTTGTGTACAGGTCGCTACACGTTTACTTCGGCACGTATCCCACTAGGGCATCTATCCCACATTTACCCTATATATATATATATATATATATATATATATATATATATATATATATATATTAATATATATATATATATATATATATTCTTGAAATAAAAAATTATGGATTTACGATTATCTCCACATGATGATGTCACAAATGTGACGTTTATTAAATTGAATAAACATTCCAATTTTTAAAAAAATTCCAATAACAATAATTCGACAAGGCAAAAACTCTCCACAGACACTAAATACGGCGCCTTAAACAAAATCAAATTCAGTGCCTTTACTAAACTGAAATACTGTACCGTTACAGAAACCGAATACAGTGCCGTTATAAAAATCACATACAGTGTCATTATAAAAATCACATGAAAATTAATCGGTGTCTTCCTACTTACATAATCCGGATTCTTGCAATAAATTAAAATAAAAGTTCAATCAAAAAATCAATTATATTATGACATTGAAGTTAAATATAAGTTATTGGAAAATTTCAAAGGATACCTCCTTGATATACACATACAACATTTCTAACTTCCTTAATTATATGAAACAAAACACATATAAAAAATTATATGATCATTAAAATGTGCATATTTAGTGGACTTTTATATATTATAAATAAATACCTTCTCTTATTATGTTTCATAATAAGAGAAGGTATTTAAATTATCAAAAACCGAAATACCTACATACCTAGTGTAAGTTTTTTTGTATGTTGCTTCGCAAATCGTCTCTTTAAAGTTTATATGATTAAAATGTGCATATTTGGTGGACTTTTATATACTATGTATCGGTGTGATATTTTTTAAAGATCCATACTTGAAAGAAAAAAGTGTGTCCTTATAAGAAAGATCACTCAGGTGTCGATGCCTCAGTCACAGCCATTTTTTCTATAAACCTTTTAATGTAGAAGTGTAGCACGGTGATGAAGCATGTTACCATGTAGATATTTAAATAGTAAACACTCAAAGAAATTTATACAGTAGCTTCAGACGAGGGAAATGGAAAAGCAAATTGTAAGGATCCCAAATTACCTTTCCAGAATTTTATGTAAAATAAATCTAGGGTTATTGTGGAAATTATTAATATACGTTATCTCCCGCATTGTCAAAACTCATAAAAATTTATCTAAAATTTGCAGGAATATTAATGTAATTAAATCTCATGATATCACGCCTGTGAAAGATCAACTAGGCAATATATTTACATCATGAAACAAAGAATATACCTTTGAATGTTTGTATGTATGTGCGTCTATGGAAGTTCTACTTGTGCTTAACAGGTTCTTATATCTATCCTTTTTGTCTGTAAATTTTTATTAATAATTTCTAAGTCATTAGTGGGCGCGTTTTTATTTGTTAACAGGAGGAAAAATTAATAATTAGACAGTATGTAGTGTTATAATAAATTATAATTAGAAAACATATATTTCGTTGTAAAAATAACGATTTTAATATCAAATTTCAGAGACAAGTAACACCAAGCACTATTTTATTTATATTGTTATTATGGCCAGCAAGCCATGTGAGTTTTTTTTTCTTCATTAGCTCGACTTTGAATTAGATAGGGATACAATTTTAAAGTGGTGTAGATCCTGTCGAAATAATACATATTAATAATTCCGGCAGATGGTGAAATCCCAGTTGATGACAGTAGCGGAGTAGATTAACTATAATTATATTTATGTACCTGATATTTATATAATTCGAAAAAAATTTAGTCTCATATAATTAAAACCTAAATTCGTTATGACCATAAATTATTAGTTTTAGATCAAGATGCAATTTGACTATCTTCTCCGCAACATTTTACAGTTTTTGTTGTCTCGACGGACTCCTGCGCAAACTTCTGAGGGACGGGCGTAGACTATATACCTTTGAATGTTTTAATGCTTACATAAATTGTTTTAATGCTTACTTATACTTATTTCTAAGTTGAGGATCAAAATATAAAAATGTACATTGTTTAGTTAAAGTTTAATTTGAGCTCACCATATCTCTAAATGCCTGTATGGCAATTTCTACCGTTTCTACCGTTACCGGAATAATATTAGAGCATAAGATGTGAACTGATATCGTCGCTATTTAAATGGTGGTATGCGACGTCATCATACAAAAAATAAGAAAATGGTGATATATAATTACAATGGAATGGTTCTATTTAATATTGGTGGAAATTTTTATGGAGGCATAATTAGTTTTGTGAAGAAGGAAGGTAAATGACAATATAATACGAATTTAATTTTTTTCTTTGCAATATTTTTCTTGAAATCTTTTTACTTTGACAAAATAATTGTAACTTTCAAAATATTTGTTCCATCATTTTCCTTTCAATTTAATGTACTGAATGTGCAGTAATATTTTTTTAAAATAGTGTTGTTATTCTCTTATTATATGGTGTCTATTTCCATTGTAGTTAAAGTCCACTTTCATTGTAATTATAGTGCTAATTTGTTGCTTACTTTTTTTCCAATTTTTGCCTTGATATAAATTGTCAACAGAAGAGAACACTGAGCAAAATTTAGTTATTTCTCTTATAGCAATAGAAATGCTTATTTCCGTTAATTACTGTTAATGTCATTTCAATGTACGGAATTTAAAAACTATTAAAATAATATAAAATTATCAAGCATGAAGTCACCCAAGACAAAGAATTCTGTATAACTGATTTTTAATTTTCCGGTAGTTCTTTTTAATGAAAATTATTGTCATTAATAACTAATACTGCGAAAAGCTGCTCAATTCAAGCAAATACTATGTGGTGAGCTGCGGTCGAGTGCAACCCTCTCGAATATAAATGCACCATTGGGTTGCACCTCGCGCGTTATTTTTCGTAATTATTTTGTGGATGTAGCGAAATATGAAACTAAATTGAGCCCGATGACTTAACGTATTTAAAAAATATTCCTTCACCATATGATATATATCAGTATGAGACCATATGATTATTTCCCTTTCATATTTTGTACCGGTTTTCTCTTG
Source organism: Druceiella hillmani (assembly GCA_039881145.1). NCBI lineage: Eukaryota > Metazoa > Arthropoda > Insecta > Lepidoptera > Hepialidae > Druceiella > Druceiella hillmani. Next base: position 43,716,133 of record JAYKKI010000010.1, on the reverse strand, counting down.
GATGTGCTGTGTTACTATATGTCGCAGCACAGAAATGTCTTGTGGTGATATTTATTTTTCCACACTTTATTTAAAAAAATTGTGTATCTAGTTTGAAAAATGTTCGTTGTTCGTACTTGGTGATTCTCTGCTACCAGGCAGTCATCATTTTTTGTTCTACCGCCATCTAATTACATGTAAATAAATAAATAAAAATAAATACATAAATGGAAAAATGATTTATGTATTTATAACATCTATTAAAGACCACAGAATACAAACATAAAATTAATAACATCTATTAATTTTACTTTCATAAAAAATAAAAAGGTCTTTTAAATTAGTGGATTGAAATGAAAAGAAAATATTGCACAATATTTACGTAAAATTAATAATAACTGGCTTTATACCATATCCAAAAAAAAAGATTTTTTGGATGATTTCCCGTTATTTAAGAATGCTACGTTTAATTGTGTATTTTAATCGTGTACACTAATTATCCATACATCCTAAAAAAATAATTATCCATACATCAAATAAAACACTAATTATCCATACATTCTAAAAAATATAAAATATAAAACATGTATCTATATAAATACTCCAAACTATAAGGTCCTGAAATGTTACGTCAATCTGTTTAACAATTTTTATGCCATATCTGGAAAAAAGAAAATAAAACTTTATAAAGTTTCATATATTTATATCATAGTATATATTATCTATTGAATTTTGTGTATTTATATTATTATAATAATTGAAATCAGTGCATACAATTTCTTCCAGTAGCTTGTTGATTTTGAAAGTTTTTCTTTCATGTTTATTTTTTTACATTAAATATTAATGGTGCATTACATATGGAATTAGCGCACAGTAGAATGCATTTCAAGTTCCCGAAGGCTGGCCGTGCCAATACTGTTTTTTATTCACGGCAATCATTTTAAGGCACTTTTGATCAGTTTAAATATATAAGTACTAATATAAAAATATATTATAAAGAATTTCGAATATATTTCGTATATTTAGTATTTAGTTTCGGTACTTACGTACGTACTTAGTTTCGGTACTTACGTACGAACGTACCGAAACTAAGTACATTTCTTGAGTTATAATATACCTACCTCGGCAAATCGTTAATTTTGGCACTCACTGACCCACTAATAGGTCATCCAAACCTATCGATCGTTTCCAATCTACTTCAAACCTTACAATTTTAAACATGAGTAATATTATATATGAAAATAATAGGAAACAGGAGCATGTGGTGTAAAGTTTGTCTGAAGGTGTAAAAATTGGAAACAACTTATTTCTGCGATTACTGAACAAAAATACGTACTTTTAGGGAAGCGTAAAAAACCTGTCAAGATCAAATCTCAGTATTTAAATGAAAAGGTGTTTCACTTTGACCTTATATAATTAAAGCTCATTACAGAATATAAACTCGGGAAAGTTTTAAATTTGTTATCTATTTATTATTGACTAAATTGTCGATGAGTACTTAGCAAATTTCTCCACATTAATATATTTCATAGGATAAAATACATTAGGTAGAAAAGGACTTAACAGAGAAGTTTCATGGAATTTGTTTGCTTTTGTAATGCAAATCCTTAAAAATAAACGTGTTGATGAAAGTTAAAACAAGCTTTTTTCAAAACTAGATTATTTGTGTAATAATTGCGAACATAATGTAGAAGTACTCCTCATCTTCACCACGAAATTATCGGTCTTTGAACTTGAAGCTCTTTTTAGCGTTACTTTATGTGACGAACGAAGACATTGATTTGTAGCTTTAGCTTTGTTTGTTTTGTCGTGTTTCCTATCAAATACGAAATTTTATAAATGTTGTCAACATATAGTAAGAATTTTTGAAGAGTTTTTTGAATCATGCGTAGGTATATTACACAATAAAAAAAATTCATATTTAAAATAGAGCTCTTTTTAAAATATTTTCATATTTTCACCTTTTCTACCATTAAATAGCATAAGGTCTTTTTGTTTTTCTTATTGATGGTGGTGTGAACTGTTCTATATTTTAATGATGCATATAGTAAACATTTCCGGTAAGAACAAGGTTTCTGTTTTTCTGTATGGCAATAAGAAGCAAGAACAAAATCCTTATAATTTAATTATCTTCTCCGATCATGTCTCCATGCGAATGTTACTCGTAAATTTGAAGTTTAAGAGTGATCATAACGAATTTTTACAATAATTATTTACATTTGAATTACGTGATACACGAACATTCAGGAAAAATATTCTTTTATTTTTTTTTTAAATTCGAAATTTATACAGGAAATTTGCTTTCTCAATGATTCCTTTGAGTGTTATATTGCTGGAGGGGTCCTTTAAAACAAAACCAATTAAATTTAGAAATATTTTAATTCACTAAATATAAGCCTTAAAAGCCTTTTGCAGCAGCCACCCTCCTCCTTTATTTTTCTAATCGTGTATGTCTAATATAAAGAATAATAACATAATAGCAGTGTTTAGTAAGTATTTTAATTCTCAATTACTGGATTAATAAATTAAAAAGCAATACATAGCCAAGTTATCTGTCTTACAGAAGTGGAATACATATACATGTAATTTTTATTTAAAATGCAAGGCGTCAGTAAAATATCGAACTACAGTTTTATTTCACATATTTATATTTAAACCAGTAGTTTGACATTCATTTTATGAGGATAAGCTTGCATAAATTTTCATAAGATGTATTCAAATTCTCATTGATATCATCATGTATTCTGTTTAAACGGTCACATGCAAAATAGGTCATTGCACTTTATCGTGACTGCAGCACGTAAAGCAATGTACTATATTTTTTTAGTCTGTCTATGCATGTGCGTATATGTATTCGTCCAGATGGTATTCTCTGTGAACGGATAATTCAAATTGGATAAATTAAGTACCTTAAATCGTTAGTTTTCGTAAGAATCTCTAGAATATTTTTTTTCTTTCGCTAATACCTTCATATACAAATGAAAAGTTTTGAAATATTCGTTCAAAAATATAAGCGTCTTATATGCACGTACTTAATAATAACAGCAAAATTGAAATTAAATTTACTCGAATTATAACATACAATAAACTTCGTTTCGTATCTGCTTTCCAACTTTGGCTATAAGAGTTTCGTTTGTGGAATTCAAAAATATACCCGGTACAATTTGATACGATTCATTTATATAATTATTGCTCATTGCACGCTCTAAAAGTATATAATATAGCTTTCATTGTATTTGGACACTATTAACTATGTGATAACGAAAGTTACTTTTAATGGGATAAGCTATTTTACCAACTCTAATAAATTGACATACAAAGCATCCCTCTTTATAATAATTTTTTTATTGGAACTACAATACTTATTTTGCAGAGCGGTAAATTATGACACTTGTATATTTACCCCAACAGGAAGAAATTTCATCGCAGATAAAGACAAAAATGCGTTTCCCAATAGCAAAGTATTCACTGTCATATTTTTTCTCTTCTACTTGCTTTTGCTTATCTTAATGTCGGAAACTTTCAAAATAACTTGCTTTAAACAAAGAATAACTAGACAATACTAATAAACTACTTTTTGAACAAACAATGCAAAACTTGTCAACAGAGTAAGACTTGAATGGATTTTTTTTTATCTTTATCTAAGCCTTCATCGAGTTTCGTTATTTGTCTTAGCGAACGAGACTTAATTTTTCTCTACGTGTTATTTTATATTTAATAGCAAGCATTCTCATCTGGCTGAAAGATTTATCATTACTTCATATTGTAGCGTGGCCGTGGAGTCCCTATGCAATGCTTTCGTTTCGTTACGTGTAGTTAGAAGCCGTGACAACGTACGAGAAGAGTTTGGCGCAGTACAATGCAGTTATCGTGTTTAGCGGTTTACTGTGAAGAACTTCTAGTTTAATGTGTGAGAGTAGTAAACATGTATCGTTTTATAATTAAATCAGGTCTGCTTCAATATAAATCTGAGATTTTAAAATTTTAAGAGAGATTGAATAAAAAAGACGTTAAAAACAAAAATATTTATTAATTTTTTATGTTACGTTCAACCACGGTAAGTTAATCATATACACAATAAAATTAACGTTATGATAAAATTTCGTGCACATTTGTGTTGAAAAATTAAATTCATTACAAATTAGAAATTTTTTAGGACAAAATATTTAATTCTTCTGAAATTTGAAATAAGTAAATTTTTCACGTAATCGTGGACCCAATCTTTCAAAAAAGCGAATGCCTGTATATTTTACATTTCTCGTCCCAATTGTCAAATTTAACCTTAGTTACCGTTTTCCACTTGTTTCTTAGTAAAAATAAATTTACGTATATTTCATTTGGTATATGTTTATTATAGTACACCAAAGACATTTACGTTTATATGAACTTTTCAAGTTAATAAGATAACGTTACCTCGATTAATTACATAAAGTTCAACAAAACATTATTTTAACATTTCTATGTTGAAAGTTTTGTAATGGAAATTATATAAAAGTCCATAAACAATTTTAGCTTTTGAAAAATTCCATTTCAAATAATTCTGCCCAGTGAGTCTTTAATTTGTGGCTTCTAATATGTTAAAGTTTAGCATAAAAATATGCAGGTAAACAAGTCATTTAAATTACCGTTAAATATATGTTATTTTTAACGGTAATTAAAATGATGTGTTTACCTGCTTATTTTATTTTTTTATTAATGACCACACTATAGACTGCTGGAATAGGTAATTGTATCACTTGGTTTCTTAAATAAACTTCACCGATTAAAAAAAATATTTTGTAATTAACCCTCATGAATTTTTTTTTATGAAACGTCTTTTGCTTTTTAACTTTAATATAAATATACTGAAGTACGCAAGTTGGTATGTGTAGGTTGTAAGGAATAACTCAACTAATGCCCTATTCTTACTATAGTTGAATTATTACCAATTCATCAACGACTACGATTTTTTTTAACAAATTGCCGCTTGTTTTTTAAAGCTTATATTGTGATACAGGCTCCTCGGTTGACCGAAGTGAAGCGAGTGGGTTGGGATTTAATATCAGCAGTGATTTACAGTTGTGTTTACCATTCTGTCATGCAATTTCAATCATTATATAAAATATTATGTGCTAAACATAGCTGGCTATTTATAATCACTTATTCGGTCCGCCTTTACGTCTGATTTCCGAGTTTTCCGTATCATTATTTTATTTCGTTGTTTATACATCAACCTTGTATTTTTATTTTTGCAATAAGATAGCGCTACGGAGATTGTAAAAAGGGAACAAGTGTCATAAAAAAGCTGTTATAAAATACCTATTTAAAAATTGAGATACAAGAAACTTGACACTTTTGTCTGAAAGTCTTTTATTTGCGTAGAAGAGAAAAAATATTTTCATATTTGCCCTTGTTGCTTTTCGTTTACAAATAGAAACAGAAAATAGTTCAACATCCATGGAAAATCAAAATATAGTCAATAAGGCACTATATTCTTTTGTTTGTTGCTTCGTATAGTGTATGTTTCGTTGAATTTTGTCATTAATTACTTGCGTCTACTATTACGGCATAGTAACGTATAACATATATTGAATAATTTCAAATTTATTACTGTCTATATGACAACAAAGAATTAAATTTAGCGACGTCTTTATTTCTAATTGAATGTTGCTTGATCATGTAGAATTAATATTATGTGATCTTTTATTATTTGCTGAAATTGGAAATAAAAATTTTAGTACTGTATTAAATTACTCTTAACACTAAATAATTTGTGCCAATGCTTATATAATACTAGATGGTTGTATATACACACTGTTAAGTTGAAACTTTGTAATATGGCCCATATTCATTTTCACTGCAAATAGTAAATCATACAAGTTTCAATATCTTATTGGTAATTAAACTAATTAATGTCAAAAAGTGATTAATTAAATAATTAATTCTCTCTATTATAATTCTCTCTATATTTATTAATTCTATTGATACAATTGTGTGTAATTTTGTGATCGCTTTCGTGTAAACCTATGAAAAATATTTATATTTATTTTTTATTATATTTGATATCTTGATCATTGTACAAATAAATTATATAACTATCGAGTCAAATATAGTCGATCAATTTTGATGGATATTCGTAACAATTTTTATTTTGGTTCTATTGAGTAATAACCGTAGTTAATCCAAAGGATCACTGAATATTTACCCATTCACCAATATTTTGTTTTTGATCTACCCTCACAGGGAATTTTTAACTCATTAATGCATAGTATTTATTTATATTTTGTTCCATGTTAGAAACATGTAATTGTAGATAAAAATATGTTTTTTATTACTTGATGAAAAACAAAATATATACCTTAATGTATTTTCATACTTCCATTTTTACACTCCACAAACCACTGTGTCAAAAAATAATGACGTAAAAAATACCATCGACACATTCAGTACGTTTAACAAGGGCAAATGTTAAAGTCAAGATACCCCACGCGGACCAGAAACTCAAATAAAAGCACAAGAAAAGCATTGAAAACTCCCTGTACCGATGTTAATTTAAAATAAATGCTTCACCTAATTCTCTTCGCTTCCGTGGCAAATTTGAAAATTACTCTCCACCCTCCCAACACGAGAAACAACAACAATTAAGGAAAAATACTGAAAGAGATTTTAAATCATATTTAAAACGCTATTGGTCTTGAGCTGGGTGACAAGGGCAAAATCTCATTAAGGAACAGGGCGGGATGTTCTTGGACAGTTTTACAGGGGATGAAAACTTACGTAAATACAGTAAATTACAATAATGCTCGGGATTTATTAAACAGGCAGTATTTGCGCGGAGTACAACCCTTGGATACCCTAGTCGGTTTATAATGTTGTTTAAGGAATTGCTAGCGATTTCAAGTGAGGACGTCAAGAAGGATTTAAGAAGAACCCAAGTCGAAGGATGGTCGTTGAACAGAAATGAAGTCCCATTCTAAAAAAAATGTAAACAATAAATTGTGTAACCTTTTTATTATTTTATATGGGTCAGTTGATCAAAGTGGATTATTAACATTTCTTAATACTTACTTATTAATACAAGTAAAGAAAAACTATGATATTGGTACGCCTGTATTATGAAAAGCGCTAATATCAAAGAGAGTCATTTTTTGTTCCATTTATAATAAACTAAATTTAGACGATTTATTTTGCTGCTGCTACTAACCAAATGGCTCAGTATTAAATACATATGAAAGGTTGAAGTTTTAAAGATAATAGCATTAAAATATTTACAATTATCATTTTTTCTTTCAAAAAAATGAAACAGTCAAATTAGTGCATAGGTTACGTTAAATTCTAGTAAACATATTTTTTCATTATTTCAACATTAGCGGTTTCGGAAATGTGTGGTGATCATATATTTTTCCTAATATGGTCAACAATAGGCCTGGTGCTCTCTTGTTCAACAATCTTTATAATTCTCATTTTAAATTGAGACCCCGCATAATCAAAAACAATAAAAGAAAATTTTTAAAAATATTTCAAAAAATATTTAGTTTGTTACCTTTATCTAGATCAATCAACTCTAAAGTTATGCTTTAATAAATTTCCAGTTTCTCAGAAACATGACTATGATAGACAGATAGTAAGACACATGAGTATAAGGCTAAAAATAAAGAAAAACTTGACAACAATTATGTAAAATATCAAAGAAGTAACTAAGTCAATTGAGAGTGGTACCGCAATATGTTGTTATATAGTAGCAAATACATTTTTAAACAGTTTTATCTACTGGGTATTTTCTACGGGAGCTAAATATTATTGGGACTTAATTCGTTCCAAATGCGTATCTAGGCGTTGTTCTGTAATTATTGGCATATCTGTGGTAAGTAAACACTCATCATAATACAAAACTGCCGCTAACGAAAACAACTTCGTAAGTCCACAATTAAATGAAACTACGTGATGTAGTATTATTTCTACTTTCTTTAATTTCTTTACCACGACCTAGGTTTCGCTGTATTACAACATCTTCAGGTGGGATATTAGCAAAGATTAACTCTTAGGAACAACCAACAGTATTTATATGTTTCAAACACAATAGCGGAAGCCTGATTTGTGCCGATTTTTCCATTGTTTATGTTAGTGATTTTATTGCAGGGGCGCAGTGTAAGTTTTATTATATTACCGAGAGTTATACAATATACCAGTATTTTAGTGACGGTAATAAATTCAATTGTTGTTATTATGTGAGGTTACACAATGCAAACTTTACGGTGTATGTAATAAAATTAAATGGAAGTTATTATCGGTAATATATTAATACAAAAGCGAGGGTATTTGAAAGTAAGGACAAAGTAATACACTAATTCTACATATCTCCGGTTTTGTGTATTCATATATTTATTTCTTTTAATTTTTTTTGTTTTTATTATATATACTTATATTTATATGTGTATTAGTGCTGAAACAATTTCCAGGGTACTGTAGTATCAATGTTGTATATTTATATTATATCTAGAAGATATTAAGAATGGGTGATGATATTATATTTAGTTGTTCATTTAATATATTGACCTTGATATATTTTTTATGTCTGTTTATTTCTAATGTTTCTAGGATATTCAGTTTATTACCTTTTGTATTTATTTGTAATATATATAGGGCATTATCAGTAAGGGGGTGATGGTTATTTTCAATGAGATGTTTAGCAAAGTGAGATGTGTCTGGTTTATTATTTCGCCAGCTGGCAATGTGTTCTTTATATCTTGTATTAAAATCTCCTCCTGTTTGAACTATGTATACACTGTCACAGTCGTTACATTTAAGTTTATAGATACCACTCTTTTTATGTTTATCTATTTTTTCTTTATTATTAATAAGGTACTATACGTACATGTTATATTATTTATATTTTTATTATTAGTTAAGAGTTTTCCTAATTTGAGTGATACATTGCCTATGTATGGGATAGATTTATAGTAAATATTATTATTATTTGGTACGACCGGGTATATTTCTTGTATTAGTATTTTTTTAAAATTTATTATGGTACAGTTTTGTGACTATTGATGGGTCATAATTATTATTTGTTGCGATTTCTTTTATAGTTTTTATTTCTTTACGTAGATTAGGTTTTTCTAGAGGGATGCTTAAAGCTCTGTGAATCATGGAATGGAAGGCTGCTAACTTATGAGACCAAGGGTGTTGAGATTAACCATTAATTATTGAGTCTGTAAATGTGTCTTTTCTAAATATAATAAATTTATTTTTATTATTTTTGTGTTCTATTGTTATATCTAAAAAATTAAGTTTATTATCGGACTCTACTTCTAAAGTGAATTTGATATTATTGTGTAGGGAGTTAGCAAAGTTAACAAACTGGTCTAACTGTCGCTGTGTACCTTTCCAGGAGATAAGGATGTCGTCAACGTATCTATAATAGTATTATATTGGTCGCTAATTTACTGTTTACGAGGCTGGTTTTTAGATGGTTCATAAATAACTCGGCTAAAAGGGAACTGAGGGGGGAGCCCATTGAAAGGCCATTGACTTGTTGAAAAACATTTTTATCGAATAGGAAATAATTTTGGTGTATGCATAATTTAAAGAGGTCTCTAATTTTCGATGTTTCAATGGGGTTTAACTTTTTCTTTTCTAGGATATCTGAAATGATATTTAGGCAATCTTTTGGTGGTATATTAGAAAATAATTTACTACGTCGAGTGATACTAATTTACAATTGGGTGTTAGATGTATATTTTTAATTTTATTACAGAGATCAACAGAGTTTTTAATGGTATGTTTAGGCGCAAATCCGGTTTTATTGCGGAAGATCTTATTCAGGTGAAAAGCTAATTTTTTTGTGGGTGCGTTTGTGTATGAGACAACAGATCGTATGGGTATATTTGGTTTATGAATTTAAGGTTGTCCATATAGTGTTGGGGGTCTATGGTTCATTTCTATAATTTTATATTTCGCGAATTCGTTAGGAAATATGATGTTACAGGTTTTAATTAATTGTTTTACGTTATCTGCAAATGTCGTGGTGGAGTCGCTTTGTAGTTTTGTGAAGTCATCTAGTTTAAGGAAATAGTACACTTTATTTTTATATTCACTTTGGTCTAGAATATATTAACTTTGGTCTAGTGTTGCCTTTATCTGCTTTAGATAGGATGAGTTTACCTTTATTAATTTTAATTTGTAAATTACGTTGTGTCAAAATTTAGTCATTAATGTGTGTCTTGGTTTTAGAGTATTCTTTACATATTATATCACCAGCTTTGTGTTGTGTTTTCTTTATTGTTAATAAGGGTTTTACCCAAGTTATTTAAGGTACTATACGTACATGTTATATTATTTATATTTTCATAATTAATTAAGAGTTTTCCTAATTTGAGTTATACATCGCCTATGTATGGGATAGATTTATAGTAAATATTATTATTGTTTGGTACAACCGGGTATATTTCTTGTATTAGTATTTTTATTAATTTATTATGGTACAATTTTGTGACATTGGCGATATTGTACCGTCATTGTACAATTGGCTACATTAGCGATATTGTACCGTCGATTCCGAATTAAATTTTGTAAGGCGGTACAAAGCATATAGTTTAACAAAACGTGCATAAAGTGTAATCTTATACCCAGTCACGTGAACATAAAGATTAGTGGAACAACTCGAGTAGCCCAGAAAGCAACAACAAAAGCCGTCACCGCCTGGCTGAAGGAAGAAATTCGGGAATCAACCATCAAACGAGACAACATAAACCTCTGTCTAAAGGTAATACACTCTTCTCTAACATATCTCCTTCACCCTATAGAATTTGATACTTAAGACTATAAAATTAGAAATGATGTCAGTACTATAATAAAAAATATAACACAAAAACAATTAAACAAAATTAAAAAACTAAAAGCCAAAACCCAGAAACCAAAAGTCACACCCAAACAAACGTTTTATCCCAGAATAGTTAACCTTTCACAATCAACATTTAATAATAAAGAACTAAAACTTTTAAATAAAGGATTCAAACATAATATTCCTACCGCACCATCAAGAAAAAACATAGAATCACTAGTAGTAGATACCACCATTGCATTCAGTAACCAGGACGCACTTACTAAACACAAAGCTGCTGATATAATATGTAAAGAATACTCTAAAACCAAGACACACATTAATGACGAAATTTTGACACAACGTAATTTACAAATTATAATTAATAAAGATAAACTCGTCCTATCTAAAATAGAAAACTCATCTTTTCAGACGTTGAATGGAAAAACATGGGTGAAGGTATGCCTATGAGGGAAATTGAAGTCTTCGTCTAATTTATGTAAGCATGCCGTGTTAGGAATCAGAGGTGGTGACACGAGTTATTCGTCATTGTGGAACTGGAAAAATGTATGTATTTAGACACGTATAATACATTGAACTTTTTTTATTATGAACTAAGAGCATCTTCATTCATTCATTTTTGTATTATTTAAAAATATACTAATATATTTTTACAAGAATCAAAGCTACATACATGTCTTATTAACGAAACCTGGCTTAAAAAATAATTCCTTTTTTCTTACAGTTAATACTTCGAACGTGTTTGCTTCCGAGCCCAGTGAAAAGTATGCCTTTATTTTGCGTGATCATTTATTATTTTAATTGACAAAGGTTTACTGACAATAAAGTGAGTGTACTATACTTATTATTTTTATTTGAATAGCAATTATTCATATTTAAAAATTCCTTGGTATTTATTTATTATTTTTCTTTTCTCTAACTTGCTATACATTTAATTACCACTTAGGGTTTTGTAGTTACATACACGCACACACACATATATAAAGTTTTTATATAATATTAGTAGCACTACATTTACATAACACGCATTAATTGAGCCTTTTTTTAAGTACTGTAGCTCATCCGGTAGATTACTTTTAGGTTCGAGTCTCCCAAGAACCAGAATATCTTTGAGTTCAACTTAATGTCGGCGGCGATTCTCTGTATACAACATATTCAACAACAATGTTCGACTCATGTAACCTCGGTGAAATTACGCTTATTCTCCAAGTGAAACTGTAGTAACCTTTTATCACGTCCTTAGTTTATTTATGAACCTTAGTTTGTATTCTGGTATTCTGTTCATGAAAATAAGTACAGTACAAAGGTAATTCCAATCTGTACAATTAAAGGCTCGTGGTAATCATATTCACTTTTGCCGCGATTTTTTATTGCACAAGTAAATATTGCAATGCAAAGACAAATCCAAAATTACAGAGAGTTGAAATTATTTCTTTTGAAGCGCTCCACTTCTGAAACATATAATTTATAGAATATGTGTATCCTGACATAAATCAAGAATAATAATCAAACTTAAATATGAACCAATTTGATTTTAGGAAAGTTTTAAAACGTGTGGAAAATGACATTTTCTTTTTCCAAATTCTAAAGACAAAATTATTTTTCCATTTATTTACTACCTTCATCTACTATTTTTGACCTCGAAAGCAGATTTTGAAATTCTGTTCTTTCAAATTCTATTGTATGTCAGTAGTTACAATTAGTACTTTTGAGTATTTAAATATGCTTCCGAATATCTAGTTTTAGCCGATCGTTAAAAGTTATTTTTACAATTAGATGATATTCAACTACTTCGTGCAGCTACAGTTAGATATCAGTTCTACGCTGAAATGAAGTTTTAACGACCGACTGAAATATAATGTCGGCAACATATTTCCGAATGCTTTAACTTCAATTGTAGTTGAATATAACTTTCGGGAGAGAAGTGAATAACATCAATCGTAACATTTATATAGAACACCACTAGGTTCAGTTCCATAACTCAGTGTATCGTAATTAGTATCACAGTCATGAAATAGTAAGGGATTATATTTTACATAACACATACACGAGGTTGACATAACACAAACATACGTATTAAAATCTATATGAGGTCTTCAATAATTCCTGTGTTCATTTTGCTTAATTTAATATGTAAAGCGCCGTTTGTTGGCCTGTTTTGGTTTGGCGAATTAATTGAAAAGCACTAATAACTTTTAATTAAATTACGTTTTATACCTAAATTTTAGATCATTTTCTTCTCTTTCACGATTTGTATTTTCATATAAGTGTTTGCTTATTTCGCATTAACTTATCCAAAGTGAAGATATTTGTTACTCTTCAAAATATATCTCACCACTAATAGATCGTTAAAAGTACACAGATGCGTTGACTATAAATATTTGCTCATTTCTGTTATAAGGTGACATGAAATGTTTAAATAAAGGAACAGTTTTTGTCTGAAATAATGCAGAGAAAAATTTATTAAAATAAGGATATCGCTAAGTAGTTAAGCAAACCTAACATAAACATTAACTCGATATTTTTGAAGACAATATTGCTGAGACGAGAGAAGACTTTACATTATAAAAACTAATATTTATGTATTCAATTACAAGTTAATGACAAGAGTGTAATTGCCAGAGACAAATGCATTATAGAGTACTATATTATTACCATGATATTTAAATATTACAGTCAATTGATGAGAATTTTTCCACCAATATTTTTATGCATTTATTTACTTTAACGCATCTAATTAATACATGTGTAGAATAATCTCTTAGAGCCACTCAGAATAGTCATCATCAGTCAGAATACCAGAATACCAGCCCCGCTCGATAGACGCCGAGAATCGAACCAATATATGCAGGTTACTTAATAACATTCAAATACAATAAAATGTTTTTTATGGATTACAACTACTTATTTGTCTGTATAAGTTACAGTATTTAAAAATACCGTTAGAATAATATTAACCAGATACAAACATAATATTCTTTCTTTGTTCAACACTTTAATCGTGAAACGGATAAATATGTGGTAAATCAGAATTAAACCCGTTTTGTGTGTAAAACGATCGTTAAGGATAATTTATCAGTTTTTGTGACACAGCTTAAATGTGTGATATAATGCTTTCTAATTATTCCATTTAACATAATATCAAAGAGTAACAAGAAGTTAGGTTCGGTGAGACTGAAAAGGCTTTAGATTTTAGAATATTTTTTTCCAAGATAGGTTTATGTTGATTAATTTATTTTTATGTTGATTTTTTATTATTCATTAATTCATTAATGTAGTTTGTAATTAGTAAAAGGCATTATCATTGACAAAGAACTTTGTTTAAATTCAAGGACTTTTTAAACTTTTAAAACATTTATTTCTCCCAAAACAATAAAGAATTTTATTGTTTTCGTTAACCTAGTTCTGCCCACACTTTCGAAAATCCTGTTAAAACTTTTTCCTTTTCCCCTACTTCATCCATAAATATTATTTGATATTACTTTTGATGGGTTTATATAGTGTTTTTGTTTAAGAGTAAATCAATTTTATTAGTTTTATTTATCCCACGCTTTTGAGTAAACTATAAAGGTTACTCCAAAGCGTGGGATAAATGTAAATACTAAACGTACAACAGTTTAAAATACGCATCATATATAATAACAAAACACACAACATAAATAATAACAAACAGAAGAAACAATTCAAATGCAGGATATTCAGGCGCGCTATAAACAGATGGAATATACTAGAACTCCGCCTCTCACGTAATGGCCAGAAATACAAAGCATTACAAAACACGAGACCGAGGTGTTATGTAGTTATTGAATACTTTGTAAAATATATAATCAAGTGAAATTCCCTTCGAAGTTGAAGCGAAATATATCCCACCATGCCCATTATAATATTTGCAGAAAAAAATGAGGATTTTTGGTAAGAAACGTACATTTTTGATAAAAAAATCTACATTAAACTTTTTTAAAACTTTCTGTCTACGTAAGTATATAGTTGCTCCATGCGAAACCAGATGACTGCATTGGATTCAAGGATAATATAAACTAAAGAATTAAGCAAATTCACAAGACACCTAGTCATGAAAATCGTGGGAATGTCACATAAAAATCCCAGCACCCTGTAGAACTTCTGACAGGTTTCAATGATATGATTGTTAGATGGTAATCCATAATTTTCCTAGGTCCACACGGATGATACCGTTTCGTGTGACGTTCCATTTAACTTATAATTCTACATCAAAGATACACGTTGGCACGAATAGCTCATCATTGCGCACTAGCTCCCATTAAATTGTTGATTGTTACCATAACTACATTGAAATATTGAGTCGATATAACTTTGAAACAGCTCACAATCAAATTGTTCTTCGAGAATTTTAAATGTAACCAAACAAAGATTTGAATAAATTTTTAAGCATATCTCATTTGAGTTCATTTTGATTTACATAAATACCACCTACTCCACACAAAGTAAACAACGTGTTTTACGGATATATAATTTGGTGAGTGCCTTATTTTCTTTATCGTAATCCTTTGTTTACTCTCTATTTATTTTTTCGTGCTTTAAACTTTTCATTATGTAACCGCATTTTAACTATCCCATAGAGTTAAGTCATTTAAACGATTTAAGTGTTTCCAACGATAATTATCAAGTTCTTTAACTTGATAATATTAAAATATTTTAAAGGAAAGTATATCGATATCGTACCTTAAACACTTCTTTCACTTTACTCTCACCGCTCCTTCATTAGCTAGAGAAATTCATATACGTAATAACAAAGTGACGGGTGCCTTCTGAAGGGAGATATGTGTCTATTATGATTAGAAAAGTAGACACATGTCCTTCTCTAAATCTAAGTATAAAAGAATATTGTGTGCCAATAAAGTCTTAAGTTTATTGAATATGGTTTTATAAAAACTATATTTAATTACATATAAGTTGATTAAGAAGAAAAAAGCGGTATTAACTAAAATATTCTTTATGCATTTTACGTAATAATTAAAGGAAATAGATAACATTTATTGTCGAGAAAAGAATATTTATGAAGAACTTGGAATTGAAAAACTCTCCCGGGCCCATGGGTGAGTTACTTATGCGTATCAGGGATAGATGTCTATGGTTAATAATCACCAAATCGATTGACACACGCTAAGCATTTCGCTGAACCGTTACATCAATCTTGGTGAAGCCCCTTTTAGCACTGAATCCACTGTAACCGCATGTCTAATTGGCGTCATAATATTCTCCACACACAGTTCAAATGACTCCAAGAATTTTGTTTTCAATATCTATTTCCGAAGAACTGTTAAGTAGAGGTATTATTTTGTTGTCATTGTCACTCGAATCTTTAGAGTTTGTTTT
This sequence comes from Druceiella hillmani, assembly GCA_039881145.1. Classification (NCBI taxonomy): domain Eukaryota; kingdom Metazoa; phylum Arthropoda; class Insecta; order Lepidoptera; family Hepialidae; genus Druceiella; species Druceiella hillmani. The sequence goes on along the minus strand of JAYKKI010000010.1, from coordinate 43,699,977 downwards.
CGGTTTATTGAATTAGCATTAATACTCTTTGCATATTTTATATATGACGATGGTTTTTTCCTTAGTTGTGTTGTCTTTGATGCTTTTTGCTTTGGTTCTTTTTTACATTGTTTTTCATTCTTTATTTTTAGATTTATTCCTAATTTTTTCTACATTTTCTGAAGATATTAACGTGTATCATCACGTTATTTTCTTTTTGATGTAACCCTAAATCCAAAGAAACGGACTGTGTATTTTATTTAACAATTTTGACGTCGTTTCTTCCTTATATTTATTGCACGATTTTAAAGAAGTAGATGAATACTCTGTATATTCTAATGTTTTCTCTCATTTTTGAGACGAATCAGATTAACCGCACTAGTTGAAGGAGTTGGGTCTACCGTAAAAGAAATGTTACATGAAAGTTTTTTCCTCAGGGAAAATTTCGGATAAAAAAGAGTAGAGATTTTATCAAAGAAACTTGAATTTCTCCTCATGAAAGACTCCATCCAATCGTATTCAATTTTAAGAGAGTCTTTGTTACAATTTTGAGATTTATTCTCTCTGTAGCAATTTTTAAAGGCAACTACAAAAAGATCGAGTATGCTGATGGTAGATCTTAAGGTAGCAAACTCTATATGAATGAAATATCTAGTTGTGTTAACGCTGATCTTTTCTACAAATAAATAATGGAACTCTCTCTTTTCCTAGAAAGCCTTCAGGGTCAGTTATTCTGTTATTTGATTCTCTGTATTAGACTTTCTGTATTAGACTCATTATTTATATACCTTAGATAGATCATTTTTCAAGTCTTTGCAAACCAATGCATGGATTTGAAATAAGCCTGGCCAAAAATAAAGACGCTTACAATTTGAAGATTTGTTGAGCAAAAACATGTGAGAAATATACTAATCAAAACAATGATGCAACATTATTTCGTGCTTGTGAAACATTTCCACCCAAATAAAGGAATCCCTGAGTACTCTTTTTTATCCGAAATTTTCCCTGAGGAAAAAACTTTCATGTAACATTTCTTTTACGGTAGACCCAACTCTTTCAACTAGTGCGGTTAATCTGATTCGTCTCAAAAATGAGAGAAAACATTAGAATATACAGAGTATTCATTTACTTCTTTAAAATCGTGCAATAAATATAAGGAAGAAACGACGTCAAAATTGTTAAATAAAATACAGACAGTCCGTTTCTTTGGATTTAGGGTTACATCAAAAAGAAAATAACGTGATGATACACGTTAATATCTTCAGAAAATGTAGAAAAAATTAGGAATAAATCTAAAAATAAAGAATGAAAAACAATGTAAAAAAGAACCAAAGCAAAAAGCATCAAAGACAACACAACTAAGGAAAAAACCATCGTCATATATAAAATATGCAAAGAGTATTAATGCTAATTCAATAAACCGAAAACAAACTCTAAAGATTCGAGTGACAATGACAACAAAATAATACCTCTACTTAACAGTTCTTCGGAAATAGATATTGAAAACAAAATTCTTGGAGTCATTTGAACTGTGTGTGGAGAATATTATGACGCCAATTAGACATGCGGTTACAGTGGATTCAGTGCTAAAAGGGGCTTCACCAAGATTGATGTAACGGTTCAGCGAAATGCTTAGCGTGTGTCAATCGATTTGGTGATTATTAACCATAGACATCTATCCCTGATACGCATAAGTAACTCACCCATGGGCCCGGGAGAGTTTTTCAATTCCAAGTTCTTCATAAATATTCTTTTCTCGACAATAAATGTTATCTATTTCCTTTAATTATTACGTAAAATGCATAAAGAATATTTTAGTTAATACCGCTTTTTTCTTCTTAATCAACTTATATGTAATTAAATATAGTTTTTATAAAACCATATTCAATAAACTTAAGACTTTATTGGCACACAATATTCTTTTATACTTAGATTTAGAGAAGGACATGTGTCTACTTTTCTAATCATAATAGACACATATCTCCCTTCAGAAGGCACCCGTCACTTTGTTATTACGTATATGAATTTCTCTAGCTAATGAAGGAGCGGTGAGAGTAAAGTGAAAGAAGTGTTTAAGGTACGATATCGATATACTTTCCTTTAAAATATTTTAATATTATCAAGTTAAAGAACTTGATAATTATCGTTGGAAACACTTAAATCGTTTAAATGACTTAACTCTATGGGATAGTTAAAATGCGGTTACATAATGAAAAGTTTAAAGCACGAAAAAATAAATAGAGAGTAAACAAAGGATTACGATAAAGAAAATAAGGCACTCACCAAATTATATATCCGTAAAACACGTTGTTTACTTTGTGTGGAGTAGGTGGTATTTATGTAAATCAAAATGAACTCAAATGAGATATGCTTAAAAATTTATTCAAATCTTTGTTTGGTTACATTTAAAATTCTCGAAGAACAATTTGATTGTGAGCTGTTTCAAAGTTATATCGACTCAATATTTCAATGTAGTTATGGTAACAATCAACAATTTAATGGGAGCTAGTGCGCAATGATGAGCTATTCGTGCCAACGTGTATCTTTGATGTAGAATTATAAGTTAAATGGAACGTCACACGAAACGGTATCATCCGTGTGGACCTAGGAAAATTATGGATTACCATCTAACAATCATATCATTGAAACCTGTCAGAAGTTCTACAGGGTGCTGGGATTTTTATGTGACATTCCCACGATTTTCATGACTAGGTGTCTTGTGAATTTGCTTAATTCTTTAGTTTATATTATCCTTGAATCCAATGCAGTCATCTGGTTTCGCATGGAGCAACTATATACTTACGTAGACAGAAAGTTTTAAAAAAGTTTAATGTAGATTTTTTTATCAAAAATGTACGTTTCTTACCAAAAATCCTCATTTTTTTCTGCAAATATTATAATGGGCATGGTGGGATGTATTTCGCTTCAACTTCGAAGGGAATTTCACTTGATTATATATTTTACAAAGTATTCAATAACTACATAACACCTCGGTCTCGTGTTTTGTAATGCTTTGTATTTCTGGCCATTACGTGAGAGGCGGAGTTCTAGTATATTCCATCTGTTTATAGCGCGCCTGAATATCCTGCATTTGAATTGTTTCTTCTGTTTGTTATTATTTATGTTGTGTGTTTTGTTATTATATATGATGCGTATTTTAAACTGTTGTACGTTTAGTATTTACATTTATCCCACGCTTTGGAGTAACCTTTATAGTTTACTCAAAAGCGTGGGATAAATAAAACTAATAAAATTGATTTACTCTTAAACAAAAACACTATATAAACCCATCAAAAGTAATATCAAATAATATTTATGGATGAAGTAGGGGAAAAGGAAAAAGTTTTAACAGGATTTTCGAAAGTGTGGGCAGAACTAGGTTAACGAAAACAATAAAATTCTTTATTGTTTTGGGAGAAATAAATGTTTTAAAAGTTTAAAAAGTCCTTGAATTTAAACAAAGTTCTTTGTCAATGATAATGCCTTTTACTAATTACAAACTACATTAATGAATTAATGAATAATAAAAAATCAACATAAAAATAAATTAATCAACATAAACCTATCTTGGAAAAAAATATTCTAAAATCTAAAGCCTTTTCAGTCTCACCGAACCTAACTTCTTGTTACTCTTTGATATTATGTTAAATGGAATAATTAGAAAGCATTATATCACACATTTAAGCTGTGTCACAAAAACTGATAAATTATCCTTAACGATCGTTTTACACACAAAACGGGTTTAATTCTGATTTACCACATATTTATCCGTTTCACGATTAAAGTGTTGAACAAAGAAAGAATATTATGTTTGTTTCTGGTTAATATTATTCTAACGGTATTTTTAAATACTGTAACTTATACAGACAAATAAGTAGTTGTAATCCATAAAAAACATTTTATTGTATTTGAATGTTATTAAGTAACCTGCATATATTGGTTCGATTCTCGGCGTCTATCGAGCGGGGCTGGTATTCTGGTATTCTGACTGATGATGACTATTCTGAGTGGCTCTAAGAGATTATTCTACACATGTATTAATTAGATGCATTAAAGTAAATAAATGCATAAAAATATTGGTGGAAAAATTCTCATCAATTGACTGTAATATTTAAATATCATGGTAATAATATAGTACTCTATAATGCATTTGTCTCTGGCAATTACACTCTTGTCATTAACTTGTAATTGAATACATAAATATTAGTTTTTATAATGTAAAGTCTTCTCTCGTCTCAGCAATATTGTCTTCAAAAATATCGAGTTAATGTTTATGTTAGGTTTGCTTAACTACTTAGCGATATCCTTATTTTAATAAATTTTTCTCTGCATTATTTCAGACAAAAACTGTTCCTTTATTTAAACATTTCATGTCACCTTATAACAGAAATGAGCAAATATTTATAGTCAACGCATCTGTGTACTTTTAACGATCTATTAGTGGTGAGATATATTTTGAAGAGTAACAAATATCTTCACTTTGGATAAGTTAATGCGAAATAAGCAAACACTTATATGAAAATACAAATCGTGAAAGAGAAGAAAATGATCTAAAATTTAGGTATAAAACGTAATTTAATTAAAAGTTATTAGTGCTTTTCAATTAATTCGCCAAACCAAAACAGGCCAACAAACGGCGCTTTACATATTAAATTAAGCAAAATGAACACAGGAATTATTGAAGACCTCATATAGATTTTAATACGTATGTTTGTGTTATGTCAACCTCGTGTATGTGTTATGTAAAATATAATCCCTTACTATTTCATGACTGTGATACTAATTACGATACACTGAGTTATGGAACTGAACCTAGTGGTGTTCTATATAAATGTTACGATTGATGTTATTCACTTCTCTCCCGAAAGTTATATTCAACTACAATTGAAGTTAAAGCATTCGGAAATATGTTGCCGACATTATATTTCAGTCGGTCGTTAAAACTTCATTTCAGCGTAGAACTGATATCTAACTGTAGCTGCACGAAGTAGTTGAATATCATCTAATTGTAAAAATAACTTTTAACGATCGGCTAAAACTAGATATTCGGAAGCATATTTAAATACTCAAAAGTACTAATTGTAACTACTGACATACAATAGAATTTGAAAGAACAGAATTTCAAAATCTGCTTTCGAGGTCAAAAATAGTAGATGAAGGTAGTAAATAAATGGAAAAATAATTTTGTCTTTAGAATTTGGAAAAAGAAAATGTCATTTTCCACACGTTTTAAAACTTTCCTAAAATCAAATTGGTTCATATTTAAGTTTGATTATTATTCTTGATTTATGTCAGGATACACATATTCTATAAATTATATGTTTCAGAAGTGGAGCGCTTCAAAAGAAATAATTTCAACTCTCTGTAATTTTGGATTTGTCTTTGCATTGCAATATTTACTTGTGCAATAAAAAATCGCGGCAAAAGTGAATATGATTACCACGAGCCTTTAATTGTACAGATTGGAATTACCTTTGTACTGTACTTATTTTCATGAACAGAATACCAGAATACAAACTAAGGTTCATAAATAAACTAAGGACGTGATAAAAGGTTACTACAGTTTCACTTGGAGAATAAGCGTAATTTCACCGAGGTTACATGAGTCGAACATTGTTGTTGAATATGTTGTATACAGAGAATCGCCGCCGACATTAAGTTGAACTCAAAGATATTCTGGTTCTTGGGAGACTCGAACCTAAAAGTAATCTACCGGATGAGCTACAGTACTTAAAAAAAGGCTCAATTAATGCGTGTTATGTAAATGTAGTGCTACTAATATTATATAAAAACTTTATATATGTGTGTGTGCGTGTATGTAACTACAAAACCCTAAGTGGTAATTAAATGTATGGCAAGTTAGAGAAAAGAAAAATAATAAATAAATACCAAGGAATTTTTAAATATGAATAATTGCTATTCAAATAAAAATAATAAGTATAGTACACTCACTTTATTGTCAGTAAACCTTTGTCAATTAAAATAATAAATGATCACGCAAAATAAAGGCATACTTTTCACTGGGCTCGGAAGCAAACACGTTCGAAGTATTAACTGTAAGAAAAAAGGAATTATTTTTTAAGCCAGGTTTCGTTAATAAGACATGTATGTAGCTTTGATTCTTGTAAAAATATATTAGTATATTTTTAAATAATACAAAAATGAATGAATGAAGATGCTCTTAGTTCATAATAAAAAAAGTTCAATGTATTATACGTGTCTAAATACATACATTTTTCCAGTTCCACAATGACGAATAACTCGTGTCACCACCTTTGATTCCTAACACGGCATGCTTACATAAATTAGACGAAGACTTCAATTTCCCTCATAGGCATACCTTTACCCATGTTTTTCCATTCAACGTCTGAAAAGATGAGTTTTCACAATATACAGAATAATTGAGCCTGAATATACAGAATAATTGAACAATCAAAGCCCAATCGGCTCTGATATATTTGCAAACAAATTTGAGTTAGTGATTCTATAAAGACCTTTCTAGATATTCTCTGTAATTTCTCTTCTAAATACTTTACATGGATACGGATTTAAATGCGTCGAATCATATAAATATAAAGTTCATCTTTCAACATTTTTTTTATTTATTGCACTATTTAGTCTTTTTATTTCCACCCGGTTACAGATATGCATCATGCAAAATTTTGTACGGTTACATAATTTTTTATGTATTATTCAATCAATGTAATTCAAATATTGTCATTAAAAGATTTAAAACTTGCCTTTGGATTAAATTTTTATAGATAATTTATCTTCTATGGTAAAAAACTACAATTTTCAACTAAAAGTTATTTATAATCCGAGCAGCAAAATACAAACTGCACATTGGCATATTTGAAAGTCTGAATAAACGTAGTTTCTGAACGCAACACGTGAGAAAAGTGCGGGGGACGTCGTTGAAAGCGGAAACGCTGAAGATTTTTTAGTTACTATGGAGCAGTGGAGTGGAGAGCACTGCGCTTTTGCCTTCGAGGCGTACATTTAGTTACGATTTGTTTTTTGCTGTCTAATATATACCGTCGATTTAATAATCGTTACGGTATTCATCGATTACGTGGTTGACTCATTCAGTCTCGGGTAGCCAAGTTTAGAGCTACGGTATCAATTTAAATAGAGCTAGATCAGGAATTATACCAAAGGTAGCCAAGGACGAATATGTTGAACTTGTTACGGTCTCTGTGAGTGAAAATGATTTTTTATTGCTTCGTGCACTTTCACCGATATTGGATATTACAATGTCAACTTTACAGGTTGTAATGCAAAAAGAAAACTCAAGTTCGTGCCGTATAAAATTCGAATCCTTCAAGATTTACACGATTCTGATTTTGCATTAAGAAAAACTTACGCGGTGGTGATGTTGTTGAAATTTCGTACTGCTACTCGGATGGGTAGCGTATTCTTTATGAGACGAAGCCTTCGTTTATATCAGAGGATATGTGAATAAGCAAAATTTCCGTTACTGAGGTCTTCGCAAGCCAAGCCAAATGCATCAAGATCCTTTAATAAACCTAAAGTTACAGTCCGGTGTGCAATATATTGAAATCATAGGGCCTTATTTATTTGAAAAGCAACCTGCCCAAATTATAACTGTGAATTTGAAGAGATATACGAGATGTTAAATGACTTCTTTAGACTGGAACTACATAATATTCCATACTTCAATCAAAACACGAGGTTCCATCAGAATAGGGCCCAGCTCATACCACTAATGTGTCCATGAATGCAGTACCGTAGTTATTTCCGGAAAACAACACGTCCCGAAACGGCATGTAGCCATAATATTTACTGTATTATAAACTATTTGTATGTGAAATTACTTCTGTATATTCAGGCAAACCGTTGAAAAATTAGTTGTAGAAATTGTGACGCAATGGTAGACTTTAATGAAATTATAGGGTTTAATATCTGACTCCAGAACTCTAGTAAAACGAGGGATTATTAAAAGGATTAAGTTTAATAAAGGAATATAAGTCGGGTGAAAGGGTTCTTAAAAAATTTAGTTTCAATCAATAGCAATCTGTACAATCAATAGCAATCAATACATGTAGTATTATATAAATATGTCTACAAATATTACATAATAACATACGTCCTTAAACTCTACAGGTTATAATTCTTGACGTGTTTATATATTAATCTTTCTTAATGTATTGACGTGATTTTGCTATGCATACCGTCAACTTAATTTTAAGTGAATTATTTAATTTTATTTAAGAAGTGAACTTATTATACTTTATGTCATCGAGATTGTAAATTGTGACGTCAACCTAAATTTTCTTGGACATAACATGTTTGTTTTCTTTTTATTTTCTCATATATTCTTAGGTACTTCTTGTAATATTGCCTTTTATTATTCTTTATAAGTAAATTCTGATGCTAATCTAGATAGTCTAACTAGACATAATCCTGAACAAATGATACATATTATCTATCGTTGTCTTTCTAGGTGTTGTTACAAATCTTGTTCATTCACATTCCAAAATCATTCAAAATGACGTTTATAAATTAATTTATTACCTGACTGCTTAAGAACCCTTTCACCCGACTTATATTCCTTTATTAAACTTAATCCTTTTAATAATCCCTCGTTTTACTAGAGTTCTGGAGTCAGATATTAAACCCTATAATTTCATTAAAGTCTACCATTGCGTCACAATTTCTACAACTAATTTTTCAACGGTTTGCCTGAATATACAGAAGTAATTTCACATACAAATAGTTTATAATACAGTAAATATTATGGCTACATGCCGTTTCGGGACGTGTTGTTTTCCGGAAATAACTACGGTACTGCATTCATGGACACATTAGTGGTATGAGCTGGGCCCTATTCTGATGGAACCTCGTGTTTTGATTGAAGTATGGAATATTATGTAGTTCCAGTCTAAAGAAGTCATTTAACATCTCGTATATCTCTTCAAATTCACAGTTATAATTTGGGCAGGTTGCTTTTCAAATAAATAAGGCCCTATGATTTCAATATATTGCACACCGGACTGTAACTTTAGGTTTATTAAAGGATCTTGATGCATTTGGCTTGGCTTGCGAAGACCTCAGTAACGGAAATTTTGCTTATTCACATATCCTCTGATATAAACGAAGGCTTCGTCTCATAAAGAATACGCTACCCATCCGAGTAGCAGTACGAAATTTCAACAACATCACCACCGCGTAAGTTTTTCTTAATGCAAAATCAGAATCGTGTAAATCTTGAAGGATTCGAATTTTATACGGCACGAACTTGAGTTTTCTTTTTGCATTACAACCTGTAAAGTTGACATTGTAATATCCAATATCGGTGAAAGTGCACGAAGCAATAAAAAATCATTTTCACTCACAGAGACCGTAACAAGTTCAACATATTCGTCCTTGGCTACCTTTGGTATAATTCCTGATCTAGCTCTATTTAAATTGATACCGTAGCTCTAAACTTGGCTACCCGAGACTGAATGAGTCAACCACGTAATCGATGAATACCGTAACGATTATTAAATCGACGGTATATATTAGACAGCAAAAAACAAATCGTAACTAAATGTACGCCTCGAAGGCAAAAGCGCAGTGCTCTCCACTCCACTGCTCCATAGTAACTAAAAAATCTTCAGCGTTTCCGCTTTCAACGACGTCCCCCGCACTTTTCTCACGTGTTGCGTTCAGAAACTACGTTTATTCAGACTTTCAAATATGCCAATGTGCAGTTTGTATTTTGCTGCTCGGATTATAAATAACTTTTAGTTGAAAATTGTAGTTTTTTACCATAGAAGATAAATTATCTATAAAAATTTAATCCAAAGGCAAGTTTTAAATCTTTTAATGACAATATTTGAATTACATTGATTGAATAATACATAAAAAATTATGTAACCGTACAAAATTTTGCATGATGCATATCTGTAACCGGGTGGAAATAAAAAGACTAAATAGTGCAATAAATAAAAAAAATGTTGAAAGATGAACTTTATATTTATATGATTCGACGCATTTAAATCCGTATCCATGTAAAGTATTTAGAAGAGAAATTACAGAGAATATCTAGAAAGGTCTTTATAGAATCACTAACTCAAAATTGTTTGCAAATAAATCAGAGTCGATTGAGCTTTGATTGTTCAATTTTGGACATAACAAAATTGTATGTGAATTATTTATAAATTACGGTCCCGGCGTGTTACGTATACTACAAAATAGCTCTTTCAAAATTCAGAATTGATTAATGGATTAGAGAACTCCTAAAAAGTATTTTACAGAAATCATACGAAAATTTTCTATTTTTTAAATTTTAGATAACACCGATTTTTTATTTATTTGACGGACCAACAAACATAAAGTTTAAAATCTACTCTATTTAATATGCCCATAATCAGATTGCAACCAAACGATATTGAAGGTAAAGTTACCTACATCATTAATTCTTTGGTTAACATAACTACGATTTTAATATCACATTCTACTTTATGGTTAAATTAAAAAAAAAGAGTATGAATATAATATAAGTTGTTTCTTAAACGTTCTCGAAAATATGTAAAAAAATACAGTGTCATTGGAATAGGTCTCTATGTCTATTTTTTTACGTGACTAAAACTATTTCTTAATAATAAATTAACAAAAAATATTTTACTAGCTTGATGAAATACATAAAAAACATAACAATTTCTGGGGTATAATATTGCTACTGTTAAATATTTTTAAATTTAATATTGACTTTATCCGTATGAAAAAAATGCACACATATCGAATTAAGAATTTTGTTCTTTTTTGAACTTGAAAAAAAAATTTTATAACGAAATATTGTCTGCAATTATTGATACCAGAGTTATCCAAAAAGAAAATTTAAAAAAATATTATGTTTTTTACTAACATTTTATTTCTTTTTAAATTTAATTTTTCGTAAAGAATTAATTCAAAGTATTTTCGCCAAGGAAATAAAAATATTTAAATGTTATTTTTTCACAGGCGTCTTCAAATTTAAACTTAAAATTTGAGCAGCATTATTTTCGTACAACTCTCAAAACCGACTTCCGATAATTTTCTAAAATAGAGTGGTCTGCCAGTAAATTCGCAGAATATTAAATTAAAAATACAAAAACGATACTTGCAGGGTCACACGGGGATAGAGGTTGTGTTTTCATTTAATCCGATATTTGCTTTAAAAAAACAAAATTTTTTTCTTTTTAAAATTAAGTTTCTGACAATTTATAAACTGCTGTGACGAAAATATGCACAAAACTTTTATAATAATTTTAATTTTCATGTAGATCATTTCACCAATGATCGGTTTTAAGAAACCGGCGAGATCTTGATGAACAATTGATCGTGAAAATTATTTTTTATCACTTTTCCTACATTTATTGTGAATATATTCTTTGTGATCTTAGTCGATATTGGCTATTATCAGTTCCTTTATCCACTGATCATCCAAAAAAAGAAAACATAACTAGAAATATAAGGAGGTATTATTCTTTAACCTATTTTCTAAACAAATATAAATCTTAATTTTATATTATGTTTTGGTTAATTCTGTTGTTTAATTTGTCACAAGATTGTATCTCATATAGGTAGTCTATACAAAGAAATCAAAGTCGCATAACATTTAACCAGTTCTAATTCATATATTAGTTGTCTAACCGTATCTTAAAAGTAATCGATTTCACGTTTTTGAAATATATTTTTAACTTCCAATATCCTAACTGAAGAGAAGCTTTGCCTACCAAATGAGCATTTTAATTACATATATATTATCATCTAATTTAATAACATTATAAAACTAAAAATGTAAATGAACATAAACTAGAGTCAATATAGAGATAACATTAGGAATAAAAAAGAAACAGCCTGTAAAGGGGTTTCGTGTTTTATGAGATGATATCTAAAGATAAAAGGGTGTAATTTTAATGAAATTAATGGTAAAGCTTTTGATTTCGTGATGTCAATGTATCCCAATTCCTCATTAGAAGGTTAACTGACGAGAAAATAGAAGTTGAAACCGATTCTAACAGCAGTGATGAACTTTCTTTGAATGCTCGAAAATCATTTAATAATATTTTACATACGCAGGAAATATGATTATGTATTTTTTCTTCACTTTAGAGCTGTCCTGCTATCAATTTAATAGTGTGACGAAAAGTTCTTACTAAATTTGTATCTAACTAATCTAGTTTTTATTCTGAATGATGTATGTAGTATTTGCAGTTTCATTATGAAACTGTCGATGCATTATATTCGTGTGTCTGCCACAGCATCGCAGTAAGTATTATATAGCTACTATAATATTAATAATCCCATGTAAAGCGTCGTGTAGATGATAGGGTTCTCTATTAACTTATAACAAAATATCAAAGAAATTGACGTTTCAAATGAATGCATTGGAGTCATTCCCTTTTTTTTCCTTCCCTCCAATTTTTCGAATTGATTTTGGTTAACGAACATAATCAGTTTGAAATGATATAGATAACTAGGGATAACTTTTTACATACTTGTTTGTTTTTTTTAGGAGGAAACCTTTTTGCAAGATATTTTTTTAAACTTTCATAATGGCGATATTTAAAAAAAAATCTTACCAAAAACATTATTCATTACATTCTAAGTTAGAACCAATACATCAAAATTTGTAGTAATCCAGCGTATTCCATTGTCTTAGATCACTACACTTGCAGTCATAGGTTTAACTTAGGCCTCCTATATAGTTATATATTGTCATTTCTATGCACTATATTCTTTTGAATATTCTTTAAAAAATTATATCATTAGAAAAAACGAATGCGATTTCTTTTAGCCCACAGAAATAACATTTCTTGTCCGTCGGTTGAATGCAGAATAAATGTTTAGAAAATAATGTAAATATTTCTACACGTAAATATATATTAAGATGAAGCAAACGTAAAATAGTTACAATCTTCAGCTGTCGGGTATCTGATAAGTAAGTAAAAAAAATCTTATACATTTGTTTAATATGTTTTGCTTAAGATCTTTAAACACAAAATTAATTACAGAAAAGCCCCGGATATCATTTATGCATGAAACTATTTAATTTTACACATACTTTGACATGTTAGAAGTATATGACGATTGAAAAATAAATTTCATGAACACGAAATAATATTCATTCTCAACAAGAAAAATACTTTCTCTTCGTTACGGAAATTAATCGAAATATTTAAAAACTCCGATTAAGAAAGATAGAAAACGCCTGGAGACGTAAGTAGCGAGACAATATTTCCGTCGAATAAACCAGCCGGAAACTTTGCCATCGTAATTACATTTGTGAATGCGGAAGTAGCACAGCTTTTTCAACTACGTATGTCTGCTTTCTATTACCGGAAACAACGGATGTCATTTCTTCGACGGCTTTTGATTTCCTGACAAATTTACGGATCGACGGTTTTTTGACAAGTGAATCATGTGGTTAGTTTCATTGATTTTACTGGTTCAAAAAAACTGACATCATTAAATATGTCTGAATAAAGAACTTATAAGGTTCAGTGGTAAACTTTTAATTAGAAAAATATGAAAATTCTAACAAACCTAACACTTCTTGATAAATTGTTAATGCAGGTGAAAATAAACAAATTAGTTTTTCTTTAGGTTAATATGACAGATATAAATAGATTTCATGAAAATATGAAATAAGTTCCCATTAAGCTATTGTTAGACAAATAAATATATCAAGCAAAACTGGGTAAATTTTATGCCACAATGATTTTTTTGTATGAAATATATATTTAAGTTTTTCTTACGTCCTGCGAAAAATTAAAGAAAAAGATTACCCAAAAGGTAACAGAACCGATATTTTTGCCATATTTCAATTCCTTTAGAAAATAGATAAAAGAAAATTTTAACGAAACAATTTTCTATATTGTCGGTTATATTTTGTGGATGGGCAGTGGATAAAGGAACTGATAATTGTTAGCCAATATCGAATAACATGACAAAGAATGTATTCACAAAAGTTGTATAAAAAGTGAAAAATATATAACTTCCATGATCAAATACCGCGCGTGTCTCAAATTCAATCTTTAGTGAAGTGGTCTACATGAAAATAAAATGAATGTAAAAGATACATGCTACAACACATATTTTCCTGAAAGTAATTTATACATTTTTGTCAGAAACCTAAAAATAAAAAGGAAGCTTTTTCAAAGAAACAACGGATTAAATAAAAATTCAACATCTATCCCCGTCTGAACTTCCAAAACTCGTTTACATATTTTTATTAAATTCTCTGTGATTTTATCGGCAAAACATTTTATGCTTCTTCTCCAAATATTTTTGAAAATTCTAAATGAGAAAATTTTAGAAAATTTTCAGACATTGATTTTGAGGATTATAGCAAATGAGTTCAAATTTAATTATACCTGTGATAAAACAAGACTTAAGCATACGATTATTTCCATATTCTTGAAAATTAACTGTTAATAGTTAATTCGAAGTATTTTAACTAAACTTAAATTAAAAAACCAAAAATGGTCCAGTTAGTAAAAATACAACAATTTTTTTTATTTATTTATATACAATTCTGGAATCAATAATTCCAGGCAATAATTTGTCAAAAATTTTTTTTAGAGTTTCAACCGAATTCGAAAAAGTACAAGATTCTTAATTCTACGCTTACGTAGTTTTTTAGGGTTCTGCGCCTAAAAACAAAAATAAGAAACTCTTATAAAATCACTTCGTTGTCCGTCTGCCGATCAGTCAAGTCCCTTTTTCTCAGGACCGCGTGGAGGTATCAAGTTGAAATAAACACCAAATATTTAGGTCAAGGGTACCTTGAAATTATAAATAAAACAAGCTTTTAAGTCATTGCAATCAAGAAGAGACCGAAAAATACGGTTATTTATGTCGCATATTTTAATATTTGAAAAATCAGAAAATTATTAATTTGTACTTATACTACATGGCAAATATAATTTTTTTAAATATGCGCTTATGCATATATCAGGCAACATATTTTTGTTCCAAAAAAATTTAAAAAAATATTTTATATAGTTTAATGGGAATACTATGTACCGTTAAATGTTTAGAAATATCTACGAAATCCCCATAGTGCGAGTTTCACTCGTGCTTTACAGGTTCTTTCATACAGATACAGTTGATACCGAACCCAAAAATTTGTAATAATAGCAATATTTTTATGAGTTTCCTGTTTCAAATTAGGAATAGGTATTTCACTACAAAAATTGTCGCCTTATTATTAATAAAATATGTGTAACGATGGCAGTATTTTGTAAATTAACTCATGTTTGAAAGCCCAATTTTACCCATGTTTTACCCGAAAAATTCAAATAGTACTAGCATATTTATTATTTTATATTTTTTTGTGGTTTTCTCTTCAATGGTCATTAGATGATGGTTCAATTTTGTGTTGGAATCTTTAATAATATTTCATAGCTCCTTTTATTCTCATTAATAGGTATTAATCGATTTTTAGAGATAATAGAGGTATATTAGAGATAATAAATTACATTATTTAAATTTGTCATCGGTATTAATCTATTAATAATGTAGAAACATCTATTCGGCCAACTTTAAAAGTGTCATAAAAAGCTTATACCCAATTTTGTCAATTTCAAGTCACTTTAATTTCAAAGTCGTTTAATTTTAATCTGTTTACTGGCCTATTAATTAAACTGCAAATTAATTTTGATGTTTGTTGGTTAGTGAAGTAATTCACAAGCCTCACTTCGTTTTCGTATTATGAAAATTAAAGAAATTTAAAATTTTCCAACAATTTTAGTAAAAAACTTTTCAGAAGCTCTCTAATCCATTAATCAATTAGGAATTTTTAAGAGACATTTTCGTGAAACTAAATTTGACAAATTTATTACAATAAAACCCTCTTATTTTCATCTTATATCCGTATAATTTAAAGTCTGCCTAATTAAAGGTCTAGCTAACAAAAAATACTTACTATTTTGTAGATAATTCACTTAAAATTTATAAATTTTAGGGTCTTGTTAAAATTTTAATATTTTCAGAATTTAACAACCTCAATCTAAGCAAAAATCAACCGGATATTAGTTATTGGCCAAAAAAAATTTTTGGTTAGTGATTCTTTAAAGATCTTTCTGGATTCTCTCTCTTAACTCATCTAATACTGCTGTAAGTAGATATAGGTTTAAAATAGTCAATTCGCATTGACATAAACGTGTAATGTTTGTCAAAGATTTTATTTATTATTATTAAACTGTGTTATTTATTGTATATCTTATAGTGTTTATCGTATAGTCTATTTCTTTGATTCCTTTTATGCAAAATTATGCTCGGTGCATAGTTTTTTAAATTTTAACCTATCAATACAATTCAAATAAAGTCACTAAAACATTTAAAACTTATTTTTCGGATTACATTTTTATATTTAATTTCCCTTCTATTTTTAAAAAGTCTCGCTCTAAGGTCACCTATAAAAATTATTTCAGTACTATTTTCTATAAATTTTTTTTCATTTTCTTTTCCCAAATTATAATCATGATTGCTTATTTTCTGTCCTAGCTATCTTGATCAACCGTTATTGTACATGAAAAATTTTGAATAATACATTATTAATTAACTAGAAACAGCTATACAGTATATTATTTATGTTTATTTCAAGAATTAAAAAAAATTGCTATCGAATAAAAGTCGGAATATTTCCTCAATACAAATAATTTTCTATTACGTGTCAACAGACAGTGCAATTTGTATATTAAACCTAGTGTTCACGTATCTCTAGAAAAGGTTGTAGAATGTTTGATATTCAAATATTTATATACAAAAATGTGTTGCGATATTATTGAATCGGAAACAAATCCCGGCGTCTTTGTCGAAAAATTTACACTTGCGAAATCTCGGACTATAATTATTTTTATTTATTAAATCCAATCATTATTAATACTTAGGACAATGTTTATATATTTTAAAATGTTGAAAAGTGATTGCTCTTTTAACAATGCGTTTACACTAGATTTTGAAAAAGTAATAGATAAAGAAAGAGTTTGGATCTAGACAATTAGTTAATAACTGCGATACCAATTTCTACATTTACACTTTCTTTTTAACCGTGAAGTCTTGTTACCTGTCAACGGTAGCTTGGAAAGCCATCTTATTTCCTAATTACAAATTCTTCGTAAATTAAACTTCTGTAATACCAAAAAATCTACATCTTTCGCTGGAAACTCTGTGTGTATTGGGTACTAAATTTTTTAAACAGTTGAGTTATTGCTGGAAAAAAATTCATCCAGAATAAGGTTTCATTTAAATTGCAGTATCAAAATAGTATTCTTCTTAATCTAACAATATTAGCAACATTTTTCGAAAGTTTTGGAAACATTTTTTTTGTTTTATATCATTTTGGGGTGCGTTTCTTTGCAATACATTTTCTTAGTCAATTCGTTATTTCGTTGCAACGTAATTAATTTATGGATTATCTGTAGAACCGAGATTTATATTAAATACTCCTCAAACATTTAATTTACGGCATTAGCATACAACAAAACAAAGTATTGCTTAAGTGAAAATTTTTGTTCACTATCGATACAAATTTTCATGCAAGAATTAAATGCTGCATATTCAGAAAACGCAGATACAATACATTAAATGTGTTTAGGTAAGACTGCACCCATTTAATTATTATGTTTAGTTTAAATAATTTTTGCAAAGATGGAATGACCATAAAATAAACATTTAGGCAGTTTGTCTTAAGACCCCATATCGTGCCCGAAATGTTCGCAAAATTTAGTTTGGGGCATTCTTAGTTTATTCGCTAATTTTGGTCAGAGATTTGCTTTTATACTATGTAGTTATCTACTAAAATACTAAAGAAAGCAATTTATGATTAATTCGTATAATTTTATGTATTTTATCTGTTATTATTATTTTTAATATTGCAATTTCTTAAATTAAACTCATACTTAATATATTCTGGTGATTTGTCAAAATTATGCAATTTTATTATTTTTTGACAAATATTTTTAAATGAATTGTTTGTTTCACAAAAATTTTAAATATAAATTTTTTTCTATGGAAATATATTTGACGAACTTGTTGCTACGAAAACCAATAAAATAAAATAATAATTTCACAAAACGAGACAAAATCAATTATAAATTTATTTGCATAGGATATAAATAAGATGTAAGAATGGAATTGCGAAAGTAATAAAAAAAAATTATGGCAAAAAGTTTAATATATATACTTCCAAATTTATAGGGTAACTAGTTTTGAACCACTTAAGAATGGGAATGTAGATTGATGTAAACAAACCATCAAGTAGGAGTAAAACTCAAGTTATGAGGATTCTGTACGCATCTAGGTACTTATAAACGTAAAATGATACTTGGTTTCTTTCTTACTTTGCTTATAAATATATATTTTTCCCAACGTAATTATGTCGCATACTTCATCTTTCACAGGGGTATAAACATGGTCCATATTTCAAAAATTTTAAAACCCAAAATAATTTCTATAGATTTTCTTCGTAGGTTAGGTAAAGAAGTTTCGAAAATGAAAGGAGGTGAAGGGGCATATTTTTTATTTATTTTTTAGTACATCTCTGAAAGTACACTACTTTCAAATTATGGAAAATATGTTAGGTCTATTTTATTAGCCCTTTGAAACCATATCCCGCACTATATATGGAATTTAAAAATAATTTACTTACTTTTCCTAAAAATTCTCCGTAAACTTACTTACTTTTCTCAAAAATTTACTTTCCCCAAAAGTCCCCAAGCAAATATTTTGGGAAGTTAGCTACATGCGAGTTAATATGTTTTATTACTATGCGAAATATCAAGTTTCTGCATCAAGTAGTTTCTGAGGAAAAAAAAGCCGTGGGAGAAAGACAGCGAAACAGGTGAGTAAAGGTATAACGAAAGGTTTTAACTTTTTTTCATGTATGGAACTCTAAAAAAGAAATGTGTCTACTTTATAAAACCATACCTTAAAATAATAACTTAAAGAGCAAAGAGGTTCTTCTCCTTTGCTCTTTAAGGTATGATTATAATATTCATTCTTTTAAGAGGCCGGTATACGCCAGGTAAAATATCAAAAAAAACGTGGCTACCTCAAAGTGGAGGGAGATCGCACGGCGTTCATTTAACTTTTTGAAACAATCAGGTACAGTTTGTTTCAAAAAGTTACATGGGACTGAAATTCGTCATTTGCAAATATATATCGCAATACGTTTATAAAAGTAAGTTTCGAAAAGGAGTTTTAAAAAAAGCTATCACTATGTAAACTAATTTACAAGAAGATATTAAGTGAGTTTTTTCTTTAGATATTTAATTCATAATTTTATTTATATAAAATCATGTATGGAATAAAAAGCCTTTGTTGTGTCATCAATATGTTGTGAATAGAAGCATAAGACCATTAATATGTTTCTAATAGAAAGATCTATGTATATCTATACGTATAAGAAAATCGCAACGAAGTAGCGTTTAATTATCGAATATTATTCAAAATAAGATATATTCGCCTAACAATGCCCACTTTTTGTAAAATGATGGTAATATCAGGGAATTGCGTCATACGTGAAAATTGTCATCAATATGGTGAACATTATTTAAAAAAATCGTAAAAAAAATATTTTATTGGGATTTGGTGTTAAAAAGGCACATTTTAAAAACCTCTTTGTTAGGAACCATTACCTTATGATGTGTATTAACAACAACCCACAACTATGTGTATTAACCCTTAACTTCCTTCGTGGGGTAGAATTCTACCCCACGCGTTAATATTTTGGTAATAAAATGGTTTCTACTGTATACCATTGTTTCTTCTGTATCTACATGATGACTGCAAAGCAAATTATACATGTTCAGAGTATATGGCAGTGAACGAATTGTTAGTTCCTTTTAGAGGGCGTTTGTTTTGTCGAGTGTACATTAAATCAAAACCTGGAAAATATCCTAGAGTTTTACGACTCGACTAACGGAGGTGTAGACGCCCTAGATCAAAAATGCTCCACACCTTTTGTTTTGAGAAGATCTAGACGTTGGCCAACTACAATTTAAATTGAGCTATGCTCAATATAGCGTCAGCCAATAGCTTTGTTATTTGGAAAGCCTCTAATAGTAATATTTCAATACTTCGAAGCGAATTCGTTAAGGAGATTGATATATCTCTCGTCAAGCCCCATGTTGAAAATAGAAAAAAAAGATTCGAAAAATATCTCTCGAGATTTGAAACTGATATTAGATCAAGTTCTTGGTGTAAAATCTGAAATCGAGTAACAGTGAGGCATCACTTAGTCAAGCAAAGAACTAAAAAATCTCTCGTCAAATCTTTCCGCGTAATAAAGACACGAAAACAACTAAAGTATGTTCCAAATGCACTAAATTTGTTTGCAAGAGACATATCTTAAATAGAATACTGTGTATTAACTTCTAAACTATAAGATGTATTTTTTGTTGATTTCAGTATACCAATGATAAGGCTCAAATACCTTTTGTTAGAATTTTTTATGTAAGGTTATTTATATTATGGTTTTGTTTTATTAAAATCTGAATCTTTGCTAACTTTAAATCCCTTTTAAGAGGCAAGAAATATATTTTTAAGGATGTTGAAGTTAAGTATATAAACACTATTTTTTTCTTTAATGTATTGAGACTGATTAAAAGAAGTGCCATTTCTTAAAGTATGTTTACTACAGTTTATGTATACACATGTATTTCTCTCCATTGTGTAATACTTTTCCTAATATAACAATTTTAAACTTGGGGTAGAAATTTACCCGCTAAATAATCATTTAGCGGGTAAATTTTCCGCGGGCGTTATCCGCTAAATAATCATTTAGAAGTTTTAGTTTAAATTTAAATTCACATTTCTAGCAAAATAATTTAGAAAAATCAGGTTGTGGGTTTTTTGGATCTATTATAAACGAAAATTGCATAAAAATAACAAAACCTCATAAAATGAATATGAAGTTTGTTTTGTCTTTTATCATAGGTACGTGTATGTTTAATAAGTTATTTCTTTACTCATTTGATTACTTTTTTAGTTATTTAGTCATGTATCTAATAAAATGGCACTGATTGTTAACAAACTCACATATGTCTATTTATGCGTAAAAGAAAATCGTAACGAAGTGGTGTTTGTATATCGAATATTTTCACCGTCAGACTCAAACGTCACCGTCAGTCATACCCTCTAATTTTCGCGTATATATGTATATATATATATATATATATATATATATATATATATATATATATAGATGTTGCCGGAGACTTCATTTGCATTGTGGCCCCTAAAGTTTTACGACGTTTTAAGAATAAATATTAATCTAATACAAATTAGTTGAGACAATCAAAAGTAAAAATGTATATATAGGCATAGGTAAATGGCAATGCTAGGTTTTAAAAAAATATTTATTTTATGTCCAGATCATTAATTTTATGTCCAGATTCTGCCTTTTTATTTTCAATTATGTTTATGAAAGTGGTTAGTGAATGAGTTAGATAACCTACTCAAAGTTATTTGACGTTAAATACATTTCAGTATCACCCTTGAGATACTGTGTGAAGGATGCGTCCCCATTATTTTACATGGCAGTCCCCAGGAAGCCCACACCCCTTCCAATGCAAAAAATATAGCTTTTAAAATGTTTGCAAAAAGTTCGATAAAACGGAAATAGAAATTTCACCAGCCACAAAATGAGAATGACTTGGTTTTGAACGTTAGAAGAATATAAAGACTAAAATGAGCGTAAAGTAATGTATAAAATTAATCTCGATCCTTTATCTTGCATGAAAGTCTTATAATTTTTTTTATGCATTTTCTTATAAAACAAAGTTCGATGTCTTATGACGAAATTAGCTAAAACTAATACATAAACAGAAAATTAGTTTTCTATTCTGTTGTTTATCAAGCCAAATAATTATCATCTCAAAAATTTATAAATAATAAGGCCGCATTTAAAATTAACTAATTCCTTTTTTAATTATTGCGGTCATCTTTAGACTTAAAAAATCGATTAAATTCTATTAATCAAATTAATATACAATTGATAAGATTAAATGATATCGCTTAAAAAAATTAGCGGCATATTTAAATTTATCGAATAAATATGTATTTTTTAAAGTAGAATAAGATAATGAGCTTAAAAGAATCACCTGCGCACTTTTATAAATAAAGTCTATTGTAATTGATAAAACTATAAAATAGCGCGCTTACAGTATTAAATAGCGCGCTTGCGCTTCAGTGTCGCTCTTTTATTAATCAAATTAATATTTTATTGATTGAACTAAGACGCTGCGGGCTTATGAAAACCAGCGGCAAAATTTAATAAATCAAATTATGCTATATTAATTCAAAACTGATAAAACTAAACGAGAGCATGCTTAAAAAATCAGCATTGCAACTTAATAAGTCAAATTAAAATATGTTTGATGATACTAATAAATAAAATGCTTTTGTGACCAGGGTCACTATTCAATTAATTAAATCAATATAAATAAATATATCGTGTTAGCTAATCTTTTTTCCACTGCAGCCAAAAATGGTTAAAATATTTGATCTGTAACTTACTCGTATGTAAGTTTATTTTAATTCTTTTATTTTTTACTTTACTTATTTTTATAAATAAAATAAATATCCAAGTCTTATTGGAAACTATCAACACAGAATCAAAATATATCAACTAAAGCAAGTAATTGTCATTTTAATAATCAATTAATATGTGAAATTAATTCAATTAAATTTTTTTTATTTTTATTTTTTCATACTCCAACGAAAATTATTTCCAAATTATTTGTCGCTATAAAAATTTTTGTCAATATTTGTAGAATTATAGTTTTCCTGTAATGTTTGCTCGAACCAGTTTTTTTTTTGTGAAAATGAAAGATCTTTTCTTCGTAAAAAGTATTTTAATTACGACCCTGATGTAAGTTATCACCATACAAAATTTCATTGGAATCAGTACATTAGCTTTTGCGGGATTGACGATCACACAGTCAAACAATTATACAATCAGACAGACAAAAATTCTAAAAACTATTGTTTTGGGATCTGTATCTGGTATGAACATATTGTAATGAATTTTTCGAAAATTCATGCAGAAAAAAAATTTCATGCAGGTTATTTTCTTGTTATTGTTTTATTATAAGTATATAAATGTATATATATATATATATATATATATATATATATATATACACATATTTAAATATTTATCTATCTATATATATATATATATATATATATATATAAATATATATATATTTAAATATTTAATAATAGAAAGTATCTCATATAACTTTGCATTATCATAAATTTTAATGCAAAGTTATATGAGATACTTTCTGTTATTTTTGAGTTGACCGTATCTAAACTACTTAATTGCTTTAGTCGGACTGCTCTGTTGGAAATCGATGAAATAACACAGTAAGTTTTTATAAAATATCCTTTATTATATACCAAAATAAAGTGTAATAATTTTAGATTGTGATAATTTACTTTCTTTTTTTAAATATTCAAAAATTAATACAAAATGGCAAAATGGCGGTGTTCAATTTATATTTAAATTATATTTGCATTATTGCATATTCGTAGCAGGAAATATTTTTTTAGATTCAGTATATTGTATGATATGTGATAAAAAGGTCTGTTTTCAACAAAAAATTGGAAGATATTCGTGTTGAAAATTTGCATATAACTTGTTCCATACGGGCGTGTAATCACGTTTTTAATAATCGTTATATATTTTTTGTTTTGCAATACATATGATGTTATTGTCTGTCGTAATAAGTACATATATTTGGTCAATATTTTCACAACAATGTGTAACATGTTTTTGTATACGTACAAAGTTTCTTTGCGAGCAATTTTCTAACTTAAAAAATGGCATAATTTGATAAAAATGGAATATACATTTAATAAGTATTCTTACACAAAATTTCATTAGCTGAAATTTGGTATATAACATACTATATTTTGTTTGTAGTTTGCATACAAAAATTGATAAAAATCGAATGCAGGGAATTATTTTGTCTATGTAAACAATAATTACGTGATTTCGAAGGAATATGTGACAGATAGAGACAGCTGTTGAGATCTCACTCTGTAATTATAGGGACCATGTGTCGCGTGGTTCTAATTTCTTGGGCGCTTTGATATATTAGATCTCTAATTTTAGGCATAATTGTTTCTTTTTTCAAATCGTCCACCTCTGGCACCTCGTACCGTCCTGCTAGCATTCGACCTCTTCCGAATGCGACTTCCCGCTAAGGCAATCTAGTGACAGTCGGACTCGGACTAGGGTGGCCTCAGCCTCAGCCTCAGCATCAGCGTTCATATTGCTGATTGCTGAGGCCTAGGACGTTATAGTCAGACTAAAAAAAATGTTGCGTTTACGTTCATTTATATCCGGGCTTTTTCATTCATCTTTATATGCAGACTGAATAGATAGATGATTCCGCTTCCAAATATTAAGACGCATTTCGGTTCAGGTTCTACTTATAAATTCTGTTATGATTTGTCATCTCCCTTTATATTCCCAGGTAAGGTTTCTCTTTCAATGTAAATAAGTGCCGAAGGTGACGCTAGTCCACCTCTAGTCTCCAGAATCTACTAACTTGTTTCCCAATTTATGAATAGTTTCAGGTTAGTATGTAACCGAATATATAATTGATGATGATATGAACATATTTTATTTATTTCAAATGTAAGAAGATGCAAAATATGCCACTTTTATGGAATTATATTGTTGTGTGTACAAAAACCTTGACACCTATTTGTAAAAGTTTGTAGTTTTATTATTATTTTTGCAATTGTGAGAATACTTTGTTATTCAAATGTAATACTCAATTGTTTCTAATATTTATAAACACTATTTGTTTGTATAATACTGTGTGTAAGCCCATAATCGTGGCTGGGCTGTATAATAATTAAGATATGACACAGAGAACTTGCATTTTGTTACTCATTTTGTATATTAACGTAAATGTGGGTATACGTGCGTGTATGCACGTGTGTATGTGTGTGCGTACTCATCAAACAGCCAGCCATTTGTCAACAAGTGTAGTTATTTATTTGAATTATGCATATTATTTTTTTTTGTTTTTGCTTATTTTATTATAAACTAGCTGTGCTTGCAACTTTGTTCGCGTGAAATTGAGAATAACAAGTTATTAAGAATTTTCTTTTCTTCATTTTTTTCGCTGATACGTTGCCAGAGAGTATAAAATTACCTTACCTAATTTCATCAAAATTCGTCGATTTTGCGTGATTGATGAACAAATTAACAAACAGACAAAAATTCTGAAAAGAGTTTTTCTGGTTTCTATTATAACTCTCTACGTTAAATCAATCACGCTTTTTAAAATATTTTCCATATACAGAATTTACTCTGTTACAATTTTATTATATGTATAAATTAGATTGGAATATATTTCCCACTATGCAAACTGATATTACAATAATCTTGTTAATTACAAACTATATTATAAAATAAATATTTCAACATTGTTCATGTAATACCTTTACAAATATCCCACCTGCAGATGTTGTAATATAACCGAACCTAGGTTGTGGTAAAGAAATAAAGTAGAAATAATACTACATCACGTAGTTTCATTTAATTACGAATAAAAATTAAGTACCATTATTCATAATACCAGCGCTATATTTCGACTCTGCTATAAAACTAAAAGTGTTTGAATACTTTTAGTTTTATAGCAGAGTAAAAAATTTTACAAATATTTATAAAAATTTTATAAAATAAATATTACAAACAATATTCTTAACACCAATATTATAATTCGACACTGCTTACTGTAAATAAAACATCCCAAAATTTGTTACCAATGACGTTATCGCCCTAGTCTTTCGAACACGTGTTTGGCCTTGGCTCGATTATGTGGCCGAACGCTCCAGTCGGTCGCTAATGTAAACAAAGTGGTGTTTTTACAAAGCCGTTTCGGAGCTATGTTTATAATTTTTTTTTAATTATTACAAAATGACTATGGTATTTGTACATAACATTTGTTGTTTGTATCGTATATATTTATAATTATAAATATTAACTGTCATATTTATTGGCAATTTCTGAATAAACCTGTTTTGAAATTGGTTCCAATTTTATTGCTCGTTTTTTGTTATTACCATTATTTTATCTACAAATAAAGTTTTTTTTTAGAGGAAAAAAATAAATTATAGTATGTAATAAAATATTCTTATAAGTAAATACAAAAAAATATAACTTCGCGCGAATTTTCTTCAGAAAAAAATATGGTCTTTCAGCGTGACTCGCAAATTTACGCCATGAAAGAACACAGTTTATAATTATTTTTGGAATACTTACATTTATGAGATGAATGTATAATTTTTTTTATCTTTTTATGTTTCGGAGATTATGTCTGCATAATTTTAAATATTCAATTCGAGTGAAAAATAATATTTAGAGACTGATAACGCAACATTTGACGAGACAAAAATTTTTATGCTTTTTCTTGAATAATTTATCATTTTATTTTCACAGAAATGACACCAATATCTTTAAAATTTTATACCAAATTCAATAAAGTAAGTTGTAAAAAAAAGTACTTAATTTCTCTGTATCGATTTTTTTCCCGCTCGAGGAATGGTACATCAATTCAGATAGGTCGCTCTTTTCATCAATGTTTATGATTTTTTTTCGTCTATTTGTATATAATTTAGATTGTATGACTTGTATTTCTTTTGAAAATTTACTTGGGTTTTTTCTGGAAAATTAATTATTTTTCCATATGCCATAGTTCATGAAATATTGTAAAATAATTGAAAATCGAGCGAAAAAATTGTCTTCTCCAAGTTCGATAACTTTTTTTTATATTTCTTTATATATTTATAATAAAAACATTTTTTTATTATTTAGGAAATTTCATAATCTTTTCAATGGTTGTAGGTAGTTTCCATTGAAATAATTTCCACAATGACTTGATAATTAAATTTTCGCGGTTTACTTATTGCAAATGTCACTTATGACGGAAAATCCGCCAAAAAACGCGTTGTTTAGCACCTGGGCACGCTTGAGGTTAATAATTCGCTGTTAAAAAAATGTGGCGGGTTTTTATGATGTTTTCGTGCTACACACTGCAACACAACTTCCCCTTCAACGGCCCGCTGGCGAGTGACAGAGCGTCTCGCCCAATAAGGAACCGGTTGTGACGGTAATATTAAGGACAAAAGTAAGGAAAAAACGTTTCTCTCAATATTTTAATAACCAATCCATATTTTAAAAAATATTTTGTTCAGCTATTATATATTAATAAAGCCTTTATTTTAGTGTAGAATCAAATTACATGGAAATAAGAATGACGTCAAGACGAGTAAATATATTTTGAAAACAGAGTTATTTGAGCAATAAATTCTATCGGGGAAAGTTTTATCAATCATGTTTCTAGTATTTGGCATTTAGTCTACTTTTCATGTTATTTTTTTCAGAAAAAAAATCGATACTTAGCACGTAAAATTTTAAAACGAAAATGTTTAATTTGGGTATACGGGCGTCTTAATAATCTTTAATTTTTTCACTTGATACTTATCGTTGAAAGTATTCAAATAGTTTTAACGATTCAATCTGATGGTTGAATTATGACTGGGAAGTATCAATAAGGAAAAAATAAATAAAGAATGTAACGCGAAACACTGAATTACAATAAATAAAATAATTAAACTTAGAAAATTACATATCCGCAAAACACATTTTCTATTTACTTTGGTATTGATATCGATCAAAATGATCTTAAATGAAATATGCTTATAATAGTTATTCAAATCCTAGGCTTTGTTAAGTCTGTTAAATTATATTTTTCATTCTCTAAGAATATTTTTATTGTGAGCTTTTTCTAAGTTTTATCGACTCAATGGAGTAATTTTATCTTTCAATGGAGTTTGAGCAGCAAGCTACAATTTAATAGGAGCAAATGCGTAATTCGTGCCAACGAGTCCCCTTGATGCAGAATTATAAGTCAAATGGAACAGTGCTCAAAAGGATATATTCCGTGTGTATCTATACGTAATTGTGGATAACCATTTGACATTTCATATTTATATCATTTAAACCTATAAGAAGGCTCATTATATACTGGGGTTTTTCTATGTGACATTCCCACTATTACCATGACTGTGTGTGTATTGTGACCATGTTTAATTCTTTAGTCTACGGTGTCAATGAAAGCAATGCAATCGTATATTCTCCGCATGGAGCAACTTATTTACTTCTGTTGGAGGAAATATTAAAAAAGTTCAATACATTTTAACTTAAAAAACGTTAATTTGTTTTATTCAGAGTTTATAATAGGCATGGTCGGATATAATTCACTTCAATTTTAATGAGAAAGGCTTTTGATCATGCATTGTTTTGAAATAGTAAATAATTTCGCTGATAAAACCTCAGTCTGGGTTGGTTTGGTGAGGTTTGATAATACTTTACGTTCGTGACTATTGTGTGAGAAGACTGAGTTATAGTTTATGTAATCTGCTTATAGCGCGCATTAATATCCTGAAACGTGTACTAGTTGACTTACACACATTTATGTTGATAAACAAGCTATGTTGATAAACGAGCTATTGTGATAGGGGCTTAATTTTAATATATTTTTCTGCTCCATTGACAACTTTAGAAATGCAAGTACAGAATTTTTTTGGAAATGAATGAAATGCAAATACAGAATGCATGTACAGAGTTTTTTTGGCAGTTCACGTTTAATCATTAGTTGGTTATAAGTTTGGTTTCAATTCATGTGTGTGTCTTTTTTTTGTTTTATTAAATATTATTTATATTATACCGTAAACCGTCGTAATTTTAATATTTACACTTATTCAACGCTTTAGGGTAACCTGTGAATTGGACTTGGGATTTTTTGATAAATAAATATATTTAACATATATTGAATTAATGAAAAGTCATGTCATATTTGAGTAAATTCACCAACAGACGTGTAAATATAATGGCCTCGCATCATAAAATATTATTGTGCAGAAATTATAATCTAAGAGAATTTTGTATACAAAGCTAAGAGAATTTTGCGTTTTATCAAATGCGATACTATGAAAATAACGGTAAAATATAAACAATTAGTAATATAATTTGTAGAGTACATGCTCTACATCAAAGCGTGTGGCGTGAGGCTATCGCTCGCTTCACCGTCATGCCATACATGTACTCTACGATTATTCTCATTAACACGCCGCATTCCTCATGGCACAGTGAGCGCGTCTAGAGTAAACCCTCGGTATTAAGATGCCGCTTGCTACCCCTTGGACATTATGGAATATTTCAGCCAAAAAGAACTGCACGAAGAAAAATATTACACCTTTGTTCTTTTTTAATTACAACCCAAAACCTACATACTGGCCAAATTTTACATTTTCAACACTAAAAAACGTACAGAAGAAATTATACCTGAAAAACTTGATAGTACTAGAACGTTCCTATAAACGTATCGTTAGTTAAAATTTTACTGCCAATATCATGTAGTTTCTGCCTATCGGTTGCTAAATTAGATTTTAATAGACTGGTGAACTCACATTTTTGAACAAAAGAGGATTACCATGAATTTAAATAATGAATGAAATAAATTTGATAAAAATTACTATAAATTCGACAAATAATTATCATAAATTTTATAATGAATATTTTCAATATATTCACATTTTAGCTTACAAGCGATACCTTCATTAAAACGTTATAAAATTTTTTGTCCTTTTTTTAAGCCTACCTCATTTTTTTTGTTACCTATATTATTTTAGACACCTTTGATTTACTGGTTTTTTATAAGTACGATTTTTCACAAATTTTAAAATACTTTCTTTATATTATAGTCCTAAAATTTTTGTTTTTTTTCTCAGATATTACAATTAATATTTAAAATTCTGAGTCAAATATATAATATTTGCTTTTCATGCGCTTATTTTTGCAGATATAAAAAAGGTTTTCCAAATTTTACTGTGGGATTTATAACTTTTTCTCGATAGAACATAGTTAAACTTTCATGAAGTAGATAAATATATTTTAAATATTAGTCTTATTCTTTAGGCGTTAATTTATGGATTATTCTCACATTACTTAATAATTTATTCTCCCTGGTATAAATACTGGACCTGTAGAAGTGACTTTAATTTATAATATATCTCGCAGGACCTGGAAGCTTCAATATTAAGTGTTTATACACCTAACTACTTAAACAATATTTCTTTCATCGTAGTGACTCAAAGCCGTCATTTGAAGTAACACTTCAACCGACGGATAATATTTCTTCATAAACACTCTCATAAAGTAGCTTCAATTTATTTCAATTAATCTTATGCAACTTATGCCAAGCCAGAATCCAGCAAGTTTCTTGTTTCTTATGTGCTTTTTCTCTTTATAATAGCTCACGTACAATCGTGTTGAAAGCTAGACTAAAATGTTTTCTCGGCAAATTGAAAGATCTATAAATGTTTTTTGCATTTGTAGATTTATACATTTTCATAAAATATAACGGACTGAATGTGTTGCACACACCTTAAATATATATACGAGTGTGTGTGCGTACGTGCGTATGTGCCTGCGGTCGTGCGTGTGTGCGTGCACGCGTGCGTGCGTGTGTCTGTATTAAGAAAATTATAGTTATATGATCAATTTAGGATATATTCTCCCTTAAATTTATTTTGTTTTAGATATTATTTGTTGATTTTGAATTTTTAATTCACTTAGTTTTTTTCCGTGGCTTAAATATTATATAAACCTGAAATACTTATTATTTTTTAAATGAGATATTATTAACAGATTGTGACTTTTAAATTCTCGAACCCGAACAAATTGATTTTATTTCTATATAGTAATATTATGATATTTAAATACGATTCTAATATTTAAATACAATTAATTATGCATTTACCTATGACAATGAATAGATACTTAAATATCAGCTTTTAATGTGAAGTCTTCTCTCGTCCTACAATTTTTTTGAAAAGAATCGAATTACTGTTTCTTAATACACTTAACTACTTAAACAATGTTTTTTTTAACTAAATTGCTTTTCTATTTGCATTATTCCAGACAAGATTGCTCAATTTATTTAAACGTTTCATGTTAGCTTTCAATATAAATGAGCAGAAAATTATGACCACCACCTAAATGTACTTTTAATACTGTATTACTTCACGAAGCTTCAATTTGTTGAGATATGTCTTAAAAAGTAACAAATCTCTTTGTTTTTGATAAATTAATGCAAAATAAGCAAAAAATTACGCAAAAATACAAATATGAAAACAAGAACAGAAGAAAATGCTCTGAAATTTTTACATGTAAAAATTCAGCCTGCGTATGTTTGTGCTCGTAAAACTCAAAACGTAATACGTTGAAGTTTAAATACACGCATGTGTTTATTTGCTCAATTGTCTGTGGTCGATAAAGTGGCTATATTTTAAAACAATCAACATCATATGGCCTCTTCAGTGGCCATAAAGATTTTTTTATATATTCCTCTACATTCTACAAATAATTGTTTATTAGAAGATCTATAGACAATCATATTTTTACTGACGTTTTTATAGTAAAAATGTGTCTTCTTAAGAAAGTAAACTACAATCGAATAAAAATAAGTTATGAACAATTTAAAATAACATATTAAACTAGACGTTAGTGAACGTTTTTGCGAGTGCTCTGTGAAAATATTGTATTGACATGTCGTAAATATATGTTTCTGAGACAATATATCAAAATGATTTTGAAAATTTAATCTTTTCCATATGTTAATAATTTCAACGTTTAAAACATGTTTCGAATTATTAAACGTAAGTAAAATTTAACCAACCATTTTAAGTTGGCAAGGACGAGAACTTTGTATATATAACTTTTAATTTCTAGATATAATTATTTTTAGCAAATACTTCTAATTTCATATTATTTTTGTTAATATCATTCCAAATTCGAGAGGATAAATTGTTTTATTTTCTACTGCTATTTATTTATTGATTTATTTGATAACTGTAGTATGAATAAAAATACCTTAAGTATGAATAGAAAAGGAATAAATATATAATTTATCTCGCATTTCAGTAAACATTTTATATATTATTTTCTTTAACTCGCCAACATACTATTAATTTCTCCATTTGTTCATTTATTACTTACCTCAATACAATCTCTATTTCAATAGCTTTACAGTAATACATTATTGTTTTTTACTTTAATAGTTAACAAGATATAAGCATTTATTATCGTTTACGCATTTCTATTTTGGTCGCGCGCGTTTTCGCAGACTGCGGACGATAGAAGAATATCAGCGCGCGACTTTGAACAGTCCAGTAAAATGAAATTTTGACACAACATTGCATCCAAACGCACGTGTTTTCAAAAATATTCAATTTTTCTTTCGCCTCCTTCCAATTAATCGACGTCTGTTTTTTATGGGCCAAAATAAGAGTTAACGAAAAGTTGCAGATGAAAAGTTGTTCTTTTCCTTCACATTGATGTAAATAATCTGGAAAGTGTCTTGACTATCTACTTTTAAATAATGAAATATGAGTTAATTTGATACCAAATATTTTATTCAATTCAACTAGTTTGTTTTGTTTTTGAAACACGTCAAATACGATTATGAGTTTTGCGAGTTGAAGAGGATGAAAATTAAGCAGTAATTAATTAATCATCTGTAATGCCTCGCCCGTGTTCGAATATAGGTCGCCGTTCTCGACATGCAATCAGAGAACATCAAAGGAACTCAAATCATAATTATCAAGAACCTTTAGACGATAATGAAAGTTTTAGGGTTAGAAAAGACATGCAGAAGAATTGGCAGATCAGCGAAAAGACAGATTTGAAGTCTTACGAGTCAAATCGAGGAGAAGAAAAATAATTAAATGAACAGCGAAGACATATACAGTTGCAATATCTGAATGATCTAGCTTCATATCATCGAATTTATCTTTTATACGAACCAGATATTCAATGCATACCTCATATAAATTCGTTCAAATCACAAAAAAATGAAAAACGTTTGTCCCCGCTGCAAAGCAATGAAATCTAAAGGAGAAACACCGGGAATGTGCTGCGTGAATGAAAAAGCCACCTAAACTTGACCAGTGGAAACAATTATTGAAAAGTTTGTTAAATGCCATTGCCGATGATTCAAAAATATTATATTTTTCTTTCGCTTCCTTCCAATTATTCGTTAATTATTTCCTCAAAAACAGCAGAAATTACAATTTCTGTTTTCAGTCGATTTCACTCTATGCTAACGTTATAGCGTAATATTATATAATTAAAATTCAGGGACAAATTTATTGCAGAGCTAGCTCTTTATTTCCTTTTTCCACTCTATTTCAACAGAAGGCATATTTTTGAGTACTACAAAACAACCATAATTTAATTCGTATATCCATAAATGCTTAATCCCCTGCCATCAGACAGCCTCATAAATGTTATTCATGTCTACCAAACAACAATGAACTTGTCAGACTATATAATAGTTCAATAATTGATGATATAGCAATTGTCATGGTTAGATGAGATAGCAATTGTCATGGAGAAGAATCCCAATCCTCGCGATATCGTTTTGCAGCGCGGAAATGAGAAATTTGAAAGAATTGCTGACACTCATAGACGCTAGGATTCATTGCAATATCCGATTATATTTCCAAATAACCGAGATGTTTATCATTTCAATATCAAATAGATGAATTGAGTCGTAAGTAAACATGTGTGTTTATTTACGACTCTATTCATCAATTTGATATTGAAATGATAAACTTTTCGGTTATTTGGAAATATAATCGGATATTGCAATGAATCCTAGCGTACTTACGACTCTATTCACCAATTTGATATTGAAATGATAAACATTCGGTTGCCTGTGGGCAAAAAAGTTGGTTCAAAATTTTTTTATTCCTATCGGATTATGGTAAGTTAAAATAAATATAACCATACTCTGAAATACTATATCCTTTTCATTAGTACTTTTTCGGTATATATCGATGAAAATATAATCGGAGCGACTACCATTCATTAGTCTCGTTGAAAAGAAACTGAGATCAGACGAATATATACATTTGAAAAACACAAAAAGTAATGATGATAATATAAGCAAAGATCATCATATTACCTGCCACGTATACTGGCAGTTCGTGACATAACAGCACGCGTACATAAAGAAAAACTAAAGACATTAATTGATTTCATCACTTAACTACACGTTTTTGGAGACACATAATACTGGTTGTTCTCTATGGAGTGGCAAAGAAGACGATTGCCATATGCGCACATTATAATATGATTTGATCTGAAGAAAATATAATTTATATAGTAATATCTGCCTAAATACCAGATCCCACCATTGATAATTAGTTATTTGAAGTTGTGACAAAGAACATTATACATAAACCAATTAGAGCAATTAATACAAATTCACCGTACATGATCGATGAAAAATGATCTAAATGAAGTCCTCGAGAGTTATTAAGACATAATTATTGGCAATGATGGCTACCCAATATATCGACAAAAAAGTACAAAAGACAATAGCCAAGCAATAACTTCGAAAGTGAAAGGAAATAACGTTGAAAAATCGTTGTGGTGGCAGTCATATTCACTATTTTATCAACAATTTTTAAACCACATATCAAAGTTGAGTTTTGCAATTCTGTGAAATTCATAAAATACACCAAGAAATACATCAATCAACAAAAGCAGCAATATATCCATATTTGGAGTTTCAACAACAAGTAATTTAAATAAAATCTCTTAATTTCAAAACGGCAGATATGTCAACAACAATGAAAATGTGTGGCATATTTCAGAATTTACAATCCAAGAAAGGAATCAATATATCTTTTATCTTTGTGTCCATCTTGAAAATGGACAAAGGGTGTATTTTACGGAACAAAACATACAGGACAGTGCAAGGAATCCACTGAACAAAACATTAATAGCATTTTCTCTATTATGTCAACCAGATTATTTTGCAAGAACTTTAACGTATGCATGCATTCCAACTTATTATACTTAGAATGCAACAAAAAAAAATTTTGGAAGAAGCAAGAGTAGATGGCAACCTGGAATTGTTTCATCAAAAGCTTAGGCAGAATATGCACTTTACATCCGAACAACGCTGAATGTTTTTATTTATGGTTGCTTCTGATTGTCGTTCGTGGTCCAACATTGTTTATAGATCGACGAACAGTATATGGAATAATACATAATGCGTATCGGAGTGCACGCGACGCACTTTATTTACTGGAAAACGACAATCATTGAGATCAGTCAATTGAAGATCCGTTCACCACTTTTAATCCATTTTATATGCGACCTCTGCTTGGAATAATTTTATCTTCATGTTTCCCGTCACAACCAGTACAATTGTGGGAGAAGTACAAAGACTATATGGCGGAAGATACTTTGCATAGAATACGTCAAAAAAATGGCATTACTGATGAATTTCACAGAAGAAATATACAACGAAGTGCTAATCTTTATTGAAAATTTTTATTTAGCATTGTGCGGCAAGTTTTTGGCACAATCAGTAATAACAGCACCAAATTGGTCAATCAATGCAACATTAATAATTCTCAGAGAACAATCATACAATAGAAATGACTCACAGTTCTTCGTCATAGAAAATACACCGAAACTCCGTCCAGAACAAAAGATAGCATTTAATACCATTATACAACTTGTAGCCAACCAATCAGGTGGTTATAATTTTTAGACGCTTCAGGTGGAACTAGAAAAACGTTTTTTATTTCTTTGATTTTGATTCAAATTCGTTCAAACGGATTATCATATTGCGATAGCTCTTGCTTCTTTAGGCACTGCTGCCACGTTGATAGAAGGAGAGATAATATCGCATTCAGCTCTTAAACTGTTGCAACACAAGGAATTTAAAGAAAACCCAATATGTACCATTTTAAAAATATCAGGAAAAGGAAAGGTTTATCAGGCGTACAAAGTCATTTTATAGATTGAGTGTACAATGGCTCAGAAGAAGTTACGGGAAACATTAGACCACACGTTAAAAAACTTGCAATGTAATCAGTTTCCAATTGGTGGAGCATTTTTGCTACTATCCGGTGGCTTCATAAAAATACTTCCAGTTATACCTTGCTCAACACCATCTGATAATTTGGCATGATTGCTTGAAATCCTCAATCTTTTGTAGTAAAAATTGTACAAAAATTTAAGTCAGAAAATACTTTTAACAACTAATACAAAATTTTAAATTCAAACTGATTCAACAGTTGACATATTTTCTTTATAATTACTGGAGGTCTGTAGCGGCACTATACCTATAAGTCCAGAAACAAAAAAAATCACCTTTCATTTGAATTTCTGCAACATCTTGAATAAATAGACGAGGTTTTACAAAGCATCAAAACCAATTATCTAAATCACGCATGGTTGAGTGGAAGAGACATTCTAGCGGCTAAAAGTGTCGACTTACATAATATGAACAACATCATTCATTCTTGAAAGTTTTTTATTATAAAATAAAATAAAAATTGAAAAATATTTTTGCCATGATAAATATCTTGTTAAAAACTAAACTAGTATCAAAAAACAACTGTAGAGCATCCGTAACTTGATACGCCTTATTGAATCTGTAAGTGTGCAGAACCTAAAATTATTTTTGGATAATCCCAGTTAAAAATGATATTCACACTTAATTTTTTCATCGGCGTGAGTTGAGCTATAAGACATTTTACGTATTGGGTATTCTATAGTTAATACGCTTAAAACAAATTATTAATTATACGTATATTATCGCTTTATTATTTAGATGTTCAATACACCTAAATTAGGAAAAGATCTAAAGCAAAAAACATATATTTTCATTCCAATTTGAAATTACTTTAGTTTTGCGGTTTTTTAGTTTTGCTGTGGCTGTAAGACTAAATAGTTCAGTATCAGATACACTTAAAAGTTTGAAGAATTAAGAATGTATAGGAAGTGTATTAAAATATTTAATAATGCAGTAATTATTTTTCACTTTATTGCCTAATACACAATTTCACAGGAAAAGTTATATGGATTTGGCAAAAAACTATAGGAAACAAAATCGGCTCTAGAGTTTTCATATTTAGTTTCCTTATTATATTTAAACTTTACCGCAGTGCGAATAAAATTTTCCAAGATGTATATAACCAACTTTTAAAATTGAAACTCCACGCTATTGAAAACGTTACAATATACTGTTTTTAAACAAATTGATCCATTCGAAATTCTTGGACAAATATGTTTACGTACTTGCGATTATCCAGGAAAATAAGCTATATAACTAAAATAGACTTAAAATTACTTAGATACAGAGTTGGAATACACAAATGGACATACACGTGAGCAATCTTATAAAAGCTCCATTTTCCTTTTCTGATGTTTTAAAAACGAAACCATACAAATAATGAAAAATTTGACATAAATTATGCAACATATAAAAAATGGCAACTTCAGTGTAAAGTTGTTTGACGTTCTATTTTTTCTGTTATAATTTGCTATTCGTAATACAAAGCTGAATAATAGTCATAAAAGAAATTTAATCTATAAATACTGATTTCAGCAGTTTAAAACAAGACGCCGATGGCGAACATTGTTTAATATAATATGTTAACTAGAAAGGACAAAAGCTAAGTTTTTCATTTAGTATAACTTTGAAATTAGAAATTATTTAAATGCAGAAAATATGTTTAAGTTTTATTCGTAACCGCGTCTTTCACAATTATTACAAAGTTGGATAGTGAGTCGATGACGGGGAAAGACAGTGATGGCAGAGGTACTTGTTTTTTCTTTCTATTTCAGTTTGTTTCTGCCATTTTGAAAGTTAAATAAAGCTTTTAGTGCATTTAACATATAAGGTCATTATTATTTCAGTTTATTAATAGAAACTATGCAAAATAAATAAGTTCCTTTGGTTCTTGTTTGATTGATTTGTATATGATTTATC
Source organism: Druceiella hillmani (assembly GCA_039881145.1). Classification (NCBI taxonomy): domain Eukaryota; kingdom Metazoa; phylum Arthropoda; class Insecta; order Lepidoptera; family Hepialidae; genus Druceiella; species Druceiella hillmani. The sequence continues at coordinate 43,662,112 of JAYKKI010000010.1, read as the reverse complement.
CAGGTTCAGCTTACAGTGTTTTAGTTATATTTTTTTATGTACATTCTTAATATTTTTACATAATAATGTACTATGTGGTCGCTTCTTCATATATTTTACTTCCCGTATACATAATTAAAGACTTTAACATTTTTCAATATTAACGGAAAAAAATAGTTTAAAATAAAATATGAACTATATAAAATATGAACAAAATAATTTATAATTTTATTTTTTACTCCAACCGCGCAGAACGCATGACAGTTTCTTTCAGTGATCGGAAAATGTCACAATAAACTTCCAATCTCCTATCCAATAGTTGTCAACTTCAATGATCTTAGATTTTTTCACATGGTGAAAAAATGGTATTTCTATTAAATTGTCGATTTCACCTTCAGCTTCTATGCGAAATATTCCAACACCATATATTCCATCAAGAGTAAATTCGGCTTATCAGAATTTAAATATAGCCCAGTTTGAAAAGATACTGACAGTAGATGTGGAAAAATTTGTGACGGAAAGAACCTCTTCCAATTTATTTTGGAAATTATCCAGACCAGCGTCATCCTTTAGGGCTGAAACTTGGAAATTATAATTTTGCGCGCATTTTTATTCTTTTCTCCCAGTAAGATTTTACTCCATTTGATATATTAATACTTTTTATTTTTTTATGCCCTATTCTTGTTTATGCGCATAAAAACATATTTCAAATTGAAGGTTGTATTCAGCAATGGCATTGAACTTATTCTTAGTTTATACTCAGCTTCTCACTATTACTTCAACTAATCACCATATTTTACTAATCACAATGGATAGCATACATTAATAAATTTAATTAATATTTAGCTTGCAACTAGTATACCAATCACGATAAAAATTGCACTTCAAGTGGCTTTATAATTTAAAAAAATTGAAGTTTTCACCTAAGTAAAAATATTTTTCTTGCAAAGTAATCTTTTTTAGGAACATAAGAACGTATTATTGAAGTAATAAAGATGAAACGTAATAATATTGCGAACAAAAATTATTCAAAAGAACTGTGTAAATTTTTAATAATTGATTTAAAAAGATTGACGAAATGTAAAAACAAAATGTTTATAGATGAAAAATGTTTATGCAATGCTGCGTAATATATTTTCATAACAAAAATAATTAAAATATAGCTAATATCTCTACGGCAAATATACTTTCGGACCATTTTTAAGCATTGAATTTTGAACAGAAATAAAAATGTTCTATAAATTTTTTCCCTTTTTTGTGATTCAGTGTCTCAAGATCCGTTACAATGTTTTACTATGTAAAAACAGCACTTGAATATTCATATAATGATAAGAATTACACACATGCGTACACTTTAAGTTCATGATATAAAAGTGTCAAGAATTTTAACGAAAGCGTCATCGTAAACGAGCGGATAGGATAACTCTGTAATTTGATGTCGTAGAACGCATTATGGACATCAAATTACAGAGTTATCCTAAGCGGATGACAGTGAAAATGGCGGTGGTTTATTTGATTTGATTTATTTTCAGGGTTTTGTATTTATTCTTTCTTCTCTCAAACAAATGCGTTTTGAAAATTTTTAAATAGTAGACGTGAAGCTTGGCTTGAAAATGTATATAGTGAAGGTGATGGAATAATGACAAACTGTAGTAAGATTTTAGGGATAAAAAATGGATAATATTCAATTAATGCAATAGAAATGAAGTATATTATGTCCTGTATTTCTAATCTAATAATATTTTGATCCTTATCCACAAAACATCTAGTTAAATCTAATAATTACTTTCGTTTTAACCAATTTTGAATTGATAACAATTTGCTTCCAAAATGGAAGCCAATTCAGAATAGTTTGATAACAAAATCGGGAGACGCAGTGTGGCATAGCAGCTACGTAACTTTAATCGACACCCAAAATTTCATTACACCTTTCGATAGTTAAAGGATCAAAAGTTTCGTTCCGTTTGGTGGGGACTGTGACGCATCGCGTACGATGAAGAAGACGCTCCGCCATTCTGAGGTCGTTTCGCTGCGTCACATTATTTCCGTTTAGTATAAATTTTGACTCGGAGAACTACGATGCTCGTTTGAGTTTTAATTGAGAGCTTTTGTCAAGATAGTACGTATGACACATTAGTGTGGAATGGTTATGGTTAATATGAGTGGTATTAAATTTATAAATTAAAATAACTTAACAAAATTTCGGCTTATACTCACAAATAAGCCAAATCAAACTATAGAAATCATATACGGTTAGAAAAAGCTTCTCAAGAGCAATCCAGCGATACTCTTATGGGTATCACTAGATTATTCTTGAGAAGTTTTTGAGTATCACACCATTTGCGTACATACGTCACGTAAAAACGCGGCCGTGTCCCCGACACACCCACATCCCGACCACAAGTCGACCTAACTTCTTGCTGCAGCTAATATTCAATGATTTTGATATGGAATCAAGTGCAAAATTTACAGCTTTTGAGTTCGGCTGTTATTTAATTGTTTTTGTGATGCGTTTTATTAAAGATGTATAAACGCATTATTATGAAAGGAAAAACAACAACAAGGATACTTTTATCACTCGAATATTGAAATTGCTATAAATTGAAATGAACAAGGCCAATTGCTGTTTTTTAACGTAGTATTCGAAAAATGTGACAATCACATTGAGCGATATATAATACTGTACTCAAGGTCTCTAAAAAAACAGATATGGTACGAGTTAGTACAGAGTATAAATTTGCTCTTATTATTTTTTATGATAGCATATAATAAAATGTAAGTCAATAAACTGTTCCATGATATATTAGTATGTACAAGTAATTACAGCAATATTTTGCCTGGCCTGGTGATTAACATACTGTCACGTAACATCGGCCTGCCTTTGAGATGTGGCATTAAACGTTAAGTTATAATAAATAAATTTATGTTTGGAAAAATTTCTAACTTTTTTATATCTTTAAAAATGAGTTATAAGTGAAGATGAGAAACAAGGGAAGATGAGAAAAAAAATTAACTAACGTAATTTTGCAAATACGTTAATTTTTTTACAATAGCCACTGTTTACGTTAGCTTATAATGAATAAGCTAACGTAAACAGTAACTATTTTAAATATTGAATATATTTGGCGTTCATATTGTAGAAATTTATTATTCGCAATTAAATGAAAATACGTGATGTAATATTATCTCTACTTTATTAAAATTCTTTACTACAACCTAGGTTTAGTTTTATTACAACATTTTTAGGTGGACAATTAGCATCTTTGCTAATTGCCCACCTGAAAATGTCGTAATACAACGAAACTTAGGACGTGGTAAAGAATTTTAATAAAATAGAAGTAATACTACATCACGTAGTTTCATTGAATTGTGAACTATTTTAAAATTAAGAAATAAACAAAGGTACCATTCATTATGAGCACAAATTTCGTATTTTTATATATTTGCATACACTTATACATGTACAAATACTACACAAAATATGCACTCAGAACATGTATCTGTATGTGTATATACGAATACATTTTTACAGAGTTATGTAAGATTTGTTTGTTCTTTGTATTATATTCATAAAAAATGTTTCGAATTCTTTTAAAGTTTTGAACGCTTGAGATACGAGTTAATGCTATTTTAAATTATGGAATATCTTTTTCCAAATTGATACAGAATTATCGTGTCATTATTTTAATTCAAATAACTTGATCATCTCTTATGTTTTAAAGTAGTGATAAAGACAATTATTTTACAAACAATTTCGAACATAATTTTCTGTTTCCTTTTTACTTACAATGTTTAAGCGTAATAAACTAAATGTATTTTTAAAAGTGTTAAATGTAACAAAAATTGAATTTCTACATTTATAGCCACATCAAAAAACTTTTAAAAAGCGTTAGGAGTAAATAACTATCAGAAATTTGATATTTGACATTATCAGTTATTTTAATATGATTTCGAACTACTCAGAGGTGATGCTAATATGATTTGTATGGTATACAATTGCAATGTTCAATTTTTAGCAATTACGGATGAAAGTTGATTATTACATTTACGTATACTGTTTATTTTATATTTCAATTAAAAACAATTATTTTTATAATAATCTGATAATAAAAAAAATTAATTCGAAACGTGAAGAATAAAATTAGCATTAAAAAGGAACACTGAATTTTCACGCTGGTGTACTGACGATTTATAAAAGTACTCATCTCGGAAGTAGAAGCACATATATTTTAATTCATTTGTACCGTATGCTGTAACGAAATATTGAGTTAGGCTGTTATTAGGTGGTATAATCACATAATTTATTATTTTCTCCAAGAAATAATAAAAAATACGCAAGGTAAAAAATATGTTTGTACCCGTAATTTAAAAATTAATTTCAAATTCTACATAGGAATTAGCATTACTTTCTTAAATATTTACCCAACCAATATTCCTAGGATTTTGATTTAAATCTAGGATTTTGATTTAAATATTTTGATAGAAATATAATCTTCAATGAAAATATAGTAAATTTATATTCAAATATAAAATAAATTTATCACTTTTTTAATTGTGCGCCGAAGGAACGGGAAGGTTTTTGGAGATGATAAATGGTCAAAATGAGAAAAAAATACATCCAGAATTATAAAATTGTATACATATTATGAAATTCCTATAAAATTTACATCTAACAGCCAAATGTTTTATGGCTTAAAGTAGTAAAAAAAAACTTTATGTTATAACGACTTCCCAAGCAAAAATTAAAATATGAAAATGTTTTCATCAGTATCCAATTTTTCTTAATCAATATTATGTATACTATTCTTATAGTCATATACTATTCACATAGCATATTAAACAATTTTTTCCTTAAGACCAATGAATCTAACCGCCCGATTTAGTTTGCATAAAATTTACCAGCAAATCAATAACCACCGAAGAAATGACAGACGTTGTTTCCAGTAATATGAAGCAGACATGCGTGGATGGAAAAGCACTTCCTCTACCACATTCACTAACGTAAAATTCTAGAGTAAATTACGGTAGAAAAACTTCCTGTGAGTTTATTCGACGGAAATGTGGCCTCACTAATTACAAACTCAAGACTTCTCTATTACTTAAGGCTTTCTCTATTTTATACTTGGAGTTTTCGAGTATGTCGGTTGACTTCAGTAGTGAGAAGTACTTCAAATTAAATGCTTTTCGTGCAGAAGTATTTTCTAGTGTCGTTTCCACATATAATTTAATTCTTGTATAAATAATTTAAAGGAAATATAATAAAACATATTTATCTTTCTTATTTCCATTTAATAACCAGTTCCACATTATCAGTATATATATATATATATATATATATATATATATATATATCTATGTATATATATATATATATATATATACTAAACTAGTTCTTCCTATACGCGATAGGATTAACCGGTATAGCCTAGACTAAACTAGTTCTTACTAAGCTCGCTAGGATAAACCACTTTAGGCTAGGCCAAACTAATTGATCCTAATATAAATACGCACACTCACAGGATAAACTGGTATGGTCACTGGTACTGGTATACTATTCTAAACATTATCGAATAACTAGAAAGCCAAAATATATAGATAAACTGAATAAAATATTCCGTAATTGGAAAAATAATAGTTTTTATTAAAACGGTAATGATTCGTCGTTAAAAGTAATGGATAAATGGTAATACAAACAATCATATTATAACAAATATTGAAGTGTTTTTTTTAATATAAACAATTATATTATAACAAATAATAAAGTATTTTTTTTAATTGAAATAATAATTATACCTCAATTATTTTATTAAAATTGTCAATTATTTTTATGTGGTGTGCTTTGGTAGCACTCAGAATTGCAAAGTATCATTGCTTTCTTGCACTTGCATCTGTTTGTGGAACAGTTTTTGTTGCAGCTGCATCTCACAAAACCTTGGCCTGATCCAACTGAATGTCTGGTAGCTGCAGTCCTTAATGATTTTCAGAGCCTATATATATATATATATATATATATATATATATATATATATATATATTTATATATATATATATATATATATATATATATATATATACTGTGAGTTAATATAAAAGGTATAAACATTACAATGAAATAGGCTGCCAATTTTAATACTGCGTGGATTTGACGCTGCCAGATTTGTACAAATGACCTAATTAACTTTTTCTTTTATTTTGAGCCAAATTAATGAAAAGAATTACCCAAAACATTATACGATACACATATTACGATACTTTAATTTTTTTCAGAAAATAGTTTAAAAATAAAGCACATTTATATATCCTTTCGGATGAGCAGTGTGTAAGGAAAATAATTATTATCGACCAATGACGAATAAAGAACGACTGACTATCTAATTTAAAAAAAAACAATAAAAAATATTTTATGATTGGATACCAGATATGTTTCAAAACCGATACTTCATAACAGTAATTTGATGAGAAATGTATAGTTCTTACTATAATTCGTTAATCTATATAAAAATAGACCTTACCTTGATATTAAATATGTTAAGATATAACACTATTATTTTCCGTTTATGTTTGTAAAAAATATAGTAAAAAGGTTTGCAAGAATTAGTATTATTTCTACTTTCTTTAACTTCTTTACCACGACCTAGGTTTCGTTATATTATAACATGGTGGGCTATTAGCAAAGATTGCTAATAGCCCACCTGAAGATGTTGTAATACTTGTAGAAATAATACTAAATCACGTAGTTTCATTTAATTGTGAACATTTATACTAATTTTTTTCCTCAGATATATCTTTTTATGAGAAGTATCTTTTTGACAGATTTTTATTATTTATTCAATAGTCGAACTTTTCTATTTCAACCCTACTTCGCGTTGTGAAAAATTTCCCCCCTTTATAATATTTTAATTAATCAAAATAATTGAAATAATTTTATTAAAAAGATTAATTACATATGAATAACTTTATTTTTTTCCTTCTGCTAAAAATTAACATTTCTGCAATTCAGCTTTATGTTATAAGTTATTAAAGCTACAAATAGTAAAATTTAAAATGATATATATTTCAAAGTTATCCTCTAAAATGATTCGAAAAAACCCTTGCATTAAAAAATATCCTTTTGATTCAAGAATTAGCGGATGAACCTAAAAGGCAGGGCTACACCTAGCTTTGTACATTAATATTAATATAATTTTAGGATGGTGTTTATATATTTTTGCATCATTGCAAAAATGTTAGGAAGAAGTTTACTTTTGGTACATAGTCAACCTAAAAAAGTTTGAACATAGTCAACCTTAATGAACGTAATAAATGCGATGTGATATTTTTATGTTTATTATTTTATCACCCGCGAACCGCGCGAGGTATAATTGATAGGTTGGAAACGATCGTAAGTCCTAATTAAAAATTTTTCATGATTTCAATTTTGTGATAAAGATATCTTCACATTTTGTTACTAACTTTATATGCGTACATGCATACTGGGTTATTGAACACTTTACGTAATTAGCTAATCGCTGGAAGAAAAAAGAAACTTCATCTAGAAACCTAAAGTTTCACATAAAATATCTTTTTAAAACGATGTTTTATTTAGTTTTGGTTTATTTCGGATGCGACTTTTAAAAAAATATCTTCTCCTTCATTTGATTGTATCGGTATATAGTAATTATTTTCCGATTTACTATAAATCCACGCTTTGCTTGTTTAATACAAATGTTTCATTAATACAATAAACATACAAAAACACACTTTTTGCAAATTTTATGTTCAGTTTCCTTAATACTTGTTATGCTTCATGCATATTTTTCTTACAGAGAAAACAACTTTATCGTAATATCATATTTATGCTTAATTTACTACGACTGCTAATATCTAATTATTTTGTTTGAGCTATATTATTGTTATGTCGGTGGAATTATAATATAGTCTACAACTTTTATGTAAGACCCAATTCCTTTGAAGGGATTAGTTAAAATATGGAAAAAAATATTACATTTTTTTAAAGAAAATATTTTTCAGCAGGATGATTGAATGAAGATCAAATCAATCGTAAGAGTAATACATCTTATTTGAGCACAAGCACCTAGATAAAAATAGATCGTTAGATTTGTCTTAAACTTCTATTGGGAGCAATAATTTAAACGGTTACATTTGATTGCCAGTCGCTATTTTTTATGTCAATCACTATACTTATCTCAAACGCTTTTATTGATTATTATAACAAGTAGCGATCAAAACACTTTAAATTTCAGCGCAATATTTTGCTTACAAAATATAAATAACTAAATAATAATAATAAATAACCAGAGTTTTAGGAAAAAAAATCATTAATTTTTTTGTTAAAAAATAAATTTACCATTTCGAGAAAAGTTTTTCAATCTGGGTCGGATTTTCTGTATTCTAGTAATTATGTATGATATATTTTTCTTCAAGAAACAAGTATTTATGCGTATTTTATTTTACCTGAAAAACATCAAAACTTCATGAAACGTCATTAAGATTCTGACAGTAGGTTCAAAATCTACTCTATCACGTTTATCATGTAAAATTCTCCTGAGGAAAATAGATGCCGAAAGTTTGGGCATATTTTTAATAAAAATATTCTTTTAATCAAGTAACTTGACCCAAAACTTTTCGCTTTAGAAATAAACCGTATCAATTTTGTTTATTAGAAATAAACTGTAGTTAATTTACATTTATTGCTACTGGCCTGGGATTGCATTTTAAAACGAACGTCTTTAATGCCTATTCCCTGTAGTGAACAATTTTTCATTTAAACTCTACCAGCCTTAGCAATAAACGAGGACTAAAATTTAGCCCACAGCTAAAACATGGATTAGTTGAAAACTTCAGCAAGAAACACGGCCTAGCTTAACTAATGCGATGTGTAAACCGTGAACTCACGGTTTAACGGCCGTAGAAACATTAGTCCGCCGCTAATCTGCTAAAGTAGGAAATTTAAACGTGGACTAAGGCGGAATGGGGAAAAAAATGGCGGCTGTCGAACAGCTGATGTATGCTAGTCGGACAATTGACATTTCATGTAACACGTTCATTTCGATCAATAGTTCTATTTTTATATTAACTAAACGATAAAAAATGAATTTTTATGGAATTTTAGATGACCTCGACACAAAACACGCAATTTCCATAATTGAAAGAAGGAAAAAAAAGGTGTTCAAAAACCGAATAAATCCCTTTATGACATTATCGGAAGAAGCCTTTAGATCAAAATATCGTTTCACGAAGACATATGCAAAATACATCGTAAATTTAGTGAAAGCAGATATAGAGAGAAAGATGCAAGAGATAAATTTAAACATGCTAAATTTTGAAATGTTTTAATACCATATCATGCATCAATCATACTAACTGAAAAATATTGTTTGCTTTAGGTAGCGGCATTAGTCCAGAAATTCAGGTGTTAACTGCTTTAAGAACATGGTCGCTCAATGTTGTACGTAAAAAATGTATAGGAATGAATGAAAAAATGAATTATAGGTATTGAAATAAATTTGTATTAATTTTAGAATTGGGAAAACCGTTGAATTGGACGAATCAAAGTTTGGCCGAAGAAAATATTATCGTGGTCATTCCGTGCAGGGTCAATGGGTATTCGGTGGTATTGAGAGAGAAAGTGGCGACTTTTTTCTATATCCTGTAGAGCAAAGAGACGCTGCAACCCTTGTGCCCCTTATACAAAGATGGATTCTCCCCGGAACCACAATAATATCGGATTGTTGGCGGTCATATGACGTTTTACAGGAACTAGACTATCGTCATTTGACCGTCAACCATTCGGTCAATTTTGTTAGTCCGGAAACGGGGCCCACACCAATATGGTAGAAGAACTATGGCGCCACGTAAAGCATAGAATGCCACAATATCGTCGGGTAAATGATTTTTTCGTCGGGTATTTAGCAAAGTTTATGTTCATAAACAAAACCCGACGAAATAATTTAGACCCGACGCTTGAGTTCATGAAAGCTGCTGGACAACTCTATAATAGCGGTAATTTTGTAGCAGCATTGGAGGCAACTGAAGAAAGTGGCAATTCTGAATAAGGTATGAAAAATAAAATATAATAATTTACACACACAAATATATATTTATATACATGTGTGTGTGTATGTATATATTATATATATATATATATATATATATATATATATATATATATATATATATATATATACATATATATATATATATATATATATATATATATATATATATATATATATGATAACATGAAAAATCAATAAAAATTATTTGTTAATTTGTTACAGCTTCAAAATAAAGGTAAAAAAAAATACTCAATGCAAGGTAAAAACTATTAATATTTAACTAACTACATTAGCCATACAACACATACGCAATTATTAATATTACGTATCTGTTCTGTAGAAACAGGTCTCAAATTTGATAACAGTACCTCGCCAAAAATAGGAAATTAATCAACATAAAGCGATCTCTAGCAATAGGTATGTATCATAATAGACACCATCTGTGAGGCGCAAAACGTAAGACGCCAAACGTAAGTTGCAACCCAGATCATAAACTACAAATTATACATTACGCAAAGAAAATATTGTTAAACTTTAAATATTTTTACATATTTCATATTTTAAGTGTTGTATGTTACTTAAATACGTTGTTGAAACTATTATATCATTCTATATTAGTTTTATTAAGTGTATATTTAAAATTTCAGTTGTTATTAATAAGAATCAAAATGGCGTGTACTTTTCATGGATGTAATTGCATTAATAAAAAAAGGCGGAATAATCGTTTTTATCGTTGCCTCGAATAGAAAGTTGGTAAGTTTTATTCATTATTGCTTATTACATAACATTTCAAAACAACGTTTTAAATATTATTAATGTAAATTCTATAATTTGAGGTCGGAAAGTACAATAGTGTTGTTATAAAAACAAAATTCCATCTATTAATAAATTTATAAATAATCTTTGACGATTTCTATATGTCACACATTATAAAAAAATAGAAATCAAAATTGTTATTTGTTCTTTGACAATTTATATATATTGATCATTCAAAAGAAGGCTTATATCATTATTTAAAGCAAGATAATTCTGAATTGTATTTATATTGTAGAAAAGTTTATTTCAAATTATTATTTACTAAACATTACATCGAAATAAAGAGCGTCTGGTCCAAAAAAATAAATTAAAATAGACCTTAAAAGAAGAACGTCGTTAGGGAAAAAGATACAAAATTGCAATACTTATTAATTTCAGCACTTTTAAAAAATACTATTTTCAAATGTTAATATCTGCTGTCTGAAGTAAATTTTTTAATTGTACAGATTCTCTAAACTCTGTTTGAGAAATGAAGAGTACCATACGAACAACCTCACAACCACAAAAGATGAAAGAGAACCTTCATGTACAGGTATTTAAAATTTGCAATAAAACGATTAGTGTTACAAATTATTGACATAGTCATCAACTAAAATTCTATAAACTTGCCAATTAATTGTCCTTTAATTTGTTACAACAATATTAAAAATTTAAAAAAAAGTATGTTGTCTTTTTTTTCAATTTCAATTCAATTTCAAATTGAAAATAATTTTAAATAAACTTGAAAGTATGGTTTTTGTGTGGTGAAATTAACATTATAATAAAATATATTCTGTACTCAATACACTTGAAACTATCATGTAATCAAATAATTATTAATTTAGATAGTTTTTATTTTGTATGCATTGGCGTAACCATTGTAGGTTTCGTCTGGCACGGCCTCTCCAGAAAAAATATATCCAAAATAATTGAAATAAAAATTAAAGACGGATGAAAAAATTATTAGCTATTGATGTAAATGATATATGATTTTTTTAAAAGTAATAATATTTTATAATATTTTATTGTACGAACAAATTGGTATTTTTGGTTGTACGGACTCCTACTAGAAAAGATAGTGATTATTCATTTTTCAAAAAATCATATAATCATGTGATGATCAATTGTTGAATTTTAACAAAAGTTTCAAAATATAACTCACTTATTAATCGATTACGAAATATTTCTATAATTCTATCTGTATTTGTGTATTATTTGTTTGTTTTATGATGTGATAGATGTACGAGTAGCCCACACTTATGTATACAATTACCACCTAGTGATGCCAGAGAGCTACTCACAGAACCATGACGCTATTCATAATTGAATTTTTGCATTTATTCAAATTTTATTAAATTTTTATAATAATTGTATTTTAATACACACGCATATATGGAATTGCTATCTAGTAATGCTAGAGAGCTACTTACAGAACCTCGACGTTATTCACATCTGAATTTTTTTATTTATTTAAATTTTTGAATTGTATTTTTAAAGTAATTGTATTTTAATAAACACTCATATATGCAGTTACTGCCTAGCAATGTCGGAGAACTACTTGCAGAAAACAGATAATATTGAAAACTAAATTTTTTAATTTAAATTTTATTGAATTATATTTTTTTGTTAACTGTATATTAATATACGCTCATATATGCAATTATCTACTAATGATACCAGAGAGCTACTTGCAAAACCCCGACGCTCTTGAAAATTGAAATTATTTAAATTTTATTGAATTTTTATAGTAATTACTTTTTAATACACACTCATATGTGCAGTAGCTAACTAGTGATGCCAGAAAGCTTTTAGCAGAACCCAGACACTATTCAAAATTAAATTTTTAAATTTATTTAAATTTAATAGCATTATTTTTTTTGTAGTAATTGTATTTTTATACATATTCATATGCAATTACTACCTACTGATGGCAGAGAACTACTTGCAGAAAACTGATAATATTGAAAACTGAATTTAAATTTTATTGAATTATACTTTTTATGATATTTGTGTTTTAATATATACACAATTATCACCTAGTAATACCAGTGACTACTTGTAGAACCTGACGCTAATCAAAATTGAATTTTTGAATTTATTAAAATTTTATTGAATTCTTATTGTAATTCCATTTTAATACACACTCGTATATGCAGTTGCTATGTAATAATGCCAGAGAGCTACTTGCAGAACACTAACACTATTCAAAACTCCATTTTCAAATTTATTTCAATTGTATTTCTATAGTAATTGTGTTTTAATACACTCTCATATACGCAATTTCAACCTAATAATGCCAGGGAGCTACTTACAGAACCCCAACACTATTCACAATTGAATTTTCGAATTTATTTTAATTTGATTGATATATGCCAAAGAGTTACTTGCAGAACCCCGACGCTATTCAAAATTGAATTTTTGAATATATTTAAATTTGATTGAATTTTTATAGTAATTGCATTTAAATACACACTCATATATCCAGTTGCTAACTAATGATGCTAGAGAGATACTTGTAAAACACAATACTGTTCAAAATTAATTTTTTGAATTTAAATGTTATTGAATTTTTATAATAATTACATTTTAATACGCACTCGTATATGCAGTTGCTATCTAGTAATGCAAGAGAGCTACTTACAGAACACTAACACTATTCCATTTTCCCGGCCAGGATGGACTGGGCTGGGCTGGGCAGGGCTGGGTTGTGCTGGTTAGGTTATGGCATATATCTTTTTTGGATAGTTTATGGTATTTGTGTCATATTATAGTTATCTAAATTTTAAATATATTTTAAATTATTAATATTGACAGTATTTATTATTGATTATTTAAATTCAGCTCACGCCTGGCTGGGATTTTACTTATACTTTTAAAATACTTATAACAATTTTTTTTAATACAATAGCCATGGCCGGTAATTATTTTAGTTACATTTATATGTATATATAAATAAATATATATACATATATATATATATATATATATATATATATATATATATATAAATCAAAAATCATAATTATATTTATATAGCAATGGCAATTGCAAAACTTTATGTCCATAAATAAAAAAAAACATAAATTATAGATTCAATGATATTAAAACCTATTAAGTTGGTATAACTCATAATTTTTCTTATTTGACATTTAAGAGTGTTAAAAATTACATTGTTTTAACGTAATTTGAAAAATGCATTTTTAACTATTTAATTTCATTAATTTGTAATTACTTTATGTTTGTGTCAAATGTGTAATGTCTAATGGTAAATTGATTGTGAATATAGTGAGAAATAACCATGTAATGTAAAAATTTCGACATATTTCTGGTGAGTATTTTTTTTTGAAAATAATTTTTTTTATAATAAATTAGTATCCGCTGCAGAATTTCTTTCCTGATATATGGTTTTTAATGTATATACATTCATCTGATTTCGAAAAAATTGTCGAAATGTTCCTGGTTTTATAGTGCATATGTTCCAAAGATTGGTACGACTGGGGCATAAAAAAACCACAGCTAGTCCATATTTATTGCCACCAAATTTAATCTCTTATTAGTCCACCCTTAGTCCGGCAATAGTTAATCTGTGGACTACAGTGATTTTTATTACTAAGACCGTACAAGTTTAGAGTCGATTGAATCTTAATGCTTGTAATACTTCTTGAAATGTGTTCAAAATCTTCCTAATTATTATATGATCTGAATCTGCGCAAAAAATTTCAAAACCAGTTTGAATTCATCTGCGGAATAGGAACGAAATATACTACATATAGCGTAAACATTCTGATAAAATTAAAGATCGAGGAAGGAAGACCTATATTTTGTATTTATCGATCAAGATCTCTTAAAGAAAGCTAGATCTCTTAGAGAAAGCTTTTGATCGCGTACCTTGAGATATGCTTTTGCAAGCTTTTGAGATCGCAATTAGCCCCGAAACATGGCATATCATTGATTAAAGATCTATGCCAAGGAATAACCACAATCGTTAGTAGCCCTTCAGCTCATACTGATAAATTTTGTAGTTAAGATCAGAGTTCACCAAGGATCCACAATAAACCCATTATTGTTAAAACTAGTGATGAACTATGATGAACTATATGTATGCTAATGATAGTTTTTACGGACAAATGGACAAACAGGAACAACATGTACCAGAGAGACGAGGTCTTAAAATAAACATAGACAAGACTGAATATTTCCAGACACGGATTATTTCCAGACATGCCGTGTGATATGTCCGGAAATAACGCCAACGGAAACACAACAGTTATGCTCGAAGAAACATTTCTGAAGAAGGCAGAGCAGTTTATGTATAGCTTCGAAAAAACAGAAATGAAAAAGCAATCCAGCACAGAATAACAACTGCCAGGTTAAAATGGGGATTACCAACTGGGATGTTATGTGACGCTAGAATGCCCATCAAACTCAAAGGTAGAATTTATAAGCAAACAGTACAACCAGCATTCATTTAGAAAAATGGAGGAACAAAAATTCGGGTCACATAAATTAAAATCCTGCGTCAGGCCGGAGGACTTATAAGACTGGAAAGAATAAGAAACGAGTACATGAGAGAAACGTTTAAAGTCCTAAAAATTGGGGAAAAGTTGAAAGAACTTTTCTTGTGTTGATACGGGCAGGTTATGAGGCGCAACACAGACCATATGACCAAAGCAGTCCTAAAAATAGAAGGAGGAAAAAGAGGCTGTAGTCGGCTGGAAGGTTGAACCCACCATCCCTTGGAAGAGCATTATAAATAAAGATCTTAAAGTTTTGAATTTGAACTCAGGAGGGTTGATTCCAAACGAAATATGGGGCCAAAGCTAGGATAATAGAGAGAAAGAAGGTTTTGTATCTCTGGAAACGTGAGGTATACTTTAAAAGTTTAGAAAACGAGGCTTTAAAATATATTGGGGAACCTTATTTTTATACATTTAAATATTACTCATGTTCAATAATATCCCACTTGATATTCACATTATTTGTTAACTTTGCTACACTTCAATCGAAATCTGAAGAAACTACTTGCCTAATTATGACGTAAATAAGACTAACATGATAGAAACTATGAAGTTATGATAGATTCATCGAGATAACAAAGTTATAAACTTTCATAGTTTTGCAAAGAACTTCGAATAAAACGAGGGTTATAAATTTGAAACTTCGCTCTGTAAAGGTGTAAGATAAAAGGGTTCCTAGCCATTTACGTGCAAAACCAAAAGTCCATTGTAATTGTTTTCATACATACATGAAAAGAGTGGTTTTATTGACCTGCGAAGTAATACTAAAGTTTATCATTTGTTTAGGGTCACGTCTAACTTATATTATCTTTACTAGCATCTTAAGGATCGGATGTATGCCATGAAATATTTCATTTCCCACTAATACACACGCGCGAGCGCCGGCTCCGGTGGTGCTATATGACTCTTAGTAGTGTGCGTTACACGCACACGCTCGGCACAATGGGATCGATTGAGACACTTTTTAAATTATATCGATTATTAAAGTAAATCCGAGCATGATTTCTCTGTTCTCTTTGTAAATCTCTTGACATGGGATACGATTCAAGTTTGGATTTGGTATAGGTTGGTTTTATGACTGAATTTGAGGAATTACAAAATGGAAAAATGTTGCACATTATTTGTGTAACTATTTTTATGTATAATCATTTTGTAAATTAGTATAGCAAGCATAAACTAAGAAAAAAATAAAATCCCTAAAAACTGTCCTACAATTGATCCAAATAGCCCAATTTCTTTATTATTAAATGTATAATTTTGATTTGTTCGTCAAATATATAATTATAATAAAATTACTGCAATATAACACATTTTGTTAAAATATAATTAAAATTCTTTTTTTCTTTGCAAATATTAATATTTAGGCATTAAATATGAATAGAAACCAAAATGACCCATTTTTCGTATACGTATTGACTTCCGCTTGTATATTATAGACATAAAGCAGCGTAACACATATCGATACAAGTAATACAATTATAACAGAACGAATTTTGATATTTGTTTTTGATTGATGAATAAAATTATAACAGAGTGATTAATATATCATTAATATAGAATGACAATGGAAGCCAGAAAAACTTTTTTTTTAATTTTTGTGGTAATATTATATACCCATGAGCAACATACAAAATAAAAAAAAATCCTAATTACACACGAACGAACTCTTGGGGACATCTAGTATAAATTAGTGTTAAACAATACGAAGCAATATTAAAATATTAAAACTACGTATGAAAGAAAACTTAAAAATGTATTTGTAAGAAAAATAAAGAAATAAAACATGTAAAGGTTTAAATAAAAATACTTTAAAGAATTATTAAGAATGAAAAAAGCCCATATAATGTCTCCATTAGATGTTCTGTGAACCAGTCGGATAACGAGCGTCTTAATATGTAATAATTTATTAAACGATTATTTCAGTATTTTTTCAAATTTACCCAATATAAAGTGTTAAATCTATAATATTTTGTAATTACATCCCACATGTGTATCATAGCTATGTTTCAACGTTTAAACTTTATAGTTAGATATTTTTAATAATACCATATGTCCTAAATTTTCTAATACAGTTATTTCATTTCAAAAATTTACATAAATTAGAGAAGAAAAAAAAGTGGCAAGAAGAAACAAGGTTTAATATGTTTCTCATCTTGACTTTCATTGACAAGGAGTTAATTTTTTTTAAGTCACAAACAATAATACGAAATGAAATGTTTCCATTCTTCAATTACCATTTTCTGTTGTTCTTCTTCCATTTCAATATTGAGATTTAAAGGTATCCGCAAATAAAGTGTAAAGTTACTTGTGGGGAACCTCTAAGTTACCATGCGATTAAGTCGTGATTAGGTGTGCAATCAATACTTTAATTAACAATTTTTAAAATAGTTGGCTTAAATGTTACGAATTTCAGCGATGTCGGATTAAAATAGACACATTACAAACAGAGTCGGAATTACGACCAAAATATCAAAACCCTGAAATTATGACACACACACAAATGCAAATTAACATACAAGATTATCCTTTAATTCATTATGTGCAGACTAGACCTGGAATTATCATATGAAATTAATAGGCTTAATCACATCAATGATGAAATGTAGCACGCAAACATTTTAAGTTAACTCGGGAATATTATGTGAAAATTACATTTTTTGCCCTTTTTAAAAGAGAAGGGGTATGTAACCCCTTCTCTTTCAATGTTACCTCCTGCAGCAATATTATTTTGAATTTCATCTATAGTATGGTTCCTGCAACAATTATGACGACTATTTTATTTTGATGATTAAATAAAACTGCATCAGATAAATTTGCAACTCAATGTCAATAATAACAAAATAATAAAAAATAATAAAATTCAAATATAATAATATATATTTAATGATTATATATTACGCCTATTATACAATTTCTGCAAACGTTTTGGTTAGGAGATTTTGTTCTAAGTTTAAAACATAATTTAAAAAATATCGTACAATAACATAATACAAAGGCCACTTTACGCCCTGGTTCAATATAACGTCTACATTCTACGTCCTGGACTACAAAAGTTAGACGTTATATTGATATAACGTCTAACTTTTGTAGTTATTGGGTATTATGGGAAACCAAACACTAATTTTCGTCTATTTGCGAAATCCGCCCCGAGGCAAGGCAGTAACAAAGGACAAAACCATCTATCATGGAATGTAATGATCGTTTGTTACCAAGAAGACCCCAAGAGACTCCAAGAAGACATTACGTTTAAGAAATGTTTTGTATGAAATTACACTTTGTAATCTTTGAGCGAAAAATTACACTAAGTAAGAAAAATTAGTTTTTTAAATTAAAAGTAAATGATTGAGCTAAAATGATGTCTATACTATGGATATATATATATATATATATATATATATATATATATATATATATATATATATATATATATACATATATATATACACACACACACATATATATATATATATATATATATATATATATATATAATCTCGTGTCACGATGTATGTCGACAATAAACTCCAAAACTACTGAACCGATTTCAATCAAATTTCACATGTCAACATAATTTGGTCTAACTTTCTGGATAGGATTTTATCTCAATTATTCGCTTATGTCGTGAATATAAACAAATGAAATGTATAAATTAAATGTTTATTAAGCAAGTGTTTATTTACTGTTTAGTTTTATGAAGTTCTCATAGATGGCGGTGTAAGTTGATTCATCGATAAAATTCTTCAACATCGTTTGACATATAAGTTGCAAATACACCCAATAGATAGCGCTGTGTTCTGTTTTCTAGAATACAAATTCTATTACTTTATTTCACGTGATATTTATTTATGTTCACGATATAACCGTACTATTTTAATTGTTTGTGACTGATATTTTTATATTTATGCACAGTTTATGTACAATATAATATATAATACACAGTTTATGTTACAATATTATTACCATTGTTAACAGAAAAATGTTTGTACTACTTTTGTTAGAGAATGATTAAAGTCTTGGCGCCAAATCTTAGTCAAAGTTTCAAGATCTGGCCATCGAATTCTATTGAGTCGCCATCTCTGCTTTGAATGTCCAAAGCTTTGGTATCTCACTCACTCTCGAGACCCCCTCTGAGCGTAAACAAAGCTCCCTCTCGAACCTTCGAGAGTCACTATTTCGGACAATCGATTAATCGATTCTTCTCGAAGCATGCGCACTAGAACGTTCGGGTAATTCAAGGCCCAGGTATAAACACTGGCGCCGAGTGTCACCGCAGTTCAGTTCCTTTTTAAACGAGTAAATTAATACTATCTCCTGGAAAGTGAAAGTCTCAGTACTACTCTCTGTGTCAGTCTCTACGTAAATATACCTGTGCATTTTCCAAGTATTTAACTCTGCAAGTATCAATCAGTGCAAAATCATAACTTTATACACATGTAAGTATTTCTTGCTTGCATTTTATTTGATTTTTTTCATGAGTGTAAATTTCGCAGACTTAAATTAATTTTTTAATAATAAATAAAAATGAATAAATAAATAAATGAAAAAAAAATAAATGCACTTATAAATAAATTATTTAACTTTGTAAACGTGCATTTTTTTCTTTTTAATTTATTGATATTTTAACAATTTTCTTTTCAATTATAGAAACTAGATTTTTATTTTGATTTTTTAATCTGATAATTGTTAATTAATCCATGCATTTGATCTAATTTACTCATTTATTTCAATTATAAATATTCTCAATTTCAGCAGAAAGACACGACTCCAGCGTGCTCAGAGAGCTCGAGAATCAGAAGAAGAAACAGCAGCAAGAAATGCAGCTCAACGAATTAGAACAGCAAAAATTCGTAGACAAGAATCTCAAGAACAGCGTGATAAACGTCTGCGACAACTGCGCGACAACGGAATATAGCCAGATTTATAGAACTCGAAAGAAAGAGGAAACAAACTAGTCGTGCATTAACACGTGCATCATTCTTTCGCCTTGCGTTCGAGTTTGAACCAGACATTAATTACTCGGCACATTCTAAGGTTACAATTGGTGCGATGGATAAAATTTGCCAATATTGCCACGCGTTAAAATTCCGAAATGAAACAACCGCTATGTGTTGTGCATCAGGAAAAGTTGTACTGCCACCTCTTCCTACTCCACCGGAACGTTTGAAATCACTTCTTGCTGGCGAATAAGACGATTCGAAATTATTTTTACGTAAGACACGTAAATTTAATTCTTGCTTTCAAATTACATCTTTTGGTGCAACTAAAATTTGCGATTTAACATCTGAGGGACGTAATTTTGAAACGACATTCAAAATCCAACGCCAAATGTATCACAAAATTGGATCACTGATGCCGATACCTAATGAGGATACGTTTAATAATCAACTTTTTAATTCCATATTTTGTTGATTTTAATTCCTTATTCTCAATATTTCTAATAATTCAGTACTCATCTTCTTTTAGGTAATAAAAGAAATAAAAAAGTTAGTTCAATGAACTATTATGCGCACCGATTGATGATTAGATTTAATCAAGATAATTATATCTTCCGATATCGTCAGCTGTACCATCAATACGTTGTGGATATGTACGCTAAGATCAAAAGTGAACGTTTACGATTCATTAGATTCAATCAGGCTAAGTTACGATCAGAGGAATATATCCATTTACGAGATGCTATTATCGGAAACGTCGAAGAGAACTTAAACATCAATGATATTGGAACTGTATTTATTTTACCTTCAAGCTACATAGACAGTCCACAGAATATGCAAGAATACATAAAAAATGCGATGACTTACGTACGTCATTATGGTCGACCTGATTTGTTTATTACATTTACGTGTAACCCAAATTAGGAAGAAATACAAACTTTGTTATTATCAGGCCAACAATCAGTACATCGCCATGATATCGTCGCACGTGTATTTAAACAAAAATTTAAATCTATGATTGATTTAATCGTTAAATATTCAATTATTTGGTAATACATGTTGCTGGCTGTATTCCATTGAGTGGCAAAAGCGAGGTTTACCTCATGCTCACATTTTGATTTGGCTTGAAAATAAAATTCGTCCAGAAGAAATAGATCAAATAATTTCTTCTGAAATTCCGGATTCATCAACTGACCCAGAGTTGTTTGAGGTTGTTACCAGTGACATGATCCATGGACCATGTACCTTTAACATGACGTCGCCATGCATGGAGAATGGAAAATGTAAAAAACGTTTCCCAAAACCATTTACGAATAATACTATTACGGATATTGATTGTTATCCATTGTATCGCCGTAGAGACACTAACCATGGTGGCCGCACATTTTATATGCAAATGTGAAATTCTACAAATCAAGTTGAAATTGATAATCGATGGGTATAACGTATAAGGCTCATATTAATGTCGAGTTTTGTAGTTCCGTAAAATCCGTTAAGTACATTTGCAATATTACACATATGAAATCCGTTTAAGTACATTTGCAATATTACACATATGAATCCGAAAAGATATCTTTGCTAATATCCCACCTGAAGATGTAATACAACGAAACCTAGGTCGTGGTAAAGAAATTAAAGATAGTAGAAATAATACTACATCACGTAGTTTCATTTAATTGTGAATAATGAATTTCTACAAAATTAACGCCAAATATATTCAATATTTAAGTACATTTTTAATAAAGGTAGTGATCTGGCCGTATTTGAAGTACAAAATATTAACCAAACTGACAAAATAACACGATACCAAATGGGGAGATATATTAGTAGTAACGAGGCTATCTGGCATATTTTTAGTTTTCCCATACACGAAAGATATCCTACTGTCCAGCATCTTGCAGTGCATCTCGAAAACGGTCAACGAGTATATTTTACTGAAAAAAATATTGTCCAAAAAGCACTTGAGCCACCAAAGACGACTTTAACTGAATTTTTTACATTGTGTCAAAAATGTGATATGTTTGGACAATTCGCAAAAACATTATTATACACCGAAGTTCCACGCTATTTTACCTGGAATAAAGTAGGCAAAAAATGGGAACCACGTAAACAAGGAACACCACATCCATCAATACCAGGTTTATTTAAAGCCAAGACATTGGGACGACTTTACACTGTATATCCAAAACAACGTGAATGTTTCTTTTTGCATTTGTTGTTGGTAAATGTTCCTGGACCAACATCTTTTGAATTTTTGCGCACAGTTAATGGACGAGTGTTCAATACATATCAAGATGCATGTCGTGAATTGAAATTACTGGAGGCAGACAATCATTGGGACTTGACACTTGCTGATGCAGCGTTAACATCCACACCAAATAGAAGGCGTCAACTATTTGCAATAAATTCTGACGACATGTTATCCAACACATTCATTGACTTTATGGGAGAAATATAAAAATTATATGACTGAAGACATCCTGTATCGAGCCAAACAAAAAAACCAATGTCCAAACCTAGATTTCACACCAGAGATGTATAATGAAGCATTGGTGTTGATCAAAGATTTATGTATTTTAATTTCAAATTTACCACTTAGTCATTATGGTATGTCAGCACCTAATCGTCCGGCCACCGACTTACTTAATACTGATTTGTAACGAGAAAAACATTACAATGAAATTGATTTAGCTTCAATTATTGCGAATAATGAGCCATCATTGACAACTGAACAAAAAAATGTTTATAATCGGATTATAAGGACTGTTGATGCTGAATATTTTTTCTTAGATGCACCAGATGGAACCGGTAAAACATTTTTAATATCATTAATCCTTGCAAAGATACGGTGGCAACAAAAAATTGCATTGGCAATTGCATTGTCAGGCATTGCTGCCACTTTATTAGATGATGGACGAACAGCACATTCCGCATTTAAGTTTCCATTAGATATTCACAACAAATCAAATGCAGTGTGTAACATTAAAAAAAGCGAAATGGCTGCAGTGTTGCAAAATAGTGCAATTATAATTTGGGATGAGTGTACTATGGCCCATAAGCATTCACTTGAAGCATTGGATAGAAATATGAAAGATTTGAAAGGCAACAATAAACTTTTCGATGGTACTGTCTTACCATTGTCTGGTAACTTCCGACAGATATTACCAGTTATTCCTCACTCTACGTTGGCCGATGAAATTAACGCATGTCTAAAACAATCGTTTTTATGGCGAAACGTCGAGACTCTTCGATTGACCATAAACATGCGAGTACAAGTGCAAAATTATCCATTGGCACAAGTATTTTCTAAGCAATTGCTGGATATTGGAAACGGTGAAGTTGAACTGTATCAAAATACACAATATATCAAACTACCAGATAATTTCTGCACTGTTGTTGAGACGAAAAGTGAACTAATTGAGAGTATCTTCCCGGATATATTAAATAATTATTTAGATCATGATTGGCTCTGTAATCGTGCCATTTTGACAGCCAGAAACGTCGATGTAGACGAAATTAACTTCCAGATACAACAATTATTACCAAGTGATTTGATGTATTTTCCCATTGAATTTTTAAATTCTCTGGATTTACCAGGAATGCCACCACACAATCTGCAATTGAAAATTGGTTCACCAATTATTCTTCTCCGTAATTTAAACCCACCTAAATTATGCAACGGTGTGCACCGTTGCAGTTTAGTCATCAAGACGATCACCGCAAATATTCTTGAAGCAACAATTTTGACTGGTTTTGAGTTCAAAAGCCATTCAAAAGGCTTCAATTTCCGATTCGTTTAGCTTTTGCGATGACCATAAATAAATCGCCAGGTCAAACAATATTAACTTGCGGTTTAGACTTGGAAAATACGTGTTTCTCTCACTATATGTGGCCTGTTCACGTGTGGGAAAACCATCAAATTTGTTTGTGTTAGCAAAAGACAGATTAACCAAGAATATTGTGCACAAATTAGTGTTGAGATAATTGTCAGTTTTAATAATTAAAAAAAAAATTTAAATGGAAACAATTATTCAAAATCAATGTTATGGGGCCGTTAAAGTATTACGTGAGCACTATGGGGGGGGGGGGGGGGGTCTTTGCTTTGCTTATTTTGGATGACATGGGGGGTAGGGAAGTTTAGATGATGATTACGTCATCGGTAGTTATTTACTTGTTTACACGAATGGCAACCCTCACAGTGTCTTTGCTTCAAAAGAAAACGCAATTTCGGGGATTCCCGCAAATAATGCATACGTTTAGGCACTCGCTTTAGAACCGAGTAGGGGAATTACCGCGCGCTATTCACTTGTCCTCTGTCAATGTATTGTTTCGTTTGGATACTATAGCGAGTAGACGTATTGTAAGCATAGCAAAGCACGTTAACATTTATGTTACCGTTGATTCCATTAGCCAAAGTTTAATTTTTAAATAAGATGTCGTTTCAAATAGACAAATTCAAGTTATACCAAAAATTGTTTGAAAGTTTTAAAAAATCTCATACAAGTAAGAAAGTACAAAATGTACAAAAATTAGTTAACGAAGTGTGGCGAAATTATAAATTACAAGCAAAGTCCGACAAGGAACTAGATATTATTGTATCTAAGAGAATTGAAGAAGAATTGCAAGCGGCGACTAAGAATAAATCCAATCTACTACATTTTTTTCCCAAGGTGAGTGACGAATCTAACGTATTGTTTGAGGAAGATTCGATTTTTTATTGTTTTTTTATTATTAGTTATTTTATGTATTAATTTAAACTAAAAATTGGAAAATTACGTAGAGCTATTATTTAGAGTATATATAAGTCAATTATTTAAAAAAATAATTTTTTAATTTAATTTTCAATGTTTAAACAATAAACAAATTAAAAATAGCCGAGTCTCAAACAATACGTTGAATATACATACATACATACATATATATATATATATATATATATATAATATATATATATATATATATATATATATATATATATATATATGTATATACATATATTATTGCATACTTTGTATTTATGTAGCTTAATGAAGAACCCATAGAAAGTTTTTATTTTTAGGCAACGACTACCTGTAAACCTGCAGAAAAAACACAAATTATACAGCCAGCTTCAAATATTAAAAAACAGGAAGAAGATAAAATAAAATCCGGTAATGAATCACAACAGCAATACGAAAATAATGAAAATGCAGATAAACAGAGAGCAAAACCTTCTCAGGAAGCTATGAAAAATAAGATTGCTCTACTCGAAAAAAATCTGAATGCTTTGTATTCTGCCAGAGATACTATGCCAAGCCGTTCTGAAGTTGATAAACAGATCATTAAGTTGCGCGAGGAAATAAAAACGGTAAAACAGTCTTTAAACAGGCAAGTTCAAAACGCAGTTGCCCAGAAGAAACACGGGGTGATATGAAAAGAAAGTTAGAAGATATTTGTCATGAAAATCCAGAAA
Source organism: Druceiella hillmani (assembly GCA_039881145.1). Classification (NCBI taxonomy): domain Eukaryota; kingdom Metazoa; phylum Arthropoda; class Insecta; order Lepidoptera; family Hepialidae; genus Druceiella; species Druceiella hillmani. Next base: position 43,636,377 of record JAYKKI010000010.1, on the reverse strand, counting down.
TAAAAAAAGACTACCTCTGAGGGATTCAGTGGGACGTCCTAATCTTGAAAGCAACCAACCATCACTATTGAAAACAATTGCGGATATAGCTTTATTTGGGAGTGCAGCAGATGATAGAAGATGAACGGAATCTATTCGCAGCGTAAAAACTCTTGACGAACTCACACAAGAATTACGTAAAATAGGATTTTACATTAGTCGCAGTGGGACATATCTTCGTTTGATTCCCAGAAAATCTAATTCTGCAGAGGGACGAAGACATGTATCGACAGTCCCTGTTAAGCTCATTCGGGCTCATTGATCACCACAAGAGCCACTTAGCTAACAAGTTCGCTGAAACATCAATCCATTATTTAGAGAATATAGCATCCATACTTGGACCAGATCAAGTATTTTTCGTATCTCAAGATAATAAAGCTCGAGTCCCTATTGTCATAACTGCGGCAAATAAGCAAGCACCTCTTCTAATGCACAAGGAATATAGAATCAAACTGCCTGATCACGATTGGGTAATCGCTGAGCGTCATAAATTAATACCATCTGTTTATGCTGGTATCAAAATCACTTCCAGTATGCTAGGACAACCGCAAGCTGTTGGATATTCTGGAATAACTAGTAAAACCAGTGGTAATCATGACGGTTGATGGAGGGTCAGATGAAAATCCGCGTTATCAAAAAGTCATAGGGTTTGCTATACAACACTTTAAGCGACATGATCTCGATGCATTGTTTTTAGCTACCAATGCTTCTGGAAGAAGTGCGTATAACAGAGTAGAGAGCAGAATGGCTCCTCTTAGTCGGGAACTGGCTGGTTTAATATTGCCTCATGACCATTTTGGGTCTCATTTGGATAAACATGGCTTTACAGTTGATGAAAATTTAGAAAGATCTAATTTACAGGAAATGTATTAGCTGAAGTATGGAGTTCAATGGAAATTGATGGATATAATGTTACTGCAATATATGTTGGGGCAGGTGAACAAGATCTTCCTGATTTTCCAGACATTAAATGGTATTCAGAACTTGTGCGTGAAAGCCAATACTTGCTTCAAATTGTAAAATGTAGAAATACAGAATGCTGTCGTCCAAGAAGTGGCCTATTTAGATTACTAGACAACAGGTTTCTTCCACCACCTGTAAAAGTAAAACAAACAGTTGATGACTTGGTTTTGGATGAAGGAGGGCAATTTCTTAATCTTCCAGTCAATTTAGCTCTACGCTTAAGTGCTTCACTCAAAGATTTCCTGCAAATGCCCTACGATTATTTTTGTCCGACGGTAAAATTGAGGCTATCAAGTCGAACATGCAAAACGTGTGGTCTTTATCTTGCTTCCGTCAAGTCACTAAATCGTCATATCGAACGATTCATAAAAAACTAAACACGCAGACTGATAGGAAAGTTAGATCTGTAAGAGTCGGTGCTCGTCGTGCTAATGAACTGATGTGCATTATTCAAAATTTAGAGCACCATGATGTTGAATGGATCGATGAGAACGACGTAGACATTCCAAAATCGGATGAAAGTGAGCAGACTCAAAACACTGAGCAGCAACCCAATGTCATCGAAAACTTAGAATCATGGATTCGGGTTTCATGGACTGAAGACTCTTAATTTGTATTTAATATGTATACCAGAAATTTAAAATAAGTTTGTAATGTTCGTAAGATTATAATATTTTTGTCCCTTACTCTATGTTGAATACCATATCAGTAAAATCTAATCTCTATCCTAAATCTATTTTCTTATTTTTAAAATTATAATTATAACATTATAATTATAATATTAAAAAAAACAATACATTAATTGAAAAATGTTTACGTAAGCATGGGGGAGGGGGTAAGAGCTTTGCTTACTTTTGCTGACAAGGGGGATGGGGGGGTAAATAATTGTAATAAATCTGCTTGCGTAATACTTGAATGGCCCCTATCTACCTCATTTATAAATTGGAATTTTTATATATTATCAATGTATTTTTTAGTATATATTTTGTAAAGAAGTCATTGATTAAAAACAATAGTTAAAGATAAAATAAATAAAATCTACATTTAAAAAGTGTATGTTGGCTTCCGCATAATTTTAACATTCTAATACTTTACCTATCACTTTCAAATGATTAAGCATGTTTGGCCGAAGTAAGTATTTACTTAATTTACTAAGCATAAACATAGTAAGTAATGCTTTTATTATAGAAAATTTGGTAAGTATTCACTAAATTTAATAAGTACTTACTTCAGCCGAATACGCCTATTCTCAATTCCATATAACTTAAAAACAGTTCAACTATTTTCAGCTGTATTAGTGAATATTAATTTGATTGTATTTAGATAATGAGTAAAAAATTAATTTAATCTATAATTACTGAGCCACAGCAACGTCTAGTATTAAAATAATAATAACACGTTAAGAAACGTACCCTCGTTCGGTTTACAGTGCCACCGTATTTCGTACGGCTCAATTTTGCGTAGTACGTCGTCACTCACAATGTTCAAATGTTAATTCAAGCTAGTGCTACGCGGTGGACTGACCGGGCGGTACGTTACTGACATCGCGCTTCTTTCCGGTCTTCTCAAAATTTCGGTTTCATTGGACACCACGAAGAGAAAAATACGAAAACGGTATTTATTATTTACCTACTTTTCTAACTGCATATCGAGTCGGCACGAAATTCTAAATAAAGTCAGGTATTTTTTTTAGTATAAAATATGCTGCGATGAAAATAAAGGAAACAATATAATGAGTTAACGACATACTTTTTAGAACGCATGCGCAGCGTGTAAGTCGGGCCATACACTTCTATCTACTTGACACGTGCAAGGCTATAAGTACTTATACCACGAAAAATGTTACATTTTGATTATCTTCGATTAAAGCTGATAAACCCAGATTTTCAGAAATTTATTGCGACTCTTTCCTTTTTTACACTTCAAAAGGAAAGAGTCGCAATGAATTTCAATAATATTTGTAGTACGTTTAATAAAAATCAAAAAGAAAAACTTCTAACTAGAAAAAAATTAAAATCAAAATTTAATTTCAATGATAAATCTATTTTGAAGCCATTGTATATAAGATTATAATGCATAATAAATAATTACAATGAATATTTCCAATAATTTTAAATTCTTCCAAATTATTTGTCTATATTTCATTCTAAGATATAATCAAATAATATAGCAGGAGTAATATAAATGTAATCTTTTGGCCAAATTTTTAACCTAAAGCAATTATTTACATTTAAAAACGTCATTCCACTTACTCTCTTTTTACAGACAAAAATTTGTTTAAAACCTACGAAAGATATAGAGCAGTAATGTTCGAGACAAAAGTGACCGCGCTAAGATTATGCCCGCCTTTCAAAATTATGCCGCCCTTCATCAGTATGTTGCTTTGTTAGACGCCTGACGACAGACAACGCAGCGTAGATTTTATTTTCTAAATTTACGCACGCATTAAAATTCTATCCGGTGTTATAAAAAATTCTTTAAGTGCAGCCCGTAAATATAATAGATCAAATGGGATTACATTTCATAAGTAGGAAAAGTATTTTGTTTAAGTTTGAATCGATTTGAAATGAATGATAAACGGACATCGTAAACCGTAACTAAATATAAAGGTAAACATGTACTGAAGCATATATGCGTTAAAGAATTATAACTAACTTTTTGTGTATTTTATAAATTGTTTTATGTGTATGTATTTGTTTCTGTTTAAAATGTTATTTTTTTAATAATTATTTGCAGAATTCCTCAAAATCACAAAACAAATAGAAAATGGATAAATATAATTTCACACAAAACAAATAATAATTGGCAGCCTTCAAAATATTCCGTTTTGTGTTCTTTACGTTTTAAAGAAAACGATTTTTACACAACACTAAAAGAATATCGCCAAATTAACATGACAGCAGTCCCATCCTTATTCACTGTGAGTAATATTTTTGTAAACTGTGACTACTATCAGTAATTGTTTAACCACTTACTTTGAACTTCAGACATTATAAAAAGTATGAACTGTTTCCAGGACATACCATTTCAGGACACACAACCGGCTACTAATTTAACCACACATGGGGACTCCACAAACCATTTAGGTATATATGACCGCCACTCATATAGCCACATCGTTAATAGACTAGCCACCCCAATTACCAACATGCCATCATCAGATTTAGAATGTGCATTATGTACACTTAGGAAAGAAATATTTAAAAAAAGTTATAAAGGACAACACAAATAAGCGCAAACAGGTTAAAAAAATGAGAGAAGTCAATAAAAAAATTATAAAAAATACATATCTCTAAAAGAATTAACTAAAACTTTAAAAAGAAATAGATTTGTAAATAATGATATGCTCAGCTCAAAATGTTGTTGCCACTGAAATTATAAATAGAATATTGTTCAAATAAAAAGATAAATCGAACTACTGTTAAATTTTCACACAAAACAGTAAATTTAAATTTGCTCTCTTATTGTAGATGAAATAGGTCTAAGACACCAAAAAATGTTTAACGGTAAAAATTTTGAAGGTTTAATGACGTATGGTGAAGCTAACAACGAGATAGATAAACGGGCGTTTGTTTTAATGTTAGGACCTATTAATGATAGTTGGAAATTGCCATAGGGGTATTTTTTGATAGACGGTTTATCAGGTGAGAGAAGAGCTAATTTAATTAAAATATGTTTAGAAAAATGTAATGAAGTTGGCGCCGAAGTGGTATCCCTAACATTTGACGGATGTAGTTCTAATTTAGCAGCGGCAAAAGAATTAGATTGCAAGTTGGAAGACGCGAACAATTTAAAAACTTCTTATAAACACGCTTCAGACGGTAAAAATATCGTTATATTTTTAGACCAGTGTCATATGGTTAAACTTATTAGAAACACCTTCGAATCTAAAAAGTATAACTGACGGTGATGGTAATACCATACAATGACGGTTTCTCCGAGAATTACATAATTTGCAAGAATCTTTGGGATTACATTTAGCTAATAAACTAACTAAACGTCATATAGGATTCCGAAACCAAATAATGGAAGTTAAGTTAGCAACTCAATTGCTTAATAAGAGCATAGAAAAAGCTATAGAATTATGCGAAAACGATTTAAAATTATGTAAATTCAACGGACCTTCAGACACATTTATAAAAAAAACGACACATTTGATGTAACATTTAATGTTAAACAACTTGGTTTTGAACATCTTTCTTTAATATATTTTAAATGTGTACAAGATGTGAAAAAATATTTGCGTTCTTTAAAAATGAAAGTGCGTAATAAATTTATAAGAACCTATAATAAGAAAAAATCACTTCCCTTGTCACTTATGAAAAATTTATTGTAGATTGTAAAACCGGAAAGATCGGTAAAACCGGTAGAATTACCGGTAGAACCGGTAAAACCGGTAGAAAGACCGGGTAAACCGGTGTAAAACCGGATTTATAGGATTAATAACATGTATCGAAAGTTTTCAACAACTGTACACTTATTTCGTAGATGAAATACTCGCGATGAAGTACGTTCCGGCATATAAATTTTTACAAGATCACATTGAAATCTTTTTTTGCAATGGTTCGGAATCACGGTCATAACAACAATAATCCGAACGCTGTTCAATTTCGCGGTATATATCGAATATCTGTATCACGGATCTGTATACCCTCTGAAAATTTTAATAAACTAAGTTGTTCATCGGCATCTAAACAAGTGAATCAAATAACAATAGGATATAGATTTGATAATGACTTAGAACAACTCATTGAAGACCTTTAATGAATCTAAAATACATTAACATCTGCTAATTGTAATGATATCGTCTGAAATTTTGAACAATGCCTCCCATTTGCCAGAAAGTGCTGAACAAATAGTTGGGTATATACCTGGATGGGTTATCAGAAAATTGAATTTTAAATTAAAATGTAAATCCTGCCTTCCGTGTCTAAGTTCCAAAAAAATACACTCATAAACTCATCGCATTAAAAGATCTTCTACAGACGTTTACAAAATTTTTCATAAAACTGAAAATATTTTTAGAAAGCTCATAAATATACCACGGCAACAAATTTCTAAAGAATGTGATTTTATTTTATTGAGTAACAAATGTTGTAAATCAATTATAATGTCACTTAAACTTTTTGAACAGCTAAACGACCACGTGCAAGGACAACTAATTACACTACGGCACATTTTACTTTTAGTTAAATACATAATTGAATACTATTTAAAAATCCGTTTACAAAGTAAAATATTTAAAAATCCATTTTTAAAGTAAACGCAAGTGTTTAATAACTTGGTGCTATTTCGATGAACATAAATTGTTAAGTTGCAATTTATGTTCCTCAGAATTAAACCAATTGAAGAGATATAATGATTTCATCAACCACTACATACTACCTTTTTATTGCTAAAAGCTCTTTAAAATAACAAAAGTTAGTAATTAGACGATATTTAAACAATTAAATGTAATTGCCGATAATCTCTAATAAGCAATACCTTTTCTGTAAATTTTAACTAAACCACTTAATTAGCTGGCAACAAGAAAAAAAATATATGATGGTTGACTTAATTTTTTAAAAGATATAAGCATAGAAATAGTTTCTCATTTCAACAAATATACATTTTTTTCTAAATTATTTGTAGCGACTTCATGTCCGTCCCGAAGTTGTCTGCTTTATGATTTCAGAAACTGGCGAGCAACATGGTCCTTGTTATAGAGCTCCAGTCATCGTTTCAGTTGCCACTTCATTTCTGACCTTCGATTCACTAATTTATTTTATTTGAATCAATGTATTTACTTATTGCTTGTTTGATTTTCTATTTTAATTATATTTTACTAATCGAGCTGCAGCCCAAATGAATTTTTCAATCAATTTACCCAATGCGATATTTCGATGTCATTTATTGTCTTAATCGAGTTAACTCGTGTAGCATAAATTGGTATAGTAAGTTTAACATCAGGAGTGCCTAAAAATGTAAGTGGTACATAGCAAAATAAAAAATGCATTAACTTTAACTAGTTTAATTAAGTTCAAATAAGAAATACATGCACACATATTGTATTCGATTGTCAAGAAAAAAGGTTGATTAATGATTAAATAAAAAATTGCATGTAAGTAAAAACCAAGAAGAATCTGCATTACAATTAAGTGACATTTAATTATAACAAAAGAATTTCAGTACGTGCTTACCTTTATTTGTCCAACGCTTGGCGAACACATACCCTTCGCACTGTAATTTCACATCATGCAAATTTGTCTAATATACATATGGATATGAATGTGGCAGTATATATAATGGAGTGGGGGTGCCAGCAAGATAACAAAATGCCTATGTATTGCAGCCAAAGCAAGACGGCATCTTTAGTGTAACAACTTCAGATAGGTGGCGTTGTGTACACGAGCACAATTTTCGACTTTGTAGATTCATGGACACTACGTCTCTATACATTTCTTTACTCGTAGTTTAAAACATGGGTTTCTATAACTACAAATTAAAGTCGTCGTTACTTTTCTCGCATTTTCATTAATTTTATATGAAGTAGGTAAATATATTTCCCATATAAATTTATCTTGTATAGAAAATCATTTCTGTTCTTTAAGCGTCATTTAATTATGTGTTTCTCGAGCGTCAATTAATTATGTGTTTCTCAAGCGTTCATGAATTCTCAGGAGTGCAAATATATATTTATTTACACATATGTATCTTTTCTTTTAAATAATATTTTATTATAAATTACTTTCATTTCACATTACACCTCACTATCTTTATCACATTATTTGTGCAACAGAATTTTATTACGAAAAAAGATCTCTTGGGTTATCATAAAACTGTCGAAGCTCATGTAGCGAGCGCTAAATCATCATAGAGATTAAGGGCGTCATTTATATTAAAAATTTACACTCAGGGCGGAAAGGATAACAAGTCAATCCAAGGATAATTTTTTCTCCATAAGCACATTCGAAAATAGCTTCACCTAAGAATATAGAGTAATCCAGAAGGCACATACGCATAATCTGTAGAGGGGGCACCGAATTCCGCCTACTCATGAAAAGTAATCCCCATTTGTTTCCTTTGAAGTCCAGTTATATTTTGCAGGTGAGAATAGCACAAGCCGGCATTTTAAGCTATATTTTTACGTAACCTTTCAGAGATGTGTCTTAAATTGCACTGACAGCCGCGTTTTGATACTATGCATTTTAGGCGCAGTTTCTTTGGATACACTATCGCGCGTGTTCTCGCCTTCTGGAGTACTCATTATTCTAAGAGCTTCACTTGATCTCGATTCACTTGTCTTCCGCAGTTGTGCTAAATAGGAATTAGTCACGTTGTTTTTCTTTTAAGTTTTTTCTCCTTTTTGTAATAACTTACTTACAAATTAATATTATGAAAATTTTCTTTTTATATAGATACTAACAACGTGAAAAAAATTAAATTTTTTATGGAAATTTAAATATGTGTCAATATTTTTAGCTTTTGTGTATTGAATTTTTATTTAATATTATAGACAAAATGTATAAAACTTGAAAGCTAATTTTAGAAATAGATTTGTTATTTAATAGTTACGCCAAAGTAAATACTTTCGTACTTGTGCGAACATTTTTAAATAGTGACGAGAAAAAATGGCAGCTATCAGAGCATTTTTTCGTCAAAAACCACTCTCAGCTAATTTAAATTAATTTCACTTTATGAAACATACGCTTCGATCGACAGCGTCAGGTTTGTTACTTCACAAGCCCTCCCTTTGCTTCACAATTTCTCAAAGTTTTTTTTAGAAACATTCAATATTTCTGTTTCTAATGCACAAAAGTCGGTGTCATTTTAATAATTTTGATTTCGCCGCTGTCTTCAATCCGAACGGCAAACTTTAAATATGCTTATTTCACGTTTGACCGACTTTGAACTTTCGGACCGAATTAGAACGGAGAAAGCAAATTTAATTTATCGATACAAAATTTTATAGATTTTGATTAAAGACTTCGTGTGACTAAAATACCTTATAAGACTTTATGTGTTATTTTAGGAATAAATTCAAACAATGAATGGTATTTCATTAAATTATTTTATTATGAGAGCGAGTCGGGAAAAGCGGATATGCACTTTTTTCAAATACATAAGAATCAGTATAAGTAAATAAAAAACTTTTATTATCGTACTTATTTGGGAAATCCAAATTAAGGTAAGATTGAAAATTAAAGTAAGATTGATTGATCCAAATTAAGCTAAAATAAGATTGACCTTAATCTTGTTTCCCGTTTTCATTATGAAAATATTTTATATATTTTAAAAGATATTGTATAACTATAACTGGATATTATTTACGATATACTATATACTAGATACTTTCATACTTGTGCGTGCGTGTGTGCGTGTGTGCCGGCGTGCGTGCGTGAGTACGTCCGTGCGTGCGTGCGAGCGTGAGTACGCGCGTGCGTGCGTGCGTGCGTGCTCGCGTGCGTGCAAGCGTGCGTCCGTGCGTGCATGCGTAGGTGCAAGCGTGCGTGCGTGCCAGTTAGTAATTTCAATGACTTGTATAATTATGAAAATAAAGAAAACATCTAAAAAAAGTCCGATGCCAACTACTTTATCGTTCAAATGAAGTTTACAAACACTTTAATACTGAAAGGAAAAAAAGTGTTAAACTTAAAGAACATAGGTAAATAGGAAGGCTTTTTAGGCAATATACCTATATCCACCTTATTTATTTGTCCGCAGTGTACAGGTGATAATTTTAATAAAACAAAACTAGTAACGTACCTATTTATACATATTATTTAAAAGAAATAATTTTATTTTTAGATCGCCGTTTGGATGTATGTAGATATTAAAATTATGTTATCCGAGAATTAATACTGGGAACTAAAGTTCTTCAAGGTTGTTTCTATCGAAAAAATCCCAACCATTTTTCAGCCCAGAAGAAAATAATTTTTCATACTTATATATTTAAAACAAGGAAAGTTGTTAAATATTAATGTTAAGAAGCTGTGTCTTTCTCAGCTGTTAAAAATGATGACTGTGGATAATAACCATACAAAACTTTTTCAAATATGGTTTTTGTGAATTGTTTAAAAGAGGAGACTATGTAATATAGTGTAATGCACTTTCGAGGATAAATATGCTTCCGTCATGTAGATGTGTACAATACATATTGAGTAATATACGGAGATTTGATACAAAGGCGTTTTTTTATTATCTTATTTCTTATCACACATTGATCTTAATTTTTTGTGAAACCGTTGGTTCCAATTAATGACTAGTCGTGCGACATGTAATAGAACTTTCTTAAAAGGATTTCGTTTGAACAACCATTATGGCAAATGCACGAACGGTTCCTGAATTTACGATATTTATTTACGTCATCATATGATATTAAAAGGCGGGAACTTTTGTATGTCTCTAAATAATGTCTTTAAATAAGAACGATAAACATAGTCCACGTTTAGACTCAAACAAATCAGAATGTAGCTTTCGAGGTGTGATCATAGTAATTGATGCCACTCGCTTAAAAATAAAAAAGTGTCATCATCACAATTCTATGTGAACCGTAAAGGCTTCGAGTAAGTGATATTAAGATATTCAAGTTATCGGAATTCCCGTAACCAGAAAGAAAAATCTTAAAACTACAAGCAAGCATAAACACGAAATGTAGTGGAACAATGCTTTGGAGTATGGAAGCAACGATTTAGATGTTTGCTACAAGGATTTACGGCTAACGCAGAAATGTAAACATTTACAAAGTGGCTTTCACCGTTTTACACAGTATGGCCATATACATAATTTGTTAAGTGCGTTAGATCAAAATGTTATAGACGACATTACAGTGCAATAATTAAATACACTTATGGAGTCTGGTACTGTAAAAGGTCTATCCGCTAATGCATCTTTTATAAGTATTTCTAAGGTGACTTTAAAAAAAAATATTTATATGCAATTGAAAACTAGAATCCCAACATTTGTATTTTATAGTAGTTGAGAATTAAAAAAATGTGGAATAAAACAGTATTTAATGTTTTTTAATTAAATATATAAATTTGTTTTTTATGTTGCTCCTCCATAACGTCCATGCTGCCTCCGCATTTCGTTTTCATTTCATGTCCCGCCTTCCTTTATTCTATGTGGATTGATTCGTTCTGCCCCTTCAGTGTGTGGAAGAAAATAATATACCAATTAAGTATGGCTTATTACAGCCACTTTTTATGTTTGAAATATATTTAGGTATCACTTTGTTATTTTACAACTTAAATTAGTATGGTTCAGAATTGTTATTCAGAAAATAATTAAACTAGGTGGTTGATATTTATTTTAAAAAGGCACGATATTACAGGTAATTGACTTAATATCTCAAAAATGTTTAAATTATGTTTAAAAAAATTTAATATTAAGTATCAACTAGATTTGTTATTTCACAAGCCAAGCTAGGGTATTAACTAGATACTACTAAAAAATGCTATCTGTGAAATGATGAAGTTACAATCATAGTGAATATACTTAGAAAAAATATTTATAATTCCCGTAATTGGTGGATATTTAAGAAATTTAGATCCGAAATATGCTATCTACTAGTCAAATAACTTATTTATTTTAATTTTGTACATTAATGTATCTAACTAATACATATGGCGGACTTATTGCTACAAGAGTATTCTCTTACAGCCAACCAGAACACCAGTCCAGCCCCTTTCGACGAGCGGCCGAAATCGAACTCGGGTCCCGCGGTGCGCCTCGCAGTCAAAGGCTGTATGTCCTGTAATCAACCCAATACACCACGGTGACGATAAATAGTTAGTAATGCAACGAAAGTAAAAACAAATATATGTTTAATGTTACAGAACACAGTACCACATAGTACATATTTAAAGTGAAATCAATTATTACTTATGAAAAATAGAATGCAGCAAGCCCTAAACTTTTTACAATTCAGACAACAATTTACATTACATTTGGCAATTTTTTCTATACATTATTCATCTTTTTTGTCGATTGAGGTGATAACGCCTCGAAATCTGTTGCATCTGTGGATCAGACTGTTTGAAATAATATTTAAGAATAGGCTGTTTGAAAGTGAACAGTCCATTCGTTTAATCAATGTCGTCTTCTTCATTAATACTCAATATCTGCACTTCCACTGCAGCTTTACATTTTGTGTGCTCCATAATAATAAAACAAGTTTAGTATTTTACTACAAGCTAAAAACATTGTGCCTTATGTGTCAGTACACAATTGTATATAAGCAGGTACCTACCGTTGTTGGTGGAACGTGACTATCAAAAATGTTGACGTCTTCTTTAAATTTGTGAGGCAGCACTTCCATTTTGTCTATGGTTTCTGGTACAGGACTTGACGGTCTAGGTTTGCCTCCTATTCAACTTAAACTACAACGATGCATAGGCAAATTCTCTTTTTTTACTCCATTTTCATTGATCTCCGCTGTTGTTTCAATTCGCCGATACTTCTTTTCCTATTATATATTTCGTTGAATCTGGACATAAGTAGTATAAATATACATTGAGGAATATTGCGTTCCTAGATGAAAATATATTAAGCTCTTACTTTAAAGTAGTTCTTATTGTATCGGAATTTTTGTTCATCCACAAAGTCTTTAATAATTTCTTTAAGCAATATCTAAAACGATAGTAAATCCATATTTCAATAAAATATACATAACTTAAGGGTTTTTTATTACGATTACTGTAAACTCTCCCAGTTTGGTGCTCTGGATCTCTTAAGACTAATTCTTATATATTACTATTACAAAATAAAATATATAAAAACAAATAATAAATGTGCAAAAGTGAAAATAATTAAAAAATAAAAATAAAAACATATAAACGTGTTTCTATAGTGAAATGTGTTTGCACGGTGTCAATATTGAATGGTCGAAACAGAGTGAATTTATTTAATACAAATCTTTTAATTGAAATGCGAAAGCCCTATCTCGTTCGCACTCTTAATCAACCTAACCTCTTTTTTGAAAATCTTACTTGTAACCTATCAATATAACATCATTATATAGTGTCACATAAAATATCGTGTATGGAGCATAGAACAAGCGAATAAATACTCTATGATACGAAAATCCTTGACCTAATTTGCCTTGTCTTGTCAAACTGCAATATAAATTTGAACATTCTTTATAGTACAATTTTTATTTAAATTATAATATATTTTAATTATAATATCTATAATATTTTAATTTTAAATTCAAATTTTGTTCTTTTTGCTACATAACAATAGGAAATGGTTAGGAAAATCTTACTTGTATACTGGTTAGTAATCAAACTAGTTACGGTAATTTGAAAATTATTTTTTTAATTCGAAAAGAACAGTGAATCAGTTATACATTTTAATGTTATTATTGTTAAAACTCATTATAAATATTACATTTGCCTTTTAGTAAACAACTACAAAGAAGTCTTCAATAATTTAGTTTTAATTTTATACGAATGGATTAAAGAAACTATGGCAAATAAACATTTCCTCCCGATACCTAATAGGCCAATAATAATAAATATATCATTTAGTAAGTTTACTTATAAATTTGTTGACTTGAAAGCTTTCCCTTTTTAAACGATAAATTAATTTTATACTAATGTCATTTAGTTATACTACATTGATGGTGCAAGAGTTTTTTTTTGTAAGTCATTGGAACATCATTTATTGCATCATTGAATCAGAACATAAAGAAGAAAGGTTAAAAATTTAGTATGGATGTAAAGCCCTTTGTCAATATATTAGAATAACTCCAAGTTACAAGTTGCTACAAAAAAAATTACTGTACCATATTGCGTTCGCTTTGAAATTTGGTTGAATTTGGTACGCGTTTAAATAAAAACAATATAACCATTTTTGAACAAAAAAGAGATTTCTGATAGGTGTGACTGTCGAAAATATTCAGACTTTTCAATTGTGAAATAGGTTTTTAAAAAAACATTATGGATAAAAAAAGTTAAGGCATTGTTTGATATACAATCCAATCGATAATAAAACAGTTTTAAAATTGTATTATTTACAAACCTTATTTCTTCCATGGCCAATATTTCACGTAATTGACGTAATAAATGTCAGTTTTCCACTAACAAGTTTAACATACACCAGTGACACACAAATATAACCATTAATTTATATAGATGCGATAGACACCAAATACCGGATGTGTCTTAGATTGGGTTACGTGTAAGCTTCTGATTAATACAAACGATTGTGAAAATGAGAGTTTTAATAATAATGTTAATGTATTAAAAACAAAATATCTATACTAATTTTAAAAAAATAAGTCATTATTATGCCCAAGTGATTTGTTTAGCTGAAGATTCATTACATGTAACCAATAAACGAAAAATTACTTAGAAAATTATTTTCAAAATAATAATTTAATATATCGTATAGGTATTAAGTTAGATTTTAGTTACTATATTCCTAAATTCTACTCTTTGTATTTGATTCTTTATCGAGTGGTGTCGATAATTTACTTTAGGGATATTATATAAAATGTATATGATAGAATAAGTAGGATATAGAAATTAACATATAATGAGTGCAAAAAATAAAAAAAATTTTACCCAAAACCGTATGATTTTTGTTTTGCTAGTTTCCATATTTTTAAAATAGGTTAAGAAATAGAAATGACTCTCCTGATTTAGCATTTTTTTACATTTAGTATCACAAATATAATAGGGGAATATATAAGCTTTTAACACTTGGAAACGCGAGAGTGCTACCTCGCTTACACAATTCCTTTAAGTTAAACATCTATTTAGTATAAGATCTGTGGGTGGAAACATTCAATTAAATCATGGCATCGTATTGTGGTCAATGAAAACAAATATTAACTCCAAAATTAGTACCGTATATAATTCAGTGATTATTGTGTGTTTCTTATAAAATAAATCATTTTTATTTAAAAAGTGCTAATATGTGAATTATTTGCAAAATTTTATATGTTGTTGGGGGGTTTTTAAATAATTATATAATTTTCATGTTCCCCAATTAGATTTTATCTTCTTCAGGTAATATTCGTGTGCATTTCGATGCGTTAATAAATTAGCAACTTCGAATGTCATTGCTGTATACAGTTTATAATTATAGTACATATAACATTATATATTACAGTACATATAAAATTGTATAACAATATAGTGCTTATAACGGAATTATTAGTAACAATTTTGTAAACCGCTTATACGTGTGTTTTTCACTGAATAACGATATGGGTGTTTCACGATTTTATAGTGACTTTTTTTTAATAAGACCGTAGGTAATTAAAAAAATTAATTAAATATTGCCATCTATTTTCATTCGTGATTCATTATGTGTAGTTTTTAATATTATCTTAATCATCGTTTGTTAAATAGTTTAGAGCTAAAGACTTTTTTTCCACTTACGGATTTTGTTTAAGAGTTGCGGAATGATTTACTTACTTCTTTTCATATGTTTTACTGTGAATAATTTTCTAAGTTGAATGAAAGTTACAAAAATTATATTTTTAAAAAGATATATCAGAAATACTATTACTATCAGACTTACTTCTTTTCGAATAATTTTAAAGTTCATTGTCATAAATAATACCACTGGCATGCTTTTCGATTTTTAAGATACGTAAATTATACATTTGAATATTAATAGTCCGGATTTTAATATCGTGGTAAGGATGTGTGATCCTAACCATGGTCTTAAAATCCAGAATAAATAATCTGGGAAAATCTTATAAAAATGAATACCCCTATTATTACAAGAATTCAAATCTTTAGTTAAAGATGTATTTGGTGGGATTTTAGCTTTATTTAAAATTTACACTATGAAAAACCTATGTTTTGGTTGTCATCAAAATAAAGAGACCCACGTATCAATTTTTAAAACTTTTCAATTTAATTACAATTTCAGTGAAAAGCGGTAAACAAAGTGGGGAAGCACTGAACAAAATACTGCCACTGCGGAGCGCTGTGCCACCGAACAGACTGTGACAGATTGATTAACTAATTTTAATTAAATTTACTGACTGCGCTCAGAGCTCGATAGCGCCGCGTTCGCTGATAAAGAGCGTGATTCACTGTACGTAAAACTGAATGAATTGACTGAACTTGGTTTCATCTGCTTCAGTACGAACTAATTGATACTTTCAGTGTGGTATTGTAGACGAATTGTATTATTTATTCTCATTAAATGTGCGCGTTTGTGACTTAGTAGGCAAATTGATCATCTGTAGGTATATTTCGATATAATGTATATGAGCATGTATTTCATTTAGAAAATGATTTTGTTACGCAAAAAGTATTAGTAATATATATATAGAACTTATGTAATAATTATGAATAGCCAGTTACTTATTATAATAGTAAATATAAATAGGTATCTGTTACTTTATTGCAGATATTTAAAAATGACCTTCTGCAGAGCTAAATACTAGAATACAATATAAACACGAATAGCTTGTCTTTGTGGGTGATGACGAAATTATTTCAAACTACAGACAACAGGCGCCACATTTTTCGTATTGTCGCCTTTAGAACTAAACTTATACAACGCCTCTCATATAAATATTGATAAATTTCATTTAAATGAATTGAACTAGACATTACATTGATCGAAAAAATGAAACACATATTCTTTGTAGGAGCGTCAAATTCGTGAATGAAAAGTATCATGATTTGGTATTACCTATTTGAATTTACTGCTTTTAAATGAGGTAAAGTAACACTATTAAAATTTTAAATTATTTTTGAAAACTCTTAACGGTAAATTCTTATGAAAACACTTGTTTTTCTCTATTCAATTTTACTATAGATAGTAACAACATATTAATACTGTAATTAAATCGCGTCGAGTAAATAAATAATGAATAATATTATAAACATACAAATATTTTAAATACACAAAACTCGACCAGAACCTAATAAACATATGAAGGATATGATTATATAAAATATTTATAAACAGAATCTATAAGGGTGTAAAATATTACTTTTAGAGTGATTCAACGTATATTAAGGGAATATTTTAAAACGAAAAGAAATTAGTCACATTTGATTTTATAACTTATAATTCGCGGATAAATCAAACTTTCTGATTAATAATAATATTTCCTGAGATTCGGGTTGAATTTTTATATCTACAATTTAATAAACATTGAAATATTTTTTTGTAAAATGCGCACTAACAAATATTTGCATTCATTAATTTGGTTTTTGTACGGGTTTTAATACTATATAATACTAAACTTATAATAAAAATTATTATAAAAAGATTGGCTTTTAAAAATTAAATTAAATTTTAATTAAAAATGTTCTGAAGAAGTTATAGGAAGAAAATATGTCTGAAAAAATTGATACGACTCTTACAAATATTTAATATTTATTTTCTTGCCAAATTTTATATTTTCATCCCCTTTTTACTTTATATCCTTTAGTGAATGAAACGACGTATTGGAAAACAAATATTATACCAATACCAATTTGTAAATTTCTTTAGAACATTTTAATTAAAAAACAGTGAGCCGTCACGGGACGCCTGGCAGATGTGAAACATCGTGTTCGTACAAGTAATATGCATTAAAGACAAGATTATTACAGGACCTAATTTTGCATAATGAAAAAATAAAGTATTACGAATTTCTTACAGAAAATGGTGACTTTATTTAATAAACATTTATTTATAATTAATACTAAAATACTAAAGCACAGGTTATGTGTACCGTAGTAAACAACAGCGTCGAACTGAGTGAGGAGGGGGTCGCGTAGGCAAGCGTCGCCACGCCAACGATCCGGTTTATACCTGCGCCTATAGACGTTTCACATCAAAAAGACAGAATTTTTTTTTAAATTTTCGATAAAAATGATTAAAAGCAAAAAAATTCGTTGCTTTCAAGAATTGATATGTAGTAATTATCTTAGTTTATTGAAATGGTATGAAAAACTTAAGTTAGTATTCAATAGAAATTTGCAATATTGGAGTAAGAACAGAGAGTGCTACAAATGAATTTCGCGTATAAGTTCTGCAAAGTAAAATACAAATTTTTTCCATAATACTCTTAAAGTAGACAAATAAAAGTTCAAACAAATTTATAAAACATTACTTCGTAAATGTCATTTACATAGACATAATTGAACGCAACGTAAATTTTTCTCATTATTTCCTCCTGTAAAACTTTCTTTCTATTACCGAAAGCCCGAAATAACATCAACTTACCAACAGGCGGAAGAAAGAATTTTTTTGGACATTTCTCTTTGTGCGTAGGTTTGTTACATTCAATGTATACTATAAACATTAGACAATTTGAAAATTGCTTTAATTCTACCAAATCTATCACATTACATTTTCAGGGTTCAGTATTTCGAAGAGAAACTGGTAGTCATTTGCAGAAACAGTTTGACGTAGAAACCTGAATTTTGGTCAAGTGATAAAGCATATTAACTGACATGTATATCTATTATTAACACTCAAAAATGTTTGTATAGACAATTTTGAAATGACAAATGAAGTGCTCTATTTTTTTAATTCTCGTATCGGATCCTCAAAAGTTGCTATATTTACTATTTCTATTTAAGGATTTTATTGAAATAAATTAAATGACATTTAAGTTAATTTTTTATTGGTTCTTTGAATACAATGAGTATTGTTTATTATTTTTTATTATTATTACAGGTTATTTCTCTTCCGGACAAAAATACTGCCTTGATTTTTGCATGATAATATCTTTAAAGTAGAGTATTTCAAATAATCAATTACATTCTTTTGATACAATGTTGTAGTTGCAAATTACTTACTTCTTTTCATATGTTTTATTGGGAACAATTTCCTAAATTGAATGAAATTTGCACAAATTGTATTTTTAAGAAGATATATAAGAAAATCCGCCGTTGTTGGTCCCAAGCCCAGTATTTCTGCGTTTGCCGGTCCAATGCCCGGATGAGAAAGGAGGAGGGTTGGTATGGAGGAGAACCACTCAATCATAAAATTCTCAACGCCGAGTATAGATGGCAGTTAACTAATGCGACAACTCCGTTCTAACGGAGCGGACACTCAATGGCTGCGAGGACCTAAATCTCCTCTAAAAGTTTTGCGGCGGAAGGCTTTTGGTGCCCACTACGATATATTTACCCAAGAAAAACTTCCCTATGAAAAGTGCAACATTCAAAGCGAGTTCGTTAACGAAACCCACGGTACGACCCAGTTAATGACACTCAGGCTGAACACATGCCCCTTCATTCTAAACATCGTCGTGGTACATGCGCCAATAGCAGCTGCAGAAGATGATGTCAGAAATGATTTCTACATATCACTGGAATCAAGACTATTCAAAGTAGGGGCACGGTTGGGAAACATGAACTTGATGAGAGAAGTGAGAGAGGAGTAAGGCTATTGGAATTTTGTACCAAAAGGAAGATGTGGATTATGAAGACCAGCTTTCAACACCAAGACGTCTTTATACATGGAAATCCTCCAAAGGCCAATACCACAATAAAACTGACTGTATTATGATCAATACCCATTGGAGAAGCTCAATTTTTAATTTGAGCACGTTCCCTGTTGCAGATTGTGGAAGTAATCATTGCCTTCTTGTGGCCAAATTTATTCTGCGACTAAAGGCAGACGAGGAAAGCCCCCAACAAAACCGCGAAAATTGGACCAACAGAAAAGATAGCGTTCAGTGATGAAATTAACATTGCACTAGAGGAACAACCACTACCTGCGATCGCAAGTGCAAATGACCAATTGAACCACTTAAAAGAACTGATGCATAAGACAGTCGACAAAATCTCCAAGCAACGATTGAGACATGATCGTATACAATCATAACTCTCTTATGACACTTGGATTAAAATTCAAGAACGGAAAGAATTGAGAATGTTCGAACTGACTAGTCAGGAAGAGCGTGACACTTATTCGAATTGGGACGCTTATTCGGAATGATACAACTTCTATGCCATCTTGATAAAAACAAACTTATTGGGAACATCTGTCAGGAAATTTAGTACCGTGCGCTGAAAATATAAACTGCAGATCTCTTTAAGAATGTGAAACTACCCTCGAAACAGTACAAACCCGCACAAAAAAGTTCCGTACTACTTTCTAAAGTCACGGCACCCATAGCCGCCCTCAAAGATAAGAAAGCACCCGGACTAGACCAAATAACAGCTGAGCTCATTCCAGCAATGGGAATTGAGGGCGTTGGCGCAATACATTAAATATGTGCCTAACATCTGGATACACTGATCCAATCGCTTTACCACAACAATCAAAGCGAAGTGAAGGTCGAAAGAACAATATCTAAGCCATTTAAGTTTGGAAAAGGCGTAAGGCAGGGTTGCATCCTGCCCTTCATTTTGTTCAATATTTACGGAGAATACACCCTAAGGCATACTCTATAAAACTTGAAAGGATAATGTAATCATTGGAGGTACCAGATTCACAAACCTCCGATATCTAGATGACACAACACTATTGGCTGCAAATGAAGCTGAAATGAGAAGCATTCTGGACAAAATGGAAAGAATAATTATGAAATTGGGTTTCAAAACCAATCACTGAAAAACGAAACTCGTGGTAGTAGATCGCGCCAACTCATTCCACATCATAGGTGTCTTATTCAGCAAGACTGAATGATTTCCTGGGCGCTAGTATCAACAACACGGGCCCTTACGAAAAGGAAATCAGGGGGCGCAAAAATGCGATGTCCCAGCTAAACAGAATTTGGAAGGATCGGAACATATCACGGAAAACGAAGATTTCACTTGCGAGTTCTTTGTTGGTCTCCAGTGTTAGTTATGGTTTGAAAACATACAAAAAAAATAAAAAAGGCGGAACATGACTGCATTGACGATTTTTTGATGTGGTGCTGGAGTAAAATGCTTCAGATTTCGTAGACTGCATTCCGAAACAAATCCATTTTTCGTGAGCTTGACATCAAGGCCAGGCTTTCCATTATCTGCTTTCGAATGATCCTGGAATTCTTTGGATATATCGCGCGGAAGGATGGACATAACTTGGAACAGCTGATTATTACCGGCAAGGTGGATAGCAAGCGACCAAGAGGGCGGAGCGCAGCTAGATGGGTTGACCAAATACGTTTGATGTTGGGCACTAACTTGCTTGTGGTACTCCACGCCGCTAAGGGCTGGAACTGATGGAGAGATATCGTGCGTGCAAAATTAACTTCAAGCAGAGGAGTTCACTACCTTCAGATGACGCGAGGAAGAGTTGCAAATTAACGAGTCACTTTATAACTTCAAAATATTAAACAGTTTATGATGTATACCAATCGAGAATGTATTTTCGCAACAAATTGTACACCTTAACTTTTTAAAATGACAGCACAATAAAATATTTCTAAACAATAGCTCGATAAAATGCAGCCACAACACAAAAGTACGAGAATTTAAAAAAAAAAAATTATCTTGAAAAAAATATGATGCATTAAAGTAGGAAATTTTTTCCGGTATAGTAGATAATTTTTAGCATAAATATTTTTAAAAGATTGAATATGACGTATATTTTGCGTACGGGATCGCGAATCTTAGTCATATTCAACAGCTTTTATGAAAAAATAAGTATCACGCAATAAATTTCTATTTTGAAGACCAATGAAATTTAATTTCGATTTTGAATATCAATGAAATTTAATTTATATTTTTACATACTACAGCATTATAATAATGTGGTTTAATTATGAATCAAGAGTATATTGTATATTATACTTGTTATTTACCTGCTAGTTTTAGAAATGTTCATTCAAAGATGAAACAGCTAGTCAAGGCGCAGTACAAGTATGAGGAATCACTTGCGTCGTATGTTCATGCAGAGTTCTCCCATAATGCTTATAAAATATTGCGTATACTGCTTATTTTGCTTTCTGCATATTGCTTTCTGGAAGCAAAAAAAACTCCTTCCTAATATTACATTAAAAAGAAAAAACTACTTCCTAATTGCACTTACGAACATAAACATGTTATTTCTTTGTATAATAGAGAAATTATTAGCCACATTGCTTAATGTTTATTGAAGGCACAATAAGATGTAATAGATAGTAACGTGTCCGAAATATCTATTTCCAAAAGGGGTGGTTACGGCAGTTTTGGTTATAAAATATATAAACAAAATTTAGCAATGTGAGGAGCGAAGACAATTTTTATTGGTTTTTTTCGTATATACGCATATAATTATTAATATTCATATAATTTTTAATACCAATAAAAATAATAGTTGTTAAAGCGAATATATCTCATGTATATTATCCAAACATCACAATGTGTGCTGAATCGTTTATGACAATTTTGAACACGAAGTAAGAAAGCAGCAGATAAACAATCGGGTAGGTAGGAGTGCACTTCAGTAAGTAGGTAATTAGAATGGGCCTGAAAGCCTAAAGTTTGGGGATGTAAACATTTTTACATTGAATACCTTTAAATTTATTTTTTTTAAGGTTTGATTTAGTATATTTATGGTTTTAAATAAATAATTTAAATAATTTAAGTAAAATATTGATTTGTAGGATCAAAAATATGATATAATTTTTTTTAATTAAATCATTTATTTGCAATGCGTTTTGTACCTTTATGCACATACGTATTTGCGTTATGGACAGTTTCTCTAAATCATATGTATTAAAATATATTAATTTACCCACACGAAAATGGACATTTATTATAATGAATTTACATGATTCATTATACTGCGAATAAAATGAAAAGGTTAAATAGTCACTCATATAGCTACCTTATTTTTTATTATTATACTAAATTAAAACTTAAACTATCCTGTTGTCTGGTTTTATAAATGAAACGACTCGTTCATTAAACAAGATGTCTGGATTTAGGGTCTATTATATAACTGATAAATTAGTCTAATTTGTTACGAAAAATAGTGTGGAGAATACTTTAGTAAGAAATAAAATTCGATTTAGAATCCATAGCCTTTGTTTCCCTTGATCTTTTCGATACATATTTCTTGCTTGTACACAATTAGTTCATGAGCTCATAAGGCTCAAACTTTTTCTTAATTGGCCTAGTTAATACAAAAGTTCCAAAATATTTACCACTGACATAATATCCAGCCAGTTGATCGAGTAGTATTCTAATTTCTTAAAAATTCTTAATGTAGACAAGTTACTAGCAAATACAAAACGTACTCAAAGAAAGCTACATATAGGATTTGAATTTGACTGGGTTTTTCTTCTTCATCAATCCTTAAATTATATCAAGGCATTATTTATATTTTAGCTATTTTTCCTGAAAATATTTTTTTCGGAGAGGTTTCGATATGTTGACAACGTGTCGATATCTCTCACACAAACTTGACAACGAGTCGACATCCGCAATGGACATATTAATGAGCATATATCTAGCTTTTATTGGTTATAGGATTTTATTGATCATGGGATTTTCTTCTGCGGATGACACGTGCTATTCATACGTGTGAGCGTACATGCGAACCGGCGTTCATGCGTGCTACTCTGTGTGAGTGCTTGCATGCATGCGTGCATGCATTTGTGCCTAGAAACAATTTTTCTGTGACCAAATTATTTGAGCCCACGTATTGGTTTCTTATTGATAAATATTTTGGTTGCTGCGTAATAAACATAAAAAAAGAAACTTTTTGCCTTGTAATGAATATCAGGCATTTTTCTGTGACCAAATTATCGAAAAATGTTCAATTTGCAACTTCATAAATTAGTTCATATATTTGATTTTTTTTACTTTCTTTTCAAGTGAATATATTGGAAAGAACTGCAATTTTTAACAAGTTTATTGATTACTTTGGTGAATAAACTATAAACAACATTTTGAAATGAATCAATATTAAACAACTCGATCCATGAGTGGCTTTATGCATAGAACGCTTAATACATGTACTTTGCATTCTTGTACTCAAGAGGATTACTATAAAGGCCCTCCTAATATTTGTTTCATTTTTCTGCGATAATCTTGAATCAAATGCAATCGTACGCAAGGTAGCGGTTGGCGACGAGCTTAGTAGTATTGTTTTTCTATTACAGTATTTTTTTCAATTACCTAATGTTGATTTTATAATGGATGAGCTGTGCTTAAGACAAGTTTTTGATGAACTTTTTAAATTACCTATTTGAACGTTTAATCATTTTTACCATAATCGTCTTTATATTTTTTACACAGATACTTTTACCATATTCATATTTACATGCAAATTAGTTCTAAAAAACACCACTTCCGTGAAAGTACATAGGTCAGCTATGGTAAATGCGACTGCTTAAAAAAGGAACAATGGTAACAGCTATTCTCCTTTAAGTACTTTCTTCTTAATGGCTAAGTATCTCTGAAGAGTATTTTAAAATGTCGTGTCATGTTTTTCATCTTAGTTTTACCGTATGTAATTCGGTGTCAAAGAAGTGGTGGATGTATTTGAATGCGGTTATAGTCTATGTGAGGGAATAGTACATTTTATTTAAGAAATTTGTTTCAGTGCTATATTGCGGTAAAAATATTTTATTCGAGAATTACAACCAGTAATTTCATTAAATGTTCATTCTGCCGCCGGATTCTTATGATGCTGCATGAGATTTAATAATGTCCTGTTTACTTCTAAATTAAACATAGCACTTGAGATTAAATGAAACCATCGAATTTAAACCCATTTTATGTGATAATTGTTTAGTCAATACAGTCTTATGGTAATTCTTATAGATATCAACTAATTATAATATTATGAAGTGCAATTTACGATAAGACCTTAAACGCTTCAAGAATTTTTTAAAGTAAGAATGAGATATAAAAATGTATCACACATTTTCCAGTTTATCTTATCGTAAATGCTAGCTTTCGCCTGTGACCTTCCAGCGTAAAATTTTGGTCAAGACGAGGGATTTACATGCATGTTTTAAACTCTTATTGCCGAAGAGTGTAGTGCTAACTAAATAAGTACAGCGACATAAGTGACAGAAAAGCGTAGGATTCACGTGGCAAAAAAGAATACATACATTGTGCTTTTTATTGATTCTTTGCTTTGTATTTTTCTAATGTCAAAAAGTAACGAATATGTTAATTGAAATTATAAACTAAGTATATATAAATAAATATATACATATATATATATATATATATATATATATATATATATATATATATATATACATATGTGTGTGTGCGTGTGTGCGCGCGCGTGCCTGTGCCCATATACATATATATATGTTCAACAACTTTTAACTATGGACTTAGGGTCTCACTGCTCCCGACCTATTCTAAATTTCCAACAATTACAAACTGGTTCGGCTCTTGTTTTAGTTGCCAAACAACTGGGATGGGAGGGATTATGTCGCCCGATAGAAAACACGTGAAATAAATCTGTCTGAGGAAGCCTGTGGGACTGTTCGTGTGCACCATAAGTTTGCAATTATATTTTTCTTTGTTTTGTATTTTTTAAGATATAATGACTAAAAATAATAGGAACAAATGGTTTTTGGATAGAAGCAACTTTCTCAGCATTTTATATCACTGTTCAAGAGAAAATTCAGAAAAGAAAAAATTCAGATAAAATGTTGTTATGGGATTCAGTAAAAGTACATGCCAAATTAAGAAATTGTAATAGATCAGAAATGTTTAAAATGTATGGTGATTGGTTTAGTGCTATTGGGTGTATTCACTTAACAACAACTGATAACAAATATCAATCTGAATGTGATTTACCGCAATTGTAAACACAGACATTGCTCTAGTTGCAGTCGATCAAGAAAGGATTTTAACGCTCTTAGCAAAAGATCGAGATGTAGATGGTTAACAGAATTATCTCAGATTGACGATTCAGCAGTGACGGCATTACTCAACAGTTCAGATGCATCATCATCAACAAATGTTAGTGTGAATGAAGTTTTATAACTTCTTGTGCAGGCTGAATACTAAATATCAATATTTTTTGATAATATTCTTTGTTAATAGTAAGATTTCTAGTAAAATTTTATCATTGTGTCAGAGTGTTCTGAAAGCTAAGAAGTGTATCCTAGCAATACGCCAATGATTGAATCAAAGCCTAGATTAAGTTGCAAGATTTATAAGATCACACAGCTTCGTGTATTTTAGAGCCAGAGAATTTTTTTTTTAAATAACTGAGAAGTATGGTTTATTCGGTAGTACGGGTTACAGCAAATGCATGTTTGTAATTGCTGTGACGCAGATTCTAGTTCAGATGAAATAGTGGTTTATTTGTTACGTCTTCCTTTCCTTTACGGAAGACGTAAATTCTGAAATAGTTGTTTACTTGTTACGTCTTCCGTTCTGTTAGTAAAAAATTCAGATAGTGAAACCAACATTTTGTGGAAAAATCTTCTTCTATGAGATACTGTAAGCCTATTCGTTTCAAATTAACGACGAAAAGTTTTACTGTATCTAAGAATAAGTAATCTTATATTAAAGAAAAGAAAACTGTCATATGTCCGACAATATTCATATTAGATGAACACGTTTTCAACATTCAGCATTCTTTGCAACTAATTATGGTCTATGATGAAATTTGTAGTTTATTTTTGAGTATTGACTCATTTTTTTATAGAATAGATTTAAAAAATTGGCAATTTAGGTCAAACGGTGATAAAAAAATGTTAGCTGATAATATATTGTACCCTCAAAATCAGTTCAGTTCTCGATTGGGCTTAATTTTAGATTAGCCACCAAGTGACGGAAGGGGAAAATCGGACGACACAAATACCAGGAGTAATCTCTTGTTTAATTCAGATGTTTCAGCTAAAAAAGATGTTTAATTGACCGGTGTTCTACAATTTTGTAAATTTTATCTTCGGGATACGATATCAATGTAGAGTCATCTAATAAATTCGTTTCGCAAACCACACGAGTTTCGGTACAAGAATAATAATTTTACAATCTCCCAGCTTCCGTCCACTAAGTACTAATACATGGCTCATGAATTGTAAAGTATTTATTAGTATTTATTTGGGAATTGTTTAAAGAGGCTTCCGAAGCCAATAAAAAAAAATTCAAGGAATTTAGATGAGATTATGCTCGAATAATGGGGAACTTGCTAATTCACATTTAATGAATAGAATCATGTTAAGTCAGAACCTCTTCGTCACAGCTTACGGAGGCTAACCCGAAAGAAAAAAGATTTTTGTAAAGTCAGGTATTAAGTTTGTTAGTAGTTTAAAAAATCCTGTAATTGTTTTTGTAAAAATATTTGAGCGTAATCATATTATCTTGCTTAAAAAATCAGAGTTTTCCTCAATTTCAATGTAACTTTTTTATTAATTATTTACATTTATTTTGATATAACTTTGGTTTAATGATAGTAGATATCACAGTCAGTTTAATTAACATAGATGTTGAATTCGTAATATTTTCTGCTTTTGATCCAATTTTTTTTTCTTGTCATTTGTAATCATATTGTTATCTTGTGTAATATAAACAAATTATGTAAATAATACTTTGCTGTACCATTTACAATAGTTTTATTACAAATATAATGCTTTATATCCAAATTATCACTTTTTGACCCCCCGCATTAGGATTCTCACCACTGTGAGACAGTAAAATAATTGCGTGCAGAAACACGGATTAGATTCGTTATTCCACTGTTATCCCTGAATGTAGTAACCACGTAGAACGACAAAGCAATAATAGACCTGCAATTATATCATTTATTTTTTTTTTATTTATCGCCATTTGTAAAAGATTTAAAGAATTGGGAATATCTTACTATTGAGGAGATGCTATTAAAGTTTCGTTGGCGAAGTCACATGATTTCATATATGCCAAAAAAAGAAAAATATGGTCTAATAGTGTAGATTTTATATAAAATTAAGACTTAATATTTTCATAATGGTTATATATTTCTGTAAAGTTTCTATATTTACTCAGTGAAATTTACGGCTGTTGCAGTCGATAGAAGGAATCATGGCAATAAGACTGCAGAATATGGATAATATATATGTTATAATGGAGTTATTTCAATAGAGGTAGTAGATATGTGTGCTAAGAGGAACTAATTTACATGAGTACAACGAAAAAAAGATAAGAATTTTACTTTATTGGGTACTTTCACGCATACGAAGAAAAAGTAAGAATTTTTTAAAATACAAATTCTGGATTGGAATTTTGGTGGACCCAATTTCCCATCTATAGTGCGAATTCTCACTGCACTATTAATAGGAACTTGGCCCCACCTCATTTGGTTTTACTAATCAAAGTACATTTTGTTCTCATGTTTAATAAAAAATAAAGCTGTTATTTTGTATCCGTAATGAAACAGGCTAAAATATTTGACGATCTAATTAACGAAGTTAAAATCATTTAGAGTTTTATTATGATGCTAACCACAAATACGAAACAGACAAAAACATTCAATTTATTCGAATGGCTAAAGAACGAGAACATGGTCTATGGTTGTTTACAATCCGAAATTGTAGGGGATTCAGTGTTATTGTTATATTTAAAGAATAAATAAGAAAGCCGAGAGTGGAGATATTTAAAAAAAAATATAACACTTTCTCTTGTCGCCCTTCAAAAGATATCTGAGCTCAGGAAGCTGAAGTGATCGTGTATGTAATAGTGTTTGTGTATGTAATTTGACTATAGCACAAATTTCACCTGTTTCCTTTTCCTATACAGTTTTTATGTTCTCATTACCTTGGATTTTAAAAAGAATACATTTACTTTTGACGTTATATATATATATATATATATATATATATATATATATACGTATATACATATATATATATATATATACATATATATATATATATATATATATATATATATATATATTGTTTCTGATGGCGTTGTGTTTCCGTTAAGGAGATGCTTGCCGGTACCGTCTTAATGAAAAACTAACTACCATTTTAAGAGATAAACCTGTGTAAAAATTTAAATTTAACAAGCTCATTATACGTTAAAATGTTTCCGTTGGAATGGTCTTAGTCGAGCATTAAGCGTCGTTAAGACTTATCGTCTTGCATAGCTTAAAAGATAATGTTTGGAGAATTGTAGCGAATAATTTATTTGTAATTTTCTGCGCGTTTCATGTCATTTTCTTAATGGTGTTTTGTGCTCACAGTGCTATTTTATCTCTTTTTTATATTTAGTATCAGAAAGAAATTTTGTGATTTGTTTGTTATTTAATAATGTATTTACGGATTTACTGCACGTAGGAAATAGTTAATGTAAATAGAAACAGACAATTTTATATATAAAAATGTAAGATCTGTGTATGCGGTAACTTAAATAAACATTCACTTAATATCTCTTTGACATTTATTATACAAATTTTGAGTATGCTTTAGTAACATATATATTTATTGTTTCCATAAATATCATTCTAGAAATATAGCGATCCATGAATAAATTAGTGTTATCTTTAAAATTAGAACAGTTTTAAAACAAAATTACCTTGCGTAACTATTTGAATATTAGTTATGTGTTGCGTTAGTAACTTGATTCTATGCAGTTACGGAAATCAATTACATTCTAAAACTTTAGGACATAAATATTTCAACTTGAAAATGTTATGATATATTCAATTCTTTAGACAATCATGATTTATCTTATCACGTAAACTAGTCAAAGAAAACCACTGTTTCGAAAGTTGATACCTAATTAATTCGAAATTCACTCAGAACAGGAAAATCTTTTGATATTTTAAAATAATATGGTTTTTTTATTGGTAATTTCTTAAATTTGTATGTAAATTTTAATTTTTCAGACTGCATTTTCTAAAAAAAATATTACATATATTTTTTTGTTCTTTCCCTGTGCTGATTTAACGATCATACAATAAATTGTACAATTTGGATAAACTGCTTGTAATTATGAATATCTTAATTCATAAATGCTGAAACAAAGGTGACAAAATTGATTATTAACTTAATTTTAAGCTTTCGACAGAATGACGAAAAATTTCAAAAAAGTATGAACATGAATAATTCATATCGATTTTAAGCTTCCTTAAAGTCGATCAATCACTGATATGGAATGTCCCATTTACTTTCAGCGTCACGCAAAATGCCGCATTAGGTTAAGTTTGCTCTAAAAATGCGGTAAATATCATCAGCATTGAATATTGCTATAAACTGGACATACAAACCGTGCAGGATTCAATTTTATTTTCTTGCAAAGTCTGAATAATTTTATTGAGCATCAAAAAAATGAATTTCATTCGTTACCACTGAACATTTTAAATTCACTAACTACAAAATAT
The DNA here is from genome assembly GCA_039881145.1 of Druceiella hillmani. Classification (NCBI taxonomy): domain Eukaryota; kingdom Metazoa; phylum Arthropoda; class Insecta; order Lepidoptera; family Hepialidae; genus Druceiella; species Druceiella hillmani. Next base: position 43,606,221 of record JAYKKI010000010.1, on the reverse strand, counting down.
AGTATTCAATTCAAAGAACACAATCCATCTGATTGAAGTGAATCACTTACTGTATCTATTAAATTTAATTGTGAATGATTCACTTAATGGGTGTTGAAAATTCCTATTAAAATTAGATTACTTATTTAGATTATTCAAGGAAAACTAAAGCAATTTCCCTAGATATTATATTTTTTTTGCAAAGGGATCTTGTTTTTATACTTGTGAAAGGTCTAGTAGGTAAAATATTTATGTTATGTGATATTACTATTAATGAATATCATAATAGGCTTTTTCACAAATTTGTATATATATATATATATATATATACATATATATATATATATATATATATATATATATATATATATATATATATTAACTTGATAAAGAAAAAAAATATTAATAAAATATTTTATTTTTGTATCAATAAAGATTTTTATGAATTTTGTTGATGTGTTCTTCATTTTTCCGTGTCTTTCACTTTCACGTTTGATGTGTCTTTCACTTTTCAAAAGAAATATTCTCACAACACGTAGCGATAGTGAAAAATGTTCTATAGTTAATATTTCGTCGCTAACATTCAGAGTAAATTTTCTGTCTCACATCATAAATTAATGCTTAAGTATTAATCCATGTTATCAGACAAAATTAATAGTAAAATCGTGTTTTTTCTGTGTAGAGATACATATATTAAGTGAACAAGCTCTCGCCTGGATTGCGAGTAATAGCATCCTGATAAACTCTGAAGGTAATAGCCGAGAGCAGAAAAAGCAACATCTCGGACAAAGATGTTGTTGGAACGTTTCTCGTGCACGTACATTTATTATATTCTAAACTGCTTTCCGTGATTACTGCTTTAAAGTGCTCTTCAAAAGCAATTTTGTTTCATTTATATTCCGTAATAATTCAGTTATAGTCGATAAACTGTAACAAATAACAACGAATTATAATTGAAAATACAAAATATAAGAGAAGACTAATTTTATATGATAATACAGACTATGATTATTTGTGCTATATTTTACGGACTTGATTTCATTTACACCTTAAATATGTATTTATATTTGTGTGAAGAAAACAAAGAACTGAAGTCAAAATCCCATCTTCAAATTTGGCGCCTAGTTCTCAAATTTAAATAATTTTATTTCATAATATGTCTGGGTACACGTTCGTACACCACCAAACCCCCGAGCCGCTCTACCGGAAACTATACTATTTACCCGAAGTTCTACATTTACTTGATTTTGACACATCCATGGCTTAATTCAAGTAAATTCTGGAAACCATTATTAAGTTGAGTGAATGTGGTTAAGTTGAGTTGTACTCGTTACTCAACTCGTGATAACATTACAATATATTCTAAGCTTGTGCCTATTGTAGTTTCCGAGATTTTTGACATCACAAATCGTCAGTGTTGTAGTTTACATACTCACTCAGTAACAAATTACAAAAACCTTTGTGAAAATGTGAAACTAAGTGTATTTATAATATCAAAGTTACTGCTACAGAAATATAACAGTTATTAACTGAAAAAAGATCAAGTTTTATCATCATCAATAGATTGCCTCTGTCCACATTTAATATAGGATTCTTCCAATGTGCATATCATTGGTGGTAATATCCATAATCATTTGTTGGGTAGGCAGCCTAGTGATTGTTGGACTTAACCTCTCGCAGGAGTGGTGCTGTCTGTCATTAGTCTGTGGCATTTTAACTATGTGACATTATTACAGTCCCTACAGTTATTATATCACTACATTTAATGCAAACATCACAACATACCATTCGATGAGCGGCCGCGAATCAAACCCTGAATCCCATGATGCTCTACCCCTCAATGGTTGATCAACGAAATGCATCAAGGCGACGATAAAGTTTGGAAGTAAAATTTGTAACAAGATTAATTAGCCAGTGAAACTAAATATTTAAATTTAAAAATAGTAGGTTTCTACAGTTCTATAAATATGTTGTAGCAACTATCGTAGTTCCAGAAAAGATAGAATAAATAAATAACCTCCGTATATATATATATATATATATATATATATATATATATATATATATATATATATATATATATATATATAATCGGTAACTGTTCAGTGTCTTAATTATGCTCAATACTTTATTTTAAATCTCGTTATGATCTGGTTGCATATTACTTCATATACACGTTCTATTTACGAGCAATAATATTCTTACCATTTGCTACGTTTTATAACTGCAATAGCGATTTTATATCAAAAACTGACATTGACTTTGGACAGTGGATCTTATTTTTCAAGTAAATAAAGATTATATTTTATATTATTTTGTTGATATAATATGACTCGGTTTAAAAAATTTAAAAAGCTTTGTTTCCTTGGACGAAAAGTATTTTATGAAGAAGGAAGTCGAATTTTTAAGCCTTCATTTTGTCTCTCAAAAATAATTTTAATTATAACACTTTTAAGAACATCGAACTGGTCACATTATTGACCAATGGCAAATTGTCGTAGATGGGAGCTTAGAATCGACTGAATGTGATACTCGGTGTTGTGAGACATGTAGGAATTGGTGATTATGTGGAATGCCGACTTAGCAGAATGATAGGGTTCAGGTTAGCTGTATCCCTAACATAGTAGAGGCATAACAGGATGAAGTCTAAACTTTGGATTTTAAATACGAGGTTAATGGCAAAGTTTAGCCATGGCGCTGTTACAAATCTTCTCTTGAACGAGGATGGGACGCAAGGTTGGTTTCAGTTCTACCAGTATTGATAACATAAGAAGGGTTGCTTGAGATGAAAAAGAAAATTCAGGAAATGACTTTGATCAATAATTTTATAAATTTTTACAGATATAACATAAATTATGGCACAAATTAAAAGAATAATGATAATGAAAATCGATATATAACAGTGATTTACATATTTTAATATGTGTGGCTCATCTACAGTGCAGTCTAGCTTGCTCACGAATTTACTTATTATATTCGTATTCAAACCAAAGGATTTTTTTAATTCATGTTTGTTAAATAAATAGGCGTCAACTTTACAATTAAAGAGTTTAATTTATATTTATTACAACACGAATCATGGATAAGGTTGAATTTGATTTGAAAAAACTTAGTTCCTAAACTGGTGTGAATGAACAAAATTTGAATGTTGTTGCTGTAGCCGGTACTGTTCATAAGTAGGATTAACTTGCCCGTGCCTAATATATTACATTAATACACTTAAAGCTTAGTACAATTCAGTCAGTGTATTATTTTTTGATTGAGCATAGAGCCATTTATCATTTTGTACTCGTTACTCAATATTTATCAGAATATACTATAATTTGAGGTTAATATTTAGTGCTTTCAAAATACTCTTATAATATTGTATTTCTTTACTTATATTTCTACTTTCATGTATTAATTAATACATATGGTGGACTTATTGCTACGAGAGCAATCTCTTACAGCCAAACACCCGTCCACCCTGCTCGACGAGCGACTGGGAACGCGGCACCGGGAACTACGTACGCAGTAATATTATTCGTTTAACCCGGGTCCCCTCGATGTGACGCGCCGCCATAGACTGTATGCCTTGTGACCAACCCAACGCACTACGACAACGACTAAGTGAGAATGTATTTAAGAAATACATAGTTTTACGCTATCTTGAAAACGCAATAATGTATATAGCGGCGATAAATTTATATTTATAAATTTTTGTACCACGTTTAAATGATAGGTAAAATGGAAATATGTAAAAATTTTTTGAGACTAACATAAATAAATAATGATAAAAAAGATATTCAAAGTTAGATGAGTTGTTTCTTATTAATATTGGAATGCTTTTAACCTTAAACTGAATAAATATTTGTAGATGTAGCGTCTTAAAGTGAGCATCTGCTATACTTTTATAGCTCAAATCGTTTTAAAATCAACTAAGGAAATTATATTTTTATAACATAATAATTTAGTCGAGTGTTATGAAAAAAAATCGATATAATACTCGCTTGTTTAAAGGAATAAATTGACGTTATATATATTTAATAATTTAGGGTTCAGTAAGGAAGTACTACTTACTACCTGAAATATACAAGAGGAAATGTTAAATATTAATAAAATTCCAATTATTTAAGTTAAATTGACTTATGTGTGTTCTATGTTTATTTCACATTTATCAATACAGATCTTTTCCATTCTACGTAAGGCACAAAATAAATAAAAAAATATCTCAGAAACGTCATTATGTTTTTAAAAAATTACAGGTCTGATTAATTAACACAATACGCTATATCTGCTCACTAATTGATATGTAAGACGGTATGCACTTCCTCTGAGGAGCAGAGCCGAGCAACAGAATGAATATCATGTAATACTCAATCGTAAGATAATGCAAACTATGTATTCACGTTGTTTTAAAATTATATTTCATTGAATACCTAGTCCTCTCTGATTGTCGGGTGCTTACCTATTCAGTGATAGTCTTTCTTTGTGCTTGCAATGCATCAATAAACATTATCTACTACACGATTTTGACAATTTATATATTGAATATATTTGGCGTTAATTTTGCAGAAATTCATTATTAACAATTAAATGAAACTACGTGATGTAGTATTATTTCTACTTTGTTTAATTTCTTTACCACGACCTAGGTTTCGTTGTATCACAACATCTTCAGGTGAGATATTAGCAAAGATTAACTCTTAGGAACAACCGACAGTATTTATATGTTTCAAACACAATAACGGAAGCATGGTTTGTGCTGATTTTTCCATTGCTTATGTTAGTGAGTTTATTGCAGGGGCGCAGTGAAGGTTTTATTATATTACCGAGAGTTATACAATATACCAGTATTTTAGTGAGGGTAATAAATTCAATTGTTATTATTATGTGAGGTTATAAAATACAAACTTTACGGTGAATGTAATAAAATTAAATGGAAGTTATTACCGGTAATATATTTATACAAGCAAGGGTATTTGAAAGTAAGGATAAGGTAATACACTAATTCTACATATCGCCGGTTTTGTGTATTCATATATTTATTTTTTTATTTCTTTTAATTTTTTGTTTTTTATTATATATACTTATATTTATATGTGTATTAGTGCTGAAACCATTTCCAGGGTACTGTAGTATCAATGTTGTATATTTATATTATATCTAGAATATATTAAGAATGTGTGATGATATATTTAGTTGTTCATTTAATATATTAACCTTGGTATCTTTTTTATGTCTGTTTATTTATAATGTTTCTAGGATATTAAGTTTATTACCTTTTGTATTTATTTGTAATATATAGGGGGTATTATCAGTATGGGGATGATGGTTATTTTCATTGAGATGTTTAGCAAAGTGAGATGTGTCTAGTTTATTATTTCGCCAGCTGGCAATGTGTTCTTTATATCTTGTATTAAAATCTCTTCCTGTTTGAACTATGTATACACTATTACAGTCGTTACATTTAAGTTTATAGATACCACTCTTTTTATGTTTATCTATTTTTTCTTTATTATTAAAAAGGGTTTTACCCAAGTTATTTAAAGTACAATACGTACATGTTATATTATTTATATTTTTATTATTAATTAAGAGTTTTCCTAATTTGAGTGATACATTACCTATGTATGGGATAGATTTATAGTAAATATTATTATTATTTGGAACGACCGGGTATATTTCTTGTATTAGTATTTTTCTTAATTTATTATGGTACAGTTTTGTGACAATTGATGGGTCATAATTATTATTTATTGCGATTTGTTTTATAGTTTTTATTTCTTTACGTAGATTCGATTTTTCTAGAGGGATGATTAAAGCTTTGTGAATCATGGAATGGAAAGCTGCTAACTTATGGGACCAAGGGTGTTGAGATTGACCATTAATTATAGAGTCTGTGAATGTGTCTTTTCTAAATATACTAAATTTATGTTTATTATTTTTGCGTTCTATTGTTATATCTAAAAAGTTAAGTTTATTATCGGATTCTACTTCTAAAGTGAATTTGATATTATTGTGTAGGGAGTTAGCAAAGTTAACAAACTCTCGTTAATTGATATGTCACAAATTCATTTAATTGTGAATAATAAATTTCTTAAAAAATTCTTAAAAAAGTTTCATTTAATTGTGAATAATGAATTTCTACAAAATTAACGCCAAATATATTCAATATTAGAAAACAGTAGATTTGGCTACATTGCTGATATTGTACCGTCGACTCCGAATTAAATTTTGGAACGCGGTACAAAGCATATGGTTTAACAAAACGTGCATAAAGTGTAATCTTACACCCAGTCACGTGAACATAAAGATTAGTGGAACAATTCGAGCAGCCCAGAAAGCAACAGCAAAAATCGTCACCACCTGGCTGAAGGAAGAAATTCGGGAATCAACCATCAAAAGAGACAACATAAAACTCTGTCTAAAGATAATACACTCTCCTCTTACATATCTCCTTCACCCTATAGAATTTGATACTTTAGACTATAAAATTAGAAACGAACAGTGCCATAATAAAAAACATAACACAAAAACAATTAAACAAAATTAAAAAACTAAAAGCCGAAACCCAGAAACCAAGAGTCACACCCAAACAAACGTTTTATCCCAGAATATTAAACCTTTCAAAATCAACATTTAATAATAAAGAACTAGAACTTTTGAATAAAGGATTTAAATATAATATTCCTACCGCACTATCAAGAAAAAACATAGAACCACTAGTAGTAGATACCACCATTGCATTCAGTAACCAAGACGCACTTACTAAACACAAAGCTGCTGATATAATATGTAAAGAATACTCTAAAACCAAGACACACATTAGTGACGAAATTTTGACACAATGTAATTTACAAATTAAAATTAATTAAGATAAACTCATCCTATCTAAAGCAGATAAAGGCAACACTATAGTTATTCTATATCAAAGTGAATATAAAAATAAAATGTACGATTTCCTTAAAGCAGATGACTTCACAAAACTACAAAGGGACCCAACCACGACATTTGCAGATAACGTAAAACAATTAATTAAAACCTGTAACATCATATTTTCTAACGAATTCGCGACGTTCATTTCTATAACATAAAGTTATAGAAATGAACCCTAGACCCCCAATACTATACGGACAACCTAAAATTCATAAACCAAATGTACCCATACGACCTGTTGTCTCATACACAAACGCTCCCACAAAAAAAATTAGCTTTTCACCTGAATAAGATCTTCCGAAATAAAACTGGATTTGCGCTTAAATATACCATTAAAAATTCTGTTGATCTCTGTAATAAAATTAAAGATATACATATAATTATATAAATTAAAAAAAATAAATAAATTAGTATCACTCGACATAGTAAACTTATTTTCTAATATACAACCAAAAGATTGCCTAAATATTATTTCAGATATCCCAGAAAAAAAAAAGTTAAACCCCATTGAAGCATCGGAAATTAGAGACCTCTTTAAATTATGCATACACCAAAATTATTTCCTATTCGATAAAAATTGTTTTCAACAAGTCAATGGCCTTGCAATGGGCTCCCCCCTCAGTCCCCTTTTAGTCGAGTTATTTATCAACAATCTACAAACCAGCCTCTTAAACAGTAAATTATTGACCAATATATTATACTATTATAGATACGTTGACGACATCCTTATCTGCTGGAAAGGTACACAGCGACAGTTAGACCAGTTTGTTAACTTTGCTAACTCCCTACACAATAATATCAAATTCACTTTAGAAGTAGAATCTGATAATAAACTTAACTTTTTAGATATAACAATAGAACGCAAAAATAATAAACATAAATTTAGTATATTTAGAAAAGACACATTTATAGACTATAATTAATGATCAATATCAACACCCTTGGTCCCATAAGTTAGCAGCCTTCCATTCCATGATTCACAAAGCTTTAACTATCCCTCTGGAAAAACCTAATCTACGTAAAGAAATAAACACTATAAAACAAATCGCAACAAATATTAATTATGACCCATCAATTGTCAAAAAACTGTACCATAATAAATTAAGAAAAATACTAATACAAGAAGTATACCCGGTCGTACCAAATAATAATAATATTTGCTATAAATCTATCCCATACATAGGTAATGTATCACTCAAATTAGGAAAACTCTTAACTAATAATAAAAATATAAATAATATAACATGTACGTATAGCTAATATAACATGTACGTATATTAAATAACTTGGGTAAAACCCTTATTAATAATAAAGAAAAAATAGATAAACATAAAAAGAGAGGTATCTATAAACTTAAATGTAACGACTGTAATAGTGTATACATAGGTCAAACAGGAAGAGATTTTAATACAAGATATAAAGAACACATTGCCAGCTGGCGAAATAATAAACCAGACACATCTCACTTTGCTAAACATCTCATTGAAAATAACCATCATCCCCATACTGATAATGCCCCCTATATATAACAAATAAATACAAAAGGTAATAAACTTAATATCCTAGAAACATTAGAAATAAACAGACATAAAAAAGATATTAAGGTCAATATATTAAATGAACAACTAAATATAATATCATCACCCATTGTTAATATCTTCTAGATATAATATAAATATACAACATTGATACTATAGTACCCTGGAAATTGTTTCAGCACTAATACACATATAAATATAAGTATATATAATAAAAAACAAAAAATTAAAATAAATAAATAAATATATGAATACACAAAACCGGAGATATGTAGAATTAATGTATTACCTTATCCTTACTTTCAAATACCCTTGCTTTTGTATAAATATATTACCGATAATAACTTCCATTTAATTTTATTACATTCACCGTAAAGTTTGCATTCTATAAGCTCACATAATAACAACAATTGAATTTATTACCCTCACTAAAATACTGGTATATTGTATAACTCTCGGTAATATAATAAAACCTACACTGAGCCCCTGCAATAAACTCACTAACATAAGCAATGGAAAAATCCGCACAAACCAGGGTTCCGCTATTGTGTTTGAAACATATAAATGCTGTTGGTTGTTCCTAAGAGTTAATCTTTGCTAATATCCCACCTGAAGATGTTGTAATACAACGAAACCTAGGTCGTGGTAAAGCAATTAAACAAAGTAGAAATAATACTACATCACGTAGTTTCATTTAATTGTGAATTTATATATTACCAAAGTATAATGATGAAGAAGCAGGTAATAATTGGATAAATAATTAATAATCCACTAAAGTTCGCAGTCAAGAAACATATAAGTAAAATCCACATTAAATCTAATTTGAGTAAAATATATTTTTATATTTTTTAAGAAAATATATCCTAATATAATTAATTGTACATACTGTGCATACACACTCAAACAATATATATATATATATATATATATATATATACATATTTATATATGTATAAAACCAGTAACAATAAAAAAATTCAAATTGTGTATTTTTAGGAAAATATTATATCATGGACTATAAATAAGCTAAAGATTACAAGGATTTTGAGCTCTTTTTATGAATATATTTGTTATTTATAGTAATTTTCTTTGTTATAGCAAGTTGTATTAAGATAAAATCTTCACTTTTGTATTTTAAAAAGTCTAAGAAGGGTATTAAAATACCTGATATGACTTTAGCAATTTGAAGACTACAGAAATATGAATCGACTTACTAGCGATAACGACGTCATTAACTATGAACTTTATGTCCAACTGAATAAAATGTATTATTGAAAAGAGATTTTATTTCTTCCAAATAAAATACAAATCATCATAGAACTGTGCCTAAATACTTAGAAATTTAATTTTAATACTTCAAAAAATGATAACTATGAGTTCTTGCTAGAAGTGAGTAAATTGAGTTTTTGTGATAGCATTTATTATATATGGTATTAAAAGTGAACCACTATGAAAATATAAAGAGGGATAAGATTTTATTTAAATTCTAAACAATACATTTTATTTCCAGTGAGATGTTATATAAACATACAAAATAAACATAAAAACGAAGCTGTGAACTTTATTATTTTATTCAACGACTAGGCAACTAATTTTCGATTACACATTACGATTATCATCCACTGTGTTATTTGAAATTCCTCCAGAAGCGTTTTTTTTTTCGTTATAAAATATGGGGTTTTCACAATATAATTTTATATAATTTTAATTCGTCTCCTCCATGTCCCAGCATATAAGTTTTAACTTTATATTCTAAATATTGAATCGAAAGGCTAAACATCTTATCCATTACTTCCACAGAGAAATGAATATAATGAAATAAAGAATAAATCTAATCCGAAATAGTGAATATAACGCGAATCAGTAAACGATTTCAAATAATTACCAATATTGATAGAGTAAATATGAGAATATATTCATATGTAAAGTTTCTTTTATTATAAATATTTAGATCATCACAAATCTAAACGAAATCTGTATGTCAAAATTTACGTACGAGTCATATGACACGAAATCTTTTATTAATGAGACATTTATTAGGAAATCTCTAATTTAACCTGATTCCAAATCTTATTCCAATAAAAGGTATTTATATGTACAACAAAATCCTAATTTTACATGATAATACAATGACGGCCTTTATTAAATATTTTTATCCATAGCTATGGGGCTAAATAATATTTAATGAAATAGTTTTATAACCCTTCTATATCTATATGACTTCACCACTAGCTTGCAGTTATTTATAGATATAATATTGTATCCCCATATTCACTGAAGGCAACCAAAGCCATTTGTAAAACCTCTTTCATATATTCATGGTTGGATTAGGTTCTAACTAAAACAATTATATTAATTATTGTAATCCTTTTTTCAATTTTTATTTAAATTTTTTATAATTATTTAAAATAAATAGTTATATTTTACTTTAATTGTTTTTTTCTTAAATGCATCACCCAATGGATGGATGATGGATATCTCTTAGATTCGGCATTCGTTAGCACCTGGTTTACATTCTGAATATTAATGATTAGTCGACACACGAATTCCTGTATGCGAGTTTGTTAGCCCAGTGAGGTTGAGAGACGTAAAAGAATTTTACTTCCCCATTCCTCTCCACAGTTCCATCCCGCTGATCGTGTTTTTTTGTACCGCAAATATGATAAGCTGTATCGATGAGTCGAGTACAAACACTTTAATATAAAAGTAAACATAAGATTTCTCATAGGGCTTACGTATTAATGATTACGTATTATTTCACAAAATACACATTATATTTTCCTAAACTAAAAATCATATTTGACTATTCAAACAATGACTTCATCATCAGTGGTAACATATTGGGAGTCCATAGAAGTTGAAGTTTCCTGCCAGCAAATTTCGCTTCAAGTTTAATGTGATCAATACAGTTAAAATCAGTCAGCTTATGAATTAGCATCTTAGGACTATATTTTTAACGAAATTTTCTAAATGTTTTCACGAAAACATTTTATGGCACAACGCGATTATCTTCCATTATACTACTTTTTGAATAAACTATCATACTATGCAATAAGAAATTGTAAAATATTGCGAAAGAATAGATTGGGTTAAAATTATTTAAATGTTAATTTCGCAGAAATTATTTCAATTAATTGAAATTCATGACATTTTTTGTATATACCTCGATGTGCAAATTATTTTATATAATTTTTATATTTTAATATAAGGTATAACTTAAACGTATAGTTGCGTAATACACTATTATTGCACGCCGATGCAACAACTTGCCCAATAATGAAAGTTTAATAATATAACATACAAGACATTAGCAAAAACATACATTTAACATTTTTTATGTACCGTAGTGAGTCTTGAAACTCAAAACAAGAAATCCTCCTCAAAGATATCCAGAAATATTTTTTAATTTTTTAATTTATATTATTGAAACGTATATTAAACAGAGGATGTCGCCGTATAAATTTAGTGAACATATTACATTATAGGAGCGTATATGGGAAGATTAACAATGGGTTATAAATAGAGGACGTAAGATGTGAATATCCGGATTATGAAATTATTTGGACATTAGATATGAATTAATAAATAGCGACTTAAAAATGTACATAAAAATGTACAAACTGTTTATTTGAGACATAGCTGGAACAAGTTATAGCTAAACAAGTTAGTTGAGAGAGTAGAGTTGCATTAGACCTAGCTGAAACAACCTGAGGAGTCGTGGAGTTAACATATGTTTGTGAAGGAAGTGCGAAGAGTAAATAAGAATCCTCTTATATGGAAAATAGCGATAAACCTATTATATAAGTAAAATGTAATTGAAAAATGATTATCAAGTGAATATGGTTTCAATGAAACTCATATATTTGAAAGATGTAACTGCAATGTGATTATCTTCTATTTTATTGACTCCGATATGGTGAGATATGATCGGTATATATGTAGATAATTTTGTTTAACTGTGAATTCATTCAGTTTTATTATGATGTGATAGCGACGAAATAAAAATTTCGATGATATTATGATTGTCACGAAATTTGGTAAGTGAAAATTTAATGTAGACTTTTATTACTTCTTCCAATAAATATTACAACATTTTATTGGTCAAATTTAATGAATTTTCTGGTTTTTATTTGATTGTAACTTAATTTAAACTTTATAGGTAAAAGTGAATTTTAAAATTTTACAATTCCTTTACTTTACAATTTCTTTTCAGTTTTTCATCTGCTCTAAAGACAAAATCTGTATTAGATAATTTATTATAATATTATGGACAATAACAATAAAGCTATACACTATAAGAATGGAACATAGAGTGTGATGCACATACGTAGAGCGCTACATCGAAATATTTGTTATTTATAAATTTATTATAAAGCTTTAAAAACATATGTCGTAAGAAATAAAACAATCGCCGGAAAATATCTTAAATTAAAAAGCGTTATATTTTAAAACAAATTTTTTAAATATTAAACATCGCTTTATATATTTTAGGAGTTACATTAATTTATATTTTTATTAGTCGTTGTTATAAAACTGTATATTGTGATCATTTCATTGGAAGTTTGTATATAGATGTTACAACATAAAATTGCTAAAATTAATCGATGCATATATATGGTTAGTAGGAATCCAAAACAATAATAAAAATCATGTGATTTTATACATCTTACGCGTCGTTTTAACAACCAGAGTAAAATTAATACTTTATCTACATCCATGTATGATTATAAATATTTAGATATAGTGATTATTAGACATCTAAAATTTGTTGTTGTGTCAAAAATTGTTGTTTTGAGACAAAGTTTTCATTTTAGATTTGAAGCATAGGTTGTCTAATTAGATCGTTTGTTGCACTTTGTATCTCGCCCAGATTTGTATACATTTTGCGCTAGGCAAGTCTATAATCGTAAAGGTGGATACTGTTTATGTTCCTCTATACGACTAAAGTGTTGAAATATGGCAATCATTCCACGTTCAAGTGAATTTACTAATTGGTTATCACTTTTTCATTTCACTTTTTTCAAAGAGAAAATTTTCTTATCGTTTTTTTATTAAGAACATCAATTTGCCCCTATGGGGGATCGCACGTAAACGTATACCTTATTTATTATTCAGTACTCCTGTCTCATTTAGTGTACTTCTGTTATGATACATAAAGAGACTTTTGTATTATTTTTGGGGATTAAAACCTCAGAAAAAAAATAAGTTGGGAAAAATTCGTTTAAGATTATTTATAAGTACGTCCGTATGTCTGTGGCAGCCGTTTATTTTAAAAACGTTTAAAATAAAAATTTGATACTTGAAATAAAAACAAAAGGAAAATCCGTTAAACGAATATATTTATTTAATACCTTGTTAATGGTCTATTAACAGGTAATACCGGTATAATATTTGGAAATTTTAAAGCTGTCAACATATAATATCGTTCCGTTTTGAGTGGTAAGGTTGGTATTAAAAGCGCTGTATTTAATTTTTACTTTTGAAGCCCAAATACGAATTCAAGCCTGAATATAGGAGTACCAGACTTTGAGAAGAACTAATGGGAGGACTCATATTGTACACAAAGTTAATGAAATGTCCGGAAAATTTTTCAATAATTGTTTTCGTGTGGAGAAATACATAACCTAAACGAGGAGGACGTTTAGAAATAAAATACCTCTTACGTATCTTATTTAAGTACGTTATATTTTAAGGATTTGATATCCCAGAATGAAAAATAACGTAATCCTTGTTATTTTTCATTCACAATATGTCAGTATTTTTGTTTATCGTATGCACTTTTCGTAAAACAGTTTGTAGAATAAACGTGAAATTTGGCACGGTGATAAAATATAAACTGCAAAGACACACAACAAATATATATTTAAATTATAGAGAGAACAAACGAGGAAATGTTTTTTTTTAATTGCATCTGGTTTTCAATTCGACCGCTATCGAAAAAAATAATTCAAACCTTATATTGTCAGTATTCCGTAATAATTCCTATGGTAATGGAAAACAGATTGTTCATAACCTTATACTTGAAAATGTTGAATAATAACAATCAAATTTAAAACGAAACAATTTTCTTGCATCCGAAACTGGGAGTATCAAAGAAAGAGTTTAAAAATAATTACATCTATGCAATTATAGGATTACGACGAGCGACATATTTGTTTCCAATTTCCTTTTTACACTTCTATAATGTGGCGATCACATTATTTCCTGTTATAGGGCGTAAATTGTTTTGTATCTTTTATTCCAAATGCCGATATTTGGTTTATTATGTATACACACTTCGTACTCTTTTTTAATTCATTTAAATACTTTGCTTGAATCGGTACTTTTAAAATTTTGTATATTACGTCAATATTCATTTAACATGAAAAAAATTTAATTAGATGATTTTTTTTGTAATCTCAATCGAAAACAATGACGGTCAACGTGAAAGAAGCTCCACCTCCATGTTAGTATTTACAACTGGTTAAATGAGTTCAAACATGGTTATAATAATTTTAGTGATGATCCCTGGAGACATCCTTCAATTACGGTAACTACAAATAATATTAGCGCTGTGTGGCTCGTAATAAAGACTCACGAGTGAGTATAAACAAATTTGGACAAGTTTTACTATTGATGAGTCAAGTATAGAAAATTTTACATCAGCATTTAGGTGTCAAGAAGCGTTGTGCGAAGTGGATACTCCATAATTTGAAAGAAGCTCCAATACATTTTCGCCTTAACTCAAATGATACATTCAAACCACTACTGGTGACGAAAGCTGTATATAATGTTACGAAGCTGAACGACGATGCTGTCTACGCATAGAAACATAGAAGGGCAGTGACGAAAAATAGATAGGAGACTCATTCTTGGGATGGACGATAATTATTTTCTTAAAAAAATGAAAAAAAGTATCTGTCGAAATAGATTATTCTTTCATAATGAAAAGACCTCTGTATACGAACTGTGCAGATGAACGACCGAATATTTGACTGTCTTGTTTAGAAATAATAGGTCAACAGCCATTTATTATTCCCAAGAATAAAAAGTGAACGCGAGTGACGCTATTTCCGGACGCCCAATAAGCGGGGACTACCTTTCGTGGTAAAAACATAAGAAAAGCGGGCAGACTGTTTCTTTTAGTAGTTCCATGATTGAAATGATATTTAAAGCAACACTGAGTCTATTTTGAGAAACAATAAATAAATTACAAACTTGCTAGTATATTCTGTTTTCGCATTTTCGATATTATAAACACATTCAATATTGCTTTACATATTGTTGAATGTTGTTACCAACAAATTGTAAATGTTTGCATATATATATATATATATATATATATGAGATGATTTGTTTCAATTTATTCTAAACTTTTGACAAGAATATTCGTATAATTTCAAAATTTTATTTATTACAATATATTTTACATTTCTACATGTCAAGAAATAAATTGTTCAATTAATCTGAAAATACAGAGAAGAAAGAACAACAAATATTTCCACATTATTTAGAAAAAGATATGAAATAAAATGATGGCTTAAGTTTTTTATTATCACCTTTCGTTAAAAATAGAGAAAACTTAATAAGTTATTATTTTCCGAGTCTCCAATCCACATAAACAATGTGACGAAATTGAGATCTGAGTACTATATCATGTTTTTTGGTCCAAAGGCATATCAAGATTAGTTTTGATTTAAACATTTATTGATTATTACAAGACCTCTTGGTTACAAACCCACAAGGGACAGGTGACATGTACATAAAAAACTAAATAACAAATTACTGATAGATTGAATACTTTTTCTTGTTCCGACATTTTTATTTTTATGTGATACATCCTAAAATATGATCAGTTATTAAGCTACCACCGAAATAAAAACACCATCTCAAAGAATAAATATTTTCTTTTTATTTTTTGTGGCAAAAATTATACTTGTTGCGAATTCTTAAACTTCTACTACATGTAGGTAGTTTTAATTATTTCATTGAGATTTTTACTTCATAAATTTATCGTTTTTTTAAAATTATTAATGATTAAATTATTAATGATATTATTATAATTATTAGTGTATAATAAGAGTGTTTATACGAGCATAATACTATGAAAAATGACAATGTCAAAATATTTCATTCTAAGCTTTAGTTTAAATTGTGACGTCGGAAAACTAGTGTCAATTTAAAAAAAAACCGACGAATAAAAATTTATAAAATTATCTACCGTCATATTATTAATATTAGACAGAAATTAAAAAACAATTTTTTGGAAAATAACTGTGGTAGTGTTATAGTGAGTGAAATATAAATTTAATTTCGTAGACAGTAATTTAAATTCAAAGCATTATGAATTCCTTACTGTTTTGCTTTTATATATTGGCAAAGAAATTGTCCTAATGTGTATAGGGTTATCTATTTTGGGTATATTATAAAACCGTAGGTACAATTAAATAAACCCGCATAGTCGGTTCAAAATATATAAATATCGTGGAATATTTGCCGTACTGGCGTTTCCGTTCACTTACGAAAATAACGCATTGCATCTAATAGCGAGTATGGTTCACATACTACGTCGAGCCCGTAGTTCACATAAGAATTTATCGAGAATTTCTATAGTAAAATTGTCTATATTTTACTAGAGAAATACTTGAACAAGAGCATTTGATTATATTTAATTAAGACATTCTAAACAAGTTAATATTTTAACGAGATAGTCGTTTAAATGTTAATTTGTTAATAATGCCTTACTACTTGTATCCCTAAGTTCAAGGAGCATATTTTCATTTACTGTAAATTTTCAGTTATGTATATAAAAATTTAGGTGACACATTTGGAATATAGATTTTTCACATTATTTCATTTATTTAGTTTTTGGAATAGGTGACACTATCAATATCAATAGGTGACATTTCTATGGCAAAATATTTTCAGCTCCAATGTGCAAATGAAGTTTTTCTGGTTACAGAATTAATTAAAGTCTTCTATTTGCTTTTAGTTATTACAAAATATGTATCCCATATTTAATTTTCTTATATTAAGTAATGGAGATCAGTGTGTTGATTTCTTATTTAATTCAAGATTAGACTGAGAAAAGTGTGCTGGTGTCTGATGTGACACGGACAAGTAGGCAACATTTACATCGGACTCAGAGCGGCGCACTTGAGATAAGAAGAATGAAGCGGCACTACCCATATTTCTGTGGCATATGAGAACTAAGTTAGTTCATGCACTGAATGTGTACTTTAAATTATGAGCGTCTAGAACACCGCGGAACAGATAAGCGACGTGATTTGTACATATAGTATTTCCTTCTGTGTTTTTAAATAAATTTTTCATTTATTTTGCATTTTTCCCAGTAGCTGTTTTATAACACGAAATTATTTGAAAATACCAGTACGTAGATACATATATCTTTTCATATTTCCATTCACAACATAATTCTGTTTTTTACAAGTAATCATCTCGAATACTTTATTAATATTTCTCTTTTACTTCTACTGTGAATGTTACATACCATTGTCCATTCTTGTTAAATGGGACAAATTCTATTAAAAATATATCCTACAAATAAATGTTACTAAAATATTAAAAAATATATTTTCATATTATATATATATTTTTTTGCAATGCAACACTGAAGACATCAGTAGCCACTCCGAATTCTTTTCCGATAAATACTTGGATCAAGATCTTTTATAGATGTGCAAAATCCTGTTACGAACACAGTCACCAGCAATTGATTTCTACCTGGGTTTAATGCTCGATAACTGTATTGTAGAAATCTGGAGATGAATAAAAGAATAAATAGTTATGTGAAATTAGAGATGTCCGTTAGATTACGACGGATATGTTCAGCCCTTCTAATATAAAAATAGAAAGATTGTAACTTATTTATTGTTATCACTCTGGGAATAGTTAAAAAGTTTGCCACGGTCCTTTCAAAAGAAGTCACTGCTTCTTCAATGTCCTGGAATAATATTTCTCGTTGTTATTTTCTTATAGATGACCCTATATCATATGTAGTTAAATATTTGTTCTTTCGTTTGGCTGAGTACGAAGACGCGTTTTTGTGATAAAGAAGAATTCTATTGCAAAGGCATTGCTCCTAAACTTTTACAACAAAGAAATACAAATATTTCAGTCTACGGTAACTGATCTTTTATTTTCTAGAAATATCGTTGCATGATAACCCGTCCGTTTGAAGAACGAGGTAAATATTTTTATAGCACGTAATCTTTTCTTCAACTTTTTGACCAACTTTTCAGAATGAAATACCCATTACATATACTGCTCCTCAAATTCGGATTTTTAGCAATATATCCAGTTTTCATTCTACGTACCAATATCAAATACAAAATTTAAATTTTCTCCTTCAAATTTCTTTTAAATTTCACTACACCAATCTGTGTAATCGTTTTTTTGAGCTTCGGTTAAGCATAATACCTCAATAGATTACCAAAAAGTTCCATTTTTTAATTAACTTTTATTATCATGATTAGAAATGGCCAGTTCGAAGAATTTTCATTGCTTCCCTTACATGTGCTTTTAATACAATGTTCTTAAGCCAGTTTTGATTAAAATATTTCACATATTTTCTAATGCTACTCATTGTTTTCCATTTTGTCAGTTATACCAAAACATCTCAAAAAATTATATTCATGTATTCATATCCGCTTTTCGGTCTATCTACCCGTCGGTCCCATCATTTTTGTCAAAAACTGTTGTATATATAAATTCCATTTTCAGATCAGAGTTCACTCAATAATATTTAAATAGAATATTTAGAGGATGCAGATAAACATGTTATGTAAGATTATTCAAGATATATTTCTTAACTGATCATAGAAATTGAAATTTGGCATAATGATAAAGTATACCAACTCGACATATATCTCAATAAAACTCTTACGTCAAAAAGATTGATATGAAAAGTTTTGACCGAGGAAATTAGGTACACATGATTTTTTTTAATTTAGTGGATTTTGTACGAATTAAGGGATGTCGGTATGTAGAGTGAGTTACAATGAATTTCATGCTATGGATTTTTTTCCTAATAATTCCTAGAAATGTTAATCAAATTGTTTACAAAAAAATTACACAAATTTTCTAGAGGCTGAACTGTATTCTTGCTGTCGTGCAATATGTACTGGGTAACATATTTTGGTAGTATATTTAGGTAACGAAAAATAATATTACAATTTCTGAACTATTTCATAGAAAATATTATGTAGTCTCAAATACTTACATATGCCTAAACACGTAAGAAATCCTTGAAGTTCTTTAATTTTAATAACTATCTTTCGTTGCAAATTTTTCAGCATTTCTACAATTGTTAATCGCGTATCCAAAAAGAAATCTAGAATATTTTTTATTCATTGTGGTTATATTAATAGCTTATATATAAGTCTTTATTTCACCTCGTTTATTTCTAAAATTGAAAAGATCAGTAGATAAAACAAAACAAAAACACATTAACATCAATTTTGCGACGGCGAAAATGCTTTGTACTCTATGACTACTGAAAATAGAAAGAGTTATTGGATTCGATGTGCAAAAACTTTTCATTTAAGTTACCTTATTCCTCTGAAATTATTCTAATCTCAAGATTGAAAGATCGATTTTTAATTACTTGATTAAATAAAAACATGAGATATCCAATAATATGGTAAGTAATTGACTATTTAGATGTAGCTGTAAGTCGTGAATAAATAACAACTTGTGTTTTATGGTGTTAAGAAAGTTTTGATTTTTTCTTTTAATATCCGTTAAAGACGGAAAAATACATCATTGTTAAGTTGCTATCCGCAAATTTCTGAAAATATTAAAAAGCTAATTATATACCATTTCGGTTTAGATACAATTTTAGGAATATTGGAACCACAACTGGCTCGAATGAAACATAATCTTGAAGTCCAATTCTCAATCAATTTTTCAAGCAAGAATTTGTTCATGGATGCGATTCATGTTTGGTTGAATAGCTACGTTGATAAATAAAATTCCCAAATTTGGGCTGAAGAAAATCTATGTGCCATGTTTGGTTTGCTTTATGGACTGATGGATACTTATTGACCCCTATTTTTTCAAAGGTGATGCCGGCGAGAATGATTCATTTTTGGTTGAATGGCTACGTTAATAAATAAAATTCCCAAATTTGGAGTAAAGAAAATCTATGTGCCATGTTTGGTTTTCTTTATGGACCGATGGATATTTATTGATCCCTATTTCTTCAAAGATGATGCTGGCGAGAATCTTAGAGTGAAGAGACAGCACCTTAGGTCCTTTATTACTGACATTTTCGTTCCCCATTTGATTGGCATCAATGTTGAAGAGCGTTGGTTCCAAGAAGTAAGTGCAACACGCCATACAGCACGCGCACGCACAATCAATTTATTGCAGAAAACATTTTATGAGTCCATAATTTACCGTACAGCAAAACATTCCATGCATACAACGCGGACGTACATTTTACGAAGTAAAAACCTGAACCTTATCATGATTAAATTATAACAATAGACTTTGTAACAAGACTGGTTATATAAATTGAAAATAGGTAGAATTATATGAATATTTCCCATTTCCAGTTTGAATGGACAATTTTCCATATTTTAAAAGAAATTTTGTAGAATGCGAATAATTTAGATTGTATGATTAGATTGTTTGTTTCTTCTATAGGAGAACATAGCATCACAAATTGTCGTAAAATTTGCGATATTGCCAATATTTCGGCGATAAAAATTGATAGTTGAAACTTATTTTATTGTAAAATAAACAGTGTATCATACAGTTTAAGGACGTATTTAATATCGGTCTACGATTATAAATTTGGGGGATCTAAGGACTCAGAGGGGACACATGTTTGTTGTGTCGTACTCTGAAGGTAATTTTCTCTAAGAGAGACGTAGTTAGAATAGTTATGTTTCCACAAGAAACGTTGTGTCAATTTAACTATTTACCTCAAGAGGCTTGTATATTGACATGCGTGTGCTATTTAGAGTCAGTGAAAGATCGCGACATGATTGAATAAGCTTTTACTATTTTATTTACGTGTGTAAAGTTAAGTTTCAATGCCAATTTGGGATAATTAGTCTAGCCCAAGACTTTATTATGGGAAGCGTTATTATCCGCATATCCAAAATGCCAAATTACATGCTCTTGTAATGAGTAAATCTATATTTACCTGTTATATTAGAATTATAATTTGACGTTACAATTAGACAAAATGGTCCACTATAATATATTTATTACTACTTAATTTTACATTAATATTTCCCTTTCTTTAATAAAGTAAAATATTGCAATATCATATTTAAAAACAAATTATGTCCATCAGTATTTCAAGTTACAGATATCAAAAGCTTTTAATCGTATTTTTATCATACATCATCAACTGTAAACATTTCTGAGTAAAATGAAATGTGTATTGGAATTTTCCCTATCATAACATAATAATTCCGGAAAACTAGGAGCAACCCTAATATATATATGTATACATATATATATATATATATATATATATATGTATATATATATATATATATATATATATATATATATATATATATATATATATACTGAGTATTCTATGGCTAGTAAACCGTATTCTACGACTAGTATGGCTACTAGATAAAAGTTAGACAGTAGAAAAGGCATCCTTTAATTTGAAGTTACATTAAACTAAAATATATTTATGTACCACAAATTTCGAATAATGATTTACAGATCTGATTAACAAATATATTTGGCCAATGGATTTTGAATAGAAAAAAGAAGGAAAAATATTTATTTGATCCATATTGTAAAAAACTACCAGTAAATCGATTATGTACTGCTAGTTTTTTACCATAATAATTATGGTATAAACCAAAGGTCTAAAACAAAATAAACGAAGTGTTAAAAACAAAATTTGTATTAAAACTTAATACGGTAAAATAGGATTTAATCATGGGTTTAATCCTTACAATGAACATAGTATTAAATTTTAATGTATTTGAAAAAAAAATCACTATTGATTTTAATTTAAAAAATGAGCGACGTGCTATAACTTAGTAATACGAAATTAATTAAATAAACTGCGGAATTAATTCGAAGAAAAACAATATCCAGTAGCTCTGATAATAATATTAAAATTTCAAATCGTACTCATCACTTTTTGTGAAATTTTACGCAGAGGTTTTATTTAGATTGACCATAAAATCTCCGTAATTTAAGGGTTGAAATTATATAATATATAAGACCATCGATTCCATGCATATGAATGTATATAATACATAAACTTAAAAACAGTTCAAAAAATATTTAAACCTAAAGTGTAGTTGACAAAGCCATGGATATTTTATAATACTGCAGTAGTTTGAAAATATTCTTAAAACTATATTTATAAATGCGTTTGTTATATTCTATTTACTTTTTATTAAGATATATTCCCGATTAATACGAGGCTTAATTATTTTAGTGTATAGACGTAATCAATCTATGCACATTCATTGATTTGTTATTAGAATTCAACTATGTTCTAATACTAAAATATGTCACCGTGAATTAACAGCTATTTGGCTTGCGATATGCATACCGTATATTATATTTTACTCGTGTTAAATGTTTGAAGAAGTCTACTTTTCGTGATAAGGCATTAAAAGTTTTACCACATATTTTGAAGAAAAGCAAAAATTATGGCGTAATGACAATATATACCGGGAATGCAAAGTTGTACTAAAGTTAAATTATAACGTGTTTTACGTGTTTGAACTCTCAATAGAATTGAGAATCACTTGCTCACAGTTCTGGTAATCATAAAACTAAAATAAAATAACTTCATAAATTACATCTTTATAAATCTTCTCAATTAATTATAATAAAGTTTAACGTCTATAACGTGCATCTATGGATTTACATTTAATACTCTTTGTTGAATAATGTGAAATCATTTTAGGTAAAACAAAAGTATGGCGTGATCCCGTTACTACATTTAAAAAAAAAAAAAATAAATAAAAAACGATTCAATTAACGTGTGGCATTTAGGGACGTACAATGTGTATTAAATAAGTTGTTTTGTAACGATAAACAATTTGAAAAATTCGTTTGCCGGTTAATTAAAACAAATTAATTCACCGGACAATTGAATTGAAAACACACATATTATTTACATTTAACCTTTCAATATTTCAAATTTATTAATGAAAATACCTATAATCACATTTTCCTTTAAGTTTTTGTATAAAGACTTAATTATTGGAAACGAATTGTGTATTTAAATACAATTTACTTATCAGTAGACATATATGAACAATTAGTTTTAAAGTTGCGCAGTATTAGTACTTTATTTGTTAGCTTTATCTTGAGCAATGATGATAAATTATGTAAAGTTTGTTGTCATTCAAGGTAATGGAGTTAACATTATTAAAAGTAATTTCACTATCGTGCGGAATGATACCATAATAGTGGTCCCATAAATATAGGACTAATTAATAAATATTAACATAAGAAAATTTGGATGGCTAAAAATTCCATAATATAATATATTATGTGTTTGTGTGTATGTGTGTGTGTGTGTGTGTGTGCGGGCGTGGGCGTCCGTGCGTGCGTGCGAGCGTACATGCCTGCGTGCGTGTTTGCGTGCATGCTTGCGTGCGTGCGTGCGTGCGACGAGCGAGCGAGTGCGCGTGTGCGTGCGCATGCGCGTATGCGTTTATGCCGGAAAGTTTAGGAACCTTAGTGTAGAATAATAATATGTAGTGGTTTCATTTGGTGTCGTGAGTGCGACTGCGGTGAGAGAATTTCGTGAAAACTTATTTTTTTATAAATTTCTTATGAACTAGATTGATAATTTAATACATACTTATTTTCTTTTTTTTTTAAATGGGCCGGTAAATTCAAGAGTATCAACTGTGTGAAGATGGATTCGTGTGATTTTGCTTAACACGTTGCTTTATAAATTTATTCTATTAAATTTTACAGGTAGAATCCACAAATTGAATTGCAGGAATATAGTCGATCCGATGCGTGGCACATAGCAAGTATTGAGTGACTAGCTAGCAAAGGTAGGTTACGGCACACCGACCTTGAATTTTACTCGTGGGGGCTTAAATTTAAAACATTGCTGTTTGCACTACTCAGGAAGCACAAGCAAAATTTATTTATAAAAGAGCTCTCTTCCGACATAACTTTGTCATTTTAAACGTCATTTTTGAAATTGGGACCAGGAAATACAAATAAGTAGTGAATTTCATAATTCTATCTTTATCACATTTAAGTTCGAAGTTTTCGGCCAATATAGGACGAACGGGCTACCGGACTAACGGATAAAAATATTTGCTTCAACATTATGTTTCGTTTGGACCCTTTGGGTACAAAATTCAAAAAAATAATATAAAATCGAATATACCCTCAACTTTTATGTATTCCGTAATAATCGTTATGGTTGAAAATATGTTAAAGCTAGGTTATTAATATTATTATTATTATAGCATGTATAATTTTAATTAAGTGAGTACAATCTAACATGATAATTTATTTACTTGAAAGAAAGAAGTAAACCCTTCAGTACTGCCATAAAATCATATTACGTTCAAGCACGTAGTCCTTCACTCGAAATTTGAGATAAAATACAAAAAACTCAATTATCGCCTAAAGATATATCATAAGGATATATCCTTTCCATTCCCTCAAACACTTTTTAATTTCCATTTACATGACGCGCGAGCGAACGAAGAAGAGGAGGAGGGGCGGTCGCACTGCTCTGTTGTTCCCCAACATATACCGACACGCTGGCTCTCGTGCTGTTTGTGAACATATATAAACCCTATGCTTATAATAATCTTAAGGGCGCACGTCTAAATTCTTCGCAAATGAAAATTCCCAGAGTTCACAAAATTCACAAATGTCCCAGAGTCATCATTGGAATCTAAGTTAAAAGCATAGAAAATGTTATATGTTAACATTCAAATGATCCTCGTAGACACGCTAGAATATTATTGAATATAAAACAGATTATTTTCATAAAAACATTGATGGAGAATTATAAGGAGAGGTAACAGGAAATTCGAGGTTTTGCCTATAAGCTACCAAGGTCATCCAAAAAAGTATAGACATCATTTTCTTGAGAAAAGTGAAACCCGAACCGGGTTTCACTATTATTTAAATCCCGATACCGTAATCTATGAATTACGAAAGTTGGCCTTCGGCGACAATAATATATTAACAGTAATATGCTACGCGGGGATAAATATGTTATCCGATTTTAGAGACAGATATATTCATCGTCAATTTAAAAATGGAATTCACGACATTGCCTTAGATTTCCAGAACGAAAAAGTGTGTTTTTTTAAACAAACAACGTGTCCGCTCACGTGATTAAAGTTGCATCGGCTGCCATTCATCATGCTGACTTCGAGCATCTTGAGTACTTAAACAAATAATTTTTTTATTCCAATTTACTATTCCTCTTCAGATTTAAATCCCAGCGATGGCTCTTTCTTTGTAGGCTGAAAGAAGACTTTTGAGGTAAAAGCTATGAAGGAGATAGTATTGGCTGCTACCGAATATTTTTGAAAAAATAGAATATTTTTTAAAACAGGTATCCGAGTTTCAAAAAAAGATGGAATAATGTATGGACCCATTACAAGACTAACTACACAAATTAATTTAATTTGAAACTATATATGTATGTGATACTAAATGTTGTCTTTTTAATCACTTCTGCTATAAAACTATTACAAAATACAATTTTATAAAAATGGAATAAATAGAAATGCCGAGCATTTTAAATCGCAACAAAAATTTCCTTCTACTTTCCTGTCTAAAACATTTCATTAATTTTACAAGCACTCCTTGGTTTATAAGACTTTCAGCATCAAACATTGGACGAGGAATAGAACTCGTTATATACTTATTTTGGGAATTCTAATTAAATTTTAAACTTGACTCTTTTTGGTTCCAACTTTCGATAACATATGGTTTAATCACTTACACTATTAGTTAATTCTTCCACGTAAGTCAAAGGATGATACTATATTATATTGGTCGTTATCTCCTTTTATATCATAAAGTTTATGTATTAGAGCAGTCATACAACAAACGATACAAACATAATACTACTAATGATATAGTTTAAAAATTTGCAATGAATCTCAAGTTAAGAGAGCTCTGGAGAGTAAGTAATGTATTCAATATTATCGTTTTGAATTTTCATGAAATAATTCACACAAAATTATATCGATGGGTAATTTTTAGCGTCCGACTGAATAGTAAGGTAACTAATTAAAACACCTTAGTTTATGACGTTGAATGTTGTTTAAAAATTGTTAGTTTATATTTTTTTCTTACGATGTGCGAACGCCGTTTAAGCAATACATATTATATTGTGTTGGCCATTAGCGGTAAACATGAATGAAAAGTGATGTGTTCATTGAAGAATAAAAGTCAGTAAAATTTATCTATGTTTCCGTGTTTGCATGTACAGCTACCTGAACTTAACCCAGGTTTGTAGGTAGAAAGAATGGATAGAGAAATTTAGGAGAGGTGTAATATGGGGAATTTTTCCGTGGAATAATTGTTAATGCTCGAAATTATGTGGAAGTCGGAAACAAAGTATTAAGTCTTGTTTAATAGATTAGTTGAATCAAGGAATGGTAATTGGGTTATTGTAGCTTAAAAAATACAAAATCTCAGAAATATTAAGATTCCAAGTAAAAGTAAAAAATAATTTTCTACGCCTTATCAAAGTTTAGTCTTTTTAAATCATACTTTTTTCACCAAATAATCCATCTAACATCTTTATCTTCGCTCTATAAAAAACTGAATTGAGTTTTATAAAATTTTCATTTTCAATTAAGTATTTCTTCTTTTTTTATTTTCATGTCTTATGTTGAAATATTAAAACACTATTGAAGTTCATATTTTATATAAAAAATAATATGCTAAATTGATTATTTTAAAAAAATAGCTTCTAATTACTTGATTTACCTTATAACGCGATTCATTAAGTTTATGAGGGAAATGAATTTATTTTGATTATTTATTATTTTGCAAAAATTCATAAAATAAATTTTTCTTATTTTTAGGCGGTATATTAGGTTGTACAACCGTTATTGGTTATTTTTCAAGTTTGGTCTAATTTATACGAAATACACACGTGAGTAACACAAACAAGGAATGAAGGTATACTAACGTAACCTCGAGATATAACCAGATGTAACCAGGAAATAATTGTTTATGAATAAACTGATTTGTTGTGTGATTAATATTTTTAAAAATTTATTTCAATTCACAATAGGACATAAATCAACATTTTTCAAGGAAAAATGACTTAATTTTTTAAAGCTCCGTCATTAACTTCATTATGTATAATATATTATTTAAATATACTGTAAATCACACATCTATCGTTGTTATATTCACATGATTTTTTAACCACATTTGGAATTTAGGTCCAAAAAACTCCAACAATCTATCTGTTGAAACTAGGTTGGCAAATAAATATGGCGATACAAAAGAGTTTTAACTTCTTTATTAAATGAAGATAACACTGCTATAAGTTTATCATTTTTGAAGAAATTGTCTGTCATTATAATTTATAACCAAGAAAAATAAGTGAGAGAAAAGCAATTTTCTTATTCTGAATTTCGCGCAAGTACAGTTATAATAGATAATATTTATCTTAAATAATTCATAATTCCGTATATAAAACCCTTCCCGGTTAAATAATTGGCAGATCAACGTTGAGTCTCAAACGTTGGTTTGAGAAATGTGAAATTTTGAAAGTATGTTCCTTTTAGGATGTGGACAGACACAACGAATTGTTTTTAAATATTAATTCTCCAGTGAGATTAAAGCAACAAAACAACTCTCACGGTGACTATAAGTGTAAAACGCTCTAAAGTTAGCAGTTATATTCTTTTAATAAAATAACATATATTCTCAGGAAATGGCGAAACTTTAAAAAAAAAAATTATTTTTTAGCGAACCGACACTCTATCCAACTCAAGTCTTTCTTACCTACTACTATAATTACATTATTTTTATGAAATCAAAATTGTAAACTGATATTTATTTATTTATTTCTTGGAAACAGTATTACCCAATCTTACAGTATTACCCAAATCGCTGTGCATGTGAAAGAATATATGACAAATAATAATAAAACAATGGGGAATAGGACAATAAACTCACAGAGAAATTCCATTTAATTGAAAAACAAATACAGAATAATTTGGATAAATATCATTTAGCAATTAGTCGTGAACTACTAAACAATTCTATGATCCATTTCTGAAATGGTCAGTGGAGCAGAAAAAAATGTCTAGTTTGGTTGCATCTCACAACATTGCGTTGAGCAATATGAGTGCACGAAAGACAGGCGAACACTGTAGGTTATTTAGGTAAATCTCCTCCTATAATAAAAATTTTATTAGAGCGGGAGAAATATCTGCTTCCAACAATTTCACCAGTAAAATATCATTGTCGACTCGGTCAAACGCCTTTTTAAAATCAAAATAGGCTACAGTAACTTGACGATTTCTCCAACCACGTAATCCATAAAATTGATGAAATAACCGATTTTGACGGAAACCGTGCTGTAATCCGTTAATTGGGATTGGGGCGTATAAATATAATGATGCAAAACAGTTTCAAATACTTTGGCTAATAAAGATAAGACAGCAATAGGCCGATAATTTTTTACATCAGACATAGAACCAGATTTGAAAATTGGAGTAACACGGAAAGTTTTTCAAAAAGATAAATAAATTTCAGAACGTAAAGAAAGATTGTTCATAAATGGGGCTTGATAATATTTGAAGGTAAAACATCGGGATCGGGAAGATGTTTAGTTTAGTGCTGTTCCAATGCGAGTCCGATTTCCGCTACATTTACTCCACCAATATGCAAAACAGGTGATCCCTTATTAACAACGGCTCGTGCTGCCATTGTAGTCGAGCGTCGGTATATTACCCAAAAAATGCTTTAGAATACTGAGCAAAGACGTTCGCAGCGACTTCACCTAAATACCAGACACCACTGTGTACGATAGCTGTGGGAAGCTGCCTGTCCGCGCGCTTACATTTCACGTACGTCCAAAATATTTTTGCGTCGAACTACTGTTAGCTTCAACATTCCGAATGTACGCGCTATGCAAAGTTTTCATGTAACATTTTATTTGTTTGCGCCAGAACCTAAACATTTCACAACCATAACTAATACCGTCCTTTTTAAATCTTTTATGGTAATAGAATTTTGTTTGGATGTAGCGGATAAGATTAGTTTTAAACCAAGTCGGATAATGATGCCAATGGTTCACATTGATCCGCTTTTTATTAGGAACATAATCACTTAAAATATCGTTTGTTAAGGTGTATAAAAAAATTAACAACTTAGTTATACTTGTTAGCTTTGTAAACATTGTCAAATGATTAAGTTTTAAATTCCGAAAATAATTTAAAAAATCAGCCTTACGAAAATCCCACTCGATATCTGCAGCCGCTTGCGGGGGGTGGTATTTGGCATATAACACGTCTAAAGGACGAACCCCATTTATTTAAAGATATTAACTTTTACCCGCAGCTTCGATCACGTGGCTATTACTTAAAAACATATAGGAAGAAACTGACACACCCTGATCCACCGAGAATGATTACAGGAAACAAATGCCAAGACTTTATATTCTAGATTTTATAAAAGAAATGACAACTGAAACAAAAGTATTTCCCCCAAAGTTAGAGATTAAAGGAGTATTTTTTTTATACTTTATATTGCGTATACAGCGTTTCAAAAAATCCCGTTTCTCCGTTATTCCGTTGTGATGATGTTTCGATATTCCGTTTGGGTACTTTTTGTTTCAGATAAGAATTTCCCGCCAGCCAACTATCTCAGTGCTAAAAATAATGTCTATATGCTATTCCATTTTAATGTAAAAGAACGACAAACAAACACAATTTTGCATTAACTATACTAGTTGGGATTATGTCATTATTTGGTATGAGATTTCTCAGAATGAAAATTATTCTATGTCATTTCACGAACTGACAACTAGGTCCTTGAACAAATTATTTTGATCCCTTTCCCTTTTTGATATGAAAGAATAACAAACCAACACACTTTCGCATTTAATACATCAGATAGGATTATAATATTAATTAGAGTAAGATTTCCCGAAATGGGAATTTTCCACGTCATTTTCTGATCGGCCTACTACATCTGTGCAAAAACATGTCATTCAAAGCTATGTTGCGACCGGAAAGAAGGATAAATAATCATATTTTTGCATTTATAATCATAATTGGGATTATAATATTAATTATAATGAAATTCTCCGGAATAATAAATAACCTTCTGAAAAAAGCGTATCAATCATTTGCTTTGTTGCGTCGTAAAAGAAAGAGCATTTGAAATTCCAACAGACATTTGAAATCCAAACAAATATAATTTCGCATTTACAATATTAGTAAGGATTAGGTAATATTAGGTAAGATGAGACTTCCTGGTATGAAAACTAGCCTATGTCATTTCCCGGTAAGCCAACAATCTCTCGACGCACGCAGACACGCACTCACGCGCTCATGCAAGATGTTATTAGCAGATAAAATGGAAATATGTGCACTTGT
Source organism: Druceiella hillmani (assembly GCA_039881145.1). Taxonomy (NCBI): domain Eukaryota; kingdom Metazoa; phylum Arthropoda; class Insecta; order Lepidoptera; family Hepialidae; genus Druceiella; species Druceiella hillmani. Next base: position 43,575,215 of record JAYKKI010000010.1, on the reverse strand, counting down.
TGGTCATTAGCAGCTCTATACTCTTTGTTTTCAATCCTGCTGGAGTTTCAAAATTACACTAAAGGTAAATTAAGTTCTATGTATTCTTTAGCTAAGTCGGCACTAAAGTATTTTTATATTAATACATAAACACGAAAATCCTTAAAAAAAGGCTAATCTAATCAGTTCATCAAATTTATAGACATTATAAGTCATAAAGCTAGTAAAATTCAACACACTTTCAGTCTTTTATATAATGGCCACATTATTCTCGACTTATCCCGCTCCGATGGCAGGCAAAAGGCGGCTAATTCACAGAATTTAACTATAGCAGTGTATTTTAAGCTTGAACCGCAACTATCTGGCTTGAATATCATTTTAAAAAGGCCTGGTCACACTGCCATTAAAATAAATAAGGTAAAAATATATTTGTAATTTTTAAGTATATTTTTGTTAGCGTCATTCTCTCGTGGGTAATTCGGTCATTAGCTACAAGCTTCCTTTTGCGAACAGAATCTTCACCTATTTGTTTTCAAGGTCTCGCGTTGAAATGAATGCATCAAGATTTTTGCATTTGCAAATTTTTATTTTTTGGGTTATAAATATTAAAGGCCTTCTATTTATATTTATACGTCCCAATTACAGTTTCTTATGTACTTACGTGAATAATTATGCTTTTTTACGTGCTTACGTGAATAAGTATGCTTTTTAGCGCACATAATAGGAAAATAGTAATATAAATGGTTAATGTTGAATGCTATTTTCTCTAAGACAACCTAAAAGATGTAAAGTTTTAGAAGAATATCGAACATAGGGCTAAAAAGTATGCTTTCAGGTATCGTAGAACTCGTATAATAAATTTGAATAAAATTACATATTATTAACTGCAATTGAGACAGTTGATTTGAAATCTCTATATATAATCAAATTACAACAGAGGCAAATCTGTACATGAAAAATAATTTAGCGTATAAATTGATAATAGATGCCGGAAATACTTTTTTTACGATTTTTTCCTGTCTACCTATGGTATTTTGTTCCTCGATGATGCAAAATTGGTATGGTAATAGTTTATAACCAAGAGCAACATATTAGAGAAAAGTAATTTTTTTATTCGGAATTTGACACGAGTGAAACCGGGGGCACAGCTAGCAATAAATAGAAATATTCATGATTCATTAATGAAATGTAATTATGTAAATACAGAATGTAATTATAGATTTATTGTCTGCAAAATTAATTGAGCTCATCTTTTGTCTGCGACGAATTTGAATAATTTAAGTCTGTTTACATTTTGTAAGTGCTATTTTCAACTGAAATATTTGTGCTATTTTCAACTGAATTTTCAATATAAAAACAACTAGGAAATATATGAAGAGGAAAATTAAGATAAAAACTGATGTCAATGTCGGCTGAATTATAATCGTGATTAAGGAATAGCTCAAAGAACGAAAAATATAATATAATAAATCTGTTTTTTTTTGCAATAAGACCGATTATACGCATATATACAATACAAAAGTCATCAAGAACATTTTTACTTGTAAAATAACATAAATGTATCTTCTGCGATAAAATAAAATTTATACTTGAATAACGTACTGCTTTTAAGAAAAGTCCGTAAAACCCGAAGTCGCATCCCACATCGGCTACACGTCCGTGTACGATTCGTTGGTAAACATTGGCTGGTCGCGTCGTTGAAAATGCATTATTTTACTCCTCTCCTTTGAATGGAATATTATCGCGAGCTTTCGAGAATCAGATTTTGTGTGAATGTTGTTAGAAATCAGACTGGAAAGTAATGGAATTGTTCAACCTGCTTTTTATCCCTTCTATGATTAACCTTCTGTTGATTATTTTTTCATCTACCTAAATGTTAGTGGAACATATTTTTCTTGTATGTTTCGATCATTTTAATATCTAAGTCAAGCTTTAAACTTATTGTCCAGTTCAATATGGACTGTATAATAAGTTTAAGGCCTGACTTGTCGATACAAAAAATATTTTAAAATTTGTAATTTTTAGCTACAAATTGCCGCTATCTAGGAGGCCGTGTTGATATCGTTTTACCTTAAAGATCCGATGACCTATATTTGCACACTCTTCTTGAATATCTTTCATACTGTCGAATTGTTATTCTGTAAATGGCTGTTTAGATGTCTTGGTGAGTGATGATCAAAAGGCAATATCGGGGAATGAGTGGATGAACTAGGAGAACGTAATTTTTGAAGAGTATATTTTGCGGTATTTGGTCTAGTTGTGTAATTATATGACGAAGCAAATAATCTCGGTCCTGTTGATTACTTTATTTGTTATCTGATTGCTATATTTGCTGATGTTAATAGTCTGCATTCACCGTAGATCCTTCATGAAGTAACTACGGTGAATGCAATCCTAGAGTTTCCAGGTGTCTAGGATTTCCAAGATTATCCCAGAATTTGTGATGTTGTCCTGTATCCAGGAACGTAATAAGTTTGTCCCAGAAATGTGAAAAATTGCGGTAATTCCAAAAATGTTTTTTTGGCATTTTTACGAAACTATATATACCATAGCTACATTGCAGTTTTACTAGCTCAATCAAGGGAAAGGCTGGAATGAATGATTATGGATCTAATCAAGGCATAATTCCAAATTCAAAGAAATTGCAAAGAGTATTGCTTCTGAATTTAACAGTCGCTCTTAAATAATCACGATGGCAACAAATTACTCAAAATAGCTAAATCAAAACGCTAAAATAATAATAAAAATATTTTTATTCTCAAATTATGAACGTTAAGTCTCTAATTGCATTTAGATAAAATTAATCGCGGAAAGAGGTATAATTATTCAAATATTTCTTTTGCAAAATATTAATCTTAGCTTTTAAAAGTTTGGATAGATGTGATTAACGTAACGAATGTTTTTATGTTAAATTATCATTATTTAACGAGTCAAATATTTTCGTTGTAAAATTTACTCTGTATTTGGTAGTAGAATATAATTCTTATTTGATTTTATTGATCTGAATGTTTTGTTGAGCCAAAATCATTTTTCTTCGTCAACTAGTTATAATAGTATGATGTTTTTTACATAATAGTATAAACAAAAAAAAGTAAATAATTATACTTGAGTCATGTTTAATTTTCCTACATGCTTCGAACTCCACGTCTGCGCCATATAATAGAAATATCCAGGAAAAGCGATTTTACATATGGCAACCCTAGTTAAGACTTTGGAGTTTGCGTGTATGTTTAATTTATGTTACTAACTTCTCATCCCCAATTAACAATTGTTTCAGTTAATAGAATTTACATTTTAATATTAATGATGGTTGAAAATCTTTAACTGGTATAGTACGAGTTTGTACTTGTTATCCGTTAAAATTTATTTTCTTTGGTGTAATATATTTGAAGAATGGACGTTAAAGGTCGTTAATCTAGGATATTTTAGTCCATTATTTTAGGTTACTAATTTACCACCAAAAAATGTTCCAGAATTTTTAACAAACTTTATCGAAAGATGTCAAATTCCTATCTAATTATACAACACAAAATGAATATAAAATGTTTTAATGGAGATTCATTAAGATTTTATGCAAATGAAAAGATTTATTAAAGATTATATGTGTATGTTGGTCTTTAGCAAATGAACTATCGATACGTACGATATAGACAAAAAATAGTGAAAGGACCTAGCAGTGGACTCAAATTGAGAAGCAAAGATGAGAATTACGAGCACGTATCATGCAGTGCGCGCAGTCTATAGAGTAACGCTGAAGATTTAATACTGACTAAATTGAGCAAAGGAACATTGACTAGTCTTCAAATAATTTGTAATTATTACAGCTCGTTAATTTTAACAAAGAGAACGCTCAAAACTCTTAGTAATAATGTAATAAGGAAATAAATAATACAATAAGGAAAAATACGAGTATAAAACATGAAAAAACAATTTTTGTCAGTTATCATATTCATTTTAAAAAATTACATGGAAAACTGTCGTTCCTTAGGACTTTTGCAGTAAATACTGTTATTGATTTCCAATGTATGCATTTAAATTACATGAATTTTTCTATAACCTAGTAGAATTTTTACACATCACCCATTTTACCCATTTTAGATATTTTTAGTTCACAAAACTTATTACTGGATGGAATAGATATTAAGTCCAAACGAACTTTTGTTGCAAAATTTGTAGGTGAAAAGATGAATATGGTAATAACAAAAAATTGATGGAAAATATCTGATTTCTTCTTAAAGATTCTAATGTTCTCTTTTAAGCAAAATACTACATATTTCTCTATGTAGTGCTATAATTCATTCGATATCAAGTGCGCATATAATATGATAGATCAAGTATGATTTTATCTTTAATTACAAAAAAAAAATATTATTTTAAGTCACGTAGCACCCACTAATGATTGTGTGCAAAACAATAATTCTATAAAAATATGTTTAGGAAAAGTAGAGCTATATATAATTCCTTGTGTCTGCCAATTACAAAATGAATAAAAAGTTTTAAGAAATATTGAGACATTCATCTTAAGAACGTCGAAGAATAATAAAAATATATTTTATTCGCTCTAGCGTAATGTAATTAGTTCCTCGTTTTGAGTGCATATTTCAGGTGCCATGAAAGCATGAAAGTGGGCTTGCTTAGGATAATGTCGTGATGCATCTAGGGGCTTCACCGAGCAAAAACATATTAAATATCATAAAAGCTGCGCGCAGATGACATTAAACTCGCTGGACTTTCCTAAAAGCACTTTCCTAAAATCATCATAAATTATCGATGTAAAATGCAGCTTATGTAAAGGTAAAAATAAATTAACATAATTATTGAATTCCAGAAAATTTGAAATCATGTTTGAAAAGTGGTCCTTAAATATATTGACATTTGATATTTAGAGGGCTGATGAACTTTAAAATAAAGCAAGTGAATTTAATGTAAAATGGGAGACCATAACATACTTAGTTAATGAATGGTCTTAAGATAGTTTAGTTTATTTTTTTAGTGAAATATTTTATTGGCTTATTTAAGAAGAAGTAATGGACCGATTAAACTTAAGTCCGCATTTAAAGAATTAATGGCGTAAAATTATTACTCTATGTATACCTGAATATCATCTTATGTGATATTTGTAATGAAAGTTTTTAATGACACTATCAATAATTATTGGAAAAATAGGTATTAGAAATGTCAGTGATAACTGAAGTCACCATATCTATAACGACTTTCACAGTGTCGATGCTAGTGCCAGAGATCTAGACTTATTATGGTTACAGAAGTAGAGATAGTGTTCGAGATATCTACTCTAGTGGTTGAGTCAAGAAACACCGGGGATTTAACCAACAATTTTAAATAAGTTTTCATTCAACTGGTAGTTTGAATCCTTGCGGGGCTTGCTAATGACTAGAGTTCATAGGAATTACAAATCTTAATAGAAGAATTATTTTTAATGTAAGTGAAAGTGAAGTATTTTAGCATTCCTTATTATTTATGAGCATTTTTCTACGTAACCCGACGGTTGCTCGATGCCTATCGTATAGTGAGATTACCATTAATAAATTTGTGATTTTCTTGTCGAGAAGTTGCAGAGTATATATCGTGTGCCAGTGGATAGACTGATCACAAGCTCATAATGAGATCAGATAAATGTAATTAATGTAATTTTTATACTCTTTTCTTAATTAAGATAATATTTAAAATAAACGTTTAATTCTAATAAGCAAGCGTTAACATAACGTTAATAAACAGATATTCCATTACACGTAAATTTTGTATTCAATTTCTCTCCTGAAAAGACACTGTGAGAAAACAGTAGGAAATTATTATTTATTTTATATTAAACTTTCATGTTTAACCTCCAACATTAAACATTGTAAATTAAATCACGGAACGTGGTACAGTAGACAAAATACGAGTCTTACGTGGTGTAACAATTAATATACAGCATGCTTGAAAAGACTTCCTCGAAGGTTGCAGATCCTCTTCGGTCAACTTTAATATTCAGCACATTATGCCCCGAAACTTTCAAACTGTGCGTTCATCAGATTGGAGAAACAAAAAAAGTAAAAGTCAAAAATTACACTCAAAGAGAAATCATTTTAAAATCGAAATTAGTCTATAGAGCAATTGTATTTTTAGACTTCTTTATTCACCCTGGCCCTTAATTTATTCATTTTCTGTCTAACTGATATACCGGAGTATACATAATTTTAAAAAACGATAGAAAAGGGAGGTCAAATTTAAAATATAAAATGAATAAAAGTGAAAATTTACTCAAAATAATTTTTGGCTTGCGCTAAAATGGAAATGGGCGATAGAAACAATGTCTTTAATATTTATTGAGTAAAATGAATATTAAAGGTATTGTTTCTATCGCATATTTTATTAACATCTGGTAAGAAGTATGTTAAAATGAATACGCTTGAGTTTAAAAGTCTTGGGTTAATTGGTCGTTATATATATATATTTAGAATTTATGACAAAAATGAGGAGGAATAAAATCTACTAAGTAGTTATATAATTTGCATTACAAGGGTTCTCAATTTATTTAGACACACATGTACATTTATGGTTTTTTCAACAAATCATTTGCAGATATTAAAATTATTTTTGCCCTTGTAAATATTGCCTGTTTGTATATTACCTGTTTTATATTTCAGAACCATAAAAAAATCATGAAATTGCTCAAAAGTATCGCTCTTTGATATAGAATTGTATGTTTCGCAGATAAACTCTATGTAAATTCCAAAAACGTTATATTTCATAATTTTGATTACATCAGCTTTGACGAAAGGAGGTGGGGAACTTATTTACCAAAAATATCTTAAGAGCCTTCTTATATAACATTTGAAAGAAAACTGTTTTTTCTTTCAATTGTCACACGACATAGGAAAATAACATTTTTTATTTCAATTTATTTACGTCCTCTAAATTCTCAACTGTTGAGTATTAATGATTTGAATATATTTGACTTTTAATTAAACCTTTGAAATTTAAATATATGCGAATTAATATGCTTTGTCACTATACGAAATGTTTAGTTGTCACAGGATTTCGGAAAAAAGCGGGCATTTTCTACAACATCTCTAGACCTGTTTTACATAAAATTCTGCAAAAACATGGCAGCTCCTACTGATGAATAATTATAACATATATTTTTTACAGATTTTTTTTAGACTTTTATTAGATTTTTGTTAAATTTTTTATTTGTGATCATATAAAATTTATATTTTATCATTTATTCAAAATTAATAGTTACTGTCTATAAATCATTAGTAATAGTATTTGACATGACTTTTTAAGACATTAGTGACGATATAATCTAAGCGCCGATTTTCATCGATAAAAATTATTGTTGCTACGAACGTAATACGAAAAATGTGAATTCACATTATAACGATATCATTATTACTCGTCAATCTATATATTCATGTAATATTTTATTTATTATATTTTTCATGTCTTTCATTTATTTGTTTACTTATATTTTTGATTTATTGTGTTATCTGTGATGTTAATTTATTATGTTATGGTGGATTCGTTTTGTAGCGTATATAAAGATAAAATTTTTCTAATGTACAGGTAAAACTAAGCCACACAAATATAAGTATAATTTAAAAAAATCATACATAATTATATATATATAACAAGTTTCAAGTTATTAAAGACTTAATAAATAATGAAAAATGGGCATTCTTACTATGTAAAGAATGTCTTCAAGTACATTAAAATTATTATTAAGATCAGTTGGATCAACTTTAAAAAAAAAGGTACACGTTACAGAGAATCACTTTCGATAATACGATATACGTAGCTCGGTAATTAAATACTATCGAACAATATTTATCCATATTGTCACAGCCGTGTTAATTTTAATTTAAATCAAATGTAATGGCGCATTTTTAACCTATTATAATAAAACGTGTGCACAGAAGCGAGTGTGACCCCTATTATTAATCAAAATTTGGGATTATTAATTCAAAATTAGATAAATCCCAGTACAATATGACATTATTTTGTGTTGCCCCTATATATAAAGAATTTAAACGATAGTAGTGAGGATTCTAAATAATATTTTCTTTATTAAATAATTTCTGTCGTATATCTCGTGATTAATTTTCCTATCCTTGTAATGATACATTACATTGAAGTAATTCTGGACTTTTCGTTCTGAAAGTAAAACGGAGATTGCGTCGTGTTTGGAATTTTCACTGTTAAATATTTTATAAAAATCTTTTTTTTAAATGGGTATCAAAACTTATTTTTATTGAAAATATAGTAACATAGCACATGAATATACACACACACACACATATATATATATATATATATATATATATATATATATATATATATATTATAGTCAATGTTTATAAACACCAGAAATTTTTGGCTCTAGACTAAAAAATACACAAACAACTTGTAATAATTGAAAGTTTCAGTACACGATTGTGAAACATATAATCGTTAATATACAGAGTGTCCAGTGGCAGATTTCAATGTTTGAAAAATTGTAAAAAAAAAACTACACCTCTAATACAAAGTAGGTTTATTTTAACTTTATAACAACAAATGCGGATTTCATTTTTTAAAAACCACGTTTTGGTACACTCTTCGAGTCTAGCATGCATGTTTTCAAAAACGCGTTTGCAGAGCGATTGGGGTGTCCTACTGACTTCGGTTCGAATATTTTCTTTAAGTTGTGTTTCTTGTCGTTGCACAGTGCTCGGATTTGTTTTGTAAACAACGGATTTTAAGTATCCCCATAAGAAAAAGTCACATGGGCTTAAATTGGGTGACCTAGGTGACCACGGTACGATACCGTTTCGGGATATGTTTTTTTCTGGAAATAACTGCCGCACTGCATTCATGGACACATTAGCAGTGTGAGCTGTAGCCCCGTCCTGCTGGAACCATGTGTTTTGGTTGAAGGATGGACTATTCTGTAGTTCTACTCTGAAAAAGTCATTTAACATCTGGGCATATCTCTCCGAATTCACAGTTACAGTTTGGCCACGTTGATTTTCAAAGAAATAAGGCATTATGATTGCAAATGCAGACATGGCACACCAGACTGTTACTTTAGGCTTATATAAAGGCTTTTGATGCATTTGTCTTGGGTTGTGGACATCCCAGTAACGAAAGTTCTGCTTATTCACATATCCTCCAATGTGAAAGTGAGCTTCGTCACTAAAGAATATGTATCCGGGTAGCAGTACGAAATTTCAACAACATAAACTCCGCGTAAGTTTTTCTTAATTCAAAGTCAGAATCGTGTAAATCTTGAACAATTTGAATTTTATATGGATGGAACTTGAGCTTTTTTTGCATTATTACCTGTAAAGTTGATTTCGGAATCCCCAATATCGATGAACGTGTACACAGTGATAAACGGGGATTTTCAAAGACAGAAAACATAACACGTTCGACATTTTCATCCGTGGCTACCAATGGTGTATATTCTGTCCTGGGCTTATTTAATGTTGATCTTGTAGCTCGGAACCTTGCTACCCATGACTGAATGAGGTTGATCGATGGTCCATCACGTAATCGACGAATACTGTAACGATTATTAAATCGACGGCGTGCTACAGACAGCGAAAATTCACTCGAAATGTACGCCTCGACGGCAAAAGCGCGGTGCTCTCCACTCCACTGTTCTAATGGCTACTAAAACATCGGCACCGCCCCCGCGCCCCTCTTATGTGTTGCGTTCAGAAACTATGTTTGTTCAAACTTTGAAATCTGCCACTGGACAACCTGTATTAGATTCAGTATATCCGATTGTGCAATTGTCAATAGATTTTATTTGAAATAATATAGTCTGTGTTGCTGCCGTCATTAGGTTTTTTTCCTTAAAATTTACTATTATAATCGTAATGTTATAAATATTACTTGTTACTTTAAATCAATCTTACTTTCATCAAACTGTTTTTCAATCAAAGTGGATTATATTTACTTTAGTCCCCAATTTTTAGGTGCATCTGTTTTAACCAATTTCATTTAAGGTTTCATTCTTTGAAAATCTACTAATGAAGAATAGACAGTCGATTTACTTAGGAAATAAATGTTATACGAAAAAAATGCTTCTTTATATTCGTTCATATGGGATGAATACATTTATAGAATTTGCATACCAGAATGGGTCTACTCTCAAAAAACTTTAAATTAGATAACATAAAAGGAAACTTGAAAGCGGTCTTAAAATAGAAATTATTTATCTGATAATAAATCATTACATATATGTAAGGATAATCGGGACAAATTTGAACTATCATAAAATCCAAATCAACCTTACATTTTTCTTTTAAACAAGCATAACATTGAAATAAATCGTCCTGATGCTCTTACTAGTCACAGACATTTACCGGAAGCGCTTCTGAAACTGAAATGTTTTATTTTCTTTAACTCTTCGTTCAAATACTTGAAGTAATAACTTTTAAGATGTAGTATAGTATAAGTAAATTGCAATATTCCGTTTTTGTTTTAACATTTTTACTACATTAAATAATACTTGCTATGCATTACTTCTGACATAATTTTAAACATTTGCACAATTTATAACGTTAAATATACATTTGCTCACCGAAATTTTAAGAAGAATATTAAAAATTTAAAAATAACTCGATGGACAAATATAATGTTGTTGTGTAGTGTAGTACTTTGTTGCTGACATATTATATTAAAAAAACACCCCATTTAATAAATAAATAAATGTGTGTAAAGATTCTATCTCCAAAACTTACGTAATTGATTATTATTATTAATTGAAAAATACAATTTTTTCAAGTTACTTTCGATATCTTTTTATATTTATTCTTAAACAAAGGCACACTTGTTTTTAAATAGGATGCATATTTTTTTACGATTCTGTCCCAACTAATAGCTTATTGAACAGTTAGTTTAACTGAACACTAACAGCTAGTTTATTGAACAGTTGGTACTTCATTATTCACTCCTGTTGGATATAGTTTCCATCTACTACGTACTCTACACTAAGAAGGAATTACTAAAATTAAAATAGTACTACAACTATAAATTGGTAATAATGTAGAAGCAGATATTAATTCATGTCGACACAAATTTAATATTCGCATGTGCTATTAAAATATTTGCAATCATGTTCTTGTTCATGTTCTGCCATACCTCATTCATGTTCTTTTTCAAGTATCCTTTCGTACGTCAAATATAAATGAAGAAAAATACGTGATTTAAGATACTTAATATTTTTCAGACACTAAAGACACGGTTTAAGAAACATACAGGTACTTTAAAAATGTTCACTATACAATAAGTGATAAAAATAAAAACCTTTTGGTTACATATTTTATTAAATTTTTGTTATTAGAACCTGAATAAAGTTTTCAGCCATTTTTCAGTTAAATTCGAAAAAAAAATACGAAATTAAAACCTAGTTAAAATGACAGAAATAAATGCTCATATAAAAGTTAAAATTATAAGCCATGGTCCTTAATATCGGTCATAAGCATTGTTCGAATAAAATGGTAAAATACGACGTTACATTCCAAATAAATACATCAATATTTACATTGAAACGCAGATTGATACAGATGTTTTGTGCTTTTACAAGTGACAGGAAATAACAAAGGTCATTAAATGTAATATTACGAGTGAACATGAGTTTAGATATTTGAAAAACTAAACACTGCATTGTTTTTAGGAATTATTAAAGTGGTTTTATACAACACGCTATGCCACATTAAGAAATTATAAATATTCCTTATGGAATGTTCATTAAGTACTTACACTACTGTTGAGTTGAGTTTACTCTAATAAATTACTCATTTATTTAATAACAAAGGTCGAAGATAGCATGTTGTATGTTGCCTATAAGCTGATATTTCGAAATGGAAGAAAAATTATATACAGGAAACGAAAAAGCTTATTGTAAAACATAAAACACCTAAATTAAAATTCCAATAAAATTGTTACAAGTCAACCTGATTAAATTTGATTAAATGTTTTGTAATTGGTTTTAATATATGGTATATTTTGTTATATTCCTTCGCATTAGACTTAATAACAAGATGTATTTATAGGTTATAGTTTTCTACATTCCAAAACATTGAATTTTTATCTTGGTACGATAACGAAAATAAAAAACTTATTTTTGTCTTCATAATATTTCCTACGCCGAACCAATTTAAATGATAATAGCGAAGATCATACAGTTATGTGACAGATATATTTCAACCGGTCATTACAGAACGTCTTTGTAATTATCAGATAAGATAAATAATACAACTAACATCAGAAAAGTACAATTTAAGTCACATAATTATAATTCTTTTCATGTGATCAATATTCTTAAATGATTTCTTCCAATCCAATGCTTATATTTATGATCTAGAAATATTTTAGAAAGTTTTTAATTGATCCTTGTTCATTGTTAGGATAATATTTTTTAGCTAGTTTTTCTATATCACAATATTGTGAAGTATGTTTAAATCACTATCACTAAATATAAAATTATTTAGGTGAACGTGAAAAAGACATTAAGATTTTAGTTGTGATACGTAAACCGTAAATGAAATAAGTTGTATGAGTGAAACTTTTAACAATAAATAACGTAATAGCCACTTTGATTAACTTGCCAGTACGCCATTGACTTATGCAAAAATTCTCGCAACTTTATTGCTGAATTTAAAAACCCTATAAATACGATAATATATTTGTTAGTGTTTTTGAATAAATGAACTTCCAAACTGCCTTAGAAACGCAGAAAAAGTTAATACTCTAGTCGATATAAATAACCTCCGCATAATTAAATGCATAAAAACCTGACTGAATGCGATTTAAACTCAAGTCACAAAATTAAGAACATATTAACGGTACCATTAAACAGTACCTAAAACTAACCAACTGGGGATTTAGTAAAAACTTGAAACCGGGACAAATATTTCCTAAATCATTCTCATCTGCTCCTTCAATAGGAGAAGAAATTGCGCGGAATAGTCTCGACATTAAAGAATAATCTAACAGTGCGTAGTTTTTCGAAATAATAATTTCAAGTTTAAACAAAAGTCATCCAATCTATGTAATTACGAATATATAAGTTACAAATTGTCAAATAATTGTGCCATGTTCATTCAGTAATTAGACGTTTATGCACCGGTAATTTATTATTTCTGTTGTTATTAAAAATCTGCGTAAAATTTCCTTTTTTCATAATTTTTCTTTGCACATGGTTTTAATATTCATATTTGTTACTAATACTATCAACATATAATACAAAAAAGTAAGTGCCTTTTTGAGTCGCTATTAGTGGGCAAAATCGAAGTTTAGGTATTTTGTTGTCGTGATTGTTCTTGAGCATTTGTCAGGTAATATCAAAATTACTCGAGTCTTACGAGATGCATGATCACCACATATGAGACTTTATATTATGGAAATTTGAAACTGTAGTTTTAATTTCTTTGTACTGTTTTAAAACTGGTTTGAAACAATACTTGTTTAAAACAGATTTTTGTGAGTTTTGTTAGGGGTGGATTATTTTGATAAATTGAGTTCATAAGAAAAGAAGAAAATATATCCAGGAAAATATTGAATAAATTTTAATTTAATTTAATCAGTTATTAATTGTTTTTAGGAAATATGTTTTATTAATTACGATGAAAGTAATTAAAATGTTTTGTTGATATATTCAATAAGAACCGGACAATTAGTCAAGAAAACTTAAAACGACATATTTTTGTATCGAGGTCTTCCGTTGATTTCAGTATAAAACTATATAAAAAATACTTATAACCCACAATGGAACGACAATATTCTACATTCAACATCTAGAATTCTCAAAAAGACCATATAACCTCTAAGGAAAAGCTAGATTCAATTTTACCAATATTTAAAACCCTAATTTTAGTCACAAGTCACGTTTTTTATTAACTATATAAAGAAAAAAAGCAAACCAGGTTGAATTTCGTTACAGTCCCCAGCACAAAATGAATTCACTTCAACACCTGAATTACTGCATATCAAAAATTTATATTAGTTAGGTGCGTAACTAGTTATTTTGTACTTTTGTACGACAGTACTTAGACCGATAAGACAGAACATTTTATTTACTAGTCCCACCATGGTTTAGTAACAACTTGCGCTAGTTTCTGTATAATAATACAATTATTTTAGAGAAAATATATTATACAAAATGAACTGAACATTACCAGCAAACAAAGTGTCGTTAATTAGGCTAATTTTGTTTATTCACAAAACAAAAAAACAGAAGCATTAATCATTGTCAGTGTATTACGACGATGACTGACAGTGAGGCGGGCGGGGTGAGGCCGGAGCAGCAGAACTTTGCTTTTTTTTTCAGGAAGCTTCGTTAAATCCACGCTTAATGGTGTAATTGTTTACTTTAATCCTTTAATATAAATCGATTTTTGAAATGAGTTTGAATACTCTGGGGATGAGGAAACTTGAAAGTGAGTAAAAGTCAGTTGAATGAAGTAATATTTTATTCGAAGCGTTTGAATAATACTAATTGTTTCAAGCAGTTCTGACTTATGGCTCTATGTATTTGTTACCTTGTTCTATTAATCCATAACATATCATTCAGATTATTATTAATCAAGTAGCGCTACGAAATGAAGGAAAAAATACACAACTACCAAATTTGAAGTACTCATTTTTATAAGTTCCTTCCGCAAACAAAATAAAATTTGAATTAAATCAAGTTAATATTTTGTTTTAATATGTCCCATGAATTTCCATAAGTTTTTTGCATTTTTAATTCTAAGTCCAACGCTAGTGAAATAGTATGCAACTGCATTTTATTCTGTAAAATAAATTTTAAATTGTTAGCGAATTCATAAGTATTTAGACATGTCGACGCTATTCCAATAAATATTATTTTTTTCTCGTTTAAGTATTTCGTGCTTTGAAAGAGAAAATACAGGACATTTATTATTTTTTTTAAGATCTCAGATGGTTGTCTGTCTGCATATTCTGTGTAATTTTGCTTTTTTCCTCAGAAAACCACCAAAAATACGCGCGAAAAACTATTCCCAATTTTCATCGGACTAATCAGTCGACAATAAAGTCATTTGAAATCTAAAACTATGCTCTATCCTTTTTGGGTACCTAAATTACAACAGATCTTACCTTACTGAACTGTTAAATTGTTATCCTGGTATTCCATAAGATGTTACATCTCTCTGTCCGTTTATATGATAATTCATACATTGAGGAGGAAATCATAGGAGACCATATTTCTTCGACTTCGAGACGAAATCCGAACAACTATGGTCCTCATGTAAAAATAAATATTGGAGTCCTTATAAAATTATTCACGTTTCATAGGCGGGTTTCTTAAAAACTGCTTGACATGGATACTCGATGCACGGGATTATAGTAAAGCACATTAACCCGCACACATCCCAGTGACTAATCCTCGAAAATATTTACATGAAAAATATGGACGCAAATTAACTACCAACAAAATAATTGTAATTTCATATTTAATGTGGCGTATCATTTGAAAGAGATTGTTATAATGGTAACAAAAATATTTTCTTATAATTTTATGCAGTACATCGTCAGAAACCCATGTCCCCTTATTTTGAAAAACAGGTTTTTAGAAGCTTCATGTAAGCTACAGGAAAATTATTCGGTGATCCTAGATGTCATAGTTCAGGAGATATTCACTATAATATGTAGACTTAGTCAAGTAAAGTAATTTCATTCAAACGGGAAAGGGAATTCCGGATGATTGATACAGCCGATCTTATCAAGACCTGTTTGATCATTTTTTTCATATTTTAAGACAGCTCTTCATAGTTCTACCCTTGGGTAATATTTATTTGCTTCCTTTCTCCATTTTCCTGTTGCTTTGTTTTATTTTCCCTGTTGCTTTGTTTTAATGGTTACTCGTCATTTAGTTGAACCAATTTAATAAGAATACCTTAATTTGTTCAGTGTATATATATTTGTTTCATTGTGGGTAGTTATGAGGGCTTGCTATCGTAAACAATTAGACTTTAATCCGCACGTTTAATTTTATGCATTAACAGTATTGTTTTCAAAATAGATCAAGCAACGCATTCTTTATAAACCTATTCGAAATAATTTATATGTTATACGTTCTGATTCCATAAATGAGACCAGACTTATTTATCTTTTTATATATGTTTTTATTTTTTATTAAATTACCAATTACGAAAGTATGAAAGAAAAATAAATCTTTACAGAATATTGTTTACTCATTACACACAGATTTTTTTTAAAGTTTCGCTGTCTTGTAAATCAACTTATTAGATTTTTCCGTATTCATATGGTTACTTCAATTACTTTATCGGAAAGTTGGGGATTAGAAAGCAACTATACTAAATTTTTTATGTCGGGGAGTTGCAAATATGATACTGATATCGTGTCATCGGATTATTGATTTGTTAGATGAATATTTCTTTTCTTTGTATCGATAAATTATGAAAGGAAAGGAAGTTTTATCGATATTAGTAATTAAATCAAACTATTACTTCGTTTAAAATTAGTTCGTTTCGTAAAAATCGAAGAAAATTTTTCATACGTGGTTAATACTGAAGGATTTTGAAACATCATGTTTTTTTGGTGGAATGGTATTATCAACACTAACATACCCGAATTATATATAACTTAAATATATTTGCTAAGCTAACTACTTACAATGACCGACAATGATCCTGAAAAAAAAAATTAAATTGAAAGCTATAATGCAAAAGAGGATTTTTTCAAATGCGTACTTTGACGCTTAATAAAAATTGAAGTATAAATTCGAAATTACTGGTGTTCATATTTTCATTTTTTTTTCCATAAAACCCGTTGTGGAAAATATTCTCCCAATTTATTAGAAATCAAAAGTTTTACTCTTTTGATCGTTCTAGTATAGTTGCTTTGATACTAAAATAGTAATGACTAAATTAAAGCTAATATTTTGCAAAAAAAATGTAACACATTTATGTCCGCAATAGAGACTACTTAATTGACTTAAATTCGAAATATATACTTATACATAAGCTTATATTCTACATATTTTTCTTACCCAATATCCACAAAAGTATAAAATATTATTTTTAAAACAGTATCTATATGGCCTAGGTTTTAGTGAGTTCATAGATGGTGAGCGGTGTAGGTTTTATTATATTTTAGAATATTGAATATATTTGGCGTTAATTTTGTAGAAATTCATTATTCCCGATTAAATGAAACTACGTGATGTAGTATTATTTCTACTTTCTTTAATTTCTTTACCACGACCAAGGTTTCGTTGTATTATAACATCTTCAGGTGGGATATTCGCAAAGATTAACTCTTAGGAACATCCAACAGCATTTATATTATTCAAACACAATACCGGAAGCCTGGTTTGTGCGGGTTTTACCACTGCTTATGATAATGAGTTCATTGCAGGGGCGCGGTGTAGGTGTTATTATATATCCGAGAGTTATACGATATACCAGTATTTTAGTGAGGGTAATAAATTCAATTGTCGTTATTATGTGATATCGTTGTATTTATGGGTAATAATTCAATTATTTTTATCTTGGGTACAACTTGGGTAAAACCCTTATTAATAATAAAGAAAAAATAGATAAACATAAAAAGAGTTGTGTCTATAAACTCAAATGTAATGACTGTAGTAGTGTATACATAGGTCAAACATGAAGAGATTTTCATACAAGATATAAAAAACACATTGCCAGCTGGCGAAATAATAAACCAGACACATCTCACTTTGCTAAACATCTCATTGAAAATAACCATCACCCCCATACTGATAATGCCCCCTATATATTACAAATAAACACAAAAGGTAATAAACTTAATATCCTAGAAACATTAGAAATAAACAGACATAAAAAAGACACCAAGGTTTATATATTAAATGAACAACTAAATATAATAAAAACACCCATACTTAATATCTTCTAGATATAATATAATTAGACAACATTGATACTACAGTACTCTTCAAATTGTTTCAGCCCAAACACACATATAAGTATATATTAATAAAAAATAAACGAAAAAAAAAGTTTAAAGAAATAAATAAATAAATATATGAATAAATAAAACCGGAGATATGTAGAATTAGTGTATAACCTTATCCTTACTTTCAGATACCCTTGCTATTGTATAAATATGTTACAGATAATAACTTCCATTTAATTTTATTACATACACCGGAACATTTGCATTGTATAACCTCACATAATAACAACAATTGAATTTATTACCCTCGCTAAAATACTGGTATATCGTATAACTCTCGGAAATATAATAAAACCTACACCGCCCCCTTACAATAAACTCATTAACATAAGCATTGGTAAAACCCGCACAAATCCGACTTCGGCTATTGTGTTTGCATAATATAAATGCTGTTGGATGTTCCTAAGAGTTAATCTTTGTTAATATCACACCTGAAGATGTTGTTATACAACGAAACCTAGGTCGTGGTAAAGAAATGAAAGAAAGTAGAAATAATACTACATCACGTATTTTCATTTAATTGGGTATATTTTAGAGAGTTATACAATATACAAATATTTTAGTGAGGGTAATAAATTAATTTAATGTTATTCAATGAGGTTATACAATGCAAATGTTCCGGTGTATGTAATAAATTAAATAGATGTTATTCCCAGTAATATATTTATACAATAGCAAGACATCCGATCGTTGGAATAAGGTTATACAACCAATTATATATATCTCCCATTTTTTGTTTTCTTTTACGATGTGTCTCATTAGAAGTGTGGCCGGGATGAAACAATTTAAAGTGCACTGCAGTATCATAGTTAGTCAACATTGATACTGCAGTGCACTTGAAATAGTTTCAGCCCGGCCACACATCTAAGGAGACATATCACAAAAGAGAAAAAATGGGAGATATGTATAATTAATTGTATAACCTTGTGCCAACCTTAACTGCTATTTATTTAATATACTATTTCTGATTATTTTCTAATTATCGGCTTGATATGTGAAATTTATGTAAAAAATTATGATTATTTTTACTCGAGAACCTAGAGAATAAAAGAATCATATTCCTTACGTAACGCAATTCAAGCTTGAAACCGTTCAAACTGGGATACTATGTTCATATAATAAAATGAAAAATGAATAACTCCGGAGAGAGTCTGGGGTTAACGACCTGCCTCCTTGACACAAATATATATGAACCGTCAAAGTTCCTTAATGAGTTAGGACTATCTTTACTTATAGAGCCATAAAGCACCTTCATTTTTTATGAAAACATTTAATGAATGACCTAAATGACTCAAAGATAGGTCCATTTTCAATATAGTTAAAGTGACTAAAACATCACGTCCTAAAGTTTTTCGTGATTATACTCTAAAATATTTGTTGTATGAAATTTGCACATTCGTTGTATAAAACATGCGTTGTATGAAATTTATAAGCGCATTGTTGTACTCACTGCAATTACACAAGGTTGATTCATGTCCTACATATGAAAACCCTGGAAACATACTGTAACATTTTTTGAAAAGTGGTTTTAATTGACATAAAAGGCACCATGCCCCGCCAAGGATAGTGAGGTGCATTAGTTACTTTTGGGATAAATCTTGTCTTGAAAAGAAAATATCTTGATCTTACCAATAGAACAAACAAAATATGAATCAAAATATCTTGATAAATTAAATCCTAATATTACTTTCAAATTCATATTTGATGATTTATGAAAGGAACCCGATATATTTTTCATACTTGCAGGTACTTGCTAATTTTCATGTACGTAAGGCTAAATATACAGAAACTCTGAGTTTGTGAGAGACAAATTGAAAGAGGGTATTTCTATAATAGCCAAAATATAAGGTTTCTCTCTTTGACTAAGGAACGTGAAGTTTTCGATGAGTTTGGGGCCTTCTTACTATTTATATTTTATAGCCAAGATAAGTGCGTGCTGAAACACGTTAGATACTGAAGAGAAAATTTTAAATCAACATTTTCTCTTTCGTGGTTCAGAATCCTAAAAAGGATCATTATTGATTAATCTATGAATGTAATTTGTATAAGGAGTACCGCGGCTGATTATTTCTCCTAAATGTTGGTGTAAGTTAAAAAAAATGATTTTAAGAGAAATTTGTAATAAAATGATAGTAGCCTTCTCAGCTTCCGCAAACCCAAATCTAAAGAAACAAAAGAGAAGGGAGGACATACTTCATATTATTTTGAAATTGAATATTTATTATTTTTTATATTGTTAAATTGAATATTTATAATAACAATAGAGGTTTTAAAGTGAAAACAAAAATAAATGAAAGCTCAATTTCAATTTTAAACATTTATTTACGATATTTTATTCAATGAGATCCGAAAAAAAATCCCTTCTACGTTATAACTTAAGATGTGGCATAAAAATTAGTTTTTGGTGCGTATTAATTGAATTCTCCATACGATGCAATTGCTTGCAAAACTTCGTGCATATAGGCCCAAAGAAAATTAAGGCACAAACAATTGCACAGACTGTAAAGCTGTGATTGACGAATTCTACGAAAAACATAATAAACATTTTCAACAATGTCTCTAAAATTAAGTTACGTAAAATTCTGGAAAATAATAGTTTCCTAGTCCTTATGACTTTCAATTACATTTGAAAACAATTTCTTTATCCATGATATTAAAAAAACGAGTATTTTATTTGCCGCCCCATTTTACTACGCCGCCCCATTATTTACGCCTACATTTTTAAGTTTTTTAAAACGACTGTAACAGACGAATGGGACCGATAGGATATTTATTCACGCATTTAGGATAAGCGAAGAGAAAATATTATGTCAATATTTTCTCTTTTGAGGTGAAAAATCTCAAAAAATAAGATCGTTATCTAATAATGTCATGAACGTCATTGATATTTGGTGTAAATTCTAAATACATATTTAATATACACATATTTGCTCAAACATTACACGCATTTATGTAAACATTATCCTCTTCCCACTTTAAACTAAGCGAACAGAAACTTGGGTGAAGGTCAGAGGCAACTTCGTAGTCCGAGCACAAAAACGTCGGAAGTTAAATAAGCAAAGCATTCCGGACAAGCCGCATGGGATCGCGGTCGGAACCCTTAACACCGCAGCACCGCGGATTCCAAAACAATGATCTCGTTGTCGTTGACCCGCTAGAATGCTGACCGTCGCTGTTACGTATTCACTTCATTACAAAGCCGTCTTGGATATAGGGGTGTTTCTTGCATGAATATTCAAATATGTCGATTAATTCTGAGCTCAATATATTTGATACGATATTATCAAATTACTAGGTTTCAGTTCCATTTGATTTCTAATGTAATAACAAAAATCTTGGTCGATCTAGAGATTGAAAAAATGTCGGAAAATATAATCTGTTTCTATCACAATAGATATTATCTCGGACAAATTACAAAAAAATAAATTTAGCTATTAGATAATAGAAACTGCTACTATTACAAATAAGTATTACGTAAAGTATGGATATAATATACTCGTACATGAAATTTCATATAATGGGAAAAATGTAAGTTCGAGAAGTGAGAACGTCTCTCAACGATGCTCTCCCGTACAGCATTAATTATTGTGGTTTGGACATGAATTAAAATTGTTTTAATTAATATTTGAAATAATTATCGCCGATTAGTCTGTACATTAGAAATATGTGTATAAAATATTTTGTAAAAAAAGCACTTCCACTCAGAAGTTTAAAATCGACAATCTTTATGTTATTTGCTTAAATATTTCAAGTTTATTCTATAAAATGAAATTAATATTTTCAACTTTTTTAGTGCACACGATCTTTTTTTTTATTTAATTATATAATGGAGATAAAATCTTGTCCCTCTCCTTTACTCTTGTCATTACATTTGTAATAATTACTAAATATTTTTTTCTGTAATTGTAGTGATTATATATTGCAATCTTCTGCGATATATTATATAATTTTCCTTCATTTTTTTGTTGATTGCAAAAAATTATTCCCCCACAAACATGACCGACTCATGTATTTGTTAATTAAATTCAAGTGATATTTGTAACTGTCAGCCCCTATTTAAAATAACGCATCTATGCTAAAATTGTTCTCAGCTGTTAGCTGGATACGTTTCATATTTTTTTGTTATTTACTTTGAATAATTTTGGTATAACATATGTTTAGTTTTCTTGTATTATCTTAAATCATATATTTCACAACAAAGGGAAGATTTTTTAACGAAAATTATGACGACACTCCAAATTTATAGCTCAGCAGTCTCCACGTGTTGTAATTATCAATGAGTTATTACCATTTATTGCCTACGCTTCATGTCAAATTATCTTCGTGGTAATATTTGGTGTTTGAGTTTTTACTTATATTCGAACAATATTTATTGCCGTACCATGATCAGTTTTGAAAGTACCTCACCCTTGGATTTTATAAAATTTCAATTGAGCGATTTTTGTATGAAATATCAATTGATTTCTCTATTTATTTTTTTGGAAGTGAGAACTTTTTTTGACTTACCTAGGCCAATTTCCAATAGCAAAATATAGCGATTTCGCGTGATGCCAAGAGGATGTTGCACTTTGGATAAACTCTACAGTAGGCCGAGTACCGCCCAACGAGACAGTGACCGGGCGAGTGATATATATATATATATATATATATATATATATATATATATATATGTATATATATATATGTATATATATATATATATATATATATATATATATATATATATATGTATATATATATATATATATATATATATATATATATATATATATATATATGTTAAATGCTGTCTGTGTCTCTCGTTATCGCATCATTTTTTGTTGGAAAATGCTTATGCTTATTGTATGGTCATGGAACATATAAACAATGTCACTTAACATAAGTCCATGTTTATCATCATATACATGGACTTATGATAAATGACATTGTTTATACCATCAGGTGGGCTATTAGCAAAGATATCTTTGCACCTGAAGATGTTGTAATACAACGAAACCTAGGTAGTGGTAAAGAACTTAAAGAAAGTAGAAATAATACTATATCACGTAGTTTCATTTAATTGTAAGTAATGAATTTCTACAAAATTAACGCCAAATATATTCAATGTTCTTTGTATTAAAATTTTAAATAATTCGAAGTTATTGAAGATCTTGTACCACAATTCCTTTTATAATTATGGACACAAACTTCGTAAACTTGTGTGGGTTAATTAATGGCCGAATTTCTTTAACTAATAATTTTTATTTAAGAGATATGAAACGTTATTTAACGTACTAAATGTAAACGTAATTTAATGTATAAAATAAATATAATTATTTGATAAAAATCAATCAGCAACCACAAAAGGAAAAATTCCCATTTCGTTAGCTAAAATAATTAAACAACTGACAGATTGACACTTAATTCAACATAACTCCGGTAAAACGATAAATGACTTACTCAAGAGATTTTATTATTAATTTTACTGACCTCTACTTCAGCCTTCAACATGGCCAATCCCTAGGCAATATTCTGTTGGTCGTATTCATTGCTGCAGAACGTGACTAGGAATAAGATTCGCGGCTACTTTTGGGATAAGTATTGAATTGCGGCTTGTATTTAATGGCCTTTGTAAAACTTTATTGCATGGAGTTTGGGAGCAACTTTAACATTGCGAGATATCTAACGGGAGATATTTTGTGATGATTAATACATTGAAATATAGTTTGGTAGATTAGTTAGCGATCTTTGATGAAAATTTAAATCATCATGATATAATATTGTGGATATAAAATGCATAAAACTTCTATTTAATTGAATTTTTTTTTAAAAAAGGCTTTCATACTAAGGTTTCGTCTTGTTATCGATGATATGCTTTTGTTGTCCGCTTTTGTATCTTTATATCTCTTGAATCAAGGGTTATTGCGCGAAGTCGTGTATGTATTCCAAAAATAGACAACTATTTATTGTTATTATACTTAGGCAATCATACCGTTGAGTCGTCAAAGTGGGGGTGGAGGTAAAAAGAGCCTCGAAATTTACACTCTGTGTGACCAAAGAATTAGCAACGGAAAGGATTACACGAGCATAAGTGACATTATTCCGACTCTACATATAATTTTTTAATTTTGCATAATGTCCATATAGACTTCTTCATCTACTTATAATTAATGATGTAATGATGTTTTCTTTTCAAGCGCGCAGGCTCAAAAGGCGACCGTTTGTTTCGCTGCTTCTAATAAAATAATGTACAAGCCCAAAATTTAGTATTCGATTTTGATGAGAATAATCGGAAATCTCCTATATAGAGAAAAGGGATAGTTATAAAATAGTTGAAGCATTTACTTGTATATTTATAAGTTTAAAAAATGAGAAAATACAAAATTTATTTTTAATTTTGATACGAAAAAAGGAAAGTTTGTATAAAAAAAGAAAAATCTTTGTAAAACGCAAAAACAGCTTAGAGGAAGTTGCAAGAGTGTTGCAAGAGTTTACAATTTTACGTATTGTTTATTTGCGAATATTGTTCGCCAAACACTTTTTACACTATAAACCGATATAACCGATATAACACTATAAACCGATAAAAAAAACATTGAATACAGGTAATAAATGATATAACAAATCTAAAATGGATATAACCTCTAAACGAGTATATCTTAAAATAAAAATTTAGAAATATCCTGTATTACTAACCAAAATGAAACAAAAATTACTGTCTCGTATTCAGAATATAACTGTTTTTTTTAATATACAAATTTTAAAATGTTATTCTTATATTTTAAAAAAGAGCATTTTGAAAGAAAAATGATTTTGCAATAGTATGATTTATTCATTTACGATTGTCGTACTCAAAAACATTATGTACTATGTAAACTAGATAAAACGACGTTTCCAATATTACAAATTATGGAACACTTTTTGGTATAAACAATGATCAAAATAACACGATGGAAAAATCTCCGAAGAAGTTATAATGTATACAAAACGGAGACAAAATTGTGCTCCTTTCAAAATTAAAATTAAAAAATATCGAATATTAATACTCAAATTACAAACAAGTTGCTGTTTCGTATTCGTAATGAAAACATATATTCAAATATGCACAATTCTATATTTTGGAAACAAAAATGACGCATTCCTCAACGTACATTAACATTTTGATACTCAAGTTACGTACTTGGTTATTCTGAAAAACAGACACTGTTTATCAGAAAAATACAGTAACAAATACAATAGAGGCATTACAGCCATTAAAACCACCTAATAAATAATACATAAACATGTTCAAACTTTCCGTAAGTCTAAAAGCAAAACTAGCAAGCAGGACATGACACGTCGTTATTGTGAACTGGAAGTGTTACGTGTTTATTTTAATCTGTACGAGTATGAAGTATTCCCGTGGGACGGACATAAAAGCTTCTTACTTTCCGCAGATACCAGTTACAAAGTATGAAATAATTTTATTTCTCTTCGTCATAACTGAAGTACTATATGATTAAAAGAAATAAAGCGATCGTGGACGTACGGAGGCCAGTCCATTCATCACATAAACACTTCTTATGAAATAATGGAAAAGAAAACTCCCATCGTACTAGATTTTTATTTGTAACATGCTCTTATTTAGATTAGCTACTATTCCATATACTCGCACTTTGCGTTCGCGACCTACTAGGTATTCTCCTGTTCTTTTTATATCTATTGTATATCGACATTTGGTGCGCTTATGTTCATTGATAGTCTATAATTTGTTTTTGTCTTTCATCAAGAATCTTAATTTTCTGTTTAATGTGCGTGCTAGAATAGGGAGGCGTTTTACCAAGTTTAACCCTAATGCAATATTAATTAATTTTCAAAAATATTGAATTCACATGTCCTCCAAAAGAGTGAATTAATCCGATATAATAAAAAGGAAATAGTACGTCATTCTATGCCCCATGTTATATAAAGATCATATATAAATATCATAATTTTGGCAAATATTACAAATGTAAAATTATGCTTGTTTATACTTCTTTTATAAAGTAAAGAAACAACAAATCGATATTATTTTTTACACCGACATATTTGATAGCCTGCTTAATAGTATAGGTAACTTATATTTTGAAAAATATTATTCCTTCAATACAATTTTTATTTGAAACTGAAAAAATACATAAACGGAATAAAGAAGCAAGGTCGCAGAGGAAAAAAGAAGAGAAGGCGGTCTTTTGAAATGCTGAATATGCAATATACAAGAACAATAAAATCATTCCATTTGATCCCTAATTCAGAGTAAATTATTTTGTTTTGCTCTTATTTGTGTTATAAAGTTACGAAAATAAATGCTTAATTTTTATCAGTGCACCAAAATACTCTAAAATCAGCTGTCAAACCCAAAAAGGGAAAATAAAAGTTAAAATATGGAGACCTATAATTTTTTACACTTCCAACTCCGTAAAGAATCTTTTCAGTATCCCAGAAATAAGAGGGAATTTTTATTACTTATTTATACTCATTCGAGCGTTTCTGTTTCAGACTCTGTAAAGTTTCAGACGTACATGATATTTTGTACGAAGACTTTTCATTAGAGGATCTCAGTAAACGTATCGTAGAAAAGAAAACACTTTAGAGTACCTGCCCATACATGACGAAAAGGGGATGATTTCTTTCATACCCCCCCCCCATTGAATAGCATAACATTAAATGGGTGTATAAAATTTAAATCAAATTTTCATTTGCAGTTTATGACGCATTAAGTGATATTCAGTTTGAGATCTTTCTATTTTTTTAACAATTTTTGAAAACACATATTACATAAATAGGTTTTGCTGCATGAAATCGAGTATTGCCACATAAAAAATGTATATTGCCACGATCTGTAGGGAGTTTGATGGCAAATTTGCTCGGCTATTCACAGTAAATATTGGCGGTAAATATATTGTCAGTTTAAAGGAAAGGTAAACACATTGTTTGGCGGCCCTTTTTTTGAAGTTTCAAGGAGTTTTCAGAAAATTTATATCAGATATTGATACCCAAAACAGATCTTTCGGTCTATGTCATAGTTTCGTGCAGGTACACCTTTTTCTTTAACACTTGGCGACTCGCTATTATGCAAAAATGTTGCTTACTTTTACGTGGCAATATTCTTTATCTTATCACTAATATGACGAGGAGATAAAAGGTCCATGCACCCGTTGGCCTTCCTTTGAAATTAAAGGAATGTTAGCCCACGTGAAAGTCAAATTCAATATATCTCGATCTTTTCCTAAGCTTGATGTCGTTTTTTTATTATAGTAGACTATCATGAAAATAGTCATTAATTCAATTAGGTTTTTTTTTTAATTCAATATTCAATTAGGCTTCATAATTTTCCAAAATTTAACACAAGGAATCGCTCTTAATGGGAAATTAAAATTACTTTCTTGGAACTTTTCAAACTATTGCTTTACTGTAACATCGAAGATTACATCTTTGTCCATTGTCGTGCACATATTTTGCGTTGTTTTACTCGCTTTTTGACCTAAGTGGAGTTAATGAAATTGTTTTCATTGTTGTTTACTTACTAAACTCTATTGCTAACTCATAAGAAGAGTGAATACCGAGTTCCTTGTATACCTTACTAAAGTAAGTATATATAATATGCCAGGATGTGCCAGAAAATTAGCAGTTAAATTAGTTGCCAACCTAATCTAATACTTACTAAGGTTTTACGTACATAATGATTTCTTTCACGAAAATAAGTAATTTTGTATATAGCCTAGAATAGTTCAAGAGCAAAATTTTGCAAATAAGATGATATTTCGCTTACATGATGTTGTTTTTTTATATTTATATTTGCGAATAACAAAAACAGGTTCCAATAAATAGGATGAAATCAGCACCCATAGAATCAAACTAGATGGGCAAAAGGCTGTCCTATAATCAAGAATCATAATTTAATTCTTAGAAATACAAAAAATGATGGAACATATTCATAGGCAACTAATTAAAATAGTAAACATCACTTAAGTACGATTATTTGCCTTTATAAAAGTTTTCTACGTGAAGTATTTAAAAATTGAACAATGATTTCCTCAATTCTTACTCGGTCTAACCCCATGGAACGAAGGGCGGCCGCTAATTCCATAAATAAGGAAGACTGAAAAACAATCAATTTATTCTTTCAATGGCACGATTGATATATTAATTTATATAAAGCGGCGTGCTTTATTTGTTTTCTTATGTATAACTTTCTCAGTCATTTTAAGCGAAAACGCGTGGTTTTTATATATATTCTCCACACAAAAAGTATATTCACATATAATGCTGTTTGTTTCCCATTTCAAATAGAGCGCTATACAAAATTTACTATAATATGTCTATCTCTAAGATGTAGATGAATAGAGTCAATCTCTAAGATGTCTGTGTAACGAAATTATCAAGTTACCTCTTGTGTAAATGGTATTATCGAAAAACTGATCACGGTCAGCGAAGGCACTTATTTCTTATGATCGAGGCGCATTCTAAATTTTAATAGCTGTCAGTGACTGATAGAGATAGTTCCTAGAATTACGGCTCTCATAACAAAAGGGCTGTCAGGAAGATGAAGCAGTTCATAAGGTCAAAACGTTTTGTTATTTTAGGGATGTCTTGCTGTTGAAGTTACAAGCAATATTTCAATTAAAAGCCTTTAAAATAAAGTCGATTTTTTATTGACAAATTTAATTTTAATAAAAATGTCCCTTTAATATAGTTTTTGAATTATATTATTTAAACGTAGTCGTAGTATATTTACTCAATTTAAAAATACGTACGTTTTTGTACTCTACTATGGAAATTGTGAATTTTATGAAAGTCGAACAATTTAAGAAAATAATTATAAAGATTCATTTCTTTCACGAAAAACAATCGTAATTATTTCCTTATAAAATGTTGATAAAGAGTACCTTTCTACGGTTATAAAGCACGCATAGATCTTGGATAATATCCACGTTGTCGAAACGTTAACAAATTTTTATTGCGTCATAAATTTTAGACCAAGTTTTACGTGAATTTTCATCACCTTGGCGAAGGCTATATTGTTTTTCACTCACATTCAATATATTTATACGTTTTATGATATTCGTAAACGAGCATATCTCCGAGCAGAGTTTGTATTTCATTGATTGTGAAGAGTTTCGCAGAATCATAAGCCAGCGTTTCTGAACCCCATAAAAGTGAAAATAATTTATTGTTTTCTATAATAATTTTATTCAATTAATAGTTCGCATTCACATAAATTGGGACAATATATAATTAAAAAAGTATATCGCATGTGACTTCTCTCAGTGTCCGGGCTTTCATCTTCGGTGCCTGTTGTGGTAAATAATATTTACCAATTTGTTTTGAAAAATTATCGCCAGTTTGACTTAATCTGTTATGTCCCTTTTCGATTATTTATTTAAAATATAATTTTAAACTTGTTTATGGTTCCGTACCACAAAAGGAATAAAAACAAACTCTTTTATAAGATCACACATTTGCCCGTCAGTCCGTCCTACTCTTTTCCTAGAAAATATTTGAGGGGAAGCCTTCAAATTTAAAATAAATTTTTCATGCAGTGATAAATCAAACTGGTCCACATATACAATAGTAATTAACACTCAAAAGGAATGTACAAGTTTTGGAAGGGGAGAAGAAACTCGATTTTTAATTTCGTGTATTGTGTGTAATTATTAAACGTGTTAAATTTGTTTTAGAATTTTATTTAGGATATTTCTCGAGATAATATTAAAAATGTCCACTATGAATCTGTTAGGAACTATTTAACTCGAACAAATCAATCCCGGTAAGGATAAAGTTATTCACATATATTTTAATAGCATCTATGAAACAATTACTTAAAAATATTCGTATGACAAATTGTGTGGTGCGAAAGAAGTGCAAAACTCGAAACGTTTTTTTTTCTTTTCACGCATTTTACAGGATATCTGTCAATTCAGAACAAATTAAAAAAATGTCAAAACATTTTTCTCACAATTCATATAACTTAGTTTCTTCATAAATATTTACTTGTTCCTAATTGATGGTATGAAAGATGAGCCTAGGTATTCCAAAAATAAAATTATTTCATTTTCGTGTCACAACGTATTTACTGCATATATATGAAAGATTTCTAAATCGTTAATTATAATAACTTAACTTTTATAATTACATCTTCAGTAATAATGAATTTAAAAATGTTCTTTGTTTCTATGAGCATAATGGAAATACAATAATTGCCTATAAATTGCCTAAATTTTGCCTTACATAGGAAATACAATAATTGCCGGTGAGAATTAAAAGAGAGTTGTTGGTAAGAATAAGCGAATGATACCATAAATACTACGCATACTAAACAAATGTTTCATTCAGCTCCCTTTAGAAAAGTCATACGCATTATTTTCGTTTACATCGGTAACCAAATGGGTACGATTTTTTAGAAAAAACTTAAAGCAATGATTCAAGTAACCAACAGTATTTTTTGGTAAATGATTTGCTTGGTTTGTACTGTTTAAGTTATATGGCCACATTGAGGTGGAACGTACAATCTAGAGATATGACATTTAATATTTGATCCACAAAATAACTTTCGTTATATCTGCGTGAAATTTATACTTAGCATCCGAAAATTCAAAAAATGAATCCAAAATTTAATTTCATCAACGAGAAACGTCTTATCCCGTTGATAAAAAGAAATTTTGTTGAACGTAACACAATCCAGATAAAATTGTAAAACGTCTCTTTTCAGAATTTTTCCACAAATCAAGTCTTTGCAAACTTTCCCATTCCCTTCGTAGCCTTCTATGTATAACAAGAGAGCCAAAGTCTAACGCTGCAGCGGTATAAGTTGCACAAAAAGAAGACTCAGTAACGATACTTATTAGAAATTCTAGCAGCACGCTGTCACCAGAAGGGAGGAATACTCTCGCCATTCGTAACGAGCTTCAAAACATTTCTGCGAGCGACAAATTGGGTTTTTGAAGCGCAGTAATTTCTGCTCGGTGGAATAAAGAATTCTTTGACTTCAAAATATCTTAAAGTAAATTTGTTTTGTACATATATTCAGCTGGAAGTAAATTGAACTTATACTATATTTATTCTATATTAAGATTTATAGTCAGTAAAATGGAGTTGAATTTTATAAAGGGTTCCATAACTAGAATAAAAGTCGTTTTTTAATATGCATTCTTTACCTTCATGTATAAATATGATATGTATGGGGTAATGTTTTGAACCGACATCTTGATATATCTCTTTCTCTCTCCCTCTCTGTTGGTGCATTTTACATAAAAGAATTATATTCCTTTTTTGACATTTCTTGGTTATTGCATATCCACACACATCACCACTAATTACCGAACGTGTCCGTCTATACATGAGCCTGCTCGTTTTTCCGTCTATTACAGCCTTTTTTCTCAGAAACAGTTTGACATATATATTTCAGTTAATACCCAAAATTTTATAGATATTTAGGAAATATTTTCCACGAAATTTTAGTAAAAACTGTTTGGTATGGACACGTGTAATGTAGCATAATAACCGATACATATTTTAAAAGTAAAAATATTTATATGGAAATTTCATAAAATACTAACGAAATGATCGATTTTTTTATAAATTTCATGAATTATGTGGGATAGTGATGGAAAGAGCAGGTGATTAATTATATATTTCTGGTATATTTGTGAAGTTGCTCAGCATAAGATTATAACAAGTATGAGATAAATAAATTCATAACGCAATTCCGGAGAAATTAGTCTCAAGAAGTTCGTATTTAAATTTATCGAATTTAAAAAATACTTAGGACACATTTCGATGTTAAAATCGTGTGCTTTAACTATATCTTCGATAACGGTTTCAGTCTTGGTTTCGGGTGATCTTTTAACATGAAAATGTAACGTATTTAATATATAACAATTTAAACTATATTAGACACATAACTTAAGAACTAGCATTTCTCCGCCTTTGCTATCATTGATTTCCTTCTGTTGTGAAAATTGCAAAATAAAGCCATAGATATATGAAAGCCACAGATATTTATAATGCCTACAAGATTTTAAAATAAAATTTTTTTAAAAAAGTTCTTTTGATATAAATCCCCTACCTTTAAACCGAGGGTGAATTTTCCCAACCCATTGCAAAAGGTATCGCTGAATAACTGTTATTGTATACTTCTGCATATTTTCCAACAGAAGTATAATGGAAGCAATGGGCAATTATTTTTGCTTTTACTGATTGTAACTTGTCGAGTGATAAGTTTCAAATTAATATACATGATATTAAGGCCAAAATGAAAGAGCCTTTTTTATATCATTCCATTTATTCGGTGTGTAATAATTGCACGTTGCGTAAGATTTCATTGCTTGATAACTATTACATTACTTTACATCTATTATTACATTACCACTTTAATTATTCCAAACTGTGTATTTATTAAGTATATGATAGTGAAAAAAAAATGAAACAAAAACAAGTCCAATTTGGAAAAAAAATTAATCTACGCTAAAATATATAATATGAAAAATGGATATTACCGGACAGTGTGAACAATTACTGCTTTAAAATTCATTTAAAATGTATGCATTCACATGACAGCAATTTTAGAAATTAAACGCCCATCCCATGATGCAGCAGGAAGAGAAAACGATACAAAACCCGCTTGTCTACTGGCTTAACAAAAAGGCAGCTAACCATAAACAAACATTTGCAAAAATGAGATTTATGATGCACCACACCAAAAAGGCAACGAAATTGTCATTCGATTGGACTGTTTAATTTTGTTGATGGAATAGGTTTCCGCCGAGAGATAAATATTACCTTGCCACGGTATAAATTAATAGACCGACAGTTCTTTACACTATATATACACTATATATATGTATGACTATTTGTACAATTTAGCATCAAACAGAATGAGTCAGATATTAGGAGAGTTTGAAAAAATTACACTTACAAATGAAATCTGGTCAGAAATGAAGGCGTTTCTTTATTTAGTTTGACCCACATAGATAAGCAATAACTTCAAAAAACTCTAATTTACAAACATTAGAAACGAAACATTTAAAACGAAAGAACATTATACAGAAGCTATTTGCTTTGATTAGTCTGTGGATAGTAATTACAAAATATATTTATACTAAAATTATTCTTATTATTAGAATATTTTACGTATTTTTATTATTAAAATTATTCTAATATTTAATTTTGATTTGCTGATATTTTAAACTAAGAAATATTTATCTCAATATTTATTACTTGGTAATTTTAACTGTAACTTGTTCTTTGAAATGTGTTAAAAGAGTATTTTATTTGTTGTCTGAGTTAGGAAAATAATCAATCAAAAATATGAATATGAAAAAGGGGGACGGTCTATTTTCGTATAATGATAAAAAAAAACTTTCGACACCAAGCTCCGACTACGTTTTTTAGTGTCGTTTTAATTATATGGTAATGTCTAGTTTGTAGTCCAATTTCAAATTAAGTTAAATTTTGGTTTGAAAGTAAATTACAAATTTGAATTCGTGAAAATTATTTGTACAGCTTTTGTTTCCCTTTAATTTCACGTGAATGCAATGAATAATTTTATTTTTAAACTTAAATAAGCCTTTACTTACAGATTAGCTCGAAATAGTTTGCACGTTTTACGCTGATGTCATATTTTACAATGTTCAAATCCCCAGTTGAAAAAATTAGCAGCAAGAATGGAACAAATTTTATATAGTTTAAAGTAATGTATGATGAATTCAATGCAATATAAATTATGAAATAAAAAATCCTAATCGATTACTCATTTTGACAGTTCTGTTTAACGACAGCCTATTCGTTCAATGTTCGATGCTTGAAAATAAAATTGACTCCCATATTTCGTCAGAACGAGATTTATATTTTTCTTAAATATCACCTAGATATAAGCTCAAATTTATATTTGTAGAAATATGACTATTTTTACCCTAAAATAATTAGATCTTAAAAAAAACTAGTGACGGCTTTAGCAACTCCGTTTTCAATTCTAACATAATCTATCACTTTTGCCATTAACTAATGAACCTTCCCTTCTTTAGGTATATACCTAAACAACACCTAGGAAAAGTTCATTCCTAGGGATAGTTTCATATTTTGAATTAAATAAAAGAAATGAAGTGTCTATAACCCAACAGCCTTAACCTATTCCAGAAGAGCTAAATGATAAGAAACAAGTTCATTTTATAAGATCAAGTCCTGTCATAAAGAATATAGAATCCACCCTGTTCGACATAAAAATTTGCGATCGCAAGATAAACACCAATATTAGGCTTCTCAATATAATATAGTAATAACTTGGTCCAGCAGTAATTTTACATATAATTTGAAACACATCTTAAACATGCCGCATCTTTTTTTCGTTTTGTAGGGAGCTAGATGGTCCCAAACACTGAACCTATGAGAAATACTGGCACGACTTTTCATATAATAGAGAAATATTATCATAGATAACCGAGGGACGAAATAATGATAAGAGATATAAAATACGAAAGACGAAATAATGATAAGGGAAGATTGATCAAATAAAATCATAGTAAAATAGTTTTAACTGGGGGGCCAAAAACTCTCCAGGTAGTCGTAAGTGTGTACCGTGTACTATTTGTGCTATAGAGTGATTACTCTCTGACTTAATGGCTGCTCTTAGTCCAAGTAACACTGTTGGAAGCATCACTGTCCTTTTGGCATTACAATAGGCTTTGATCGCACTTTTAATTGTTCAACGACAGCGTTCTATCTTCCCATTGCATTGAGGATGATAGGGTGTTGTGTGCAACACTTTAGCACCATAAATTACAGCAAGGCTTCTGAAAAAGTGAGATTAAAATTGTCTTCCTTAGTCAGTTACAATTGAAGCAGGGGTACCAAATCTAGTCATCCAGTATTCGTGAAATACTGTGGCCACCTTTTCAGCTGTGATATCTACCAGTGGTATTGCATCCACCCAACAGGAGAAAGGTCAATACATGTCAAACAATAAGTCATTCCTTCCGACGGAAGTAAGGGTTCTATTAGGTCAATATGGTTCGTCATGAACCATTCATCAGGAACTGGAAACTCTGCAAGTTTGTATTTGGCGTGTCTTTAAACTTTGCACTTTTGGCAGTTAACAAGTGACCTTGCCGATTCTTCCACTATTTTTTTCATACTTGGGCAAATGAATTTTTCTCTCATCTGTTTAATTGTTGATCTTATGCCAGGATGGGAATAACCATGTTTGTGTTCCAAAGTTTTCTTCGTAAAACAGGGTTGTATATAAGGTAGAATTTTCTTTTGTGAAATATCATACCAAAGAGTCTTCCCAGAAGTTAAGGTAGAAGCTTTGAATTTTAAAGATGGGTCATTCATCATTTGTAATTCTTTATCCTTAACTTGTTCTTATGCAATGGCATCGTAATCAATAACCACTGACACTGTTTCAATTCTGGAAAGAGTATCTGCAACTATGGTGTCTTTTCCAGCTGTTTTTTTTCGGATATTGGTTGAAAACTGGGATATATATTGCTAATGACCTACAAATCTATGCGCACTCGAACCTCCATTCCTTATCAAAAACCATCGACATCCTTAATCGAGATATCACTTCAATTGATCAGTGGGCTCATTAAATGGGTCTTTTGGTTAACCCAAGTAAATCACAAGCTATCATCATCGGTAGTCAAAGACTGACTTCTAAAATAAATCTACCTAGTTTACCAAAATTAGTGCTAAATAGTACAATAATTCTATACACCTCAACTTTTAAAAACCTGGGCGTACCGTTAGTCGTCGTGTTTTCAATAGGATACACTCTTTGAAACGTCTTCAACTTTTTCTACCGACTAAATCAAAAATCTACCTTTGTCAAACACTTTTATTACCATTAATCGATTATGGAGACGTGTGCTATCCTGATCTTAATGAAGAATATTTGTGCAAGTCGGAACGTCTTCAAAATTTATGCATTCGGTATATCTTCGGTCTAAGAAAATATGATCACATTTCTGAATACAGGCACTTCTCAAATGGCTGACGATCCGTGATCAACGCCAACTTCACATACTTACACTTCTTTTTAGCATATTAAAAAATCCTCATAGCCCAAATTATCTTAGTGGAAAATTTAAATATTTGTCTGTTCACGGCTTTGGGCTGCGACCTGAAAGTTCACACACCCTACTTATTCCTAAACATACCTCTACCACTTACGAAAAATCTTTCATTGTCCAAGCAGCGAAAATATGGAATCACCTGGATCCCGACATCAGGAAAATCACGTCTCTAAATATTTTCAAAGATCGAGTGAAAAAGTCCTGCATCTCCTGAAACCATTTCTTTTGTGTCCTTGCCCTTTCCTGTCTTTTCCATCCCAAATCATGTCAATATTTTGTTTTCTTTTTTAATTTACTTTTGTATTTTTTTTGTCTAATGTGCTATGAAGAATTTTCATTGTAAAAACTCTTACAGCCTACCAACTAAATTTCAATACAAATTGTTATGGTTGACTGAAAGAGATTGCTCATGTAGCAATAAGTCCGCCCTATGTACTATACATAATAGTTATAAAATGTAAATAAATAAATATATATTGCAGTTGTCGTTGCTGTCGTGGTGAAGCTTTTTCTTTCTTTGGTAAGTAAACATATGTAATCGATTTATGATCTATAAATATTGCGAATTCATTACTTTCTAGCACGTATTTAAAATGCTTCACTGAAAGGTAAATACTCATACGTGCTATATAACATCTGTGTTTCATTTAATTTCTGACAATTGCAATGCAATTGATCGACATGTTCCTTGTTCATACTGTTGTAGTATTAACCCAACTGCACAATCTGATGCATCTGTCCACAAGGTTAATGGGATTTCGGGTCTCGAAAACTAAGGAGCACAGCATTGGCAAGTTCCGCTTTACACTTTTCAAATTGTTTCAGGGCTTCATTTGTTTATGGAAATTATCTCCTATTCTTTTTCCTTGTCCATTTTAGGAGTTCATGGAGAAAAGCTTGAGTTTAGGCTGCGTCCTTTAGGTAATGGTGATAAAAGTTGACCATTCCAAGGAAACTGCGTAAATCTTGTATTGTTTCAGGCAGTGTATAATCTAATATTGATTGAATTTTATCAGGAAGAGGACTTGAACGAGCAGGGGTAATTTTATGTCCCAGAAATTTAATATTCTCTACACCAAAAACTGATTTGGCGACGTTGATGCACAGCCCATACTGGTTCAACCAAAAATTTATTTGAGATGTGTTTTGTATTCTTCTTTTCCTGACGAGGCAATAACCACATCATCTTATAGGAAAAGATAAACTCCAAGCCTTAGAAAACTTTATGTTCGAATCTTTGAAATGTAGCTGGGGCATTTCTTAACCCAAAGCTCATGACGTTGAATTCATACAAGCCAAAAGGAATTATAATTGCTGTTTTCGGCTTGTCTTGCTCGGCTATGGGAATTTGGTAATATGTTTTGAACAAGTGCAGCTTTGAGAAGATTGTTTTACCTCCCAGGGTATTACTCCATTTTTCTTTTTAACCAGGTGTAAAGGACTTGGATGGTACTGGGATTTCGAAGGTTTGATAATGCCATTATCCAACATGAAACTGAACTCTTATTTGGCCAAATTGAGTTTTTTTTGATCGAGTTTTCTGGCACAACTGGTGATATGGTGTTCAACGCCATGTTTTCAAGGATTGTTAAAAAAAATTTGGTTTTGATATATTCGGATATTGCTTACTATATCTGAAAATTTAACTTTATGTCTAAATATGCGTAATGTGAGACTTTCTTGAATAGTTGTTACTTCTCCAGTGATCGAGAGGTTTGTTACTCTGTCAATTATTTTCTTGTTGAGGATATCAGTTAATAATTCAATTTTTTGAGGAAATCCACGCCTAGTATGCCTTTCGACACTTTTGCCATAACAAATTGCCACTGAAATGGCCGGCATAATCCAAGGTTCAATATTATGATTTTTATGCCATAAGTTGGGATTTCGGATCTTTTTGCGGCATACAGTTTGTACTCACGGGTCTTTTTTTTCGGTTCTGGTTGTGGGAATATTGGACACATCTGAACCTGTGTCCACTAAAAATAGTTATTTCGTTGTCTGGTCTCATACAAACAGTCTGTATTTGTGACCATTCACTTCTTCGGTAGTAGGACTTGCCGCTGAGTCTACTGCTGTGATGAATTTCCCACCATCTCAACAAAGCTACATGGTTATACACATTTCTCACGATAGTATTTCTTTCCAAATCGGCAATGATAGAAACAGTACTTTCCTTTAGGATTAAGACGTCTCCTGGAATTACTGCGACTTCTTTTTCCTTGACTGAGACTCCTAAAATTATGTACACTAAGTGCTTCCATCTTCATCTCCAAAGCAGCAAGCCTTCTTGCAATCTCTGCTTGCGCTGAAACTGGTGTCGTTTGCACATCAGAAAAATGCCCCCGCAAGTGGGCATTTTAATGAATCTTATCCGCCATTGTTGCAAGTGTTTCTAACGAAAGTTTTTCGTCGCTGGAACTTAAAATAATTCGCACTGCATTCAGCATCTGATTAAACTAAAGCAATTTCAACATGGTTTCTGGCATTTTTACATCAAGAGATTTAATTTTTATCAGCAGCTGACTAGGCTTCAAGTCGCCTAGTTTCAGACCCGTAAGCAGTCTTTTTATGCGGAAGTTTTCACTTTTTTTTTAATGTGCTGAGTAATCTGTTTTTTGCAGCTGTATATTTATTACCTGATTCACTTTGAATAATGTTCCAGATATTTTCTTTGAAATTACTTTTTTTAACTTTGAATTATTTGTTTATATTTCATTTATCTTT
Source organism: Druceiella hillmani (assembly GCA_039881145.1). Lineage (NCBI taxonomy): Eukaryota > Metazoa > Arthropoda > Insecta > Lepidoptera > Hepialidae > Druceiella > Druceiella hillmani. The sequence goes on along the minus strand of JAYKKI010000010.1, from coordinate 43,536,462 downwards.
GAATATGTATATAAATCTAGTTCAGGGTTCCTTCTTGGCTCGTGGGTTGCGTGATTTTATTATTTTTTTGTGTGTACGGTAACAATTTTTTTCGTTTATTCTGACGAAATAAATCATAATAAATTAAACTCTCTCTTTAGGTTTTATTACTCTTATCAGATTCTCATTTGATTTTTTTGGAAACGTCAAATTCTTTTTTTTTCTTTATTTACCCAGCAATCAACTTTTAGTTACCAGTTAGTAAATTTCTAATCAGTATTTTACAGAAATTAAAATTGTTCAATTTCGTTCCTACAAAGCATTCCACTACGACCGACAAAACAATATAATAAACGGATAACATCAAAAAAATGGATAACATCTGCCAATTTTGCAACATAAACAAATTCAGTAGAAAAACACCAGAAATCTATTGCATGAATGAAAAAATTCGGTTACCACCACTGGAAAAGCACCTGCGCAGCAATTTCTACATTACATGATCGGAGAAACTCCAGAATCAGAACACTTTCTTCAAAGTATAAAAACGTACGACGTTTGTTTCCAAATGATTTTTCCAGTGTTACTTCGATCAACACTTACAGATTATATTTTAACCATCCATGGATAGATCTATCATAAAATGGGATCATTACTACCACTACCCAACGAAGAATATAAATTTCTTAAAGTATATTTCATCGGAAATGAAGAAATAGAAATTGATCAACGATGTCCAAACAGCGTGGCGGATTTTAGATTTTCCCATACACGAATACGGACCAACTGCGCAACATCTAACAGTACATTTGGAGAATACACAGAAAGTTTACTTCACAAAAGACATCGCCAGAAAAATTACAGTAGGTAGTCCACTACCTAAGAACACAACATTAACAGCTTTTTCCAACTGTGCCAAACGGTTCTATTCGCGAAAACATTACTGTACGTCGACGTCCCTACTTATTATACGTGGAACACAACGAGAAAAATCTTTTAAATACAAAAACAAGTCAGTTTAGTAGAAGATCATCCAGTAATCGTGAAAACTATTACACTAGGCCGAGTATACACCGTAGATCCGAACGACCGCGAATATTTCTATTTCCGGATGTTGTTACACGAAATACGGGGACCAACAATTTTCACAGATCTCAAGACTTTTGACGGTTACCTGTGACGAACATACAGAGAAGCATGCCACCGCTTAGGACTACTGAAAAACGACAACCACTGGGAATTAACACTACAAGAAGCCTCACTCACAGACTCAACTGAAAAAATCAGAGTCTTATTCCCCATAATACTAACAACACTCAACCCATCGAATCAAAAATAGCTATGAGACTTCTTCATAGAGAGTATGAGTGATGGATGACATACCGTACCAAATCCATCAAGCTTATCCAGAACTGACCATCGAATTCAACAACGACATCCTCAATGAAACATTCATTCACCTAGAATATAAATGTTTAGCAATAAAAACCAAATCTTAGTACAACTTGGTATACCAGCACCACATTAAGATGCTTTCACTGTGTTAAACTTTGAAATTACAAATTAAAAAAGCTACAACATCAACGAACTACTTCAATACATTGCTCACAACAAACCACTCTTTAATGACAATCAAAAAGTAATTTACAACGTTATCATTGACCGGATCAATAAAAATACTGGCGGAATGATTTACTTGGATTCACTAGGCGGTACCGGGAAAACGTTTCTGATAAATTTATTGCTGGAAAAAATACGTACTACACAACACGTCGCACTTGTACCGGCATCATCCGGCATTGCCGTCACACTTATGGAAGGAGGATGAACTGCCCATTTGGTCCGACAATTTCTGTTGAATATATCCGCGGAACAATTCCCATTATGTGAAATCTCAAGAGTTTCTGGACGGGGAGAACTTCTTAAAGAAGCTAAAATTAACTTCTGGAACGAATGCACAATGATACATAAAAAATTATTCAAAGCCATGGACAGAACATTACAAGGCTTGCGAGGAAACTTTGAAGTGATGGGAGGTGCTTTACTCATATTCTCAGGAGATTTTCTACAAACACCAGTTATTTCCTTGTCAACACCCGCAGACGAAATTAATGCATGCTTAAAAACTACATATCTGTCATCACATACAAATATTGCAACTAACATAAAATATAAGAGTGGAACTACGAATCAACAGCATATTTTGCTCAAAAACTTTTACAAGTAGGCGAAGGCGCATATCCTACTGACCCAACAACTGAGAACAAACTCTACGACCCAATTTATCCAAACGCTATTCACAAATAAACCAATTCGGAGTAGCTATTTCAGAAGGAAATTTTGGCAACTAAAAATAATATATATTGAATAGATATAATTGTAGGAAATTTTCTTCAACACGCGTTATAATTTTTATTCCGGAGTTCTACCCTAATGTTTCTACCGCAGCGTTGTCCTTAATGTTATAAATTTTGGTTAATTTCACTGTTACACCATGTGTTGTTTTTCAAAAACGCAGATTAAACCAATTTAAATACAAATTAATTCATTGGCATTTTGTTAAAAGCTGTTCAATTTTTAAATTCAGGAAGTAATGGAAAATCATGCTAACGTAGAGGACGAATCAACTGACATCTTATTTTTTTCTTGCTTGATGCTTATTTTTAAGCAGTAACCTATTTACTTGATACTTGACACATTTGGGTCAAATCATATTACTTTAAATAATTTATATGATTTTTGAAGGAATAAACTTGCAGCGCAATATCTCACACAGAAAAATAATCAAATTTTTTCTAATATGCCGTCACCAAGTAAAATATTTCAAGATATTTCTCTTCCCAGAACCAGATTCAGTAAAAAATTAGTCGTGCTTTTGTTCTTTTAAGCAAAAGAACCAATCAAACATGTGACACATATAATTAAACAAAAAAAATTCCGTGTATTCAGAAAAAAATACCAATGTGGTCCGTTTTTTTATTTATTTCGATGATGACTTTAATATTCAAAAGAAAATTCCCGGTGAAGAGATAATAAACAAATCGATGGACACGATGGTGAACATTGAAGAAAGTATCAACTTCGCTATGGAATTTTTAAACTCTTTGCAATTACCAGGTATGCCATTACATATTACTCGGAAATCTCAACTTACCAAAACTTCATTACATGAACAAGGATAATCGTGAGGCAGCTATCGAATAATACCATCGGAGAGGAACTTTTGACTGGAAAGGACAAAAGGACACACAGTATTTATCCCCAGAACACTACTGATCTCTACTGAACTGCCCTTCCAATTTAAAAGACTGCAATTTTCAATCAAATTAGCTTATAATTTTACAATTATCAAAAAGTGCAAGGACAAACTTTAAAACATTGCGGCGTCTACCTCAAAGAATCCTGCTTTTCTCCCGGTCAACTATTATACGTGGCTTGCTCCCTAGTAGGAAATTCGAAAAATTTATACATATTCACCCCAAATAATAAAATGAAAAATGTTGTTTATAAACAAGTATATTAATAGTAGTATATGTTTTCAATAAAAAATTTTACCCCTTATATTTTAAAGTTTATCCTTTTATTACAACTACCACAATCTCATATCAACTCCCTGAACGAAACCGGGCACCCCAGATAGTTAGTTATAATACAAATGATAGTAAATATGACGCTAGATAGAAGTAAGCAAGAACTTTATTGAAATTTGACTAGATATATTTGTTTTCCTTTCAAAAGCATGTAAATTTTCGTTCATTCTCTAAATTTTATTTTTTTTTATAAATCCGTAATGTACAGATTATCAATATAAAATATAAAGTACGGCTCACTCGAAAATAAATTCAGTGTAAACGCTTATAAACTTATAACGCTTCTAATTTGTAACCAGTTACGCCTTAACTTATAGTCCTAACTACTCGTCTTCCACCTGACGTGCCATCACATCCGAAAACATTCACAGAACATTATATTGTATAGTCAATATTAGATACTTAGTACAGAAACTCTGGCCGAAATTGTTAATTTGATTGTAATTGATCTTTGAAATTATGTCAATCCTTTTATGCTCGATAATTATCTCGAAATTGAATCTCGACAAGAAAAAAATGCAATAATTGAAATGTGATTTTTTTTAATTTTGTTCCTCCAACTTTACAAGACTGCCAATTTTGTTGTCAAAGTGAAGGCATAAAAATGTATACATTTACTCGCAAGTAAATGTATACATTTTTATTTTATTTTTTTGGGAAAAGTTAACAAGAAATTTAATTATTCAACCAAAAATAAGTTTTAGAATTTTTCTCAAGTGAAACTTTTTTTCCCTCTTTTTTAATTCAGAGCTTTATTTAATTCATACAACCCTTTCATACGTATAAGCTTGATAGTTTATACAACCACGTGCATATTTTCCAAGTAATCCCCATCCTCCCCACAGATGATTTTTTGCTCAGAGATATTTGGCTTACTGGGAAATTATATAGGCTATTTGTTAGTTTGTCTTTATTTCATGTCGTAACGGAGCCATAGATCGACATAATTTTTGCTCAGATATAACCCACAAACCGGGATATGATATAGGTGACTTTTTATTACGGGAAATCTCATTACTTTGAAAAAATTCTTACGTAAAACCAAAAATTACAAGATAGACGTGATTTTTGAAATGCTACATTTGCAATAGAAAGTAGCAATAGAATTATTCCCTTTAATCTCTAATTTGGAGAGAAATATGTTTATTTTCATTGTCATTTTTATTATAAAGGCATGAAAAAATTGTTCAGCATTTCATTTCGTTTAATAATTATAGATGGCGCTGCGTTGTTGTATTTTAATAACTCTCTCTCTCTCACTATATATATATATATATATATATATATATATATATATATATATATATATATATATATCTCATCAAGGAAATGAAGTGAGTGAATAAAAACAAACAGCAAAGTGTGAGTAATCAAAGTGATGTAGTGACTGAATATAAATCGAAAATAAAAAATGTTTAAAGTGCAATTAGTGTATTTCTTAATAAAAAGTTGATTTTATTTATATTTTATACAATACCCCAACGTAAAAAAGGAGGAGATCATGCCAGTTCTGAAGCAAAACATCAAAAAGAAAAAGAACAGTGAAGAAAAGAAACAGTCTAAGAGCGCAAAGCACGTTTACGTTCCCAACGAACGAGAATGATCAATGTGAGAAGCAGAGAAATCAAAGAACAACGAAATGAACGAATTAAAGAATCAAGAATTGCGATACAATTTTATAATAAAGGATTGGAAACGCAAGCCACCCATGAAAATATCATTCTAAGAGAAGCTCGGACGAAGTCAAGTAAATAGATGAAGCATTCTAAATGAAGAATTCCACTACGACCCTACGAAAGAATATAATAAAAATACGTCGTAATCGGAAAACTGGATAACATCTGCCAATTTTGCAACGCGAACAAATTCAGTAGCGAAATACCGGGAACCTGTCGCGAGAATGTAAAATTTTTATTACCACCAGTAAAAGTACCTCCGCAGGAATTTCTATGTAACATGACCGAAGAAAGTCCAAAATCAAAAGAATTTTTAAAAGAAAATAAAACGTAGAACGCCTGCTTCCAAATTACTTCTTTCGGCCTCACTTCGATCAACATTAACAGATATGAAATCGGTTGTTTTTTGGATCAAAGGAAAAATCAATCACAAAATGGGATTAATACTACTACCCAATGACGACTGTAAATTTATACTTGTATATTTCATCGGAAATGAAGAAATAAAAATTGATCTACCATGCCCAACCATCAGTGGATTGAGACGAGCAATAATACAACATGTACGAGCAATAATACAACATGTATGATTGTATTTTTGTAATAATCTTACAAAAATACAATCAACTTATTCACATATTCAAAACAGCACTAGACCGAATGATCTGATGATTATAAAGTTGTAATTCGAGCCGACAAGAGACCACCTGGTGAACACGAATGTCAATTTAATGCACCTCAGATAATCGTGGACAATGAATGTTTTCACTGTCCACAAGCCGTGACATACATTTTACAAAGACGAAGATAAGGACTAAAACGCATTGCAGAGACACACCGTTCATGTGATGTCCTCTAATATCCATAAATATTTCTGCACGGAGAGGACGGATATCATTTTAATGTGAAACAAATTCAACCTGAAGCAGGCTAAAAAAGAAACAAAAAAGTAACTTCCCAGGAGTTTTATATTTATAGCTTAAAATCGGAGACAATGAAACATACAATCACATTCTCAACGTTTGCTGTTTATTCCAACAATTGCTGTTAGATATGTATGCAAAAATAGACGCGGAACGGATGCTACGCACGGAAGAATACATCCACCTTCGAGACGCGATCATAAATGACGAAAACATTGACGATATTGGAATAATGGAAATCTTACCGTCATCTTACACAGGAAGCCAATACTTACATGAATATACTAAAAATGCCATGACCTACGTAAGAAAATATGGACGACCAGACATCTTCTTAACATTCACATGCAACAGATCGTGGCCAGATATTAAAGAACAATTTAGATACACTCAAGCCCCCATGGATCAAAACGACATAATAGCTCGAGTTTTCCGACAAAAACAAATGAGATTTATTGAAGTCGAGGTCAAAAATTGTCTCACTCGCGCGATCTCATATACACACACGACAGAATTCATTCCCAGGATATCGACAAAATCATTCAAGCCGAATTTTCTAATCCCCAAGAATATATCATGAGCTATACGACATAGTTGTGAAAAACATGATTCACGGACAATGTGGGAAATTAAACCAATTCGCCGTGTATGAGTGATAGATAATATACAAAAAATACCCAAAACCATACTTGGATGACACACAAACCTGAGATGATGGCTATCCCAAATACATAAGACGATCACCCAAAAAAGGTGGCTTCACAACAAAAATACGAATATAAGGCAGAGACAAATTGGAAATAGATAATCAATGGGTAGTACCATATAACCCACTACTTTCCAAAATGTTCCAAGCACACATAAACGTAGAATGCTGCAATTAAGTGAAATCAATTAAATATGTCTGTAAGTGTGTGAACGAAGGCAGAGACATTGCAGTATTTCAAATAACTAAAGACAGGGAACAACAAAACAGAAAGGACGAGATCCTCATGTACCAATTGGGAGATACGTCAACAGCAACGAAGCAGTGTGGCGGATTTTCGGTTTTCCCATACACAAATAAGAACTAACTGTGCAATACATACATTTGTATATATGAAAATTTAAGGGTCTGAACTTTTCCTAAAATATTGGAAATATTAATTTTACTTTTCGCCACAAACCTTTACTTATTTACGTACTTTATCTATTATGTACTTTGATGTACACAATTGATACATATGGCGGAAGAAATTGCTCTTGTAGCAATACAAGAGCAACCAACAAGAACACCAGTCCAGGCCCGCTCCTCGAGCGGCATAGAATCGTACCTCGTACTCCACCGTGTACAGCGCCGTCAAAGGCTGTATGCATTTTGCTCTACCGAATACACCACGTCATATACAAATATATAACTTAGTATATCTGATATCGGTGTAATAATAGTATACATTTTTCAAGAAACTCTAAGATCCAGAATCATTGCAATATTTTTTGATATAATTTGGATAAATTTCAAACAATATATTTTTATTAAAATTATCTCAAGAACTGTCTTACATAAAATAGTAAAGAAAACATTTTAATTTTTGATTGAATTAAGTATGATTTGCTCCTTTAGTTAACACCCCCACATAACTTTGAAATTAAATTGCTACCTTTGCCCTTCTGACATTTCTACGTAAACATTTTTATAAATTATATAAATATATGTGAGCTAATATAGAAATCATGACTTTTACACATGATAAAGCTATCATATGTTAAAATTATTGTAACTTATTATAACTTCTACGTCACACGATTCTTAAGTAAAATGGCGTTGACATTTTCATCTATATCTCGAGCATTATTTCACATACAGTTCTAAACGAATTAATATCGGAATTCTTGTACTTTACTTCTTCAATTTAGGTTTACTGTGTATGAAATTAAAATAAAAATTCGTTTAGTCCATTTAATATATTACAATTACTATATACAAAATTTTGACTAAAAGATGTGCGTAGATTCAAATGAAATAGATACGAGTTAAAATAATTAACCACTATGTAATTTAAAGTTTACACCTCCGACGAAGTCTGAGAAAAACGCCTGATAAACAGACAGACGTAGGTAGCATGCAAATGATCTAAAAAGGATTCTGTTTTATTTTCCATATTGAAGTAGAGAACTTTAAAAAGAGCAAAGGTCATGCAAAAATAATTTATAATGAAATTGCATTTCCCACCAAAGATCCCAATTAATTTATCCATTAGTCTTAATTATTTAAAGAGGAACTTGAATTTCGAACTTAAACATAAATCATTTGTTTCTTCTAAATAAATAAAACAAAACTTTTATAACTTTGTATCAGTTTTATATATTTATGCTATCTTGATGTCACTTGAATTTTCTCTATCAACGCAAATGTTACATATTAAATAATAGTCTTCAAAATTGATTTAAATTTGTAAATATCGTAGTTATAATACCGTTTATTTTTATTTTAACTTTTAATATGACTGAGGAGTTCAATTTAAGTAAAGAAAAACTATATATCTTTTAAGAATTTTGTGCGGTTTGAATGTAACAACAAAAATTTTATTTGCACGTGGTCACCAAACCGCAATTTGTTTCGTTTAATCTTTAATAATTAATCATTAATTTAATCTAAAATTTTGTTGATCTAAGGAGAAATTGGTCAAACTGCTTTAAAACAGATTCTTGCGTTAGGTGCACAAGCATATTCCATGTAATTTATATCACAAATATACTCCTCGAATCGGCAATATATTAATAAAAAATATTTCAGTTCTTCCGGTCGAGAACGAATATTGGGTAAATATAAAAATCGCTTCATAATAGTCCTTATATTGGATCAAAAATAATTAAGGGATATCCAATTCAATAAAAAAAAGAATAATAAGGATATATATGTATTTCCCTCATATACAGAGTTTATAAAAGTGTGTAAATACCTCAAAGATAGGGCAAGACCATCGACATAATTCAGCTTTACGTGGCAGGGAGAGTAGAGACAATAGTTTATTTCGTATAACATTATTCTAATACTTTAATAATATGTCACATGATTATATCGAAGTGAGTAATAATTGTAAGGTGTTACGAGTGACGTTCACTTTAATCCTATATAAATTTTTTTATCCGTCTTTAATACTATATAAATTTTAACTTAAATTCATTTTACGCCGTTTTAACTGTTATTTCATTGAAAATTTTGTAGACCATATTTGGTGTTTATTTTCAAAGTTTATAATAATCTGACGTGTGTTCATAATGTTGTACAAAAAGTAAATAGATGGTAATATTAGATAAAATTGATAAATAATATTATATGAAGTTATACGGGTATATAGAAAGGATATGTAATAAATTATGATAAACGTGACCTAAGAAAATATACAATATATTCCTTTTATTTTACCCTCTCCTCGGTTAGACAAGTATTTACGAGAGCAAGGAGAGATTGCTTTTGTGAAACAATATCTAATAACAAATATGTGGATTGTCAATTTGCTGTCGATATGTTCGTCCCTTAATTACTTTGGTTCATAATGTAGAACTATTTTCCAATATACGAATTAAAGTTTTTCCAATTTAGGAAAAAAGCACATTTTCTTTACTACTCGAATAAAATCAATGCTAACCAAAGAATGTTCAGGAAACCATTAAATTGTTCCCAGTGTCAATTTTCATCTATATTACAAGAGAAACTTGTGAAAATTTAGACAAGCATCTACATCACATATACATTGAAGCTTTTGTACTTGCAGGGAATCGAAATTCAAATGAAATGTACTATATAGTTTCAATAAATCTACGTTACTTGTTTACCAATGTTTCTATTTACTTAAATAATTCATTTGATAAAACAAAATCATAAAAAAATATGTGTTAATGACGACATGAAACAAATCATAAAGAAAATTATAAAAGTACGGAAAAAAAATTAACGCAATTGAATTTTTTGTTAACGATTAGGAAAAAAGTACGTTTTTATGAAAAAATATTACAAATAAAATACATACTTAAGGTGTTTACCCTATATATTTTAGCTTATTTATATATCTTTATAGCGCAACATTTTAAAGAATATTTTGAATAAAAATAAATCAATTAGTCAGACTAGCGCAAATAAAACTTTCCAGAAAACTGTATTACACTCATATTAAATTTGAAAAAATAGTAAACTTGGCATTAAGCTAAATATACTATTCTTTGCAAACAAAATCGAATATTCAGAAAAACTTTTCGACGTGATTTGGCATCTGTTGAATATTGGAAATGATTACCTTATGTAACTATAGAATAATACTGTGACACAGACATGTCTCAAATCTAACACTCCAGTTAAAGCTTTTGTTACTATTTCTGAAAAAGAATGAAGGCAACGTTTCTGTACTTGATGGGAATAACATTTTTTTAGGGTGACATTAATTTTTCTTCAAAGGTTTTATGCTGTAAAACGAGTAATGATGAAATTGCAAGTTCGTCCCTTCATTGAATAATACAGAGATAATCTAGGAACTCAAAGTACATGACTGTTCTTTTAGCATCGCGGTGAAGAAAGAGTAGCTGAAACAAAAATAAACGATAAAACGAGCATACCAATTGCAAAGAATACTACTGCCGTGTCATATTATTTCAAGCATACTAAATCACACCCAAAAAGAAATAAAAATCTATTTTCGTTTATGTGGGCAGTAAATAGAGCAGAATTCTCATAACGTCTAGGAAATATTTATTGCCACCTAATAAAATATTTATTGTCACTTAAAAAGAGATTTTTTGCAAAAAATTTTTTTCCTTGATCTGTATCTAATAATGATAAAGAAATATACTTTATCCCACTAACAAAGAAAAACTTTTATTTCTACAACAGAACGAATTGCTTCTGTGTTTTGATTAAAATAATAAATAAACCTTTAAAAATTACGAGTGTCGTATATTATATACATATTAAATAAATGTTTAAGTCAAGTGTTAATTTCTTTTCAGATCAAATTAATCCTAAATTTCAAATAAGTAGATAATTGATATTGGATAGCATATTACCCTAGTGTGCGATATTTGGCCTAATTTTAAAATTGTGACTGAATATACCGAACATGGGATAATTTACGAATATATTGTAACTGAAATTAAAATTCTAACTCTGAAGTTATAAAAAACATGAGTAATTCATTATTAATAAGACAAATTATCTAATTAATTATCATCTGATATTAGTAATTCATCGTTAATCAGATATATGTAGTTAAATTTAAGTAACTGCTAAGTATGTAACACATAAGGCGAATAAATTTCTACAATCTATATCTATAAAGTCTCAATTATGTGCAGCTCAACATACGATACATACATAAAACTGCGCCACGACTCGAGTTACAAAATGCCTGACGTAGTTCCTTGATCGAGTGAGAAATATGAAGGAAGAGATTGTCACTGACCCGACGTGCGGCTTAGCTTATATCCCGAGCTTCTCTATTCTCCGCCTGACATGCCTTCGAAATCAAATCAGTGCTAGAAGCACTTAGACTTATGTGTATTACATAATATAAGTTATACGTCGTAAGATTGTGTGGTGCACATCACCGCGGAATCCCTTTGCTTGTTTCCGATTTTTGTTTAAGGGCGTATTCGTAAATTCCCACCACTCAAGAACGGATATTAACTCATCATGAAATCACCAATACACGCGTAGCAACGCTATTTATACTTTGCCTCAAATTTATAGCCTATCCCTAATACCTTGTTTTTAATTAATATTCCGACATTGTAATTAAAATCCAAATACGAGTTAAATATTTGTTTAGTAACTAGTTTTATTTATTTTAAATTATTAAAATTACCTCAATACAACAATAACATATACTAGTATTATTACAGTATTAATTACGATTGCGTCCATTGACCAAGGCTAGCTAACTACAATGGCTGTGTACAATGATTTTATTTTCCACATGGGCTTTGTCGGGGTAGCAATATTCCGATAAATATCATCCTTATTAAAATTATGTTCAACCCGGTAAATATCATCCTTATTAAAATTATGTTCCTAATTAATGTTATAAACGCAAAAGTATTTTTGTTTGCCCTTATTTCATGTCAGAGCGCAGCAACGAATCGATGTGATTTTTTGCACTGAGATATTTCATTGACCAAAAAAGAACATAGATTACTTTTAGTTCCAGGAAATCTCATTCTAACTAATATTTAATGCTAACTAATATTTTAAATGCGAAGTGTTTCCTTTTTTCTTCTTTCATATCGCGACAGACTAATAAATCGACGTGGTTTTTTGCACAGAAATATTTGGCGGGCTGGGTTATAATATAGTTTACTTCCTATTTCAGAAAATCTCATTCTTTCTGGAAAAATTCTTATTTCCTTCCTTTATTCTTAATAATTTTTATTAAACTTACTCCTTTCAAAGGATACCCCGAACTATACATAAAATTTAAAAACAAAATTCGAGTTCGTATTCCTCTCAACCCGAAAATTGAAATACGTGTGGGTAAAGATTACCTTGCCATATTTTAAGGTTTCATGTCAAGTGGTTTCTGAGGAAAAACGGCTGTAACCTTCAAATGAATATACACGTGAGTGGTGTTTTAAGGTTTGCGTTCTCAATTTTTCAGTATTACTAATCATATCTAATAATGTAATTAAACATAGTTTATAACGTAATCATCATTCAGCTGTTAAATATAAATCATAAAGTAATAGATACTATTAAAGAAAAAAATATTTCAATTAGATAAAATTATTTATAATAGCTAAGAATAGTGAATCCGACTATATTACAAAAACAGTGTAAAAAACATGGCGAATATTTTTATTCAGAGTAGCCGTGACACAAGTCACTAGTCGGTTATATACACATCCCGGCGTAGTATAACAAGTCGAAATTAAAAATGTTTGGAAGAAATGTTATTGAATACATATTCTCCTTTTTCTCTTTTGCTATTGCATCAACCTAAATTATTTTGTATATACAAATTAAATTACTTTTTTATTTACTACTATTTTATGCATTTCAAATTGAAGCATAATTATTTGGAATGTATCTTTTAAATTTACCCTATTTTTACGAAATAGATAAATTAAACCAAAAAAAGTAATGTGCTTGAATAGAAAGAAGATTTAATCTATTTTTTCAATGAAATCATTATACACATATTCCAAGACTTTTGAGTAAACTTGGGAAAAATTAAGGTTTTTCGGTAAAAATGTAAATTTGCCCTTAATAATGGTAACGCTGACGTCTTATTTAATATTTTTTTGTTTTTTTTGCCGATGCCGAATTGACGACGGTTTTAGCAGTTTTTATAAGCTATATATAAAATAATGATAAAACGTCTAAAATCCAATTTCTGCAAAACTTCGCGCTATGGAAAAAAAAAGTAAAAAGAATAGGATATACACACACATATATATATATATATATATATATATATATATATAAAGATATATATACAAATGTATATATTTATATATATACATATATATATATATATATATATATATATATATATATATATATATATATACCCATGTATTGGTGTTTATATATATACACGTAGTTATACGATTCTATCTCTAATAATTGTTTTTAAAATAATTCTTTTAGAGTTCTATTATATTTTGTCTCATATTTTGCCAAAGCGTTTTCAATGCCCCAACGGACGAAGGATGATTCCTGATTTCAAAACAATGAAGATTTTGAAGCACAAACTGTTTATCCTTCAAATAGTTCGATTTCTTCAAATCTCACATATGAAATAAAACATTAAGTGGTGTAAAAGAAATTATTTTTTTGTACATATTTTTATTAATCCCTTTAAGTAGAAATACAGTCTAAATTATATAAAATTGCGCTATGTATTTTTACTCTGTCACGTGCATCATGGAAACATTTATTTTCCTTTATATTGCAACCTGTTTCTCAACTTAGATAAAATAATATATAAAAATTGGGAAAACAAAATGAGTTATTATATTATTATCAAATAAAATAAATACTTAAGGTAAACATAGCGCAACATTTTTAAGAATATTTTTAATAAAAATAAATTAATTAGTCAGACTAGCGCAGATAAAACTTTCCAGAAAACTGTATTACAGTCGTATAAAATTTGCAAAAAATTGTAAACTTGGCATTAAGCTAAATATACTATTCTTTGCAAACAAAATCGAATATTCAGAAAAACTTTTCGATGTGATTTGCATCTGTTGAATATTGGAAATGATTACCTTATGTAACTATAAAATAATACTATGACACAGACATGTCTCAAATCTAACACTCCAGTTAAAGCTTTTGTTACTATTTCTGAAAAAGAATGAAAGCAACGTTTCTGTACTCAATGTGAATAACATTTTTTTGTGAAAATAGTACATTTAATTTTATATTAAAGTCTATATTCGTCATATTATAGTATTTATGCCTTATTGTCGAAGTTGTAAATATGATAAAGTGAAAATAATTCCAAGAAAAGTTAAAAAAAATATTTTCATGTTTTATTTTTTATTCTCTGGGATTAGTTATTGTTGTTCGATGAAGAGTCTTTTAAGTGGTTTGAAAATAACATATGTGTCCATGGATAATATCCGTAATTTGATTTATTTACAAATATTTTTTGCATAATAAATTTTAAATAAACTTTACCTGTAAATACACTTCATTCTCCACTTCATGCATAATGTTCACGTTATCTGCTCTCACCATTTTGACAACTAGTTTACCAAATTTACTATAAGAAATCATTATACTGCCACGAGTGCAGATATCAAGTGACACTGTAAGCATATTCATAAAAATAAAAAAAGACAACGAAATTAACGAAATGCCTTTCGCCAAGTGAGCGGCTTAACGTTCATTTCAATTAAGCACTCTAGTTTAACCGTTTTATGACATAAAGGATTAAGTTCGAGCTATTTATATAAGTGAAGAATTTTTTCTTCTTGAAAATCATCCATTTGTCTGATGTTTAATATGCCCTTTAATCATATACGTAAGAGAGCATACTCGCCGAGTTTGTATTTAATAAACTGTGAAAACCACGCAATATTACTGAATGAGTTTCACAGAAAATGTATTACCAAACTGGAAAGGTAATTTTCTTTGAAGGATTTGAGAATATCTTATTTACGCTAAGTAAACTTCAGCGTGTAGTTAAAGCCCAGAAGATAAATTACACTTAAAATAATTTGAGTCCTTTAAAAATTCACACTCATAGAAAATGGGACAATATAATGATAGCAAATTAGTTGCACATCGCTTGTGCCTCTTGTTAATGTCGCTGCGTTCATCTTTGGTGCCTGTTGCGTAAACATCATTTTATAAATTTGTTTTGAAAAGTTATAGTAAATTTTACTTAATGTATTTCCTTCTTTTAGCAATTAGTTATTTTTAATATTATTACAAACATTTTTATAGTTCCATATCTCAAGATGAGTAAAAACGGATCATTCACCTATCCCTTTGCTTATCACAGTCATTTTTCCGGAAATCATTTATAATAGGAATTGTAAATTTAATATAAAAATTATAGTAATAAACCATCCTAAACCAAATATACCATAATAGTTAAAATTAATTATATATATATATATATATATATATATATATATATATATATATGTATAAAAAAATTCCATATAATAAAATTAATTATATGGAATTTTTTGAAATGTGGATACATGCTCCAGAATTTCTGAATAAGTTTGGATGATAATATTTTATTTGAACATTTATACTTATAGTACGGTTGCATGAAAATTTGATTGGAATTCGTTTATGGAAATTAAAGACATACAGCGGATTTTCTCAAAATTTAAACGTGCAAATGCCGTGATCAAGTTTTGAATGATGTACACCCAACCAATGCAGATTAATCTTTTTTTAGTTGGAAGGGTGTATTCCTAGAAAGGTGTCATGAAAATTTGGTTAGAATGTGACCATGGAAATTTAATATAGACTGTAGAATTTCTGAACATTGTACAGCATAGGTGCCGGGGCCAAGTTTTGCTGATAGGTGTGATAAAATACGGGTACATAATTCCAGCCTTTTATAAATAAATCCTTATGCTGCAGGTATTCTGTTCACCTAAATCATGAGAGCTGAAGATTTGCTGTTTATAAATGAATATTGAGAATTTCAAGTAAGTACGAGTTTTATCTCCTCATTCCAGACACTGCAATGGAACTAGCTGCCTAAAAAGTAAGATTTGAGGATCTGAAGTAATTAAATTAATATTGTGAGCCTCAAGTAGAGTCTTTACCACTAAACTCCGGTTCTATCTCCTTCGTCTTAACGCTGTGGGAATACTGTTTGCTTAAAGCATGACACTTTAGGATCTGTTGTCTTTTAATTAATATTGAGAATCTCAAGCACAGACACTGTCATTAAACTCTGGGTTCCAACTTCTCGTTCCTCATGCTGTGACGATACTGCTTGCTTAAGTCATGAGACTTGAAGACATGCTGGCTTGCATTCTAAATTAGTATTGCGAATTCAGGAGAGGGTAGCCTCCAAAGCAAGAAAGACTCTCTCATTGAACTCTGGATTCCAATTCCGTAGCCTGATGCTGCAGTAGGACGGATTATTTTGCGTGTATTAAGTGACATCTCCCACATTTATTAAGTAATTTGGATGACTCTTTTTTATTTGAATATGCCCAGTGTAGTATCATAACAATTGGTTAGAATCATGGAAAGTAATGATAATCTAGCAACAAAGTCTCGAAAATGTTGACGAGACTAGTGAAATATAGGTGTCCTTTAACGAAATTGTGGTACAATGATTGAGCCGTGGGTATGGTAATAGAAACTTATCAGTAATGAGGAATCAATTCATCGAATATGGGCACGTTTTAATTGTGTTTTCATAAGAAAGAAAATAACAAAGTGAATAGGTAGATAAATAAATACAAATATATACAAAGGCATGAAGATACTAAGGAATTAATTGGTAGGTATATAAGGCAGTAGAGGTATAAACAAATGCATGAATTGACTATACATTAGTATGTATGTAGGTAGATAAGTAAGTATGTACACACATATATTTACACATATAGCAACTTGAACATTACCAAGCGAATATATAGTAGGGAAAGTTACATAAAAGTTTGAAGTACTGATTATGGTGACGCAACTACGGTGAAGCGCAGTTGGAAATTTTGCTGTAAAATATTGTTTCCGAACACATTTGCAAACTACTGCTAGTGCTATATATTTTCCAGTCGGTGCCGAGTCATATGTATCACTCATCTCTATGTGTGTGTGTGTGTATGTATTTGAGAGAGGAGAGAAGCATCAACTTGTCACCAATTCAAAAAATATTTTTTTAAAAAACGTCAAAAATCATAGTGACTTTAGCAATTGTTTATAGCAATATATTTTGAAGAGACTGTATCAGAAGTTGCAAGAAGTTGCAGAAGTGCAGTATCACACGATATAGTGCCTAATTGTTTTCTGGTATCTTTAATTAAAAAGATTGTACTTGATAATGGTTATTTTTATATCAAAAATATTTTGGTATAAAAAAAACTAACCGAAAATGAATGCGTCAAAATGTCACAAGGAAATCATGTTAATTTAGTAAAGGGAACCTTTGTTTATTCGTTTGTTTTTGCGGATTTGGTATAATTATCTGATTTTCTCTAGTCGAGTGGAAGTAAGGTACAGGATATTTTAAAAATGAGTTTGAGTTTGTGAGCGATAACGAAAAATAATTTAAGTGGTGGGATTGGACGTTTTCCAGTTACATTTTCTAACAATATTTTTAAACTATTCTGTATGAATATATTGCAGATAATACAAAGATATACAAATTAATTGGTTGTGCTTTTTATGGTTCATTTTATGTTGCATAATAAGGATATAAAAAAATGTTCAGTTTTTTAAGCTGGAACTTGAGTTTTATATATTATTAAGCTAAAAATCATAAAATATTTTCTATAATATAAACCTGTATAAAAATCATAAAATATTTTTTAAATAGATTATCAAATTTTCATATATCTTTATGGAAAATCTTATCCAGGTTCAGATATTAAGAAAGATAGTCTGAATGTTAATAAGTTTCATTGAAATTTGTCGAAAATATTATTATGAATAAAATTTTCGAAAATAATATTTTTATTTTTTCCACATATTTAAGAAACGAAAACCTCAACAATCTTTAAACAATTAAAATTTATTAAAGACGGTCCAGTCATTACAGAAATAATATATCTCATTTTCTTCTCATAACATAGTTACTCCACACATATACATAACTAAGTCGTTAATTAAAATACCTGTACCTTTATAACTATAACTGTAAATAGTAGTAAGCTTAAATAGCCTCTGCTCCTCTATTAATATAATCCTATATAGGAACGTAAATGGTGACGCCTATGCACCAGTGAGGGAGCGAACAACGCGCATCCATCCATCCAAACCGTAGATAACGGACACAATCCGTCTCATTATGCATCTGCGTGATCGAGATTATTATAAATCGCTGAGAAATCTAGTTATCACAGCTTTGAGACGGGAGAGAAAAGCATGTTTTACTTTTTATGTAAACGTGCACCGTGGAGATAGCAAACATCTGTGGAGAGGCTAGCAAACAATATATCCCATCGGTAAAAGTAGAGAAAATAACCTGCCACACCATCTCTGCGATCCAGATCAGATTATCGATCACTGTGCAACGTTACCTTGCGCCGATAGTGCGGACGCTGATTTTATTTCTTTTATGATACCCATTGTTTCTCTGAAACAAAAATGCGTTTTCAGAAGGTGAGGAAGATATTGTGACGAAAATTGTGTATTCTTTAAAGTCCAAAGCTGTCGGTGTGGATGATATCTCTGCACGGATGCTGAAAATAACACTACTATACTCCATTACCGTGATTACCAAAATTGTGAATCTGTCGCTCACTCCTTCTACCTATCCGGAGATATGGAAAAAAGCATTTGTTATCCCAATAGGCAAAAAAAGTAGCGTTCAATCATTAAGAAATCTTCACCCCATAAGCATTCTATTGGCAATGTCTAAAATCATAGAAAAAATTGTCTGTAATCAGCTTAAAAGATTTTTAGAATCCATCAAAGCGCTCCCCCTTACCTAATTCCGTGGTCAACACAGTACATCCACAGTACTTCTATCCATTACTAATGATATCCTATCCTCAGCTGATAAAGGGGAGGCTGCTGCTGTCGTTCTTTTGGATTATTCACGTGCTTTTGACTGCCTAAATTTGCCAATTTTAATGGCTAAATTACAATATTACGGCTTATCGGAATGCGCGTGTGAATGGTTTAAAAACTATGTTAAGCGACGGTGTCAGTATGTCAAAGTATTCGATGGTAATCAAACTTTTACCTCAAAATTGCATGCCATTACTAGAGGTGTCAATCCTAGGACCAAGGGTCAATCCTAGGGCCGCTACTTTTCACTCTGTACATGTCAGATATTTCGAGCGATTTAAAGCACGTAAAAATTCATTTTTGTGCTGATGATACGCAGCTGTAAAAATCTTTTCGTGTGGGAGATGAAGACAGAGTGTGCGAAAAAGTTAATAAAGATCTCATGAAAATCTGGAATTGGGCGTGTAAACATGCCTTATTATTAAACCTTTACAAATCCTGTTTTCTAATTACGGGAAGTAGGGTTCAGGTAGCAAGATCAGGAAGACTGAAGCTCGCCATAAACGGGCAATCCATTCCTATGGTTGAACACGCCAAAAATCTAGGCATTATAATGGACTCTGAGCTGAGATTTCATGAACACAAAACCACAAAAATTAAATGTTGCTTTATGCGTCTCAAAACGCTATACAGATACCGTCCTTATCTCTCTATTCCCGTTAGGCAAATTCTAGTTGAAAGCCTCATTCTTCCTGTACTCGATTATGGTGATATCGTATACGGCCCGCGTTTACTTTCAAAAACAGCCAATTCAATTCAAAGAATTCAAAATGCATGCGCGCGTTTTTCTTTCGGCATCCCGCAGCGATCCCGTGTATCACCGTATTTAAATGAGCATGGAATGCTCCGAATGCACAATCGTCGCAGTTATCACACTCTGTTTTTTGCGTAGACTTTTCACAGCAAAAGAGCCGAAATATCGCTACGATATATTAAACTGGTCCGGCAGTGCTCATCACTACGTGACGCGCGCCAGAGACCGACTTTTCTTAGCCCCGGAACTACCCCTGAAAACTGCCGGATCCATGACAACTTTTAAAAGGTCAATCCGTAAGTGACTTTTGATCCAGCGAATGCAAACGGAAAATATAGGCTCCTGGGTAATAATGTGTATGTAGTTATATGTCTATATATAATACCTGTATTAAAAATAATTATTAATATTATTAAATATTGTGTATGTGTGCGTGTATGTATGTGTGTATGCGTATAAACTGTATATGTGTATGTGTGTATATATATGTGTGTATATGTATATATGAGTATATGTTTGTATATGTATGTATATCAACAGGTGTTAGCTGTAAACCGGCCGTGTCGATTTTGCTTATAGCATAAATGCACAAGCCGAGGTAGTAACCTTTTTGTGGATAAAATATTGAAAAAAATTTTAGGTTAAGGCGTGTAACTTAATTTTTAACTTTAATTTTGTCATTAGCCCTAAGAAAATGTTTGTACATGTCTATTACTTTACCTGTTGTATTTTATATCCACAAATAAACGATATTATTATTATTATTGTTATTAATAATTATTTATATAATTTTTTAATTGACTGCGTTTTTCAAATGGACTAAAAATGTGAAATAATTTTCCCTTGCCGCATAAGAATTTATAACCTGATACAAATTTATAATTCCATACATGTTGTACTGGAAATTAATGATTGTGAATTTTAATAGCTATGTAAATACTAGTAAGATATAAAACGAAAAAGGTGGGGCGCGAGTTCACCTAAGTCACTAACAATATTTTTGCGACACAAATGATATGACTTGTTGTATGAGTATGCTCAACGACAGCTACTCTACACTCCTTATATACTATCAACTGCATGCACCCCACGTTTTTTGTTTTAGATCTTACAAGTATTTTCATAGCTATTAAATATTCACGATCACAAATGTCCAGTACAATATTTATGGAGGTATAAATCCATATGGGGTTTTAAATCTTTACGGGGCAAGGAGAAATGATTTTATATTTTAAAGATGTACAAATTCTTTATCTTGCCAACTAATGACAATCTAGCTGCGATAACTCGTTAAGTTATAAGTTTGTTCCGATATTCGTCTGTTAGTTTGACCAAGTAAATTTCTAAGAAATGTTATTTTTGAAACAATGCGCTCCATGTTAAATACTGAACTTGCTTCTCCGATGCCTAAGGGAGCCGAGTTTACCAGATTCAGCATCGATAACCCGCACCGTTTTGAATTTTTTAGAGCTTTGATAGTATTTGTAAAATCTAAAACTGCATAAGTTCTTTTAAGTCACTAACAACTTTATTACAACACAAATGATACCTGATGTGTGAGTTTTCTCAACTATACCTACACTGTTCACTCCGTACCTATTTTTTACCGGCGACCAATATTTTTCATTTTAAATATTCCAAGTATGTTTAGCTATTAAAAATTCAAAATTGGAAAATTCGAATAAAATATGTCAATTATAAATCTGTATCGGGTTATAATTTTTTACGGACCAAGAAGAGATTATTAGTTTTTATTCTCTGTTAAAAACGTTGTTAATTTAATATTTTTTATGTCAATAATTTTTATCTGCTCTTTATTATTATGTGTGTGGAAATCAGCAATGAATTTTAAATATCATAATATTAATGATAATAAAAATGTTCTTATTTCAGACATATTACCTTATTTATATTACCAGTCCGTATTTTGTTAGTAAATTACTATTTTACTCACTTTACTTTTTTCATTCGTGTTAGTCACATTTTTACGTTCAAAGCGTGAATGAAATACGCATGCTTTCTTTCGGACAGCCTATTACGTAGTAAGTACTAAATTGTACTATCAACAAGTCATATCGATGAATCGACCGAACGCAGTTACAGTATCTTCGATGTTACTTTCGGACAAAATTCTTCATTCTTATATTCGCGTGGTAGTTTGGTTTTAGCCCAACGGGATTTTAGTTTAAAAAATCTGCCGAAATTTTCGGTGTGACTTTCTAACAAAAACTTCCTCATTTTTATGTTAGTCTGGTAGTTTGGTCTTTAGCTCAATGGGAAATTAGTTTGAAATTTGTAGTGACGGGAGCATTCTTCTTTGCGCCGAACAGATGAATAGATAGACACGAAAGTGATTTATTGTTGCATTACCATCCAGTTCTGAGCTATATTTTGTTGCAAATCTTTAGCTCAACGGAAAGTTAAAAAAGTGTTTGCAAAATTTGTCCAGACAAATAAACATACAATATAGCCAGTTAATAAAAATGTAGTAAAATGTATACAAATGAGGTTATTTAATGAGAATAATGCCATTTTCCTTAATTTCTTACAGGCATAATGAAGCCTTTATAGCCAGAAATGAGGCTTTTTTTTAATCAACCTTTAAATACTGTACGTAAAAAAACATTAATTGTGGTTTCTTTGGAATAGTCATACTATATATTGACATTGAAATAGAGAAGATTTAATAGAATAAAATGAATCATTTAATAGAATAAAATGACTCATTTAGGTAAAGAAACCATCATTTCCCAAAAACGAAGTGGCCATACTGAACTGGCTCGTAATATTCAGATATTTGACCTTCGGTGTTTGATCTAAAAAATAAAATTTTATTTCAGCATTTTCGGAAGAATTTTTCTCAAGCTCCACAAACTACCAAAAATAACTTTAATACGTCACTTCATCAAAAGAAAACATGGTAGGGGACTTGAAAATAAAATAATGAAACCAGAATTTTAAAAATTTTGTTTTCTTAATATTTCTACAAATTCAACTGTCGCCACCCTTAACGTGTTTGATTCATTTCTGCAAGCGACAAATTGAGTCTAGAGCGCAGTAAGTTCTGCTCGCTAAAATAAAAATGATTTTTTCGTCGAAAAATTTTAAAGTAAATATCTCTTGTACGTGTTTTGAGTTAAAAGTCGATTGAATTTACATTATTTGTTATATATAGGGTAAGTCGTAGAGTTTGCAAAGTGTAGTCTGATTTTATGGAGCGTTTCTTAGTTCGTTTATATTATACGTACGTATTTGTTGCTTATATATTTATTTGTGATAGGTGCACGCTAATATTATTAAGTAATATTTCACTCTCCCAAATAAAAAAAAATTGTTTGGTTTTTTTTTATACTAATGTTATTAATTCCCTTCTTAGACCTTAGTGTTGTTACTGTCAAACGCAGATAATTCATATTATATAGCTAACTAAAATTTTAGAAATTTCAATTTTTTAAGGTCTCTCATATGTCAGCCCATCGATACGCATGTCCCTTTGTCCGTCTATCGCAGTTGTTTTTTTTTTCAGAAAACGTTTCACATATTAACTTAAAATTTGATCTAGTAATAAAATGTAATAACTTGCATTTATTACAATATTTAACGTTTAAACAATATTTAAGTATTAGATGGAGCAAAACAAAAACCATTTTTTTCATTCATCATGTGAATAATAATTGAAATTGATAAGGATTTTCCAAATTATTTTTTAAAAATTTTATTTCATGTAATTCCAGAAATATTGTCAAATATGACCACGCAGCTATTTTCAGAAATTGTTTGATGTAGAAACTTGAAATTTAGAAGTATTTAGGTATATTGATCGGCATATATTTTAAGAGTTAACGCTCAAAATACCTATATGAAGGTTTTAGAGGGAGCCAACATGGAAACCTTTTTTTTTGTGTAAAGTATCAATTAAAAATGTAAGATTATAAAATAGTTTTTTGCAGAATTTTGTTTAATATAATTTCAGAATGATTGACGAAAATGTCCACGCATTTTTTCAGAAACCGTTTAATGAAGAAATTTGTAATTGGGCGTGGCAATAGAGCATAGAAACCCGTACATATTTCAAAATTAAAAATGTTTATCAAGAAATGTTTTGGGATACTAATAAGATGATTCATTAGTTTCTAAATTGTGCGGGATATTAATCGAAAAAATTATAAGAAATCCAAAAGCAATTTTTTAATTTTATGCCACTTCTCCTTGGAAAAAATTGAAATTTCTGTCTCTCCTTTAATTTTGGAAAATGTTGAAGTCAAATTTATGAAAACAAAATAGCGTTACTAGAATTTCATCTAAAGTTTACTGGAATTAGTACTCCAGTAAACTTTAGATGAAATTCTAGCTGTAGTCAGCAACGATTCCATATCTCGCTTTTGTTTCTTAGTTTGTGTTGAGCGATCAACATGAAATTACGATGAAAATATAAAAGAAATACTTTTGCAACTAGGTAAATATAGAGAGTTTCCTCACTACACTGGTTCGTTTGAATTTCACATATGATTGTTGAAATGAATGTCCATTTATACTAGCGATTTAATTGTAAATATTATAGTATATATTGTGTCTATACATTGACGGTTAAAGTAAAAATTATATTTCGAACTCTCCTAAACATTTACGAAAGAAACGAAAATTAATTATTCAGTATCTTTTTTACATTATTTTTTTAAAAATCTAGTCAAACTGTTCTATAAATTACGAATGCATTTAAAAATAATAAAACTTAAAAATTAGTCTCTAATAAAATTTATGATTCGGTATTGAAATTTAATTATATTCCACGCGTATGTAAATGCAAAACTTATTGCTCGTAAGTAAGGTCTATGAAATAGAGTTTTTCTTTCTAAACTTAACTATTACCGCGCAAGTATAATATTCATACCTCTTAATAAAGGCTTAACAATAGTTACGTTATTAATATTAATAACCGATGTTAATATCATCCAGCCCCATATAAATACTTATAATAAGCTCATATCAAAACATGAATGATTGTTGTTTAAAAGCTTGATTTTTCATGAGGTTTTGACATTAACTTTTCTTTTTCGTTTTGATATTTACTATATTACATAAATAACAAAATCTTATATCTGTAACTTATAAACTATCCTTTTCCATCTCTATTATCGTTGATTTCCTGCTAGGATATGGCAAAGAAATGACTGATATTATTTTGAAAATAACGTAAAATGGGAACTATTTTTTTTCCCTTTTTACGTTATTACGTAATAATATACAAGTATATATATATATATATATATATATATATATATATATATATATATATGTATATATATATATATATATATATATACATACAGTGAGAAGTTTGTGCTACTAGCTGAAAAAATATCTGATGACCACCATTATATGTCGTCACCGTGGTGTGTTGGGTTGCATACGGCCTTTGCGAGGCGCACCACAGGGACCCGGGTTCGAGTCCGGCCGATCGTCGAGCGGGACTGGACTGGTGTTCTGGTTGGCTGTAAGAAATTGTTTTCGTAGCAATAAGTCCGCCATATGTATCAATTAAATACATTTAAGTACAGAAATAAATATATTATATGTCATTATTATTTGCTTAGTGAGAGTTTAGGGAATCGGCCATTTTTTATAAATTAAGAATACTAGGTATAATTTTAAACTTTAGGGGCGGATGTATGCGATGAAATATTCCGTTTCCCACTAATAAACACGCGCGCGCGCCGACCCCGGCGGTGCTGTGTGAATCTTAGTAGTGTGTGTTACACGAACACGCTCGGCACAGTGCGATCGATTGAGACGCTTTTTATACTAATTATTAAAGTAAATCCTAGCATGATTTCTCTGTTATAATGTCTTTGTAAATCTTTTGATACGGAATACGATTTAACCTTGGATATGGTTTAGGTTGGTTTTTGACTGAATTTGGGAATTATGTATAATTTTTTTGTAAATTAGTACGGCAAACATAGACTAAGATAAGAATAAAGTCCTTAAAAAAAATGTTGCGCAAATTAGGATAAAATAATTGCAGTATCACACATTTTGTAAAAAATATTTAAAATTCTTTTTTTCTTTGCAAATGATAATATTTAGGCATTAAATATGAAAAAACCTGGAACATAAAAACATGAAAAAACCTGGAACATGAAAAAACCTGGAACATATCATATGAAATTAATAGGCTTTATCATATTAGGGGTGAAATGTAACACGCAAACATTTTAAGTTAACTCAGAAGTATTTTATCAGACGTACATTTTCTGCCCTAGTACATACCCTTTCTCTTTCAACATTACCTACTGCAAAATTATTTTGAATTTCATCAATAGCATGGTTCCTACAAGAATTATGACGATTATTTTCTTTTAATGATAAAATAAAATTGCACCACACAAATTTGCAACTCAATGTCAATAGTAACAAACTAATAAAAAATTGCAGAATTACAGTTAGAATAATTTTCTAGTGCTGGAATAATAATTTCATTGACTTTTAAAAAAAATTTGCTTTTAAAAAAATATTTATATTTTCGAACCCCATCAAAAATATCATTATTTTTGAACTCCTGTTTTACCGACTTTCATTTTATATCCCGCATTATAAGCACGATAAAAATAATTTTTGACCTTTCATTTGCCCCCTCTTTCTACAAATCAACCCGAATTATAGTTTTTATGTTTTATATCTGTATCTACTAGAAGCTATAACCATGTCAAATTTTATATCTGCTTTCTAAATTAGTGTTCACACGATAAATGGCTGTAACATACAGACGGACGAATACAAAGTAACAAGTACTTTGATTTTTAAAATTTTGATAAAATACTAAAAGGGAATCATTATAATTTTCAACAAAATACAATATTGCACTTACAGATGCATATAAAAAATTTAAACCTTTAATACTTAAAAAAATTATACATCTTTACGTATACAAAGAAATTATAAAATGTATATCCCTAATATCATACTCAGTAATCTGTAATACTCAGTAAAAGCAAAATATCAATTTAATACTTCTAAAATACGAGTATGTTTAATAATTCTATATTATGTCTATTATAAATTTTTACAAAACTTTCATTTAGGACACGTAATAATTTTTTTTTAATTTTTTGCTCCCAATACCGGACGTCTGTAAGAAATCTTATTTGTTCCCATTATTATCTGAAAATATACAAAATAACAACAAATTTATCCACTAATTTACAAAGCGGCACAAAATATTATGCATTTCAAATGTATCATAGAAATATCATGTTACAATCATTTATACATAATTTGCATTTTATTGTAACATTTAACATAAAACTTATACTGTGTATAAGCCGTGTACGCGTTATAAATCTATGGCACAAGCTGACGAAGAACGACCAGCTCACACGTCCTCACTGTTTGCTCACTAATATGCGAAACAGCGGAGAGCCTTTTTGGTGAAAGAGGTTACTTAGAGATTGTTTTTTCAAGTTTGGAACATAATTTAGAAAAAAATATCATACAACAACGTAGCACAAAGGCCATTCTATGCCCAAGTATATATTATATCTAACTTTGGTAGTTTTTGATTATTTTGCGAAACCAAACACCCATTTTTGCCTGTTTGCTAAATCCGCCCCTTAAGAAAGTGTGAAATGTATTCAGTTCATTTTCCTACTCCTTTCGGCTCAAGTAGATATTTGCGAGAGCACAGGAGTTTCATTTGCGAAAAAATATCTAATATTGGATAAGGATTTTTTACTTTGCTTCCTTTAAAGTAAAGAGATAATATGAAACGTTAGGCATAAAAATAGAATAATGGTGTTTAGAGGTACTTAAATTTAATATAAATATTTTGTTAAATGTAACTTTAGATAGAATGGGCCAAGAACTTTAATGAAATTCGCCCAAATATATTTGTCGAACTTTGAAAAGCATGTGAACTTTTATAGTCTGTTTATTCTTCAAATGGCATTATTTGTTGTAATATACTTGTAATAAAATTTAAAGTGATGTGGGACTAACGGGTACTGTTTACTCGTTTTTCTTTTTAATTTTTATTGTAAGTTTTCAGAATTATCTCTCGTATTGGATTGAAAAGGGTTTTTCGTACGTTATAATGTTATCTGCTTTAAATTTTGAATAAAATCATAGTAAATAATAAAAAGATCAATAGCACAGAATAAGTATTCTATACTTCTTCCAAATGTTCATTTAAAAACTGTGCAGTTTATCTCTACAGAGAAACTCTGAAAGTCATTATTTCTACCGATAGTGTTTCTAACTTTCAATTGCATCATGTATAGTATGATATTAGAAAAGGACATTTTTGGAATCATAAAAAACTCAATAAAATAGAACAAATCAATTTTGTGAGCGCGTATAATACGCGCTATTCTAGAAACACGCTTTCAATAAACATAACTTTTTATTTGTAAACCGATTGGAATGAAACAGACACTAAATGTTACGGAAAGGTTGCCGCAATACATCAGTGAAAACCGTCAAACCAAATCGGTTACGCCGTTTCTAAGATTAGCGTGTACAAACGCACAGATAAAGAGACAAAAATTTAAAAAATATTTTTTTGGCCTCTGTAACATAAGTAAAGCGTGTATAAATTGCTTTTTGAAAAAAAAAAATTATGTACAGATACGGCTCGTTTACGATTTTATTATATGTATAGATTTAAATATTTCTCAAAAGGTAATAGTTGGAATTTGTTCCTAATACATTGTTTATAAAAGGTATCTTTTTACCTTTAAAAAACATGTATTTGATCATGAATGAAATCTGCGTTTTTGACACGTTGAGAAATATTTATTGCGTTATAAATTCTAAATGAACGTTTACCGTAATTTCACATCATTATCTGGTCCTTGCATAATATTTCACCTTATCTACTTTCGCAATTTTAGCAATTAGTTTACCAAATTCATTGCAAATACACTTCATTTTAGTGTCTCGAGTGTAGATAACAAGTGACACTGTAAACATATTACTGAAAATAAGAAGAAAATGGTAAAATTAATGAGATGACATTTGTCTAAATTCTATTGAATAAAGCGCTCTGGTGTTATTCGTTTCAAAACGTCGAGAACTATGTCCGAGCTGTACGATTCATGTTGCAAAGAAGTAATGAATTTTCTATTTTTGATGAAAACCATTTTTGTGCAGAATACCAATAAAAAGGAAGAATTAACAAAGACATGAAAATAATTTCTTTTTAAATGTTATTTAACACAATTCTACAAATACTACTAAAGTATCTAAAACAATATGTTAGGAAGTGTTTCACTTAAGAATTTAAAATTATAAGAATAAATCTCAGTAGTAAAAATATTCATATGGATATTTTTTAGAAGGCGAAAGAACCAATTGATTTTTTTCTTCATTTTACGTATCATGTGAGATATTATTTAAAAGAAAACATTACTGAAGAAATATTGGAAAGATTCCCAAAAACGACATTCTTGCTCAAAGTCCAAAATCGTTAAATTCATAAATTATGACAAATACAAACAATATTTCACAATATTTAAGTTTACCCAAAATTTTCTGGAAAATTGTAGTGGTCATTATAAATTCTCAACTTTCTAATATTTTACCTAAGTTTTCACGCTTATGTGAGAAATACTAGGCAATAAATTTTTATGATAACATTAATATTTTTAATGTTAGAGACAATTTTATTCATTTACAGTGAATCAGATCTAATTAGCTTGGATTTTCTTGACTTTAAAATTTCACAAATTCAACGATGTTAAACTTTATGATAACTAATTTTAAAAAAATTATCATTTGAATTAGTATACGGAATGAATTTAAATATTGTGATTGAAAAGAAAATATATTTGACACTACGGATTTAGACATGATGACAATAAAAAAATTCATGAAGTAAAAAAGAAATCGAAATATATTAAGAGTTTAAAGAACTAAAAAAAACGCTTTTAATTATGCAACATCAAAATCAATATTAAGGGAATGAAAATAATAACATTTCATTTAGATTTCAAGACAAAGCACCCCACGCTTTGATCTTTCAATATTATACTCAATCACGAACATGGCTTACACTTAGGTCTTTATTTTTTAAAACTGTTTTTTTAGTTTTTGGAATTATTAATTTATTAAGAATTACTTTTCAATATATTTCTCGGTTAATTGCGATTTTTGTCTTATTAAACATTAACTATGCAAATACAGTTACAAATTTATAAAGATTAAATAAAAAAATCTGAAAAACCAAAAAAATTTATAATTAAAAATGTAGATTAAAAATTTAATGTTTTCCAGTAGTAAAAGCACTTTCCAAATTTATTACTTTATATTATAATAATCGTGAGCACAATTTGTTTTAGCCTGTGACATTGTTTTTCATTTATGTTCTTTTATTTAAGAAAAATAAATTATCATTAACACTGAAGGGCATCTATGTCCGAACGACTTAACCAAATTTTATTGAAAATAAACCCACACTAACGACAATTACATTTATTCTTCTCCAACGCGACGAAAAAAAAATGCGACTTGTGTTCTTATGTGCATACAATAAAGGAATATTTACAAATACAATAATCAGTGTTGATATTTTTTTTATTATTTTGTAAACAAATTAAAGCTGACAGAGCAGGCAATGTTGCAAAGGATAAATTGCATTGGCGTCGCGCACCCGGCTAGTTAAAGAGTTCAAGAAGAAAAGACTAAAAAAAGGTCTGCTCAAACAAAGTAAGCAAATATATTGGAACCGTTTGAGGTGATATATCAATGCATTCGCATAAATTATAGAAAAGATTATAGAAATGGACACGTATCAAAAAATATTAATCACTATTATAATTATTTCAATCTTTTACAGATTTTTACAAGGCTCGTTAT
Source organism: Druceiella hillmani (assembly GCA_039881145.1). Lineage (NCBI taxonomy): Eukaryota > Metazoa > Arthropoda > Insecta > Lepidoptera > Hepialidae > Druceiella > Druceiella hillmani. Next base: position 43,505,497 of record JAYKKI010000010.1, on the reverse strand, counting down.
AATATCATATATTTAACAAAATTAAAATTGATTATATGCATTTAAATTATAATTTGTGAAACTACTGATTAATGTACGAGTTTCTCATGTAGCTAAACCGGATATCCACTTCCAAAGTTTTATTAATATAATAATTGCTTTCAATACTGAATGTGGCAAGTTATTGGCCTTTTTTGCAATCATTTTTTTTAAAAATCATAAACAATCCTATCACTTTATTGGTTGTTTACAATATTACTATTTGCGAGAAAATATTCCAAGATTTTATATCAGAAGACTTGCAGTGTCAGAGGACATTGTGCAGTGTCAGAAGACATTTTAGGGTTCCATGGTAAACCAGGGACTATCAAACAATATAAAATTATTTTTGGATACCCCACAGACACGAAACTTTTCATATTTTAATTGCTATTGTTTTTTACCCTTTTATAATTTTCGTATAAATACTTTTATGTGTTACCTTTTTAACTACATATGGATTAATATATTTTTTATCACGCTTTGACTTAAAAAATTATTGATAAAGTGATATACAAGCGAGTAATGTAATAGCGATTTAGACGTCAGGGAAATACCATGTGCTAAGTATCGATGGTTGACTATTGATTGATTTTAACGTCAATGTATAACTCCAAATAAGCAAGCTTAAACACACTCTGTCATGTGTGAATTTAATCATATAAACACATTAAATTTAAGTCGCAAAATCATAAACTTCATAAAGAATAAGATAGTATCTCGCTCTTTTGCGTCATTAAACGCAGGTACTGAACGCAATCCACTCCCGACGATATTGGCCGGATATGGATTACAGAAGGGATAACGAAATCAATAGTAGTGCTCGCTGTAGCAGAAGTGGAAATATTTAAAGGTGTCTGTTAAATATTGTGATATAATATAATTTACTTACATATATTGTCATGTTTGCTTTTGGAAAAAGTTCAGTTTAGCAGAAATTCAGTCTTTGCCATCTTTTTAAAAAAAATGGTCTCGGTCGTCATTACTTCATTATGAAAAATTGATTGGATAAAAAATACTCGTAGTAGTACCTCCTTTTGTCCTATCGCGATTTTATTTCACTATTTTGATTTTAAATTTATAGACATTACAGATTTAACAAGCAAATAAATGCATGCCTTTTTTTACTTGTAAATTAACAATTGGGAACAAATATATTTTAGCAACTATGAAAATTTCACTCCTTATCAACCCAAAAAAACATGAAATTTAAAGTAAACGTGGTCAATGAAATTATAATTTAAAAAATTTATATAACACAAACCAAGTATTTAAATATCAAAATTATATAGTTTTTTAATACTTTGTAAATTTTTTTATTCTCTTGTTTAACTTTTATTATAAATATTTCTGTATAGATGTTTGTTGATTGTATAGTATATAATTCGAAATTTAAAGCGAATATAGTGAAAAATACTTCAACAATAAAAAAATAAAGACATTCATTGTGTGCAAATACGATCAGGATATATTTTTTTAATAAAATAATGACGACTGAATCACATTTTGTTAAATGCGTCATTTTTATTTCTTAATAACAGATATAATATAATTCAACTTAACTGTACTGAATTTATTTATTACTTTTTATGTATGAAAAGTAAAGTTTCAAAATGTGGTACGATATTTATGAAATAGTAACTTATAATTCCATAGCATTCCAATATCGTACTGAAAATTAGACAAAAAATAAATAGCTGCTGTAAAATGCATTCCTTCTGACATTTTTTGTAGTTGAAAGGTTATAATATGGGTAATACATTGATTATTTTAGAGACTCATTTTGTTGAGCTAATCGATGCTACATACTGTGGGTGCGGGTATCTAAAATCCTGTCATTATTTGTAAATAAAAGCATTTATTTAGATCTTTTTCTACTTTGCAATAAATAAAAAAAAATCTCATATCTTAACGTGATTTTGTCCAAAACAAAAAACACTTAATTTTTCGACAAAAATAACAAGGAAAAATGTGAATATAGTTGGGAACACAATATAAAGAAAAAAATTAATGTAATATCCGTCACACTTGATGTCTTTCTTTATGGTTATATTATTCATGTAAATATTTACCAGAATTCTTAATTTGAAGAGCATAAATAAAATTGACACGACTTAAAATTGCGGACGCTAAGCGGCGCTGATGTCACGCACCCAGCCAATACAACGGTTGTACGATTTATTGCTACACTAAGAATAAGTGCTCTTAAAAAAATCATTCTATCTTAACCAATTTGAGTAACGTCAAACAGAGACTCCGAAACATTTATATGATTGCGTTGACAGACAAAAAGGTGCTATTAACGTATGATATATATATATATATATATATATATATATATATATATTTGTTAATTTTCGTTAAACGTGTAGAAATGAAGTAGGGACAAAAAACTGCCAATCACACGTAGAAGTGGAGTTACGAGGGTTCTGTACACATTTCGGTACTTATAATTATTTAAGAGTATATGAAATTTCAATTATTGTTTACAAATACCTAATAATTTTTCACCGCGTAATTACATTGCAACGTATTATTATATATCATATCATTTAGAGGCTTATAAACATGGTGCTTATTCAAATAATTAGGAGATCCAGAATGATTATTATAGTTTTTCTGTATTATCTCAGTCAGATTTTGCCAACCCTCTTTTCTGCATGAAAAATGAAATGATGATTTCGTATTTTCGGAAATAAGGGCGTGAAGTGTTATATTTGTGCATACTTTTTAAAATATCCTTTTTAAAATCAATTTAAGAGTGTGAAAATTTTTTCTCGAGACCCTTTTAACTAACCCTTTCAAACAGCACCCTGCACTACGTGTTGGAAAAAAATTGATATTAAGTTTTGCACTTCCTGAAATTTTCAAACTATTAGATTAAAAGCAAAATTAAACTTGTATATTTTTAATACTTGGTGGCAGCACTATGTACGCATTAGTTAGTTAACTGGTTCTTCTTGCAGGTATTGTATTTTTATTTGCATGTCATTTACTTTAAAGAAGATTTTTTTATATTGAGAATACTTTGTTTCAAAAATAAAATGCAAAAATAAAAAAACGGAAAAGAAAAATTTTAAATCCTTGCTGAAAATTTTTAACAAAATAACCTCAAAATGAATCACACGCGATCAATGAATTTAGAAAAAATTGATTTTTGTCAATGGAAGTTAGAAATAAAATGCACTCTGAAGGTACAAGGAATTGATAACACAGTGACAAAACCAGAACAAAATTGTGCTAAATGGTCGAAAAATTATGGAATGGTGATCGGTCTTCAACTGAGGCAGAATTTGTGGCTGCCAAAGAAATACCGTGGTTGCAGCAAATCATATCAGGTTTTGGTGAAAATTATGACTGCATTACATTAAATGTTGATAAACTGAGTGCAATGAAATTAATTTATATCCCTGTTTATCATAGAAGAACTAAACATACATATTAAGTATAACTTTATATGGGAAAAGTTCAGTTGGGTTTATTTAAAATTAATTATGTATCAAGTAAAAGTCACTTAGCTGACATTTTGACCAAAGCATTGCCTACTCAAACTTTTTCCCATTTAATAGATCAGATTTTTTGGGTTAATATTTCATTTGTTCAGTTAAACTATTTTGTTATTAAATAAAGTGTAATTTTAATGGGAGTATTAGATTAAAAGCAAAATTAATATATTACATTTTAATACTAGGTGACAACACAAATTAATACGTAATCTAACGTTAACTAATTAATACGTACATAACGTATTAATTAGTTAACTGGTTCTTCTTGCACATATTGTGTTTTCAATTGTATTTCATTTACTTGAAATAAGAGTTTGTTACATTGATAATACTTTGTTTCATTGAAGAAAGCCATAATCCAAGACACACGAATATTTTTTGAGTTTTATCAATAGACATATGTTTATCAATAGACATATGTGCTGATTAATATATTTTATTAATGTGCTAAATTTCAAGTTTCTATATAAAGTCAGTTCTGTGAAAAATGGCTATGACCGAGGGATGGACAAACCCGTGAGTAACATTAGAAGGGTTCCGTTTTTCCTTTAGAAGTAAGAAACCCTAAATAAATTTTCAATGTGTAAATATATTATCCGTATAGTCACAATGCCATTAGTTTACCTGATATGACTAGAGTAACTTATATTTTTCACAATTCACAAATGAGTTCAAAGAACGAAATGACATAATGAATTAACTTCGTATTATTAGGGATCGTTATTTGATTACACCTTGTTTCTATTTCCAGCATAATTCATGCTACTAATTGAAGATTCTGAACTTAACCTGACTGTGGTAAATTAACTTCCTGTCACGGAAATATTTGCAACCATTTTTTAAGCGTTATATAATTTATGAAAAAAAGGTCTTGTCAATATTTGAGTCCATCGTATAGTATAAGCAAATTTCTTTTGGAAAAGAAATTCATATTATATTTGTACGAGTATACTGGACCTTTAAAAGGTTATGCTACTGTTCACTTTATTAATTTCCTAAATATGTAAGTTTAATGTAATTAATATTAAATCGTCACATTTTTGGTTCAGTTTTAGAGTTATGTCAAAAACAGAAACCAATGCAATTAATGCAATATTAGCAAAGCAAGTTTTTTAAGAAATTATATAGGGGAGTAGAATATAGATGACACAGTAAAGATTCTGAACGGGATAATATAATATTATTTGCTTTAAGTTCTAGATAGAAAATAGTTGATTCTAGAAAATTATCATCTTGCATTACTTATCAAAAGAAGTTAAATTTAAAACTAAGAATAAACGAATTATTATTAGCTTGCGATATAAAGATCGATGATCCAACCAATTTCAATTCTTAATCCAATGGGAGCAACTATCCCACCAAAATTCTTACAAATGACGGCCGTTCTGAATAATTTCTCGACTATATTCTACCTTCTTGAAATATAATCATATACGGAAATACAATGAATGTGAGTGATATATACTAATGACAATGGCACTGTTTGCTCCCATTCGTTGAATATATTAACAAGAGACATGAAAGGTAGAAATCTTACATATAAGGAATTTTTATTACTATAATTTTTATCACAATATTTGTAATATTTACTATAAATATTAAAGAAATTGTTAAATAAACATTAAAAGTAATATACATTGTGGAAAATTCACATATTCTCATTTTCTGTTTGCTCCCACAGTAAAAGAGAAAGGACTCATTAGAATAAAGTTAAAGCCACGACTCGGTAAATAATTTATTTAGAATTTTACCTTACATCATCCAAAAAATAAATTTTGTTTTATCCTTCTCTCAAATTTATATCAAGCTACACAAAATCCTAAAAATACCTTTAACATTTCACTCCATCAAAAGGAAACATCATAAGAGACTTAGAAATAGAAAAAGGGAGACCAAACTTTGCATAACTTCCTTATCTTTTTATAATATTTCCACAAATTCAACACTGCTAATGATATGAATATATTTTATTCTACTCGCTTCTTTGCAAACTCATTTATTTCCCTCGTACCTTATTTACACAACCAAGAAAGGACGTGCAAGGAATCGTACTGTAGAAGTTCGCCAGAAAGAATGTTCAGTAACGACATCTATTAGAAATTCTCCTAACGTGCTGTCACCGGAAGGAAGGAATATTCCCGCCACTCGTAACCAGTTCAAACCAATGAAATTTCTGCGTGGGACAATTATATGCCTCAAGCGCGGTAATTTTTCCTCAGCAGAAGATAAATAATCTTTGGCTTCGAAACATCTTAAACTTAATATGTTTTATACGTGTGTTGAGTTGAAAGTCAATTGAATTTATATTATTTATTATAGTAGGTTGTAAAAAGTAGTCCGATTATTTAGAGCGTTCTTTAATCTTCAAATGAAGGTCGTTTCCTGATACGTATTTATTATCTATATATATATTTATAATACGTGTAACTTAATAGCTTAAAGGAGCATATCTATCTGTTAATGCACTGCAGATAAAAAATCCTGTTTTTAATGTTAGTTTTGACATTCATTTTATTAATTCGCTTCTTGGATCTTAACGATTTGTACTTATCAAATGTAGTTCTGAAAACTGAAAAGGGGTCTAATCTTATAAAACCTTTTATACGCTAGTTCATCCACCTATCTGTTCCTCTGTCACTCTATCATAGCCTCTTCTTCTTAGAAATGGTTTGACGTCAAATCTTGAAAGTTGGTAGTAATAAATATTCTGAACCACATATATTTTACTAACCTTCAAATATAATTACATAAAAGTTTTGGAGGGAGCAGATATTGAAATTTTTTTTTCTTCGTTTCATATATCAAGTGGAATATAAATTGAAAAAAACTAGAATTTCATAATACTTTTTACAGAATTTTTATGCTAAAATTTAATATAGCAATAAAGTATATTAATCGGTATATACTTTCATAATAAAAATTGTTATAAGGGTAAATTTTAAAACTCGAAAATGAATTAATCGATTTTATTGAAATTTCATAAATTGTTTGTATTATTGTAAAGAGCAAAATGTAAGAAATTCAAAACTACTTTTTAATGAATTTTATCAAATATAATTTAATATAAATTTTTCAGAAATTTCTAATATAAAAAACTTTTAAAGTAAAAATTACGAAAAAGAAGCTTTAGTAGAAGTTTATTTGTAATGTATCGGAAAACTATGGTAACAATTCTTAGTGCCATAGTTTTTGCTTCTTGTTTTATTTATGAAATCATTAATCATGAGATTATGAAAAAAAAATTAAAATACACCCTAACTAATACAACAAATACAAAAATATGTTGGTTTTTATGTTTTTCACTTGACTATGGAGAATAGATTGAAGTGATTTTTTTGATCAGATAGTTACTGGAATAATATCAGCAAGTATCTTGAAAAATATTATTCATTCCGTAAAATTATCATTTGAACTCAAAACGAAGTAACGAAGCAAGGACGTTTTAATTGTTACATACTCAATATAAAAAAGCAACCGAATCACACCCGTTAATTACAAATTTAAAGAGAAATATTATTGTTTTCACTGCCGTTTGAATTTTAAAGTCACAAAAATAAAGATTTATTATTTAATTTCCCTTAATACTTCTAAACGGCGAATCACAAATTTTGTGTTTAAAATTTGACGATTGAAGAAAAATACATGTTTCTCATGGGCAAATTAAGCAATTTTCATAATTCAGTATTTTGATTACATTATTATATGAAGAGTATAGTTAACCCATGCAATGAATTATGAACATCTTCAAAAATATTTAATTATGTTACACGGTAAAATACAAAGATAAAAAGGTTCTAAATAAGGTTTGTGAAATCGAGGTTTCTGTTCTTTCCAAACTTTGTCATTTCTCCGTAATTATTACGGGTTATTTCTTCTTAATTATATAAAGGTTTCAACTTCAATTTTTGCCATCTAAAAGCTTGTTTGAAACTTTACTTTTAACATCAGCATTTATAATTATTCATATATAACATTTAAAACAATATTAAGAATACAGATTTAACACTACAAATTTTAGGCTTTATCTCTGATCACTGATCATATATTATCATTGATCTCTGCTATGACGGAAATGGTAAGATTAAGCCGACAGCCGAAAAGCACAAAGATGCTTATGATCCAGCATGAAACGGGGTTCGATAATGTCTTAATGTTTTGCACTTCAGTGGTAACGAATAATGGTGCTACTTCCACTGTTAGCGGATTCTCTCTGTAAAAAGGCTAGGAAACCTTTTTGTTATAAGTAAACATTATATACACTTTATCCAACTGTTTCTCAGGTGAAATTTTGAGTATTTCTGCTTATTCATTATTTTAATTTTTATCCATACAAAGTATTATCGATAAAATATGGATGAAGATAACATTATAAAACTCAAACAGGTCTTACGGCTTTCTTTCTTTCTGCCCAGCGACTCTGTTTGATTTGCTTCAATATTCTTCAACATGACAGAGAATGATCGAAAATTATTTTAAAATAACGTATAATAGTAAGAAATTATGTAGTAAATATAAATACATTATAATGTTAAATTAATTTAATTACTATTCTTTTCTTTTAGTATGTAGCAAGAAAATTTCAATGTTTCCTTATAGTTTAAAGAATATTTAGCAAATTTACGCAATATCTGTTAGTCGAATTACTACACAACATAGTACTCGTTTCCAAGCTCTTTGAACACAAGAAATGCAAGCTAATGAAATTTAAAATCTATTTTTACTTTGTATTTTCAAGTACATAATAAAGATCGTATTCCACCTTTTCATGTCATAACTTAGTAACTCATAACATAAAGAAAAAATATGTCTAAATAAACAGATTCTTATTAAGAAAAAATATTTGATTTAGAGTAAGGAATACTTAGTCGGCTTGATCAAGTGCTATTAGAATATTTATTTGAGACGATTGCTTTTAATAAACAATCTTAGAAACTTTTTAAATAAATCAATAAATTTATTATTTTTAGGTAACAAACAAACTCATGCCTACCTTTATATACTATCGGCAATAACAAACTAGAACATGGAATATTATTACGTAGTGAAACATGTAGTTATTAAATAAAATAAACCATTGCAAAATGTGTACGTTACAATAATTGTATCTCAGGAAATACTTCAAGTCTTTGGAAGAAATAGCCGCAACGCGTTTCCATAAATATATTTTAACTTAACATGAACAAATAAAATTTTCGTACGATTGTGTTTTCGAGTAGTAGAACACTGCAGATTGGAAATTCTTATGTATAAAATTCTGATTGATGCAGCCATATCGTAAAATCAATGTAAGAAATTATTAGGCAAGATGACTGTTTAAAAGATGATGCTTTAAATAAATTGTTTTGAGAAGTAATTTATACTTCAGTTTCTCTGAATTAATGCACTAAGATTGGAAATAGTGCTTGGCTTTTGAGTAACATGTTCAGCCATTTTAAGTAAGGATTCAAAGTATCACGCCTACACACTCCAATTAGCGTATTCAGTCCCTCGTCCACAGACACGTCAGTTACGTCTACAGCGGCATAGTTTTCATAACTGACTTCTGGGCAAGACGTAAAATGTACTTATACTTCTAATAATCATTACGTCGCGTCATAATTATTTGTTTATATGTAGATAACTTGTTCCTTTTTTTATTTACAGATACCTATATTAATACATTACGGGTATTTTATTCGTATCATTAAAAAAATTATATTTTAAAAAAGTGTAGACTCTCGTATTAAATACAAATAAAAAGTACGCGAGAACAACAAAAGCTCAAGACTATACATTGCAACTTTCCTTTCACTCACCATGAACAGATTACACTTTAGTGCGGCCTCGATCAGAAGGTTGAGTAATTGAACACCATAGGAAAGTAGAGAGTTGCAACATAATTTGTATCTGGATGGTGGTATAGCAAAAAGATGAAGACTGCGTGAACGCAAACAATCGTCAAATACAAAGAATAAAACTTTACTCAATAATACAGAGCACATATTTTTTCTAAGCCCAACTTCATAAACGCAACGTCTCTTCTAAATTTTAGGGAATGGAACACGAGCATACTCAAGAGGAAATTAGTAGAAAATAGAAAGGCGAGTATTGATACATTGGTTTGCATTAGGCCGTATATCACTCTGCAACACTTCACCGTGTACTGTATCCGTGATAACTGTAAAAAGATTCATATCGTCCGCGAATAACAAATAAATCGCGGTCTCCACCGCGCCATTATTATCATCTGCCAGAATAGTAAAAATTAAAGCCCCGAGATTGGAGGCCTGGCTCAACCCTGGTCGTGTAAAGTAAGTCTCGGTTGTAAGTTTACCCACTCGTACCTATTGCTTTTCTATTTGTAAAATACGAAGGGAGAAATAGAAAAAGTGTAAAAGTAAGCCAAATAATTTACACGGTGTAGAGAGTAAATTATTTTTTATGATATTTCATTAGCTTTTTTCCGAGATGGTAACTTTAGTGCATAGTTGCGGTCACAATTAAATATATATATATATATATATATATATATATATATATATATATATAATATATTAATTTTATTAATTTTTATCTTATTACGGTGAGAACCGAAAGAAAAATATGGCGAAATAACGTTAGGTTATATAATTGGGGTAGATAGTTTTGTAAGAAAATTGGTCTTCTGTAGAGCGCACCTCGATAACCCAGTCGCACTAACTCATCATATTATAATATTCCTCTCGTTAATCAATATTTACACCACAACTGATAATTTTCATGCATTACTATGAATTCAATAATGTGGATGAACAATTCTATCCGAATGTGTCACATAGTTATTGTTATCATTAAGTTTCTTATCTAAATTATTGCTGTCTCTTGATTCTAGATCTCTTTTATATCTTATATTCTTGATGCATTTTAGAGTAAATACGTTCACGACTGCACGTACAATTATTTTCGAATAGTTTTCTATTTAATATGAGCGCGGACAAGTAGTATTCTTAATGATTTTTCCAGAGGTCCAAATCTTATCACTACATTTCTTTTTAAACGTAATATTCCAATCAGACTGTAGTCTTTAAATCGTTTGCTTGGTTATTATAATATTTTCTAATTTTTTCCTCTCTTCCTTTATATTTAACCTCATTTCCTTTATCAATTTTTGGTTGCACATAAGACTAAGATACTGGTTTTGGTCATTTATATTCCTATTAAATAATAAATTAGTGGGGATGGATTCCCTTCCTTTGGACTATGTCTCAAGTTTAACAAAACTAGGTATATATCAAAATTATCATAGAAACATTTTTTTAAGTTTTTATTATCTTTACATTTGATTCTGCTAAGCCATTATATTTTTAACAATAGAGTGATGACATAATATAATTAAATACATATTATTATCGCTCACAAATTGACGACCATTGTCCATTAAAAAATCTAGAGGAATAACTTATCTGTCCATCATTATTTTAATATGTTTAATTGCATTTAAAGAACTTATATTTTCTAACCTGCTTACTTCCATATATTTGCTGTATTAATCTATAATTATAATTTTTGTTGAATTCAAAAAGATCAGAACTAGTTTCACCTAAAATAAATTAACCACGTTATGTAACGTTACTCGTTATTTTGAATTATTTACTCTATATATTTGGCATGATTGACAGTTAAAAGTAGTATCCGTAATTTGTGCCTGCATTCCCAGCCAAAATATTATTATTTTGGCTCTCCTTACATGATTATTAATTCCAATATAACCTTCCTGAATATGATTTGACATATTGTTTTGTAGTAAGCGCGGTATTACAATTAAATTATTCTTAAAGATCATATTATCACCAATTGTTAAATCATAAGTTTTTATTTCAAATTAGTTTCTTTTTCCTTCTGAATTAGGTAAAGAATCAAATATAATACTAACAAAATATACCATTTGTAATATATTGTCTAACATCTCTAAAGTATCGGTATTAATATAATTTTCTTAAAAATATGATCTACTTATAAAATCTGAAATTTAGATCTTCTTACAAGGAATATATTTCAAGCTTAGAGCATAGCTCAGAACGTTTAACATCATCCTTTGAATTGATTGGTGCCTTGCACAAAGGTTCCTTAAATAAAGTTTCTAAAGCTAAACGATAAGTTTCAACAACAATTATGTTTTCTAGAATATATTTAGGCAGTTTATTACTTTTAAGTTTTTTATATCATTAATTGAAGCTAATTTTGCAAGATCCGATCTCATTACTCCGCTATAAATTAACATGCATCAAAAAACTAATTTTTTCTTCAAGGGAATATAATGTTTCTTTATTAAATACAACATTATGTAAACTTTTAATAAAATCTTGAAAAATTTCAATAAAATCTCATTATGTTCAGAAATATAATTAATTCAAATATAATTATTACGAAATATAATTAATTCATCAACATGGAATTCAACACCCTTAATATTATTAAAAATGTCTTCCATATGCTGTCGAAACACTCTTTTGATACATTTAATCCAAAAGACAATCTCTTAAAATGATAAATTCCAAAAGGAATTGAAAATATACAAAGTTTGGAACTATTTTTAGATAATTTAACTGTCTAAAATGCGCTATTACAATCCAGTTTTGTGAGATATTTAGCACCTATTAGTTTATCTGTGATGTCTTTACTCGTATATAGGGGGGTTAGGGGGGGCAAAGTCATTCGCGTCCGTAGGAGCTGCCTAATCATCACCCTGCACGTGTCCCCCGGGTGGCGCTAAATGAATGACAACGCCGAGTCTTGAGCGGCGGTAAATAACTCAAAACACTGCGACGCTTAGCCAGCAGATAACATAAGGAGGTAGGAAATGACCTTCCTAATCCGTAAACCACTCAAGAGCGGCGGTCTTGGCTTCATTGCCCGGACCACGAGGAAGAAAACCTCTTCAAAAATTACCCAAATCCAATGGTGGGAAACGTGCCAACTGGATGCATGGCTGTATGGATGAACAGCATTAGCGCCAACCTCTACGGACCTGATAAACGTAGTTGTATTCTGCCTTCTTAGGGAATGGCGTTACCCCTAAGTGACCTGTTATTTCGTCCAATTATCGTGGGAACAAAATGAATGATAACTTAAAAAATAAAACAAACACAAACCCAAGTATGATCCAACAAACTCTTCATAAGAGCATATTTACAAAAACACGTAGCAACTCTATCGGAGCAATACCACAAATGGTAAATGCTCATGAAACAATTCTTGAATCGATTGACAAAGACAAAAACACCTGGCAACAAGACCGAATACCTCATACCAAAAGAAAAAGAATGGAATCAAAATCACCACAGACAGAAAACTTAAAGAAAAAGACCAACACGACTGAATACGGAATATCTACCCAAAATCAATTTGAAATATTAGGTGAAGTGGAATATAATCCGGATATAATAGAAACAGAAAAGCCACCAAAACCAGAACCAATCTTTGTAACTGGGGTCCTGGATATCAATTCCCTTAAAAACCTGCTGTTAAGAATAACAACAGAAGGAAATTTTACTATGACCACTCTCAGGTCAGGACACGTTGTGAAAGTAATGCCAGTAAGTATAGAAGTATACAAAATGATAAGAGAAAAATTCATCACAGACAATATCAGCCATTATACTTACATGATAAAAAGTGAAAGACCTTATAGAGTTGTTCTGCGAGGCCTCCATAGCTCAGAAGACATCTCTGAAATAAAAGAAGGACTCAAAGCACATGGACACGAAGTAAGGCAACTCGTAAATGTACGTCATCGAAACACAAAAGAACCCTTACCCCTATTTTATGTAGACCTGGAGCCAAAGAATAACAATAAAGATATTTTTAAAATAAAATACCTCAATCATATGAAAGTATCTTTTGAAGCACCTTATAAGAAACAGGAAATTCTACAATGTAAAAGATGCCAAAGGTTCGGTCATTCAAAAAATCAATGCTACCGACCATTCAGATGCGTCAAATGTGGAGACGACCACCCAACCACCAGCTGCTCCAAAACAAGGGAAACGGAAGCTACTTGTGCAAACTGTCTAGAAAAACATCCAGCTAGTTACAGGGGATGCCTAAAATACAAGCAATATAAAGAGCACTTATTGAAAATCCAACCAAAACAAACATATAAACATACAAACCAAACTAAGCGAATGCCTGAAATGGACAATTTGCAGCCAAGGAAATTCAAAAATTATAATAGAACAACCTCAACTTACGCTGAAATCACTAAAAGTAGAATGGAAAACATCACTAAGCCAGACCAATTACCTCAAACGCAACAACTAAGTGACATCTTGGAACAAATGTTCAACAGAATACAAACTATGATGCTAACCATGGTAGACAACATGATGGATCGTTTCATCCAGCTTATTAGCAGCCAGACTAAGAAATAATCTAAATCTTAAAATAGTCACATGGAACGCCAACGGACTGGTCGCTCGACGACTAGAGCTGGAAATGTTTCTACACATGAAAAAGATTGACGTGGCATTAATATCTGAGACTAGGTTTACCATCAAAAGCCATATCTCAATAAAGGGCTACACAGTTTATGCTACCAACCACCCATCGGGAAAAGCGCATGGAGGAACGGCAGTGATCTTAAAATCAAATATAAAACATCACCCGCTTGAACCTTTCTCAACTGACAAGATACAAGCCTCTCTTATTAAAGTGTATGACAATAGCTCGGACATTACCGTTGCTGCAGTTTATTGCCCTCCTAAACACCAGATGGCAAAAGAAGAATATAAAGATTTCTTCTCTATACTCGGACATCGCTTTATAAGTGGGGGCGACTGGAACGCTAAACACCTGTTCTGGGGATCTAGACTTATAACAACTAGAGGAAGGTCGCTCTATCAAGCTGTGAAAGATCTTAATCTTGATTGCTTGTCCACTGGAGAACCTACCTATTGGCCGACAGATCCACGAAAAATACCCGATTTGCTGGATTTTTTCATATCTAGAAACATTGCAATAAATAACACTAAAACAGAACCTGACTTTGACCTTATCTCAGACCACTCTGCTATTGTTCTAAGGGTATATAGTAAGATATTACTAACAGAAGTACCACTTAAAATCTACAATAAGAATACTAACTGGAAAAAATATCAGGATATCATCACAACGGAAATACAGCTCAGGATCTCACTGAAAACGTCTGACCAAATAGAACGGGCTATAGAAGGACTAAACAAACTGATTCATGACGCTGCAAACAGGGCTACATCCCATCACAAAACGGGAACTGCTATAGAGCATGTGTACCCTGAATTCATCAAGGATTGTATAAACGAAAGACGTAGACTCCGCAGAGTATGGCAAAACACTCACTATCCTAGAGACAAGACTGCCTTAAATAAAGCCACACAACATCTTAAAACTCTAATCAAAGAATTGGCAAATGAGAATCTACAATCATATCTCACAAAACTGACACATACTAGTGACACAAACTACTCGTTATGGAAAGCTACCAAAAACCTAAAGCGTCCCAAACAACAAGTCACACCGCTAAGAACAAAAACGGGATCCTGGGCTCGCTCTGATAGTGAAAAAGCTAACAGATATGCTGATCACCTACATGAAGTTTTTGAACCGTTTCCCAGCAGTAATCAATATCTGGACAATGAAATAGAGGAGTACTTAAAGACACCTATTCAAATGTGCTTACCACTTAAGCATGTGACACCAAATGAACTGAGGCGGGAAATCCTAAAACTCCAGGAAGGCAAATGCCCTGGCTATGACCTTATCGACGCGACACTTTTGAAACACCTCCCAAAAAAAGGAATACTGTTCATACTCGCTATTTTCAACGCATGTTTAAGACAGTCCTACTACCCAAGCCAGTGGAAAATAGCACAGGTAATAATGATACTGAAACCAGGTAAACCTGCTCAAGAAGTGTCATCTTATAGACCTATCAGTCTCCTTCCGGTAATTGGAAAATTACTGGAAACGATAATACTTAACAGAATGAGGGAACACTTAGCAAATATAATACCAACACATCAGTTTGGATTTAGAGAGGGCCACGGAACTATCGAGCAAGTGCATAGGCTGGTTGATGTCATAAGTAGAGCATTGGAAAATAAACAATATTGCTCCGCAGTCTTCTTAGACATTAGCCAAGCATTTGATAAGGTATGGCATACTGGGCTTCTCTTTAAAATTAAAAAAATGTTACCGCACTCCTTTTTTCCGTTGATTAAATCGTATCTTGGAAAAAGATGCTACGAAGTGAAATATAACTCCGAAACATCAGAAATGCACCCAATTAAGTCAGGAGTTCCACAGGGTAGTATACTGGGACCAGTACTCTATTTGATATTTACAGCAGATCTACCTACTTATGCCAACACTACCACAGCGACATACGCAGATGATACCGCACTTCTTTCGTCACATGATAATCCCGATTCCGCATCTGAAAGCCTCCAATCCCATATCTCTCTCATCCAAGCATGGTGCCAGCAGTGGCGTATTAAAGTCAACACAGATAAGTCAGCCCAAGTAACTTTCACACTTAGAAGAAAAACCTGCCCACCTGTAAAACTTTTTGATACAGCGATCCCACAATCAGATGACGCCAAATACTTGGGTATGCACCTCGACCGTCGACTCACTTGGCGTAAACATATATGGACTAAAAGGAAGCAACTAGACAGCAAACTCCGCAGCATGTACTGGCTAATCGGCCGTAAATCACAATTGACAGATTCCAGTAAAATGGCTATCTATAAAACGATACTGAAGCCCATATGGACTTACGGCATTCAGCTTTGGGGCACAGCCAGCCATAGTAACATCGAAATACTTGAAAGGTTCCAAAGTAAAACAATGAGAGCCATGTTTAATATACCATCCCACATAAGCAACAAATATGTGAACCTAGATTTAAATCTGAGAACTGTGAAGGACGAAATTGAAATAAACAGCAAGAAATATCAACTCAGACTGGACCAACATATGAACGAACTAGCTGCTGAACTTCAAGGAGAGGGCAGTCTAAGATTCTCCCGCCTTAAGAGGAATAGCGTATCTGAACTTGCGACAAGATTCGCGGACAAAATATGAGGATTGCACCGTTGGGTGCATGTCTTTGCTAAGAATAATTTAGCTGATGAAAATCTGACAACACATTAGATTATTGTTTGAAACAAACAGATCGCTAAGTAGCAGGATATAAAAAAAAAAAAAAAAAAAAAAAAAAAAAAACTCGTATATAAATATGTATGTTGATGTACAATGGATTAATTTAGACGCTTAGGATCCAAATATATTCTTAGCTTGCCATTACTTTTTTTTACTTGTTATAATTAATTTAATTCTTTCCGTTGGTTCACCCATTTTTTCTATTATATCTTGTGCTACTATTAAATTAATATTTTTTTTATTTCTCTTGCAAACCTAGTGGAATTGAACGGGGTAGATCTGCTTTTGGGCAGACATTTTTCTGTAACTTAATGTAAAACGGTTCATTAAAATAGTCACTGGTATAAAACACTCATTTATATTTCAGTAATTGTTTGTAAATCGTCCTTGTCCACACCTGGAACTTTTTAATGGGAATAATTCTAAGATTAAAGGCAACGAACGATTGTAAACCTAATATTGTAATACAATCAGTATTTATAATCATGAATTCAATATTATCTCACTTTCCATTTGATAAATAATATTCAAAAACCGAGGTACCTTTAACACACTCCAACCTATCATCCCATATAATTAACCTTATTGGTTTCTTAATAATAAGCATAGGACTAAACCCTATGTTTGCATATGTGCTAAAAGACATGCAATTCACTTACACACGCGTGTCAAGTTTTACTCTGTCTTATTATTTATATAAATATTTTCACACGACTTATTTGTATTAGCTGCGTATTTATTACCGATGAAAATGCTTTCATCACATTCCTCTGCTTGAGCCACTAGTTGAGCTGATTATCCTAATTTAGCATTATTTATCTTCCCACACGGTTTCTCAAAATTGTTTTTGTCTTTACAGTAGTTGTAACTTTATACCATTGACAAGACACTCATGTGTTGAAGACTACATTTAAAATATTATTTAATCTCCCTTTTTGGCAAATCACAATTTGTAAACTTTTTAAGTCTGCTTATATTTAATACATATTCCTTTTTATTTTCTGTACACTAAGTTCTATCACCTGCTTTGCGATAATTCTGAGGCTTTTCAAATTAAAACAGTCATGTGTGTCTCTTAAGAATGATTCTTTGACATTGAAGTTGTTTATCCTAGCAATAATGATGTAAGGACCAGTTATTTATGCATTACGTTAAATTATCAGTTTAGATGTTTATTTTCTGCCTGTAAGAAAATTATCAATAAGTCCTTGACTTCGTGTAAACAAATTATGAGTTCCCATTGTCATATATTTTTTAGGAATAAAGTAGAATGTTGCTTCATTCCAGAAATTATAAGAATTAGAAATTTTCATACGCTTTTCACCGATATTATGTAACAACAAAGCAATTTTTCTTCTATCAGAAGCTTTTCATAATTTTCTGCAATTATAAAAAATTAACATTTTTGATACCATAGTACCAATTATTATCATTTGAGGTGTTTATTTTCAAACAGCACATAAATCATGTCATTGACTTTGTACTAATGTAACACCTTGATTGATTTGTGTATTTTGATCCGTTTCCGCCATTTTTACTTTGAGCGAGATCACGTCTTTAGACGTCAATTGTATTCAATATTCTAATAATCTTTAAAACTGATCAACAATATTAATCGGTTTAATTCTGACACCATGTTATGTTTTTTAATTGTGTAGTTGTTCATAATAATTGCCACTTCTTTAATTGATATCTATATATTTATTCACATCAGAATACATGTAACTTCATACATGTCAAGGCTTCAACTACGGTCGTTGTCGCAGGGTGCATCTTACCCGACCCAGTCGTATCAACTCATCATATTATAACAATGTGGTACCATTTTACTTCTATGAAAATTTCATAGTAATTAAAAAAATAGTCAAATTTAGGTTCAAACTTTGCTATTTTTAGTCACAATTACTTCTATAGCTTTTATTTAAATAATATTTTACTATAGTGATTGCTACGAATAGGTCAACATTTGTTACACGAATTGGTAATTAATAACAGGTAATCAACCAGAACCGAAAACGATTTGCATTAAAAGTTTCAGATGTAATTTTTTCAAATTGATGAAATCCACTGTTAAAACAATTGGCAATGGGAAGGCGATATTTTACGCATAAGTTTAATTATTCCATCTTTATAATCTGCTGAATGGAATCCCATTCTTTAAATGCTCGGTGAACGAAAAATATTTAACTTCAACTTTTCATCAGGAGTAGGTTATATCCGTCTATCGGTAAAGAACATGCCGTGCTGAATGGGATGATTTTTTTGTGATTGCAAATTAAGAGTAAATGTTACACATCGAAATTTACTACAACAACGAATTGATACTATCATATCCCTCCGATGTTAGGCCAGCAATATTTCTGTATATTATTGAAAACACGCCTTCAAAAAGCGGAATTATATTTGATAGGTATTTTAAAAACATCCCTTTTTGACAAGTACTAGCAATATTTCGATATTACAGAATAGGCACAATCATGGATAATCGTGTGCCAAATTGATAACAGGCAAATCCTAAATATAATTTAAAAAACGGCATTTAATATTGAGTAAAAATATCGAATTCCATTGCCTTGGTAATATTGAAAATCGGAAATCAGTTTTCATTGGGCCGAACTGTGTAATATGGGTACCTTCATCTGAATGGCTTGATATTAAGTTGATATTGATGCGCCAAAACTTGTTGTATTACATAATACATTTATGGACGGTGTTTTGATTTCTGAATCAACCAATGGAATATTACCGGAAATTCGTGAAAACTCGAAAGCGCAGTAAAACTTCACTTTCTGTACCTAACTGCTGTGAATTCTTTGCATCTAGATAAATGCGTTTATTGAATCTTCTTTTATAAAGGCTAAAGTACAAAAGAAATGTAGTTAGGTTTATGATTATGGAGAACCTTACATTTACCCGAGAACGGGGACCACCATGACTATACAATATTCGTCGCTGTTCAGCCGGATGTCGGTAATAATAAGCAATTAAACCAACTGATATAAGAAGGTACACGATGACTACTTTTATCTTCTCATATTAAAAATTTTAAAACTTCACATCTTCATGTTGGCGGTATCGCTTTCCTCATTACAGACACTGTCGCTTGCTGGAAGTCTAAGATGAAAGAGGGTAGATGCGTTGTTGTATTTCGTATATTTGCCGAGCGTTGGGTGTAAATCGGAATTGTGGTGTCATATAGAAAACAAATCATTAGTTTTTAAACTAAGGTCCTCCAAATGTGATGTATATATATATCTTAGTACAAGTTGCAAAAATAATTATTACTTTAGATGCTATACACAATACTTAAAATCCCTAAGTTTTCCTTCAATTTCATGAAATTAATTTTTGTATTGACGATGTTATTACTTTTCTTTATATGTTGGTTTTTAAGATCAAAATTATTACAAATAAATAGTTAAGTAAGTGAAACTTTTCGTGTTCGTGTTCCCCATATTAATAAATAGATTGGAATTATTATTTTCTATTTAAGAGAATGTAAATTATGTTTCGTTACACATTTGGCCAACATCTGACGATGCACTCCAACGAAACGGGCAATGAAACTGCATAACGTATGACAACACATCACCCGTATTTGAAGACATTTGTTTTATTGCGCAAGTTTTTGTTGACCAAGTCATCACAGCCCCAGCAGGATCTAAGTCTCATTAATCTCTATAGGATTATGCTAATACAATTCCTTCTTAAATGGCAGTATGTAAATCTGAACTATCAGCTATTTTAAGAAAAAATAGATAAAAACTTAATTTTTCAAATTCAATCGTTGTATATTCAGGTCGGATATTAACAAAGATGTAATACAACGAAACCTAGGTCATGGTAAAGAATTAAAGAAAGTGGAAATAATACTACATCACGTAGTTTCATTTAATTGTGAATAATGAATTTCTACAAAATTAACGCCAAATATATTCAATCAACGTTAATCCATGTTTAAAACAGAATATGAAGAATGCACATTTCGAGTCCATTGGAAAATTAATTTTGTCGGGTGTTTAAAAATGAACTAACGTTATAACGTTCAATAATCATAAAATCACCTTGAAGTGATGAATCGTATTCTCACTTAGTTGTACGCTGTGATTTCGCTGTTTCGAATTAAAATTCATATCAGCGCGCGATACTACGCTGAAAAACTAATAACTTCACCCCAGATATGTTGATGATTTAAAAACGAGTTATCCCAGCACCGATCTCTACGTGGCTTGATATTCGACGTTAGATTGTAGTCTCGTAATATGGCGTGGAATGTTTGACTCAGTATCATCGATTGTATTCATCTGACATGAGGAATACTCGCTGTATTGATATTGAAAAAGCTGATACGAGTATCGTAATGGAGATGTAGAATATGATTTCAAGCACAGACTTGCCAAGTACAGACGGTAAAATGGTTCAATTTGATGACTACGTTAAGAAATATCGACGCGTCGTTATGAATTTTTTC
This sequence comes from Druceiella hillmani, assembly GCA_039881145.1. Taxonomy (NCBI): domain Eukaryota; kingdom Metazoa; phylum Arthropoda; class Insecta; order Lepidoptera; family Hepialidae; genus Druceiella; species Druceiella hillmani. Next base: position 43,484,344 of record JAYKKI010000010.1, on the reverse strand, counting down.
ACTTTTCAAAATGTAAAAGAAAAGAAAGAGAAAGAATTAAAAAGTATAATGTAAAAGAAATGTCTAAAAAAATATTTAAAACAACTAAAAAAACAAATTTATTTAGTCAACCGAAAATTTAAAAATATGTAAACGCGAAACGGTCTACACGAACAAGTTAAGAGGAATTCAGTTAATTACTATATGCCCCTTTATCTTTCTATAATGGTTTTAATTAGAAAAGTCAAAACCCTTTACAAAACTAATTAGTTTTCAATGAAACGAAGTAACATGAAGAGATCTACGAGCGTTTCCACCCGTTAGGAATGTGCACTGTTGAAAATGGACATAGTATTTCTAATATACTATGCATTTTGAAGTATTAATATTGTTTCAGTACGAAAAATAATCCTTAATAGTATTTCACAGAGATATCAGAGATTTCTCAAAACTTTCACTTTTACTATTGCATCCTTATCTCTTAATTGATTTGTTGTTTAAAAAAGGAATGTAAGGAATAATAAAGACATCCTACATAATCATATTTCTGAGACAGATTTTATAACCAATTGAGTTTTGATATGACAGTCTCGATAGCTCAACAAAAAATAATAGTTTTTTTGTTATGTTGACCAACAATTAAAGAACAGATTTTTGCTTTGCGTATAGAAGTTGATTGAGATATAAATTTAAATTATTATTTCAGACGAAAGGAGATACGGCATTACCACGACAAAAATTTCCATTCAAGCACCTAGGGCATGAAAGGTTAGGGTAGGTTTACGTGCAATTCTTTTTTATAATTTAAATGCAGACACTTGTTTCTTATCTCTACTAATATCATAAAAGCGAAAAGTTTTCTATTTTTTTGTTTGTTTCTCTTTCTTTGAAGCGTAAACGGTTCTGATGGAAAGGGACTTCAATGGAATTATATTTGAATACTTTATTAAAATAAAAGCTATATTTGATTATGTTATAAATTCCAGGAGTAGAATAGTGAAAAAAACCAAATACACGCTATAAATTTAAAAAAATACTGGAACACGTTCCATTTAACATGCCAAAATGTAAATTATTTATTACACGACATTGGATTCGAGACTACCATTGCATAACTGGCGCAGTGTGCCATATTGCACCGTAATACATATGAAAAATCTTGTCTAGCAAATTATGTTGAAAAAACGACTTTCCCGATAGTTACATAACTCATTTGCTTGAAATCTATAAATATTTCTTTAAAAAAAAGTATGTTACATTTTGCCAATTTAAGTAAAGTATTGTTAAGAGACAATAAGTATCACTTTTTATTATCACCACTTTTTAAATAGCTTTCTAAATTATCAGCCAATCAGCTGATATTGATGTAACCGCTTTTCTCAGTTACCAATATTCGTAATAAATACATATCTGTGTTTTACAACCAATGTTCTGTGACATATCTACCCTCTTGATATGATAATATATTTTTGTTATTTAGTGCTGCATAAGAATTACCTACACTAAAATCCATTAGGGACATAGTCTACCTCAATGATCTGTTTAAAAAAAAAGGTGAATTATTTATATAAATATACTAAAAATGAAATTATATAAATATACTTTTTTCCTCAAGAATTTGTTAGTTTTAACGTGAAGGAGTGGTAGACGTACAAAGGCTGATATTTACATATGTTTAATAATATCTAATTAAATCTTATTGTACATACAATATCACGATTAAACCAAAGAATTTCCGATAAGTTATTTTTTATTTTAATTTTGGTTTCTCTTATCTGTCTGAGTAATTTTTGATGGTTTTTTCCTTTGAAAATGCATTTTAATTTTGAATTTTAATTGTGTTTAATAAATTATTTTGTTTGTTTTACATATCAGCATATCTATAAATTACGACTATAGAATTTTTAAAGCGGATATTTATTCTAACCAAAATTTGAAAAATTAATGTTGTAAACGATTTACCCTTATGTAATTATTGAACCTTAAATAAGTAATAATATATTTTAGACAGGTGGCATGTCTATTGAAAAATTAATGTACAGAAAAGTAATATGAAATTAAGTTTTTTATTGATAAAAGTTGAGCTAACTATATACAATATTATACATAATATTTTTTGCTTTGTACAATAACTTAATACAATAACGAGGAAAGATTTCGTGGTTTATTGGCAACATTTTTTATTATTTTTTAAAGTGAATTGCTAGTTTTTCTTTTATTTTTAAATGGCTGATTCCAACTAAAGCTAGTAAATACGATCATAAACATTAATACAAAATTACAAATAAAGTAGGAAAATACTTTTGTTAATATTGATATAATTATTTTTTTCATTGATGAAATAAAAAAATTAGTATAAATTGCATTCTAAAACTAAGAAGTAAATTTCATACATTAGGTAAAGTTTAAGAACCTTCGATAATAAATTATAGTGACTGAGCTATTTTTCCTCTATGCAATTAATTGAACCAAATACAATTATAATATTTAAATAAAACAAAATCTTGAAATCTCAATTTTTTTAATAATGAATTTTACTCAAGTGTAGATGTACCCACATAGTTCACATAATAAATCTATCGATATAAAACGAGCTCTATATAATTAAAATAGCAATTATTTTCTGGGGTTTTAATGAGTTCAGTTCAATCTCAGTTGAACCAATTAGATCGATTCTCTTGTCATTATTTTTTAAATACCTTACGCTCCCACTTAAGAGGTAAAAATAAGGTACATACAAGTTAACTCAGACTAAATACGTAATATAAAACGGGATAAATGCTAGTCCGATTGTGATTCAAATGGAGATCTGCTTGTATATCTTTAAGTTATTGATGCAAGTTTAAAGAAATGGTTCTAATTTTAATGCTGGGGTCTAGAATTTTTACAGATATTTCAAATAACACCTGAGACATTAGAAGAGGAATATTTATTGTAGGTGACTTTGAAGCTTTAAATATTTTAAATTGAGTTTAAATATGAAAAATAATAAACCGAACATTACCTTCATTTTAAGAGGCTTTTCCGATGATACCCTACTCGATGAAGCGCACAAAAAATCTGCCCCTACTTTACCTGTACGGTACTATATCATATTTCTTTAAGAATATTTTTTTCATCTTATTACGTGTTGATTTTGTTTCACATATTTATCATCGTAATGCAATGTGAATAAGTCCGCTTTGTTATAAATAAATCTCAAATGATCAAAATTGTGGATATGTGACCGATGGATGGAAAGTCGGACGGAAAGACGGAACGAAACTATGGGATATTTCCCTTTGTTTCATTATCGAACCCTAACATAAGAAATAAACAATAATATATTTTAGATAGGAGCTATTTTTTTTTTTGGAAAACGGGACTAGGCTACTGCTTAGTAAACAAAAGTTCAACGTCACCATTAAATACGGAAAAAAAACTTCAGAAAAAAAATTCGACTAATGTGGGAAGTTGATTCCATTCTTTACCAAAACAACGCACCTAATCACAATACTCTCTCTGAAAAGGGTTTTTAGCCGACAGAAACACTTTAATTTATTTGGTCATCTTCCATATTCACCCAATTTATCATCATTTATCATCAGCACGGTGATCTCTCAAAATTTTAAATAATTCTTAAAAAAAAACATTGTGGGTCATGTGATACTTTTAACAAGAAAATAGCAAATGTGTTAAAAACGGTTGAAATATTTAGATTTCCTCCATGACTAAGACTAGTGGATAAATAGAACACAGCAATGTAATAGTGCGTAGAAGAGAATACTGAAGGGGACAATCATTAAATTGGTAATACAGGTAAATAAATGTGAATTTTTTTTAATATGTACATCAAATTATTTTATTATTTTTATTTATTTTGGCTAAAAACCTCACATAAGTTAAGAACTTTCTGATAAGTTTTCTTAAATATCCTTCTACCCATTATAGTTAGGACGTCAGAAAATTACTGTTGTTTAGGATCTAGTTCCATATCCAAGTAAATATTACATCAAGTGAACTATGATAAGTTGAGTTTATTAAATCACAGTTACTTTGTGGTCAACAGCTTGAAGAGTAGTTGTTGAACTAAAAAAATATCTTTCTGTTTGTGTGGGATCTTCATGATTGTTTTATTAACGAAGTCAAAATATGAAGGATGGATATCATGGAAACTATGAACACGGGACCCTTACAAATTTTTCACATAGCCTCTTTTTAAGTTCAAGACACTGATTAACAAAATATTTCAACATTCTCAGGGATGAGCGAGATTTTTGCTAATGAAAATGAGGGTCAGTCAAATTATACCCCAGCCTCAACTTTAAGTTAAAAAACGCAAATTTCAGAGATTCCATTGCAAATGTCTTAGAGGAATGGATTTACGTTGGACAAAAGCATGAAATTTAAACACAATAATATTTAATTATTTCAAAAGAAATGAGGTGACTAGCTGATTGGTATATCAATGTGCAGTATAAATCTTGGGATATAAAAATCTGAAATTTTTATGGCTTACGGTCTCATTATGGCACTCCAAGTATACCCTAAACTTAGTCTTAACCTTTGGTCCCAGAGACGTGATCTTTAGAGATTTGATACTAAGTAATTTTGGAAATATCTTGAAGAACTTTTATTTGAACGTATTAATGATTGATGCAAGAATCCAATTTTTCCAAATATGGTGTTATGTGAAAACCAAATATAGTGTTATGTAATTTTTATGGAGATTCTACTCAAATCAAAGTTGTATTCTCCTTTTCTAAATATCTGGTCAAAATATAAAATTCCCTGGCAAGTGCAGTCACCAAAACGGTCTTAGTCTTGTGTCACAAGAAAACTCAAAGAGCTTATTGACCTCCATGTTTCGTGACATTACATCATCACGTGCATAAAACTACGTCATTTCTTTCTGTCATGAGAGAAATGACAATTAGTTGCGAGGAACACAATAATAATTAAATAATTTGTTTAGTATCCTCGTGTCAGTAGACAAAATATATACGAAATTTAATTATAATCCATTTCTATTTGTGTAACTATGAAATACCTAAAAATATATATAATATGGTAAATATTACGCATGTCATATAAAGCAAAATGTGTTGTAACCTCAACTTCTCCATTACGGCGTAGCACGCCTCGCTTTGTTACGCCCGTCACAATGATGAAGAGGCTTTGAGATGCCGATTACAATGACGAGTGTGTGACTTATCGTATTGTTGAGAGCTGCATTGAACGTAACCATGAACATCAATTATCATCTTATTTGTAGTACAATTGGAAAGTCTTCCTTTAACGGATGGCTAACTTCATATGTACTTCTAACGGATAATTTGGTGTTTTTGATACTGAATCTGAGCACAATTTGGAATATTAACATATAGTGTAACTTTATAAAAATTAGACACATTATGTGCTATTAAAGTTATTTTTGGATATTTATGCGGTCTATAAATAAAATGACCTAACGAATTTAACATGCTAGTTTCTAGATAAAAAAAATATCAATAATCCTCGCGAGGATCAGTTTATGTTAAATTTGCAATATTTTAAGCATAAAAGTTTACATATTGATAATATTTGAATGAACCTCTAAATATACAAGAAATAGCCAACAGCCCCAAATTGCAAGTATTATATAATAGTATAATATATAAGGAATTATGAAAATATTTAAAAAAATTATTTGCGCTTGATGATATAGCACGTATCTTATTTAATTGAATATCTTTCTAAATAATACAAAGTTTAAAAAAAACATAGAGAAAAATGATTAAAATTTGAGTGATGTAATTATATAATTATGATTGAGTTTTTAATAATTTTACGTTTCTTCAATATGTGAAAAACTTTAGTTTCGTTAGTGACTTTTTTCTAAAGCTTGTAATTTTCCAATATGTTTTTTGTATTAACGTATACAAATAAGCGTTTAAATGTATTATTTGGCGTCTAATTTAAAACATTATATAATATTGTAACACAGTACATTAATATCAAAACACTAAAGCTGATTTGCATCAACGGACGAAACAGTTTCCTGTGAAAAGTTGTCGAGAAATGGTTTTGTTATTCTGAAAGTATTACCATCTTACTAATATTACAAACAAAACATTTAGACATTTTCATATTTATCACCTAATTTCACCTAAATGTCTATAACAATTTGTTGAAATGTAAGCGTGGATATAGTTCTTAAATCGGTATAAACTGCAGGCTACTTTTGACTCAAACATAACATGTAACCTAACGATTAAATCCGATGTTTTTCATGCAATAAAAAAATTTACTCTTACAATGTATAAACGCATAGAGCAACCGAATTACTCGTAATCGAAATACGTATTTGAAATAATACGTATTTGGTATTTGTATTTAAATTAATTGCCAAAAGTGTAATTTGTGATACCTGATACCGAGGTATTTTATAATTAGTATTTCAAATACTTATGGATTCATAATAAATTTTAACATAAATACATTTATTAAACCTTTAAATGTCATGAAAAGTAAGCTGACTTCTACCATACATAAACTAAAAATACTAGAATACAGAGCAGTACATGTCAATATTTGAAGTTGACAACACTGTACGTCAATCATCATCTTATGTTTTATTGTTTCTTCGGCTTGGCGGTCCGGTCCGTTCGCGATCTACGATACCGGATGATTAAATCAAGGGAATACTGCGATGTATCCACTAATTTTAACCGGAAGGAAATATTTCACGTTAATCAATCGCGGCGTTCGCGGCAATAATAACGACCAAGACCAAAACAATGTCCAGGCAACGTGGATTAAATGTAAAACCACTATAAAAGGTAAATTAAAGGCTACCAGCAACTTCAGATTGCATTTAAAATTAAGAAAAAGAAATGATATTAAAAAAATTACCATTATGTCGTTACTTTGTAGGTTATGAAATTGAATTTTTGCATTACACTACTTTTTTTTATAACTTACTTCGTTAAATGTTTGGGCTCATAAGATGATGGTTTTCTCATTAAGTGATAAAACTCCTTAAGCTAAAATAAACAAACTACTTGCATGAGAATACGGCCAAGTTTAGTTGTTTAATTGCATTTTTCATGCTAAGAAACGCTATTATTATTTTATTATTTTCAGAGAAAACACCCTGATGTTCTCAATGAATATGATAATAGTAAAATAAATCAACAAGTTCCTGGTAAAAGAAAAATGTCATTAAAACTCAAGAAAAAATTAAACAAAGTAAACTTGATTTTGAGAAGCAAAATGATAATGGAACTAAGAAAAGAACTAGATAAAACATAATTAATTATCTACTGTTGACCATTAAGTACTGTTGAGGATCCCAATATTGTAAAAATTGTTATGAATCTTTCACAAAAGTTAAATGTAATGTCAAGAAGAACATTAGGCAGAAAAACAGAAATATCTCAAAAAGACACAATGGAAAAACGTATTACCATCTTGAGTAATATGGATTATGTCGTAACCACTGCAGACATATGGTCCACTAAAACAAGGAGTTTTCTTGGAGTAACTGCACACTGGGTAAGATTTCACTTAAATACATATACTGTTTATATTGAAACAGTGTCTTGTTTATTCATGATTAAAAGGGACTTTGATTTAATATACGTATTTTGCGCAATACATTAAATTTTCAGAAAAATTGAAACAGTAATTAAACTTTATTTTTTCTTCAGATCGTTACAACTTCGCGGGAATGTATAAGTTGTGTATTATTTTTTATCCGCTTTAAAGGATCATATACATAGGATAAGATAGCTGAAATGATTTTTGAAATCCAAACTTCTTTCAAATTAAAACATGAGCAAGTGGTATCAATTACAACTGACAATGGTTCAAATGTTGTGAAGGCTTTATAAGTTATAATTTTAAAATGTATTTTTTTATGAACAAAGTTGATTATTTGTGAAACATACAATATTTATACGTGTTTTTAGAGTAATTAAATTTACACGACATTCCTTTTTATTATGTTTAATTATGTTTTTATTATGAAAAATTAAATGGTTTATCGTGAGGGATATACTATGTAATTGTTGTTTCTACTTTTATATTTATATTTATACCAAAATAATAGTAATAATGAACTTAATTTGATTTTTACAAATTGTGTTTTAAATAATAAATAAATATTTTTTGGATGCTGTTGCTGCTGTGTCTCGGATATTTTTATGATGAGGTATTATTACCGCTAAACATTACAAAAGATGAAACTAGAGTTACATTTGCTAAGGCACCTCATATGTGCCAGCTACACTTTAAGTCTTTTGGGAACTACAGACATGAATAACTTCAGATAATATTTCCGTGTTAGCAGGATTCTCTACTCAGCAATTGCTAAATGTACTTTGTCTTGGGATTCATCCAGAAGGCCCAGATCGGCTGAAGCCATAAAAGACTGTCTTGGACATCACTTAATTTATCCTTGTCCTGGAACTCCCTACATGACTCTATAGTGCAGCTCGTGCAATGTAAATCAAAATAGCCATAAAACTGAAATACTTGGAAGAATTCATTGAAGTATTGAAATCAATTGTTACAGATTAATCTAGATTACAGTCAGGCCAACAATTGTGACTATGGAAACCTCTTGACTACTTTAATGTCTATAAGAACAACATTAGATCGCCTGCAGAATAGCAATTTGAGGTATTTTACTGGCGCTGTACTAAAACTAAAAGTGAAGCTCGCTTTTAGTTTATTTTTTTCATTTACAAAGAAGACTTAACAAGTTTTTTAAACTACCACCAGTAGCAAATGGAGCCATATTGGCGGCATGTTACCACCGCTGCTGCAAAATGCGTTGGTTGCCAGACATCATAACTCCCGATTAGGGGCAAAGAATTCAAAATCTTGCAGTTAATGCCATGTAGGAACAAGAAGCGTTAAATAATACCTGGTAGCAGCAGGAGTATCAGCAATACTGGTAAAGAACACGATGATTTTATTGTTTTTGTGAACAGGGATTGTGAGCAATCAGCTTTCTAAACGAGAAAAATAAAGAGCTTACCATACTTGATCACTATCTAAACATCAAAAGAGTGTTCATACAATTCAATACAAGTTTGTGCTCATCAGGACCTACAGAAATATTGTTTTCTTTAGCGGGATTCATTCATTCCCCAGCAAGAGGCTGTATGTCTGACGGTACATTTAAACATTCCCCACGTTTATTAATCCACAAAAGAGAATTTCCCTTCAAAAAGACAATGTTTAGATTTATGATTAAAACAATATAAGTGATATAATGCAATTGAATTGTTTTATTTAATTAGACCGGATAGTTCTATTTACTTTCAAGCATGGAAATTAAAGTTGGACTAGGGCATTTATCTTATCAATGATTAAGTATTTTGTAATATGTATTTTAACTAAAACATTGCATGTATTTTACCCAGCCCTGAGTGTGTATATCATATATTAAATCGGTAAAACATTTAACATTTAACGACCAGCATGGACAGATACAACTCTTCTAAAAAGCGAGGTAAACCTAACATTTTTTTATTATTTCTTAGATCTATTTTTCCGGCGTTGTCTTTCTCTATAGGTACATTCATTCTTAGATATTTTATAAATTGTTATTACTCTAATATCTTACATAATAAAGTTTAATACACCAACACTTCTCCGACGACTAGTCTAATTATATATAAAAACAATATTCAATACTGTTCACTAATTCCCACAAAATGAAATGAATGCTGAATTAATATGTTCCCACAGTATGAATACAGGAGAAATAAACATAAATAAAAAATAAAAAAATTAACTCAGTATTCATTGAGTAGATTTTAAGTATATTCAATAGAAAAATACAGTCATACTTTTTCACCAATAATTCAAGAAATTTATTTCGCTTTATATTATGCAGCAGTTGAAAAAAAATTAAATCATTGGTTCTATTAGATTCCAGCTAATTTATAAAATTAAATTGAGCTATTCCCTAAGTCATAAATTCATGACACTACTTTTATTAAATTAAATATTTTCCTAATTATTCGATACATTACTATGCTTACATTATCCGTTATTACCTTTAACAAAAGCAATGTCGAGTCTAAAAAGATCTTTGACTGGTGATACAAGGACGACCTTTTAGTTTCCGGAGATCTCCGTATGTTAAAATCTACGGTAAGGAAGTCGCCGATAGATTGCCAAATTCGGAAAGTAAACTGTCTCAGCCACCTTATAAACCCTTCTTAATTTCGGTTAAGACAAAAATAAACTCGGCTGTCAAGAAATGGAGGCACATCATCTTTAAACTTCAGCGACCAGTAAATAGTGATAGTCATTCGCAGCCTTATCGACCACCACATTACTAGTTTTGTTTCCATTGTCACAGTCTAAAGGAGAAAGGGACGCAGCTACCTAGTTTTCTATTTTCATCGAATCTGTATTTTTCCATCCCAAGCATCCCAACGATGCCAAATTTGCACAGTTCCAAACTGCTCATGAAACAATGAAGAATATTCAACCCACGCCGAAGCTCGTTTCTACTGGTCAGAGCATCGCCAAATATCTAAAAAGCCGAAAGTGAATATCAGTTAGGAAGGGAGTAGGAAGGAAACAAATTTTTTGAAGTCATTTATTTATACTTGGATGAAATATTTACATAATTTCACATATTTATACTTTGACCAGGCATAGCCCGAAGTTGATAAGATTAAATTACACTTAATTTAAAAAATACAATAAAGAAGCTCTTTGGAAAACATTTCAAAAAATTAGAAAGGAAACAAAGTTCGATAAACGATTTCGTTTTGTATCTATATTACCTTATACTTTTTCCAGCTCCCCTTTGTACGAAAGCTGTTTTGGTTTATCATTTTCATTCGCTTTAAATATCATTCTTAGTTTTGGACTACGAATTACAAATTGTGTATACATTTTAAGTCCAATACCAAAATTGATAGTAGTTTCTAAAAAAACGTATTACTGAAATATATCCAGTCATCGTACAGAATAATTTTTTTTAAAACCAAAAATTATTCTGAAGTTTTCATTGAAAATACAAAACTCGATTCATGTGTTCGTGTGAAAGAGTTAATGTATTCGTGCAGCAACCGAAGATTGTTTTCCAATGGTAAAAAAATATTCCAAGGAGGATTGACACAGCAGACAAAAATGAAGAAAGAAATGAAAAAGTAACTAAAAAATAATCGCTTCTTTTACTGAATGGCTATAGTTCCGTTATGGTTGCTTTAAGGTTTCTAAGATATTTTAAAATGAGTGATTCTTAGTCTCTCTTAATTGTCAAGAAGTAGAGATAGATATAAAGGTTCTAAAATAATATTGTAATATTGTAAAATAATATTGTAATTAAATGAAACTACGTGATGTAGTATTATTTCTAGTTTATTTAAGTTCTTTACCACGACCTAGGTTTCGTTGTATTAAAACATCTTCAGGTGGGCTATTAGCAAAGATTAACTCTTAGGAACATCCAACAGCATTTATATGTTTCAAACACAATAGCGTAAGCCATGTTTGTGCGGGTTTTCCCACTGCTTATGTTAGTGAGTTTATTCTAGGGGATCGGTGTAGGTTTTATAATATTTTGGCGAGTTATACAATATAGAAGTATTTTAGTGAAGCTAATAAATTTAATTATTGTTATTATATGAGGTTGCACAATGTAAATGTTCCGGTGTGTGTAATAAAATTAAATGGAAGTTATTCTCAGTAATATACTTATACAAAAGCAATCTCCCGTTTTATTTATTAATATATTTATTTTTTTTTATTACTTTATATTTTTATTTATTTATTTTTTAATTTTTTTTATTACATATTTATATTTATATGTGTATTTGGGCTGAAACAATTTATAGAGTACCGTAGTATCAGTGTTGTTAAATTATATTATGTCTAGAAGATATTAAGTATGGGCGATGATATTATATTTAGTTGTTCATTTAATATATTAACCTTAATGTCTTTTTTGTCTGTTTCTTTCTAATGTTTCTAGGAAATTAAGTTTATTACCTTTTGTATTTATTTGTAATATATAGGGGGCACTATCAGTATGAGGGTGATGGTTATTTTCAATGCGATGTTTAGCAAAGTAAAATTTGTCTGGTTTATTATTTCGCCAGCTGACAATATTTTCTTTATATCTTGTAGTAAAATCTCTTCCTGTTTGATCTATGTATATACTATTACAGTCGTTACATTTAAGTTCATAGATACCACTTTTTTGTGTTTATCTATTTTTTCTTTATTATTAATGAAGGTTTCACCCAAGTTATTTAAAGTACTATAAGCACGTATTGTATTATTTATAGTTTTATTATTAATTAAAAATTGTCCTAATTTGAGTGATACATTACCTATGTATGAGATAGATTTTTGGTACGACGGGGTATATTTCTTGTATTAGTGTAATTTATGTTTAATATTTTTGCGTTCTATTGTGATATCTAAAAGTCCCATAAGTTAGCAGCCTTCCATTCGATGATTCACAGAGCGTTAATCATCCTTCTAGAAAAACCTAATTTACGTAAAGAAATAAAAACTATAAAACAAATCGCAGTTAATAATAATTATAACCCATCTTTTAAAAAAAACTGTCTCATACTAAGTTAAGAAAAATACTAATACAAGAAATATACCCCGTCGTACCAAAAAATAATAATATTTATTATTAATCTATCCCATACATAGGTAATGTATCATTCAAACAAGGAAATCTCTTAACTAATAATAAAAATATAAATAATACAACATGTGCTTATAGTACTTTAAATAACTTGGGTAAAACCCTTATTAATAATAAAGAAAAAATAGATAAACTTAAAAAGATATCTATAAACGTAAATGTAACGACTGTAATAGTGTATACATAGATCAAACAGGAAGAGATTTTACTATAAGATGTAAAGAACATATGTGTCTGGTTTGTTATTTAGCCAGCTAGCAAAGTAACAAACCAGACACATTTCACTTTGCAAAAATAAATAAAGAAATAAATAAATATAAAAAAAATTAATATGTGAATAAATAAAACGGGAGATATGTAGAATTAGTGGTATAACCTTGTTCTAACTTTCAGATATCTTTGCTTTTGTATAAATGTATTATTCAGAATAACTTCCATTTAATTGTATTACACACACCGGAACATTTGCATTGTGCAACCTCATATAATAACAACAATTGATTTTGTTAGCTGCTCTAAAATACTGGTATATTGTATAACTTTCCGAAATATAATAAAACCTATACCGCACCCCTACAATGAACTCACTAACATAAGTAGTGGGAAAACCCACACAAACCCGGCTTCCGCTATTGTGTTTGAAACATATAAATGCTGTTGGATGTTCCTAAGAGTTAATCTTTGCTAATAGCCCATCTGAAGATGTTGTAATACAATGAAACATATGTCGTCATAAAGAACTTCAAGGAAATAGAAATAATACTACATCACGTAGTTTCATTTAATTGTGAATAATGCATTTCTACAAAATTAACGTCACGTATATTCAATAACAGCACATAATATTAAAAAAATGTTTTTTTTATTGTATAATAATAAATATTTTTATTATTGTATAATATAATATTACGAGGAAGTATACACATGTAAGTGATTTAAAAACGCGCTAATGAATTTTTCATTGTTTTTGTTCCACTTTTATGGTTCAACTACCCTCTTAATGATTAGACATGGAATGATCATATTATGTGCCATAGATATGAACATAAATGGTTTTTCAAGCTAACGAAACCGCTGGAAACAATTTTTTCGTAAGTCTATTTTTATATTCTCGTGGAAAAATGGTTAACATTAGATTTAACCATCACGGAACGATTTTTGTCACGAACTGACATTCAGAATTAATACATGTGAGAAGAGATATCTACCCTTTATATTTTGATAAGAAATTAATAAAAATAAACTTCTGAAATTACCCGTTAATATACGTACTAAGGTACTACTGGGAAACTTTTATTCAATAACTATAAAATATTAATTAACTAAGGTGTTATTTATACGAAATCGGTTATTTCCATTCAAATGAATTAAATTACAAATTATCATTTCCTTTTCGAATTAATGTGCAGATATTGGTCGCACCGCCTGATAGTTATCGGGTCATATTACGCTGGGATTAGGGCTATCGAATGGCTTATTTGCCTTGAACGTAATTAGTTTTATGACCAATGGATGTTACGTACGTATCAGTATCAGGAAAGCACGGACATATTTAGAAACTTTGGATAAGATACAGGCGTGATTACAAATAAATTAAAATCCTCATAACCATCTTATTATCTCTCTTGGCTATGAACCTCCTTATACATGTTCGCCAAAATAGTCTATCGTGTGTTATCATTGAGTTCAAGTCCATAAATTTCATTTTTGATCTTTTTCTACTGTATACTTCAAGATGGCATCGAATCGACCTCCGCCTCTTTTCTTTCTACTAATTTTATAACCGCTTTGGTCATATGGTCTCCATTATGCCCCATAATGTGCCCGCACAAACGTAAGCGATTACTCTTAGTTTGTCCTTAACCTATGCGACTTTACATTTTTTGTGTGCAATCACGTAACTCTTCCGACCTAATGCAGCATTTTTATTACTGTGAGGTGCATCTTTTTTTCGTCCACCTTTCTCATAGGCCAGAATTCCAGTCCGTACATCGACCCTAAAAAAAATTTTGAGTTTGATGGGAATTCTAGCGTTTCATAACATCCCGGTTAGTGATCCTCATTTGAGCCAGGCAGTTGTTATTCTGTGCTGGATGTTTTTTTCAGTGCTGTCTTTCGGAGATATGACTGAACCGAGATACCTAAACTTCTCTGCCTTCTTCAGAGAATTTCTTTCGATCATCACTGATGAGTCGTCGTTGGTCTATTTCTAGATATGTTACACCACATATATTCAGTCTTGTCTTTGTTAACCATAAGACTTCACCTCTTTAGGGCCTGTTACCATGCATTTAGCTGCTCCTGTACTTCTTTTTGAGTTTAGGCAATAAGAACTATATAGTCAGTGTATAGTAATGTCCAAGGTGCAGGTTTTCGCAAATATTCCGTGATGTAGTTCATAACTAAATTAAATAATAAAGTGTTTATTGTGGATCCTTGATGAACTCCGACATTAACTTCAAATTTATCACTCTAGCCTGAGGGGCTACTTCTATCTTATAGCAACTTAATCTATATTTTTATATATACCAAAAGGGTTATTCCTTGGTATATTTTTAATCATGGATATATAATGTTCTGGGGCAAATTGTTATCTCAAAACTTGCCATAGTAGAACTCTGGGTACGCGATTAAAAGCTTTCTCTAGGTCGATAAATGCACGAATCAGAATGTTCACCCTGTGTATTCTATCATTACCATTCCGCTGGTTAATCAGCATTGGTTATAAATGACTTTGACAATTTTTTAGTCGGTTTGCAAGGATAATTTCCCATATTTTTAGTGCAAGGGACGTGAGACAAACATCGAAATAGTTGCTGCAATTTGCCACATCCCCTTTTTTTATAGAAAGGGATTACGCTGCTGATTCTCCACATGTTCGGGAACTCTCCGTTAATCAAGATTTTATTGAAAAGGCTTGTGAGCCTATAAACATAGTCAAAGCTAAAATTCCTATAATTCCTTTATTAGCACAGCTAAAATTCTTATAAACGTAAGTGACGAATTTTTTGTCTTCCATTCTTTAATTTTTGCAGATACTTTGCTTAGTGTAAAAGGGATAGGAAATAACGTGAAATGTATAGATTTACTTTGCACCAAGATTAATAAATAATATCGCGTTATTTAGTAATTTGATAAATATTAAGTCAATATTTATTCACTACTATTGAATATATAATTAATTTCAACGAATAAAATATTAATTAATTGTCTTATGATGGTGAATAAAGTCTAACAAATTATTTTTTTTCAAATTTGATGGATTAATTATGTGGCTCCAGGTTAAAGATATGGAGATTCCTATCAAAATATTAAATTTATATCTATCTATTAGGGTGTCCTTGAATTTTAATAAATCACCTTACATATACCTCAATATTTGTTCACTTTTGATTCCATGGAAAATATCACAAAAATATTATTTTAAATAATTCCAAAGTTTATCTAATTACAAAAATATTCAAGGCAATACTGATATTTTGGAAAACACTTAGATGTATCCCAAAAATTGGTGATAATGGAAAATTATATGTATATATTTTAAATATGTATTGAATTTGCCAAGTTTTTCGTTATTAAATTTTGATATAATTTGATGATGGTTATTTATCAAATCTTTTAATTATAGCTTTGTCTGTAATATAGAAATGAAAATATATTGGGGTAAAAATAGTACTGGATCAATATTATGTATATTTTATTAATAATAAAATGGACCTGAAATCTTAGTATGAACTATTATTAAAATTGAAAAATAAAATCATATTAACTATAACCACAAAATAAAATCTGCCTAAAGACTAAGTAAACGTGACCAATTAAATTTAAAAATAATTTTGTTTCTTCTGTATATAGAACCTAAATTTATCCATATTAACGTTAATTAATGGCGACTAAACTATAATTAATATAACTTAGAAGAAATTATGAGTATTCGTGATTTTACGATATATATATATATATATATATATATATATATATATATATATGAGGCGGAATAAAATTCGTCACTTGGTTTGAAAGAAATGTAGTCTTTAAAAAAGTTTTGAAAATAATAAAACAGATTTAGTTGTCAATTTATCCATGTTTTTCAAATTATTCTTAACTTAATAAGTAATTCATAAAACTTACATAGCTGCTTTTAGCTGTTTATTATATTTGTGGGTAGTAAATATTAAGAAACACTTTTAGAGAAATATAAATGTTCAGAAAAGTTTATATAAATGGCGGATTTTTTTTAGAATAGCAATTTTTTTAATTTTTTTGATTTTCTAATTTTTCAAATAATGTACATTAAAAATAGACATAATATTAAAAATTATGAACTATTTAACCACACATTCTATTATCAAAAATTTAGTACTAAAATAGGAAACCTGTATGAATAAAAAAAATAAAAAACCTGTATGAGTAAAAATGTAATTTATAACGTCTCCTATGAATTATTCTGATAATCAAATAATAACGGACACCTTCGTTATCTATTATTACATTATTATTTGATAAATGAAATTTTGAAATTCTCGGATATATGGCGAACGAAAAATAATTGAGATTATTCTCTATTTTTAAGCAAAATTATTTAATTATATTGTTAGATGTAATTGCTTATCGAAATCGATACTAAATTGTTTTATTAAATACATTTTAAATGACATATCCTACTATATTAAATGAATCCGTATATTTCCGGAAGGATTCCGAGTATACTGATTGTTATCGATACACTTTGGGTTAAGGTTGAATTGAACGCGATACAAATTTGATTTAGAATCGGGAAACTAAAAGCTTTTATAACTAATTGTTATAAATTTAATTTCAGGA
Organism: Druceiella hillmani; assembly: GCA_039881145.1. NCBI lineage: Eukaryota > Metazoa > Arthropoda > Insecta > Lepidoptera > Hepialidae > Druceiella > Druceiella hillmani. The sequence goes on along the minus strand of JAYKKI010000010.1, from coordinate 43,466,886 downwards.
CTTTAGACAATGTTGCTTTCGATATCTTTATTACATTGATGTTGCATTGCCCATAAGTAATGGAACGAGACATATTAAATATTTGATCATTTATAAATTTCATAATTTTTTATGATTTTCAGCATAGCGATTATAAAATGTTCTAAGGTTGAACGTTAACTCTTTATTTTTTATTGCTAAATTATACATTTTAATAAATGATATCATTTAACAAGACTCTTGGCAGATGGTTCTTATACTTTTCCAACTATTATTCGCCTTCAAAATTATCTCATAATGTTTTCATACCATTGTTTATCACACTACTGATTGAGTCAATATTATTTCTCACTCAAACTTATTACTCGCACTTATTACGAATATTTCACACCGTAAGCGTTTACCTTTATTTTGTCGTAGGCTAAATTAATGCATATCCTAATAAACGCATACAGTAGTAGGTAGAACTGCTTTTAACTTGTTTAGGTATGCCTGTCGATGTTAAAAGTGCTGATCTGTATTTTGTGGTATTTTTATATTCGTTTTCTGTTTAATTTTAGTTACCAGAACCTGTCATTAATATAGAGGCTGCCTGTTTAGTGGTCCAAACCAAAGGTTGGTATTACAGTGCTTTTGGAAATTGGGTTAAAAATATGGTATTACAGTACTTTTTGAGATTGGGTTAAAATATTAAATTGCAAAAGTCTTCATTTTCCTTTTGGCTACTAAATATTTTTAATAAAATGATACTCTTCTGTCATAACCTTTAGTTTCCAACTATTAAAATTTAGTGATATGGTATGAGTGATGCCTCTCTCCCGGAGAGTAAGATCTATTGAAACATTATGAACTGTTAAGGTCTTTCGGTGGTCCGAGAACCGCTCGGGAATATACCCATCTTTACATACTACATATGTCCTTTACAAGTTGTTCCATTCCTTTAGTAAGAATAGTAATGAATTTCAGCATAGACTTGGCAAAAAATCACGATGACTAACTCCTGGAAATCGATGATGATCTTCTGTTCTAACTAAAAATATGAAAACTATGAGTAATTCAATAACCCATTAATCTAACAAAGACATTAAATTCAAGTGGTAACACCAATTGAATCAGGTATACACTCCAAAGGCGAGGAAAGCCCGAAAAATCGTTATTGAAAGTAAAAATCATCATATTTAAATCATAAAGGACTTGTAGCGTTTGGATTCATTTTTCTTACACTTCGTAAAGGTAGAAATATGAAATTTCTTACTAAAACAATTGATTAAATAAGAAGGTTTTTGAAATAGATTCTATAAAATTCTGCTTTGTGGAGATTCCTATTTTTTTAGGTCATATTAATGATATTACTTATGTAAGTAAATATTTTATGCCAAATAGGTAAGTTAACTAGTCGGGATCTAGTGTACTATATCAAACAGAAAAAAATAGTTCAGTTAAATATTAAATTTTTGTTCAAAATTCAGTTTAAGAATAATGATTTGAATTGAAACCCTCAAGGGAAAAATATGCCTTCCGATGAGATGCGGCAGGTGCCTGTACATATTAGGAATTGAAGAGTGTTTTCAACACCTAAAGTGAAGCTATTCGTGATGTGCAGGACCGATTAAGGTGGCGAAGTGTAGTAAAAGCCGTTGTCCTCACTGAAGGCTAATAGCATATGAAGTAAAAGAGGATAGTTTCTGGAGAAAATGACTGAAACCAACCGGCAGATGAGCGGATACCGGTAGTTTTACGAAAATTCTGTTATTTTTTAGGTAGTAACCTTAAAAATTTAACAATGAAGACACTTAGAGATGCTAGAAATTTCATTCAGATTGATCCATTTGTCTTGGTATTGAACCGTCAAAAACGCGTTCGTCAGAAATTCGATATTAAAAATTCACGACGCCACTGAAAGCATTAAAATAAATTTGCAAGAAAGAAATTAGTAGCATAAAAACTAATACTTGCAATAAAAACCTTATTTGACATACACACTCACTAGAAATTAAATATAAAAGTAAACTACAGAGGGGAAAAACCGTGCGGAGAAAAGCGATTAGCCTAATATGAAATTAATGCAACAAGATCAGAAAATATTATCATTCAGTACAAATTAATAATACTTGAGTATTTTCGTAAGAGAGTTTAGAAGGTCAATAAGACTGGAAAGTTATTTTCCTAATTTAAATCAGTTAGAAATTAATTAGAGAATACAGTTAGTATGGGATTTCTTATTTATATAAGATTGTGATTAAAAAATCAATCTTTCATTATTTATACCTTCCTGGCAGAAGTTTAAAAGTATGAACGTTTAAATATTGATCATTGGCGTTAATTTTGTAGAAATTAATTATTCACAATGAAATGAAACTACGTGATGTAGTATTATTTCTACTTTTTTAAATTTCTTTACGTAGTTTCATTTAATTGTAAAAGTTTAAGTCAAAATTTTTTAATTAATTTTGAAAGCAGAATAAATATTAGCGTACCCAATTTCACTTCCATACCTAATAATGTTGGGACTAGAGTAGGGAGTCCTCCCTACTCTACAAATATTTTACTCAACAACAAATATTTTACTCAATATTTAATATAAATCGTAAACATTTAAATAAACATCAACGTCAATATTATAATAAAGGTAGGCGTACTCTTCAATGCATTTTCTCAGCACAATTTTTCTTCGCCAATAAATTTTGGAAACGAATAGACACCACCTCTGGTCGAATTTTAATGTTAGTCAAGCTGAGATAAAACGCTTCTCCTTTGTGAATTATATCAATTTTTGTTGCACAAAAGTGAAAAATTTAGCGGAAAGGCATGTGAACTTAAAAAACATGTCATTTATCTTAAGTGATTAAGTTACTTTCATTTGATTGTTTAATATATATGTATTTCATAAATAATTCACCGTAATTTTAAATTAATGAAATGTTAGTGACTAATTCGCTAATTTTTAATTAAAAAATATGATACAATTTTGATATTTTCTATTGAATGTTTCGGTAATATAAATTATTTAACATATTAATTTCCCGATAATAATTTAATTGCTATATACAATGATTTAGTAGTTGCAAATTTTGATATTATAATTTGTTCAACTTACTGAATATTTTATTTTGCTGAAGACCACTCAGCTTAACTCTTTGACAATTTGTCTAAAATAATAATTATTATACATCAATGAATCAAATTTTTAAAGAAATAATATCTCAGGAATATTATTTTGGTATTTTATAGCGCAATTAATACTTACCGCTAAATATTTACTAAAAAGGTGTAAAATATGTTTCGCTACACCATGCCATCAATGTTTAATTTTTCATAAACGAAATATTTGTAAAGAATTATATACGATGTTATTTATAAATTTCAGATATATTTTGTTTATCAAATTTCTTTTGTAATTTCGTATTAATAAATGTTTGCCTATTTTAAATATTAATAGTTGTTTTATTTTGAAAAAATACTATGGTCACGAATTAATTAGAGAGTTTTTATTATCAAATAATACGGAAAAGGCTCATGTTTGAATATTGCAACTCTACAAATATATGTGAAGATATTAGATGTTTGGTCTAATATTGTTGAATATTTTAAAAATTATGTAGAAAAATTTTGGCTAATCCAATGTGATACCTTACTCTTCCTAAGTTGTACCTTTAAAATCGACAGAAAATTATATTTCATTAAAAAATTTGTTCAGAGAGTCCAGTAGCAAAAAGGAAGGTTTGACTATTAACATTGACAATATCGATATATTGAGAAATGAACAATTAAATGGTTTGACAGATATTTATTATAGAAAATAGATAACAATGTTCCACTGGAAAGCTTCTTTACTAGATGAAATGGAAAGTGTGCAGTCATAAAGAAATAAATTTTATTTAAATTTTTTTCGAGTTTACATATATTATGAAAATATACAATTATTTATGAAAAATCGTGACAATTTTTGCAAATTGCATTTATTACGCTCCTAGATTTTTAATTCGGAAATCGAGCGACAGTTTTTCTTTACGAAATACTATACATAAGATATATTTATATTTTATTATTTCCTACTATAACATATATATATATATATATATATATATATATATATATATACACTTATATATATATATATATATATATATATATATATATATATTAAAAACATTGAATTAGAACAAATATAAACAGTTGTTACTTTAAAAAGAGTTGTTTTTAATAATAGGTTCTTCAACTGACACACAATAATATGAAACATACGAGTTCAGGAAACTACGTACAACTAATTACAGTGAATGAAATAAAGCACTTCTATTTTTTATGGCATTTTTATTTGGTTTTTGTACATAAAGCTCTTTTACACGATATATACCTTGTCCGGCTTTTAAATTGCAGCTGTCCTTTTGAAAAGCCATTTTGAATAAAAATAAAAATATATACAAAATTTATTATCAAATTTTACAGGCAAGCAAAATATAATACTGATATTAAATTCCAAAAAATGCAACCATCATGGCAGCATTTTTCCCGTCCCCAAGCAGCTGGAGATACAGAATTGAAATTCAAATCAAATAAAAATGTCGACCTTATAGCCATGTAATATTGAGAATATCTTATGCTAATGAGAAAGTAAAAAATTAAGAAACCCGATGAAACAAGAAGATATTTCAATTATCACATGTTTTGAAAATGGTTCACTGGGTCCCTTTTTAAAATTTACAGGGTAATTCACACTAACCTAAAATCATGAAATTCGCCACAAAAGTTTCACAAGTAATGGAAAAAATTGCAAAAATTTTTAATTTTTAATATTTTGTGAAATTATAACATGAGAAAACAGTTTTTTGAATATTTGTAAATTACCTGAAACTTTACCTTACTATGACAAAAAGGTACAAAACACTCAGCGTGAGTCCTACTTGCATTTAGCATCTTTTTGTAGAGTATTTTAATAGTTTCATTGTTAAAGTTACATCCAAATTTTCTTATCTATACGTAAATTGTAATTTAGAAGGTAATTTTGGAAAAACCATTTCTTGATTTCCTGTTTTGTGGGGAAAGGAAACTATTTTGTAATTTCACGATCCTAGTTGGATTTTAAAAATACTGAATCATGTACATATATATATATATATATATATATATATATATATATATATATATATATATATATATATATTTATATGTATATATATGTATATATATATATATATATATATATAAATATATATATATATATACACATGTATACACATTTAACATATTTTAAAAAAACAAATTATTTACTAATTAATTTCATAAATAATTGCTACTATAAAATTAAACTAAATATTTATGTATCTCATAATAAAAAAAAAATTTGATAAGTATTAAGAAAATATATGAAACATAAGAAATATTTATTTATTTATAATATTTTATGTATAATACATGACCAATCCCTTCCAGTCAACCATAACAATTTGTATTGAAATTTAGTTGATAGACTGTGAGAGATATTACAACAAAAATTCTTGATAGCACATTAGACGAAAAAAATTTGTAAAACATACAAAAGTAAAGTTTAACAAAAACTATTGACATGATTTGGGATGGGAAAGACAGGAAAGGACAAGAACTCAAAAGAAAATATTTCAGGAGAGGCAGTGTAAGTAATAACTATTGATAGAGTAAGATTGAAGATGTGTAAGTAATAACTATTGATAGAATAAGACACAAGTGTACATTATATTTGAAATTCAAAAAATCACCAAATCGGCATGGATTGTTCAGTACTATAGTATGATATTAATTCAATAACAACTTAAAAAAATAAGACTTCATTTTTAAAATATTAAATCTAATTTTTACCTCTTATCTAAGAAAAGTCAATAGTAGTAATTATTTTTATTACTGTACATATATCATAATATTTTTAACTTTCACTCAAATCGTCGGAAAATTTAAAATACCCCCGATAACCTCGCCTGATAATGCTATAACCTGCTCATGCCATAAAAATGCATTCTATTTAATTCATTTATATATGTAAGGACTCTATTTATATTTTTCACAGGAAAAAAAGTTATAGAATATCGGTTAGCTCATCCAGTTATAGAACACTTGTTGAAATTGGTTCAGTGGTTGAGGTAATAGATCTGGTAATGGCAACAAACACAAACATGTAAGTATGCGCTCATAGACCGATACAAAAATGAACAGATACTTTGAGAATTAAGTTTCATTAAAATTTTCCTTTAACTTCTTCACGATTACAATAATTTCTTTAATTATTGTAGCTCATGTGAAAAAATTAACATGCCTAGAAAGTTATGAAAATATACCATTATTCAAATAAATGCTACGATGATTAAGCACTAAAACATGCGTTTTTAAGTATAATTTTAATTCGACATAGTTGTATTTTCAGACTAAATTAACTTGGTATTATAATTCAATTAACATAGTTACTGACAGAAATTGAATACTAGAATTTAAAATAATAAGCTGCTTTATTAACATTAGTCCTGCAATTACCCTTTCCGGTGTTCATTTGTGGTATATTGCATTCTGCTATTAACATTCGTTGTGAACATTTGGAGTGAAAACTTTTAACTTTTTTTTATTTTACACACAGCTCTATTTTTTTATATATTACTAACAATAAAAAGCCAAATTCATTCAATAATAATTTACTCAATTTCTATAAAGTTTTGAACCTTTATTTCCTTAGCGGATATTTTTAGGAAACAAAATTTACCTGACGTCATTTATTAAATGCTTTTTTACGTCTTCACTGACCATAGCTTAAACGATCCACATTAACAAAGATAGACATAAATAATAAACAATATTGCCAATACTTTGTGAATTTTGATGGTCATTTAGACTATTGGAAATAAGTCAATATTTCACGGTCTTCTTAATATGATTTGAATGTCGATAGCGCACCACCAAGTTTTGATGTGTTCTATAGGCTCTGTGCCCTTTACCCGAACTACTTGGCAGTTAATTTGTTACTCCTAAATCTCAGCTGCAACAAATGCTATACGTGTGACTTTTATCATATGGAGTTTATATCTATCGTAGTTTCCGAGATATTTGATATAAAATATAGGTGAAATAATATTATATCTATTACAGCACCGAACTTAGCTGCGATAAATTCTTATCTCTCTGTATGTCGTTTTGCTATATGATAGAATCTTTAAAACTACCCTAGTTATGACTTTAGTTATTAAAACGATAAAGTCTGAAAGTCTGAAAACAGAAGCCACGTGTGGTGATAGATATAATTTTCAACAAATCAAGACGCAAGTTTTTAACTCTGTCATCTACACTTATTTAGCAATGATCTGCCAGATTTGGTTGTTTTTATCACACTACTTCTTAAAATTATCATATTAAACAGGAACTTGCCCCCTTTTTACAGTAATATTTTGATGAGATAGTATAGTATAAAACTGCGTCCATATGTCGAATATGTTGATAGCGTATCACAAGCCAGCATGCTTCCCTTATTCCTTTTTAAGTTCCGCACTTGAAAGATCTAAACGGAACCCAATTGTTGTGGTAATGTCGTCTGCCCACCCAACTGAGAGGCTTCGAACTTCTAAATAAAATAAGATAGGGACATAAAATTACTTTACAATATATATTTATTTGACCTAAACTAGAAATTTAACACTATAAAACTTTATATTTGTAAAGAGTTAGTTAGTTTAATTAGAGTAAACAATGTTTTTCAATTCAACTAAAAAGAAAACGTTTTAGTGGACCATAAACTTTATCATTTTTAAATACATTTTCTTATTTGATACGTCTCTCAACCCATGGAATATTCGATTCTCGTTATATATTTGAATTGCGATATTAAAATGTACCTAAATGTAATGGAGTAAAAAATTTACGAGTGTTTTTGGGAAACTTGTGCTAGTTCATAATACGAAAAAATACCTATTATAGATATACTTGGCAGTATTTTACATGGCAAAAAATGATATTTTTTGCCATGTATGAACATAATTTGGAAATCGAGTCGTAATTCTACTGAGTGGAATTCTCATATTTCATGGTTTTATTTTAATTTTAATTGGAATTAGTGAAAAATCCGAAATTATCAGTTTTACAGATAATTTTTGTACCTGATTAGAGTAAATAAAATAAAAAATGGCAAAATAAGTAGTCTGTCATGAGATACGTATACGATAGTATACGATATCAAATCAGTTCCCTCTTTCTTTGCGTCTTCGTATACTTCAATCACAACCCGATTCTGACAGTTCTCACCCTAGTTAGTCTTTAGATAAGTGCTTGAATTTATTTTTTATTCCTTTAAAATTTTTAACACTATCAAAATTTCTACAAAATGTTTCTAATTTCTTTATTTCAAGACTAGCGTTAATTTTGAATATAAATTTATGCATTAAAGATTGCAAAAATATTACGGAAGGTGCATATCGCTTGCTGTAAGAACTACGGAGAGAAAAGTTAACACTCCTCTGATATATTTGGCAACGCGCGATTTAAAACTTTCTGCTAAATTATTCTTTTTATTTTGAACTAAATTCTAAAAATTTAAAAATAATATACGAGCGATTACAGTTATTTTGTGAAAAACACCAGAAATTTAATTCGGTAACTAATTTACGATAATTTCACAAGGAATGGTTTTTATATTGTATTTTACCTACAGTGACATTCCGATAACAATGGGAAATTCTTAAATGGAATAAGTTGATTGAGTGTCCATCGACAATCAATCATGAATAAATGAGAAGATTTTCTGCAATAGATTTCTCAAGTCCACTCGCAATGATGGCTGCCTCTATTTTATTCTAAGGACCTGTACATTATTTAAAACAGATATGTGATGGAGCCTCAATGCTTTTATTGGATGACCGAAAAGAATTGAGACCTGCTCCTGAACTAAACAAACTTTTCACTATGGATACCTATGATTGCTGCAGCACCAGCAGAAGAGTGATAATTGGTGCCATAGGACCATTTAGACCAATAAGCATCCGCTACTTTAATGATTATTGGTACACCATTACCATTTACACTGCCAATGGGTTTTATTTTGCTTCTTCACGTACAGGTATTTGCATGAAAATTTGTCAAGCACGAGTAAAATTTGCACTACGAAGGTTCCGTATACAAAGTTTCCGTATTTAGGCAGCTATAAACACTTAAGACTACATAGTATGTCTATTAAAACTGTTTACAAATATTTTTCATAACGTATGTCTTGTCTAATGATGTCAAAACATCATTTATATTTCAAAAAGTGTAAGATCTGGGATAATCGCTATGGTTTTTCTATAATCTCTTAGTCAGGTTTTATCGACGCTGTTTTTTTTTTGTTATCCTTGTTTAGTTCAAAAACGTGTTACGTACTAATTTATTAAATGCAGAAACAGAACTTTATTATGATTTAAACGTAATTTTATTTGAAGTATTTATTATTCATATGAATTTATCTCGTTTAGGATTTTTTTAGCGGACACGGATGGGCCTATGAATAAAATACGGGCCGAAATTACTTTTTGTATCAAGCACGTAAACCGAGTATTTTATTTGTAGATTTTTAATTTAATGAAAGCCGAAATTATAAATGACACAATTACTCAAAAGTCAAATATCAAATTAAAAGGCGTTGTACCGGAAAAACATTCAAACTTCGAACACTGCACGTGTCTTCCTGTTTGATCTATTCGCACAATAACGGCTTAATACCGGCGGCGTGTTATATATGGAACGAGTTGTGAGGTTTACATTTCAAGGAGATGTGAAAAGAAGCGAAAAGGGATTTACAGAGAAGTCTGTGACCTCATTACGGCAGTGACGTTGCGGAATCTAGAGAAGAAGTTTAGTGTCATTGTGAGCAGTTCATGCACGGTCGTGATCGCTACTTTAGGGTGAGATAAATTTATTTACGATTACTTATGGCAAACTTCGGTAGCAAGATGTAAATACCCTTAGTTTAGATAGTATAAAATAGTGTAAATGTACCCTACATTGCAATCTATTTTTGTTTATTTGTTGTATTTATTTTTTGACTTATTGCTACGAGAGACATTTATTCTGGTCAATCGCAATAGCTAAATATGAAAATTTAGTAACTGAAAGACTTGACAGTCTTTATCTTGACGTAAAGACATGACAGCGTTTATAAATTATTTTATTACAAATTTAGAAATAAATTTTGTGAAGTTAATAGAAACCGGCTTTAGTTTACTTATTAACTTGGTAGAAGTTAGCTTGTTGTATTATTTGTTAGTTTATCAATCTAAATACCGTTCAGAAATATTTGATGAAATTTTGTTTTGTTATGTTGTATTACTTTGAAAAGATTCATTCCAAATTTTAATGGCTAATTGTAAATAGACACGAAGTTGATGCTCACAAATAATTTTATACTTGTTGAGTGATATTGAAAAAAATTATCAAACTGTGTGTCGATTGCTAATTATGATTTGGTCATATTTTATTAAAAGTTTTAAGTATATCGTCGATATAAATCTTAATTTAAGCTAAAGGGTAATACAGGAAGCAATCAAATAGTGGTAGAAAAGAAAATGAGAATTATTGACTCAGTCCAAATATATAGTCTGTTTAATTTGTTAAATCCTGTCGTTTATATAAGGAAATAAGACTTTATCTTAATTTTACATAGTATTTAAACCTCAAAAATGGACCCTATTATAGTCCATTGTTCTGAATTCAATATTTCTCCCTGAATTAACTTTGTTCATTGATTCTACTAAAAATTTACGTGAACGTCTTTTGCGTTATACCAAAAAGGAGATTCGATTTCATAACATTTAGTGGACTATTCCAAATTAATACGAATTCGAATTTTGTTTGAAATTATGTTCTTATTTCACAATATGAGTGGATACAAAAAACTTTTTATTTTAAAAGTGTTGTTAATATTTTAAAGAAAACATATATTTTATTATTATTTTTGAGTATGCCAATTAAAAAACTCGCAAAATTTTTGACGAAACCCAATTTTAAGGGCCAAGTAAATTCAATAAATCTTAGCTAGACGAAACCAATAAGATTGAGTCGCGGTTGCTATATATTGATGGTTGTACAAATGATCATAAGATGAAAACGATGAATTAACGTTTTCTCGTTGAAAAGCAAGTTATTAATAACCTATAATATATTTAATATTTTAACAGGACGTGTATCGTTTGCTCTACAATTTATGTATGTTATTCTATGTTATATTTTGGAAATAAAATATATGGACTGTATTCGTGTGAATATTATATCTCAAACATTAACAAGCTATCGATATGAATCATTAGTCACTTTCACAATGTCAAAATCATTAGTCATTTTGAAAATGTCTAAAGCACCAATGCGATTATAACAATAACACGTCTGACATATTTTTGGAAAATGATAAAGGTGATTGAATATAGGTAATCAAAATATGTTTGAAAATATTCGGTAATGCTATGTTTAGCTTTACCGCAATAACGTAGCCTGCATAAGTACGGTACAATAAATACAATAAAGAGACAATTTACGATATTGTACATTTACATGAAAATTTGTTTCTACAATTATATCATGGAAGAAATATAAGTTGACGTGTTTCAACTGTAAATATAACAAAAACAATTTGTCGTTTCATGTTGATATCATTAAGTTTTTTTTCTTTCATACACGACAAATATTCTTCATTATATAAAAGTACTATTAAACTTATGCTCCATACTGTCGGATATCAGTCACGGCTTGAAATTCCAGCTTCACTTTGGAAAGGTTGCCTGAGATTAATTTACGAACCTAAGCTACAAAAAGCAGAGTTAGATATTATCCGTCATCGGAGCAAGCATACTATTAATTATGTGGGCGAATGGTGTAAAATGAAAGAATTACCCTTTATTTGGAGCACAAATTATTAATTTCAATGGTATTAGTTATGTACTCAACCGTTACTCAGACATCAATAAACGTGTATAACTTAATCATGCATGAGCGTAGCGTAATTCTTCCGATTTCCCATAAACTATATAATTTCTTCAATCAAAATCCTTGACTTTATGATATTACTGCGCATTTGCATACTGTCAGTTTCTTTATTTCGTAATAAGATAAGGTATTCAGATATGGCATGGAGTTTCCGCAAAATTCATTATTATATTTTAATTTAAAATCTATTAGCCCGGTACTTGTATCGTACATAATGAAATTTTGTTGTCAGTATCAGTACCATCCCGAAAAATTTGCTGGCCTAGCTGGGAAGTAAAAGTGAGTAAAAATTGTTAAAAAATCACCTGAGAGAGGAGTTGTCCTCTGCAACTCTTTTGAAAAATTTCTAAAATCTTTAAAATATAAGTAAATATTTAGCACTGCGAACATTCTTTCTAATTTCCTTTCACTTAATGATTATATGATTTATATGAAATCACTTTCTCTGCGATATTTCTCAAATATTTTAATTGCAAAATCTTTCTGCTTGTAAATGTAATAAATATAAACCTATTTGACACACGTTTAATATTTTGGTGATGAGTGTATCGCACATACATACATTTCACTGCACTCCACAACACTGCATTTCACAACACTGCCTTAATTGTTGAGTTGTATATTTGTAAATATTAATATCGTATTTTGATTAGATAATACTCCACTGGAATATTTTTACAGGACGGTTCCATTACATTTGTATTATTAACGCTTGTATAATACCAGTAAATCGTTATACAGCGTATTTACAAAAATCCTTTCCACAAAAATTCGCAAACCAAACACACATAGTATATATTAAAAACGCTCGTATATATGTTTACGTACCAATGAACATATAGTCTTCTATTCACTGTCTTAGTCGAAAAAAAGGACATATAATCTTCTTCTTCTATTCACGGTCTTAGTAAATAAAAAGGACATGTCTGCCCAATAAGTTGATATCTCGTAAAAAAGGAAATAATCTATATTATATGAAGTAAAATTAAAAGAAAAATTACTTCATATAATATAATTTTACCGCATTATATTTCTCTGTTGATTGTTTTCTATATATTTGACGTATTGATAATGAATTTTTCTTTCTTTTCTAACAGAATTTTTGGAGTAAAGTTATACATACGTAATATGACCAGAGAATCGTTGCCTACGTGTTAAAAGGGATTCAAATATATTATTGCAATCATTATTTCTGATGAATATAGTTATGACGACCATCAAAAGATTCAGCAGTCATATGATATTTCTCTTACGTAGTTGAGGCATGTGCCTTTGATCAAAGTGTTTATTTCAATTTTTGGAATTAACGTTGTTGGAGACTTAAGCGTATAAAGTTTTACCCGCTTAGAAATTATAAAAAAAAATTTATGGAGAAAAATTATTTTGAGGCTTCTAATTAGAAATCGATGGAAATTATCTTCAGGAACAATGCTTTTAGTGTATAAATTATATTTTTAAAAATAATATCGAAAAAGGTTGCGTGACGTTATTAAATAAGTAATAAAATGTTATATATCTATTTTAAAGTAATTTTAGTATTTTAATTGAAAATAGAAATATAGAATTTTATAGATGTACAACTGACGTGACATTATCAAATTAGGAGAGTTAGCCACTATTTACACAAAAGCCTACGAAATATTATCAAATTTATATCTGAGTACATAAAATACTCATAAAACTGATAGTCAGTTTATAATAACTTACTAGAAATAAAATTGAATTAAAAAGTTTTGGTACTCTTGTCTGAATCATCTCAGGAGATGATATATGTGTATAAAGTAAAAATTCTACATGACATGTAAAATCCACCTATGAGTAATTTTAAATTACACTTGTGACGAAATTATCTAAGAGTAAATAATACAATTTTATTTTCCACAGCAAAACGGAACACTAATGTAATTACTCTATTTATGGTGACATAATAATGACGTGAAGTACAAATGGGCTTAATGTGGAAAGTAAATTGGTATTACTATAAAATTATAAATAATAAAATTTTATAGTAATTCCCAATTTCAACAACAAACAAATTCAACTATATATATATATATATATATATATATATATATATATATATATGTATATACATATATATGTATATACATATATATATATATATACATATATACACATATATATATATATATATACATATATATATGTATATATATGTTCTCACACGCGCGCACAGGCATGCTCCCGCGCGCTTACGTGCTCTAGCACTGCATCCACACCGCGCACACTCGCCAGCACACGCGGGCCCACGCGCGCACCCACACACACATCCACGCACACACGCACACATATGCACACACGAAAACACACGCACATATACACACACACATAAGCGCGTATGTGTGTGTGTGTGCACGCGTGAGTGCGCGCATGTGTGCATGCGTGTGTGTATGTGTTTAGCTCCGAAGTAAAAAAATATTACAAAACAAGATTTCTTCTCCTATTACACTCTTGCATTTATTTAAAATATCCTTATTATTATATATAGCATAGGTATTACATTGAAAAAATTTTGGATGATGTATAAATATGGTTGATTTATAAACAAGAAGTAGATATAGGAAATATTTTGATTGAAGCATGTATAACAAAAAAACAAGGTAGATAATAACTGTGTTTGTTTGAGTGTTTGGAATATATTTTAAATGTGACAATTATTGTGTCAAAGGATTGTTAGCGTTGTGGTATTACAAAACATAAAACTCTACAAAATAAGCTCTACAAAAGTAAGCTCTATAAAATAAGCATTACAAAATTCCGTGTAAGTGAAGTAAAAAATTAAATCTAAAATACAGGAAAGAGTAGGAACTTATTTTGTAAAACTAAACCACAGAATAAAAAAATTCATACATTTTTTCTCTTCGCATCACATGACAAGATAATATGTTACATGAGTACATTACAAAAGAAAAGTTCAAAAATAGTAATATTTCATAAATAAGAGTGAAACTCCGGGTAAAGTAATTTCTTACACATTTAGGTACATAAACATATTTAAAGCTTTATACAAAAACATAGTACTTTTTTAAAATCTTTAGAGGTGTTATTTTTCTCTGCGTAAATAAATGGCTCAAAAATCTTTCAAACACATAAAGACATTGTAAATTTTCTGAAAAAAATAAGACCTAGATTCATTGTTATAGTTCTCTAATAATATTTAGGTTAACTTGAAATAACCATGGTCTTTTTTTTAAATATTTACTTTATGCGGAATAATAATATATATTTTATGCGGAATTTATAATATATTTTTTTAAGGCTAATTGATTTCAAAAATAGCTTTCTTCTCAAATAAATCGGCTTTTTTAATTTTTTTACAGCATTTGGCATCATATATCCAGTATATTGCAACAGAATGCAAAAAAAATTAAAAAAACAGGACGTGGCTAATTATTGCTTTCATTTTTTATAAAAATGTCAAAGTTGGGACTAAGTTTTATTCAGTACAATAGATAGCAAGATATTTAACGTACAATGCAAAACAAACTTAAGAAATAAAAAATGGCAGAATTAACATTATAGACGTGACTAAAGCCACTAATAGAGGGATCATTTGGTCAAAATGTAAAATTTTAAATCCTTAAATATGTTTAACTTTTATCCATTTATGATAAGTGCACCTTATAGTCATTTTCTTTAAATATTTATTAGACGCACTGCATCCTTTCACTTGACCCTGCTTCGCGACATATTTTAAAGTAAAATTTTAAGGTGTGAAATATATTCCTATTTATATCCATTTTTTTGGTTACTTTTACATACTTATCAAAACTTGTTGATGTTGAGTTAAGTTCTTCAAAAGTGATAACATTCATAACATAACAATTAAAATAGTGTTTTATAAGGAAATATTAACTTATTACCCATCTAAAGATAAGACAAAAAGGCGTCAGGACTTTGAGGCGAACATAAAAGACGAATATTTAATGTTAATGTATATAATATCTACGATAAATAGAAATAATTACTTTCAAAGCCGATTCATTAATACTTTCTGATTGGTAATACAAAATACGTTTTTTAAATACATTTACGAATAATTTTTCAAAGAATTTCAATATGCGTTTCCCATTGGGTGTTTAAAGTTTTATTTTAACTCTGTCGATTCGACTAATCCAAACAAGAAAATTCGACCATCGTTCGACTTTCTGTCAAAGAAATTTTTTTTTATCCTCAACGACATTTATTCGCTACGTTATGTTTGGGTGCGATATCTATAGTCCTTATTTATAAGTATTTATCGATTTTCATGTATCAATGTCGGTACACGGACAATATTTGTGTAGAGCAAACAAATATTGATTCAGATATATTATTTAGTTGTTTCTTTACATCAAATCTCATGAATAATTAGGGTATTTGTTAACAAGCGTTTTTGCATCTTTAAGCGTCTGATTTTTATGCTCCGCTCTTTTCTCTTTCCGATGAACTAACGCCACGCTAATCGCTCGGCATATTCACAAACTAAATTAACCGCATTAAGAACCCGCTCTCCGCACGAATGATCACTTGTGACTTATGCCCTTTGAAATGTTGACGTGGTTTTTAAATGTTACTCATACATAAAACGCCTCTTTTGTGAAGTTTATTATAAATTCTGGGAATATATTGTATAATTATTTTAATATGAAAGAATATATCAAACCAGTATTTATTATCCAGGCAGTTAAGTGTTATGGCTTTTTTATATTTTTATAAAATTGAAGTTTTTCATTTCATGGTGTTGACTACTTTCGTTTTGAATTTAACAGTTTAGGTATATATTTATGAATGTATGAATATAGACACAAATATAATTTTTTAATCAAACAAGATTAGTAAACAATTAAGTCCACGAATCTATAGTGTAGTATGGTCGATTATTAAATGCAGTTAATATTTATTTTAACTGTCCCGTCAAATTGGATATTCAGCGGATTTCAGCGAGCCCAGAAAAAAACAAAATATGCAAAATTATAAGTAAGTCTTTATTTCCTTTTTATGTGCTTTATGTAAATGGTATTATTTTAATTTGTCATTTAAGTTACGAGGAGATTTTCCGAATTGAAAAACAACCTACCTCTGTGCTGAAAATCACATCAATATGTTGCTTCTTTGCTAGATGAAAGGAAGACAAACTAACACATTTTGAAATTTATAATACTTGTATGAATAAATATATTAGTTAAATTAAGATCAACCGAGTATAAAAGAAGTCTATATAATTTCCTAGTCCACAAACTATCTGTGCCCAAAAAATACGTCGGACTTTTGCTTCATTACAACGTGAAAGAATGACAAACACACTTTTGAACTTCTAATATTTGTTGCAGTTGTTCTATTAGTCAGGATAAAATTTCCTGCTTTAAAAAGTAGTCTATATTATTACCTGGTGTATTAGCTATCTCTGTGCAGACAATAAAGCTGATCTGTTTTTTTTGTTGTAGTGTTAAAAAAAGAACAAACAAATAAACTTTCGATTTTTTTATATTAATTGAGATATTCATATTAATTAGTTGAAAAGTCGTCTATGCCATTTCCTGGCTCGCCAACTATTTTTATGCAGAAAATCATAAATATCTCTTGTTTTATTGCAATGAGAAAAAAAAGACAAGCTACAGTACTGTGAAATTTGTAATATTTCTTGAGGTTATGATATTAGTTAATATGACATTTATCGGATTCGAATGTAGCCTATATTATTTCCTGGTACATCAACCATCTGCAAGGAAAAACAACAACAATTTGTTACTCAAACTGTATACTGAAAGAAAGACAATCAAGCAAACGTTTGAATTTTTAATATTTGTATCGAGTGTTCCATTAGTTAAAATTTTTGAGAAAATTCGGCGAGTTATCTATGTCATTTCCTGCTCCGTCAACTATATCTATGCAGAAAATAATGTCGATGTGTTGCTCCGTCGCAACGTAAAAGAAAGACAAACAAATATACTGTCAAATTTTTATTTATTGATATTACTGTATTAGGGCGAGATTGCCCGAAGTGCAAAGTAGCCTATATTATTTCCTGGTCCACCAACTATCCATTGTAATATAAGAAAAGACAAAAAATATACTTTCGAATGTCTAATTGTCAGGGATTGCTATTTTAATTAAGGTGATATTTCCCGGTTTGAACATTAGCAGATGTTATTTCCTGACTCGCAATTTATCTTTGCACGGAAAGCCCATCGGTATGTGGCTCCTTAGAATTACTTTAGAATTTGTAATATTTTTAAGGATTATTATTTTACATAGAATGAGATTTTTGGGTTGAAAAAGAGCCTGTGTTATTATCTGATTAGCCAACAATCTTTGTGTAGAAAATCACATCGATCTGATGTCTATTGTGATGTGAAAGGATGTCAAGCTAAAACACTTTGGAGTTTGTAATATTTGTTGAGATTGTCATATTAATTAGAATGAGATTTCCCTGGTTGGCAATTAGTCTATTTAATTTCCTGGCCCACAACTACTCAAAACGAAAGAAATGTTCCTCTATTGTAACTTGAAAGAAGGACAAACAAACAACTTTCACATTTTTAGTAGTAGTTTGGACTGTAATATTAGTTAAGATAAGATTTCCCGGGTTGGGAAGTAGTCTGTACCATTTTCCGGTCCACCATCTACTTTTTGTGCAGGAAACTACGGTGATCTCTCATGACTCCATGTTGACGTGAAAGAAGAACAAATGTAATTCATAGTTTGTAAATTTTGAGATTATTTTATTAGTTAGGATAAGATTATCCAGATTGGAAAGTAATCTATATTATATCCTGGCCCGGACCTATCTCTGTACAGAAAGCTTCGTTAATATATCTCTCCATTACGAAGTGAAAGAAGAACACACAAATACGCTTCCGAATTTTTAATATTGATCGGGGTTGCAATATTAGTTCGGAAGAGGATTCTCAGGTTGGCAAATACTCCATATAATTTCCTTGTCCGCCAACTTTTCTGTGCAGAAAATAACGTTGATCCTTTGCTCTATTGCGACACAAAAAAAGGACATACAAATCGAATTTCGAATGTTTAATATTAGTAGTTGTTTTTTTTTGTAGTAAAAATGAAATTACCCAGTTGAAAAATAGTGTACGTTTTTTCCTAGTTAGCCAACTATCAGTTTACAGAAAATCTGGTTGATCTGTTGCTTCATTACGATGTCAAAGAAGGACAAACAAACACACATTTTAATTTTTAGTATTAGTTGGAATTATCATATTAGTTAGGATAAGATTTCCTGGGTTTACAAGCTGCCTGCGTTATTTCCTGTCCCTCAAAAAAGTACGTTGAACTCTTGCTGCATTATGACCTGAAAGAAGTACAAATAAATACATTTTTGCATTCATGATAATCGTTGGGATTATAATATTATTTAGAATGGGATTTTTTGGACGAAATGCAGCCTATATATTTTCCCAGTGCGCCAAAGTATCCAAAAATTTAATAAGTAAAAAGGATCACGTAATGAAAGTTTATAAATTCAAGCATGAATTAGTAATTTTTAAAAAATAGACTCAAAACATCCAAAATTCAGGAAGGTAAAGGATCGCATAAAAAAGTTTAGAAGTATAAACACGAATGGGTAATAAATAGAAAATGAACTCAAAATATTCAAAATTATATACACTGACTCAATTTCGAATAAAAGGATTATGTAAAAGAAATTATGAATACAAACCAAAGTTTATATAAAAAAAACAAACTCAGAATGTCCAAAAATTAATAAGCAAAAACTATCGTGTGAAAATGGACATCGCCAAAACGCGTTTCGTATTCGACAGAAATAATGTGTCATTTTTTACTAGATTCTTATTTACTTTACTAAAAGTAAAAAAGAACAACTAACATTTCAAATAAGATGTAAACAGTTAGTTTTTTTAATTCTATTACTGATGTTTTTATAAATAACAGCGTAATTTAAAATGTATGTTACGAGATGTTCTTGTAGTTTTGTTTTTCAAATAGAAAAGATATTTCAGTTGTGTTTTAAATAAAACCAATACTTTAAAAATATTGTCAAGGTTAACATATATTTTTCTGTGGCCGTAAACTTAATTTATTTCGCTGAGAAATTATTTTAATGAGCTTAATCTGCTGTTGTCAGCACTTTACACTATATTCATTTGGCTTTTACAGTGCAACTTGGTTTTTGCTTTTATATATAACACTTTCTTTCTCTTACGATTTCCTACCCCGTGAAGTTATCTTCGTTATATAGTGAAACTTTATATTGTTATGTTCATATTGGCATGTGCAACCGATCAACTTAATGTATTCCGTGGCTATAAACTTAGTAGATTTTGCGAAGTAATTAATGAGCTCAATCTGCTGTTGCCAGCGCTTTAAATTATCTTCATTTGGCGTTTACAGTGCAACTTGGTTTTAGCTTTTACCTATAACACCTTCTTCCTCTTACGATTTCCTACCCCTTGGAGTTATCTTAGTTATGTAGTGAATGTTTATATTTTAATATTCATATTGGCATGTGCAACCGATCGACTTAATGGCTCGTACTTGACTGGTTATAATTTATTTTCTGGATGGTCAAAATATGTACGTAACAGAATATTGTTGATACATATAAATAACCTTAAATTTAACTTGATATCTCAATTATAATACTTATTTTGATGATATTAATGGAGAGATTTTAAAGAGTGGTTTTAAATAAGCGATTTAATTAACGAATGTATTAGTAATACAGAACATGACAATTTTAAAATGCATGCTTCATTGCGAAGTAAATGTGTTTGGAAAATTTAATACAATTAGTCTAGCGATGAAAATGTATATTGAAAGCAATCATTACAGCGATATCACCCAAAATTATTTATCGTAAGTAATATTTCTTTATTAAAATATTCTGGGAGAAAAGCAAAGGTTATTTTTTTAATTTTTCCAATAAAATATTTACACAAACGTGAAAAGAAATATAACGCGTAAAACTCTTCACATCTTTTCCACATTCATTAGTCTGTCTAGAAGCCTAATTTTGCAGTACGTAATTTTAATGTATATAATTACAATATGTTTATCACATATGTGTTTACACAATAAAATAAACCTTTCATATTCCAAATTAAAGCTATTCAGGTATTCGTAACACGTTTAATTGTAGTATTTTTTTTTATTTTGTGCGTTGATATAATTACAAATATTCTAAAATTTTTCCAAAAAGAAGAAAGTTTTATTTTGATAGCTGGCATTGTAATTTATGAATATCTGATTTCTTATATAGCACTGGAATATTCATTTACCTATTATATGTCTTTAAATATAACTATACTTTTACAGCGCATGCTGTGTAGTAAAATATATCCATATTGCTATGTTAAAAAATAATTTTTCTTCCTTACTATTTTATATCTAACCCTTATCTTACAAACCTTCAGCCGTATTTTAATTCATAAAATATCGTCATTTACGATCATATAACGTTCAAAATTTTCTCTCTATTACAGATGGTTAAACAAATTTAGCAAAAATGCGATTGTAAGTACTTTTCTTACTAAAACAATAACCAAAAACAGTGTTATTAAAATATTCCCACGCCAATAGGTAAGCAAATATGCATAAATATAATACTAAAATAATATTCAAAAACATAAATATGGAGAAATTGTGTAGTAAATGCCTAAGACTAATGTGAATAATGATAGATTGCGACACGAAATTCGAAACTTATTTTTTGGCGCACCCATTCCATCTTGCAAATTGAGTCATAGCAGCCAACACATGAAAATTGACGATCACGTCCTATCTCTCGCAGGCATCTGGAGAACGCGTGAGTAGAGGAATATTTTGATCTGATTCATTACATTTAATATTGTCACGAGGTACGTACACTGATAAGTTTTTAGGTATCTCAATAGGCGTTATGAAGGAGCTCCTACAACAAAAATAAAATCGACTTCACTTATCGGGAATCAATGAAAATTCTATGGGCGTTGTATATATTTTACGATAAAAATGGATGTTTGACAAAAAGAGGAGAATACATTTAGGGAGTCGGTGATAAAACGTTACGTGTTTATTTGAATAGCATAGTAAGTTTTAGAGCGCGAAACAAACTAACAAAAAATTATTTTCATAAAATCGTTACTTCCTTTTCTTTATATAAGTAAGATTAAACCCTGTTGAAACAAGCAAAAATTATCAAATAAAATGGGGGAAGACGATGTGTGCAATGTTTTTTCTAGTCGTCTTGATTTAGTCTTAAAAGCATTTAAACTGAGATAAGTATTGCTGGACAAAATCCGGATCAGACTGGGAAATTATTTTCTTCTGCAATTTACAATAGTAATTTATATCTGCACTTTTAAATTTTCTTGTGTTATTCATAAAAAAAAGCTTGACGTAGAAAATACTTCTTAACCTTAATTTATAAAACAATAAATTACAATTTTTTAAATAATAATAATTAAACAGGTTACAAGTTTGTTATTTACTTAATCGGATCTAAAATATCATATTGCTTACAAAAGAATTAATTGTAAGAACTGAATAAATGACTTTCGAACTACATGGTCACATTGTATGGAATATTTGTATGTGATGGATCTGAGGGATACAGTTATTTTAACGTAATTGTCACTCAAGTAATTTTTTCACAGCTTTCTATTTACATATTTTTATTAAGTGTCACACCATGATTAGAAATCAACAAATTTTCTTCTAAATATTTCTTGAAATTTTTTGAAAAAATTATGCGCTTTATTAATTTATTGCCGAAATTCTATAAGTTTCTAAAAATAACATCATAATGCATTTGATAAATTTATTTTTTAAAAAATACTGATTTACATCATAACTTATATTTCAAATAAATACACTAACAACAATTTTAAAATAAATATATTTTTGGGGTCTGCGTCATAAAATGTTCAAAAATTATGATATCGAGACATCGGAAAATAGGAATATTTTGAAGAAATTTATCTAAAACGCTGAACACAACCTTTAAAATTTGTAAAATTTAGTCAGCGGTCAGAACTATATCATATATTATGTATTAAATATGAATTCATACCTTATATATTTTTATATATTTCAATATATCAGTTATTCAAATATTCAATGTTCCTATTCAAATATCCGATATTCCTGTAAACTAGGAGAGACATGGATAAATAGCCTTACCCTAACTGAAGTAGGTGAACGGGAAAAATTTGTATGAAAATTCCGGCTAACATACATTTTCAGGGTTAAGTAAAAATGATTCAAAAAATATATTATAATCTATCCAAATGACATATAGTAATTCATTAAAATTATCACCAAAGCCCATGGCCTGAATAGACTCATTAATATTTTCCATTTATGTTTAAATACATGCGTGCACACAAAACAAAATTTCAAAACAAATTGGCAAATAATTTCAATATTGACGCTCAGACCTGTGGAATTTCGTTTTCGTTTTGTTGATTCTTCCAATCAAGTTTAACTTTTATATCGGCTTGTGTGTTGTGCATCATTTCTGTTTATTTTCAATGGAATACTTTTTGTTTATTTATTGGTTCAGACCGGCACAAATATTTGCCCATTTTCATCCATTTAAGATTAAATTTAAAAATTTGCATGCAAATAGACATTATCCTAAAATAGTGTCCCAAAAATATCTGTTTTATTTATAGTCAGCATTTTATATTGTAATGATATTTCCAATAGAGTTTTCTAATAAAAAGAAAGCATACTTACGAACAGAAATATTTAAAATATTTTATGATAAATACTTATTTGTTTATATTTAGAAGAATATGGCAAATAATTGATTAAAACTGTCAACTGAAAACAATACTGTAATAAATTTTGAAGTTTGAGCATTTAGGCAATATATCCTTAATATAGTCCATCGGTCATGATTTATATTAAGTTAGCTTCGTTTTTAAATTACTTTCCTTTTTTCATTTTGTAAACTTGTTTCATGATTTTAGCAAAAAAATCCTCTTTATTGTTGCAGTTTTAGTTAATCACTGTAACCAAATTGAAGATCGCCTCTTGAATCGGTATCGTGTTTTTCCGTTTTGGATTTTTCAGTTTTCAATAATATAGTAAATTTTACTTGGTTATTGCTGAAGTTAATAATACGAGTAACCAAAAAATTAGGGGTATACGCTGTGCCACAAAACGTTGTCATTGACAGTAACCACAGAAACGAAAAAGAGTTAAATTGTACTTTGGTCCTGCTGTGTATTTTTTTTTATTCTCCACGCAATATCCTCAATTTAACATCCAATGTTCTTTATCAGAATTTAGAAAGAGATTCTGGAATAAAATGTTTAAACGAAAAACTTACACTACTGAAATTTATAAACGAAGGGAACGAAAGAAAAAGAGATAGACCCAAAAGAAACTATCACAACCCACTCTTTCTCTAATTGGTGATGTATATTAAATATGATGAATAAATAAAGATTTGTGAAATTCATAAAGTGACATCCAATATTATTTCTGATTTAAGTAAATCGATAAACACATAAAACCAAAATAGTAAGTGAAAATGTTTAATTGACGCACCACGAGACCTGACAGAATCGCATCGCTTTTAAGTGCAATTCCCTTATGTGTACATTTCAACACATTACTACATATATTCAGTATTTTTTTATAAACGTAACTATTTCAAATTAATCACCATTCTAATATTTGAAAGTGTGAACTTTGTAATTACACAGGAGCGGAAAAGAGAAATTTAAAAAAAAAAGATTGACAGCGCGTTGAAACACACACGCAATAGTGTTCTGTATTTGTCCATACATTTTGACGTAATTGATAAAAAATAATTTGTTTTAAAGCTTATATCAAATGTCGGTTTTAGTAATTTTTGAGTAATATATAGCACGTTATTATGAAGCTTGTCATTTCACATGTTTACATATTTCATTCTAAATTTGTAACGGCGAGTCTTTAATATAATGGTGAACGGATCGATTAGCAGCCAAAAATTTCTTTTTTTATCACACTTTGATAAAATTATTAATAGAAACTTAATATCTCATCTTATAGCTAGAAAAAGAAAAAAATTTAAGGAAAGACAAAAAGAATGAACTGTCATAGTAAAACAAGAGTAAACAAATTTTTCACTCCCGAAAATTTTCAACAGCAAAACCATAGCGTGCGTCGAAAACGAGGTTTGCGGGCGGCATCTAGAGCCCGCTCGTTCGAGTGTCCTGCAGGAATGCTGCGTCAGCCGGATGTTAGCATCCTTCTAACAAATCATCATGCGGATCATTTGCCACCCAATCTCTTCACTTTGGGGGCGGTGGCAAACTTCGTTAACCCTTTCGGCGTTCTGTCCTAGGGGTATGTGGTACAATTTAGAAATATTTGGCACAATACTAGTTTATATAAAGTAATTGGTCACTGGGAAGCCCTATTTTTTATTCGCTTGATACGTTATTTCATAGAAACATTATTGTAAATAGGCCAAGTTCCACTTCAAAAAGTTAGCCATAAAAAGTTGTAAGATATAACTAACCAAATTCATCCAGATATTTGCCAAAGGGTGTACTCGTAGATGAATTAATTAGATCTTTAGGTCTAAATATATTGAATATGATATCTGCCACAACATTAACATTGGTCGTGAAAAATATTTTTCCTATATTTTTTGCCATTTATGATGAGTATAGATAAATCGTTTGTAGCCCTTATCATAAAACAAAAGGGCAGAAATAAACATTTACGGACTTTGATTTCAGTATTGTGACCCAACAAGAGAAAAAATATAAATTGATATTCTATTAGGATATTGTCAAGAATAATATCTAGACTCCTAGGTATAATGACAGCTTAAGCCATATACATGGTATGTAGTTATTTCAATTCATGAACAACGTCGTGGTTGAATTAAGAATATTTTTTCAACCATTTTATTGTCATTAGGATACCGTTTAATATATTCCTGCAAGATGATTCACGTCTACGTAAAATGACATAATGTCTGCTAGGAACATAAATACCGTTGGGTCTATTAATGTCACTGCATGAGATATAAAGGCATCTAACATGACCACCTCTGGAGATTGACGTAAGTAGTTTCAGTGATAGAATAAATTTGATTACCTTCACAACAGATGTATGTATCCGAAGCCTTTTAAAATGATCTACTACACTTTTTACAATGTTGATCCGCTTCTAGAAGTGTACTCAGTAGTTCATTATTCGTAGCTGTCACGGCCTTGTCAGTAACCGTGATCTGGGCAATGATGTACAGGTTTGATCGTCATCGACGTTCCTCTAGTTTGTTACAGATAGCAATAACTAACATAAAAGAAACGTAACACATTGCTTGGGATGTAAATTACACTGATAATGACTAATGTTTAAGTACACGATTTTTTTCCTCACACAATAATTTCATAGTCGGAAGGTAATTTCGTATCACAAACGTATTTTTATAGTAGAAGAAATTCATCAATATTTTTTTAATTCCAAATATATTGGGAACTACTATAAACACAAACTTGAAATTTTAAATTGTTATAATCCGGATCACGCATCTCCCGTTTGCTAAATCACAAATCCAATATTCTCTGAAATTGATTTTTAGGAACGTCTAAATATCTGTTAAACGCTTCTCGTAAAGGACAGTGTCCTGTAGTGTGGTTCGGAACTATTTTGTTAATTTCATTGCACCCACATTTATGCTGAAAGGTCATATACGCCACAAGAAGATACGAATTTTGAATATAAAAGAATACCGTTACACGTAAACAATTTTAACTTTATTGTCTAATATCAATTTGATAATATACGCATATAATTAAAGTTACCGCCTACGCGCTGTTAAGGAAGAGTATGTACAGATTATGTGAACTTTGCAATGTACTCTGTCTCTGAGCGTACTTGTATTCAGACAGGTGTCATTAATAGTATATCGTGGCATAATGCCAATTTTATAAAAAGGAAGTTATAATTCACTCCTGTTGGCATTAATAACTTTTTTTTTGATGTCTTGTTAAAGCTTGCTTTTGCTTGCAAATATCTATTTATGAAATCAAAAAATTTGGAATTACTTTATTCAATATTTTTTAAAGCCAATGAAGCCATTTTTTATGCTCTAAATATCACCAAATCAAATTATATTCAAAATTATATTATTTATTTGAAACACTTTTAGCAGAAACTAGAAAAATTGATCTCAATCGGAGACACTAGCGGAAATTCAAAAATGGAAATCTTCTACCTACCAAACTTAACATATTTTGTCATATCTATAAAATATTCAATTTTTTAAGTTTGACTATAAATGGGTTGAGCATAATGACGTCTTTATGTTTTCCCATCTTTACGTACCCCTGCGTCCAATGTTTTCCTCCATACGTTTATTTACGAGATGGGCGTTCCGTATCTGCATGGAAGTTTCTTCAGCCATAATATCATTATTAAGAAAGAATTTACGGTATGCTTCTTGGAAGTTTTGTTTCAATATTCCAATTCGCATTGACATGGTGCGGAAACTGCCTTCGTGAACATGATTTAATTATTATACAAGCTTTCTAGTGTATTCAACTGCTACCAAAATAAGTGATTCTGGGGGAATGCTACCAGAATCACTTATTTTTGTTTGTACGATTGTAGTGCGCTTGTCGCTTAGAATGTTTCGAATTTTGAATGGATTTTGAAGGCGAATTCGCTGAAGAAATATGCGTGTGATAAAATTAATATTAATAAAGAGAAGGAGTAGGAAATCTGCGTTCACGAAAGAGTTTGGATATCGTTATAAAATTGTGTTTTGTTATAGGGTGAACGTTAAGCTGAATAATTTCTAACATTCAAATATATATGTATTAATACGCCACTTATTTTGTGTGATATTAAATATGCTTTTTTACAGTTAAGCATTCAACATTTATTATTTATTGGCTCGTCATATTTTTACCATTAATTTGTATAATTTTGAACAATATGACGTACTAATAAAAGTCGTAATATGAGGGTTTATACATTTAGTCACTTTTATACTTTCTAGGGTTACTACTTGTCCCATTAAATTATTTATAAATATTTATTTTTGATAAGGTAAATATTTTGCCCACTGTATTCTTACACACGTAAAGATACGGTGCAAACTTAAAAACTGTAACATCCGTAATCATAGCTATAGTTTTCCTTCAAGCTTTGTGTGGGCTTTTAAAATCTTTTTTCATAATCTAAGATTCAGTGGTTTCAGAAATGGGAACATGAAAATATATCTTTTTACATACTTATGGATATATCTCTTAATATAAACGCCTAAAGTCATGAAAAAATATTTTTTATGATTTTCGGTCAACAATATGTATGTATATATGTCCTGGAAAACATTACATAATAGTCGTATTTACATATCCGATGTAGAGCAAGGTTTAGTCAACAATATGTACCGGCAGACTATATGCAATTGCCTTGGGTACATATCCTAAAATAATGAACGAAATATTTACCTGGTCTAGTCAACGCCAACAAACAGTATCCTTATTTACGACTGAGACAGAATTTATGACTAACTGTATAGCGGCAGAAGAAACCATGTGATTTAACTATTGAATGATATTAATGAGCTCAAACAAAATTCTGTGTGCATTAACATTGACATACAAAATGCAATCAATATGTTAAAAGTACTGATTTTCACAAGCGTTACAAACACGTAGATATTTTTAATAAAGCTTTACCCACAGAAAAATTTTAATTTGAAAGAGGCAATATTGAACTGTTAAAATTTAGTAAAAAAAAAAGAAATGAGCCGTCACGGGACGAAAATAATAAAGCACAGGTTATATGTACCGTAGTAAACAACAGCGTCGGACTGAGTGAGGAGGGGGGTCGCGTAGTCGATTACGCATGGCGACACTTCGCCATACCGTACACTGTACTACATATAGACTATATATACCTTAGTATAGCCCGTCGCCACGGCAAGCGTCGCCACACCAACGATCCGGTTTATACCTGCGCCTGTAGATGTTTCATATCAAAAAATATACTTAAAACTTTAGCAAATTTAAATTTTCTGCGTCAAGTGCCTTCTGAAAAAAATTACTATGATAAATATGGAGCAAGATAGGTATATTAATTTTTGCTTCGAGGTACGGAACCCTAAAAATCAAAAACTTCTGGTCTACAGGAGAAATATCTTAATAAGAAGTTATATACTCTAGAAACAACAAATTTAAAAATTTGAGAATTTTTTTGATAATTAACTGACTTATTAAAATATTATAAACAGTTGTTGGTTGCACTAATTATTCTAGACATCATCGATCACGTGGTTTTAACTGTACTCTGGAATTCAAATATCGTTATTTCTTCAAAATACTCACTTTTTATTTTAAATGGTTTTATTTGATAAACTAATCTTTAATTTTGACAACAAAAAAAAAGAAGTAGTAGGAAATAGTTTCAATAAAACGTTCAAAATAATAATAAATTTACTTAGATATATTTTGCGTTAGTATCTGTTCCAAAACTATAAAAGAAACTTTTATGTAGAGCAGTGAAATATAACTCACATTCATAATACGTTACAAGCAAATATATAATATTTATTTTTGCAAATAAACAAAAATCTTAATAATTTCAAATTTAAGTTTACTTATACCCAATCTTGGCATCACTACATCTAATTGTCTTCTTTGTAAAGTTTGCGTTTCTGTTACTAAACACTAAGAATATTATATTTAATATATGCAAAAACAAATACTAATATCTTAATATCAAACTTTATATTTGTTCAGTGGCGAAAATTAGCTAATAAATTAGTATTTATAAATAATGCTAGTATGTCCAGAATATACACTTCTTTGTAAAAATAGCAAACCGTAAAGTATTTTCGATCTTCGTCGCCAGGATGATGCGTGCACATAACGTACAAAATTGTCTTTATTTGGTGTCTTATCTGCTCCAAAGTTACACGCAATGTTATTAAGTAGTAACCTTGTAAGCTATGTAGGATCTCGTATTTCTCTGGTCAGACTTTTACCATATATCACCTGAATTAGGCAAAAAAACAATAAAAAGAGCATGTACTTAAAATCGGTGTAAAATTCCTTTTAGTTAAATCACATTCTGATATGCACGTATATTGTAGCAATATCAAATAAGCTGAAAACTTTGGAGTAAAAATAGCAAGACCATACTTTTCTATAATTTCACTTCCGGTAACTCGAAATATCTAGTCCGTCTATTATATTGCAATATTCAATTATTATTTGTAGCTTATTGGAGGAGAGCATATTTATTACTTTATTACGGTGCAAAAGAAACAGGAATCTTTTTTTTAATTTTTGGCGCACAATGCTGTAATAAAATTTATATGCGTGTAATGGGTGACATTTAACTTTCACCTTTCCTTACATAACACAACATACAAAAAGATTGCAAATTTTTTAAAAATACTTACAAAAAAATTTAATTTAACGAACTGTAATATAGTAATTTTTTTAGTTCAAGTCGCTTTTTTCCAAAACTCCTTGGTGTAATTTGCAATAGGCAGGTGGAAATTAATTTGACGAGTTTTATTTATAGTGCCTTTTTGATACTGTAATAGTTACCAGCTTATTTTTATGAGGAAAAAGTTATGAAATAAATATGAAAGACTCGCATTTTGCATAGGACAGAAAAGTTAACTTTAACAATACTGATATTTAAAACATTTATATCTCAATTTTGTCTCGTTTTGCGATTTGCCTTTAACGAATATTTTAGTAATAAATAGCACATATATGCTTCCTTAAAAATGTACCTATTTATAATAGTAGGAAAATTATTTCTCTTTTCTTTATAGTAAATATTTGGTAGAAGGGATTTTTTAATGTATTTTAGTAATTGAAATTAAGATTAATTTCATACAACCTTTAGAAAGTAGTTTAAAAATTTAAAAAGGATAGTGAAATGAACCACATAGATTTCATAGGTATTAGAATACACAAAAATACTAGAGAGTAGCATGTATACTGTAGCACAAAAATGCTAGAGAGTAGCATGTATATTGTTTGTATGTGTACACGCATGCGGATGACAGGATTATTCACGAACCGTCTGTTCAATCCGATCAATAAACTAGCCATGGTGCCCTAAGCTGCCATTACAAAGAGATTTTGATAATATATTTTTTATTGCATTAGTCAACATCAATTCTAAAACCTAAGCATTTCTCATTAATGAAAGTTCATTAAATATTAATTTTTAGAATTATTTATTAAATAAAGTTGCATAATTACTCCAAAGCAAGAGGAAAATAAATTCTTCCCATATTTCGGCAATAGATGGAAATCTCAGGCTTACTATGATTCCGTACATTAAAATGAAAGACAGAACTCTTGTCAGATGACTCAAAAATTCTTCTCTGTCTGTCTATCCTAGTCGTTTTTTATTAAAAATAATTTAACGTAGATACTTCAAATTTCACAGACTAAAACAGCATCATAACCCGCATGTCTGTTTGTCACACAAAATTATAGATATGGAAATAAGGTAAATAAGAAGCAATTGATATAATAAACTTCTATTAAATTTTATATATCGTATGATGTACCAGATGAAAATGCTAGTCATAATGAATCCAAAATGTTTTTTGTTTTTAAAATCTTGTATATAAAACAATTCTAGAGATATTGCTGAAAATAGCCATAAAAATATATCCGCCCATAGCAGTTTCGGAGATAGAGGGGGACCTATCTTTGATACTGCTGAAGTTGAAATTAAGAAACATCAATTTTATTAGAAGTTTTTCTGGGAATTTATTTTGTTTCACTGACCCGACAGATATAAATTTAAAATTTGGTAGTGCCTAGTACTGAACACGATTTAAAATAAGTACGAAAATATTAAAAAAATTTAACGAATTATGATGCGTTTTTTGCATACATGGAAAGTAATATTTTTTGCAATTGCTTTACGTTGCTTGCACATTGTATTATAATGCTACAAGGTTTGAAACATAGAACTGGAAAAATTTGAAATATACATTTTTTTTAGAATAGCTAGATCATCGTTTCTGCAATTAATATTTTCATGTTAACATCTCTGATAAAAGAAGGTTGTAAGAAAAATATTGAATAGCACGCAGGATTACAATTTAAAGGCAGCAAAAACTTTGATACTTTTATCGATTACTTTAAACTAACATTGTAAGGTAATTAAAAATCAAGATACACCGCGCTTCATTTTATTATTTTTAGCACGTCAAAGTGAAGGGCGGTTGTAAAAATTTATCTTTACGGCCGTGCATAATAGTTTAGAAACGTCAGTTGTATTTTTTAACACTTAACTATGAAAAAATATTTTTAATCAATTTACTTAATCCATGTCGATGAAATCACAAATCCTTGTGATGTGTAAATATTGTTCGACATATGGTGCAAACACGTTAAAAGTATAAATTTGTTTTAAAATAACATATCAACGTCGAAGTAAACGTGGAATATAAAATGTACAGCCAGAAAAAGCAAATAGATATAGCATAAAAATATTGTTGTAATGAGAAAAAAGTTACATGCAGTGTAACCAAAACCCATAGTAGCTTGCGGAACCTTCCACGTAGACGACACTGGTTCAGTCTGAGCCTTTCACTTCATTATCTAACAATTCCCCCATTCAGAACTTTCTCCTCGCTTAGCTTCTGTTGCCTCTTAGCCTCGTAGGTAATTACTGAAACGCTTGTTTGAAAATTATGTAACTTATTACATAGGTTACATATTTTTGGGTTTGTTGACTTATTATATGAAAGGTGGAAACCTTATAATAAATAAATCCAAAAAAGTGTTGGACGATTTTCTAATTTCGATTCTTCTGGTTTGATTATAAGTCACTTTTAATTTATTTACTCGAAAAAAAACGGCCAAGTGCTAGTCTTTCAATCGCGCATCGAGCAACCGTACCTCGTTTGAAGGAAAATTACTTTATTTATCGTAAATCGTCATTAATGCAGGCTTTATATAATTAGGCAGGCGGTGGATACATTTGTAAATTATCGAGAATATATCCAAAACTATCATATATAAAATCATCCTTATAGTTTTTCTACAATCTTTACGTAAGCTTCCAAATGTTTAATTTTTTATAAATTTAGGTTCAGTAATTTGAAAAATAATATAGGTGACATATTTTTTAATGTTTATCAGTATACGTGTAATTTTGAAAAAAATATATTTGATGCTTTAAAACAATGCATTACTCTATACTTACAAATTTTAAAAAAGTCGAGTACTTGCATGTTCCTTAAAAATTTCCTTATAAACTTTTTTGGATCATAGCTATTGACATATGCGTGGATTATTATACTTCATTACGATGCCAAATTTCAAGTTTATACGTCAAGCTATTTATGAAAAAAAGCAATGATAGACGGTCAGACCAATGATTGAGTGATCTCAATCTCCTCTCGAGGAGTGATCTAAGGTTTCCGTTTTTCCTTTTGATATACGGGCTGTAAAAAAGTACCAACGCATTATATTTTTTTTCTTTGATTTCCTGCTATCGACTGTCTATTTATTGATTTCAATTTATATTTTAGCGGTTTAGTAACTTATTTATTCTTTATTATATATTCTAGGTTCATAAGTGTATCATATTACTTTTTCATATAATATTGATACTAGTTTTCATCCTCTTAGAGGTTGTATTTCGACAATGGGTGAAAACTAGATTAGGTATTCAATTACTCGAGAATAGGGTTTCGTGGCATGTTTCAAATTAGTAATAATGTTACATTTTTCACATAAACTTTGACACACCCTCTCAGCACCTTATAATATGGAATTTTGAAAAACCTTTTTAGTTTAAAATCTACGTTGTATTATTTTTTCCATAACAATATTGATATCTCTTCATTCCCTAGGGTTGAATTACAAAAATATTTTCTTAGTATGCATTTATACTGGAAAGAACATCTTTTGTTATAAATTGTATTTTTAAATTCACAAGGCACAAATATTCATACTTTTTTTTTGTTATTTCCAATAAGTAATAATTTCCAATAAGTAATATTTATAATACGAGTATATTGGAAATAAGGTGAACTATGGTAAATAATGCCATGTCTTGGTTTGTACTAAGATTAATCAATTTCTTGTGAAACTTACAATGTAAAGATTTTGTTAAAGTCTTCAAAGCAAAGTCTTCTTTTTAGTAAGCATTAATTAAAATTCCATAGAACCCTTGGAGGGAGATATGTGTAAAACTCAAGGGGCAACGTGAAACAGCATACATATTGTCGTTCAGTCAATCAAGTCAATAATCAGTATTTTTATAAATTATATCCGAAATACGAAATAATCAAACATTAACAAAGTGTTTATCAGTAAAAACCAGGGATGGTTGGACTTCGTTTGGAAGTACAGAAGGGCTATTTTTTTTATCAATAAATTTGATGTCCTCTCCAATTTTTTTATTATCTATTGATTACTTTCTAAATTTAAACCCAATTTTGGCCATAACTTAATTGATATACCAAATCTTTAAAAATTTCAAAATATTAATTAAAGGGATATTTTACTGCAATGTTAGGGAACAGGTAAAATTATTGAATATTTTTGGCCAGTTTGAAAGCAAAAATGTTTCATTGCACTTTTGACCTTGGAATCGTTTATAAAGCAGTAGTGACCAATTCGTCTGTTTAAGAAATTTATGATCGAGAAACAAAATAACAGGAAAAACCGGCCAAGTGCATTCGTAACACGCATACTTGCGAATTTAAAAAGAAAATTACGTCATTTGTCCAACCAAATGTTCTTATGTAAATATTCTCGAGTATACAATTTTAATGTTAGTTACCTTTATTTCTATGCCAAATTTGAATTCATCAAATATTTTCTAAATAGCCATAATAGATAGACAGAGGGACGCATTTCCAGTTTATATTATGAAGGTTCCGTTTTTATTTGAGTTTTGAAGTACGAAACAGCAAGAAACTATAAGATTTTCTTAATAAAAAATTCTAAACTAATTTACCTAGAAAGAAGGAAAGTAATTTTCACCCACTTTTTCCATATGCTATTATTTAATATAAAATAATACACCAAGTATTGACGATTATTTGCATTGTAATGAATCTCGTTTAATCCTTCAAAAGAATTTGTCTAATTTTCCTTTGAGCTCAATTTTCTAAATATCTAATAATAATAAAAATATCTAATAAAAATTTGTTATTCTCCTCTAATTTTTCAATTATGGATATGAAAATTAAGAAGAAATTTATATTCAAGATGTTTCTTGGAACTTCATTGAAATTATTCCAACTAAATAGAATTATAAGAGGAACAGACAATTGATAATTTAGTTCATGCATGTTCACACACTCGACCACCTTGTATTTTAAGGATCAATTACAGATAAATTGTACCGTATTATTTAAGTCACATTTTGCCTTATATTTACTAAAAATTTAATCATACTTAAGTTTGATATTAAATAAAATATCTTTTAAAAAACCAACTTCAAAAGAGTAGATAGTGAAAAGTTAAAAATAATTAACTCAAAATTGGTACCTAGTTATTTTCAAGAAATAATTAAGTAACTTATTTTTTAA
Source organism: Druceiella hillmani (assembly GCA_039881145.1). Lineage (NCBI taxonomy): Eukaryota > Metazoa > Arthropoda > Insecta > Lepidoptera > Hepialidae > Druceiella > Druceiella hillmani. The sequence goes on along the minus strand of JAYKKI010000010.1, from coordinate 43,431,434 downwards.
TTCGGTGCCAGCACTGTCGAACAAAAATTAAAATTTAAGTTATTTTATGATGTAAATTTAAAACCTTAACTTCTAATGTACTCACAATACTAAATAGATTCTTACATAGATTATAGATTCGTCGTTCGTTATTATAGATTCGTACTTACAATATAAAATTGTATGTTTGTTCAAATTGATCGACGGCACTGGTACCGATTTAAAAAATAAGTAACTTAGCTATTTATTGCGAAAATTAGGCACCTATTTGAGTTCATTATTTTTCACTAAAGTAGGTACTACTTTATGGAAGTCGGTTTTCAAGACATTTTATTTTGGAATTTTCAATGATTACAATAGTAATATTATATCTAACCTTCAATTATTTGTTTACTTAGAATATTGCATAATTATTAAAAGTCGCGGTAAGAAGCTAGTATATAGATAATTCCCTTTTTGTCCAAAGTTGGTTATCCATAATACATAGAAGCGACAATAGTAACCACTGTTAGCCTTTGAAGAGTTCCATTATTCATATCCAAAGTCCAATATCAGATCTTGCAAATTATCAACTACCATTTAAGAAGTTCCGTTTTCCATATCCGAAATAATATACCAGGTTGTGATTGAAAGAAGACAAGTTCATCTCCAGAAATCATCATCAGACCTTGACCTGGTCAAGGGTGTAATTTTCTTTGCTAAGTAACAACAAGTAGCAAATGTATTTAAACACATTTAATTGACTAATATCCGTTAAGAAGTTCCATTGTTTACATTCAGAACTTATAATCAGAGCCTGACCTGATAAGTGGTGTAATTATTTTGCAAAATAAAAACTATCCGTAGCAAATATCCTGAATTATAATTGATTTAATGTCATTCCTTAAGGAGTTCTATCGTCCTTTTCCCGAATTTAACATCAGATCATCGTCATGTGTGAGACCACCCCTACAGTATTCTCTTTCAAATAAAAAAGTCCACTCGGTAAGGAATTATTGGAGAACACACATAAAAAAAATTCCGACAAATTGAGAACTTCCTCCTTTTTTTTAATTGGTTTAATATGACATTAAAGGTGAAAAAATGAAAACCATAATCAAGGAAAGTCACAAACATTGATTAAATCCATAACTTATAGTAACAGGCAAATGGAAATACATTTTTCATGAATAAAACCTTCACCGTTTTCTTATGAATAACATAAACGACAATATATGTATAGTTCGAAATATCCACCACGATATATTGAACTAATAAAGCACGTATGCACTATTTACAAGTAACCCAATACAAAAATATTCGCTAAGACAATTATCAAAACTGGGATTAAACTGCAAAACTCGTCCTTGTAGGGACTGATAAAAAGTTACTATGAATAAAACCACTATCCATGCGAGTACACGCAGAGATGGGTAAAGACATTATATCAGAAAATTAAACATCCGCCATCACCAAACTCCATTATAAGTTTCACTCATTTAAATAAAATCTTTGAACAGGGTACATTGCTAACCCTTTAAGACCCGCTGAGACCGACGATTTTATTTACGATTACATAAAGTAAAAATTCTTATTGTACAAATTTGCCCATATCTTCATTGTTAATAACACGAAACAGTATTGAAAATTTAAACGAAAATAAATGTTAAGGCACTCGTACATTATTTGAAATTATTTATTTTTCAACTCTCCATTTAATAAAAAAACATTTTCATTACGGACGGTACCGACTTTGTTATATTTCCATCCGTAGAATTTATTCATAATATTTACATTTCAATTACACAATTGAAAATAACTACGTATTAACAAAAATTAAATATTTAAATGCACTCATGCTTTCTGAAATTTAGTTTTTAGAACTAAAGAAAACTAATATAATAAGGTGACATCTATTATGTATTGCCTGGCATATAAAAAACTTTGCACGCGTAATAATATTTTTGTGTCTAGAATTTACAATCGGGGTTTATATTAAAATCATACCCATTTTTAAATTAGAAGGGATCTTTTTATAAGATCCTTTAGAAGATATTACATTTTCTCCCATCATTGTGCATATATGCTTCGCTCCATGAAAAAAATAAAATTAAGTAAAAAATGAATTAAATTCACGTCTTCAATTAATGCTAAGGGCATCACTAAAAATAATAAATAAATAAAATAAAAATTAAAAATTAAAAAACCTTTAATTTCTCGCAAATAACTAAGTTTACAAAATCGATTTTTTACACAAAGGTGGATATTATTTATATAGTAAATTAATTTATATATATATATATATATATATATATATATATATATATATAAACATATATATATATATATATATATATATATATATATATATATAATGTAATTTAAGTATGCGTTATTTTTATATTTGCAAGAACCCCTCCACAGGTAAAGGCCTCCTCCAAAGATAACCAATCGTCTCTAGATTGGGCTAAACTAATCCAATTTCAGCCTGCTGTTCTTGTAATGTCTTCGTCCCATCTAGTATGAGGTCTTCCCCTCTTACTTTTGAAGGCCTTTCCATTCCCCTCTTTCCATCCCTTCCTTCCTCTGGAAATAATAACTTTGCGTAAATATTTATGCTTTTGGAAACATAGTCAGGAATTTGTCTGTGTTAATTCATATTGTATATAATTTTGTGAAATAAATTTATAATTTGACATCTAATAAATTTGTCAATTATGAGGGGATTTTGTATTACGAGAATTTTGTACACACTATGGCAAAAGATAATAAAACTTTTAAGTGAATATAATATTTCAAATAAACATATTTGTCTCTCTTTGTAAATATATTGCTTAGTACATCTTTTACAGGCGTAGAATTATAGGGAATTTATAAAAAATCTATAAGGTTATAATCATTGCTATACAAGTAATTTTTTATAAACTTCAAGTAAATTTATAGCAACAATATTTTTTCCTAATTTTCAATTTAGTAGTTTCAGAGAAAAAGAAAAAGGGAGAGGGATATAATTTTTGTAAATGTTTCCTAAATTATTTTACACATATTTTATTAAAATGATATTAAAATCCTTATAACTTGCACTTTCTATTTGTATCTTATACGATTTAAGAAATCACAGAAACAATTATTCAGATGACAAATGATCTTTAAAATTGATCATCAATATTTCTAAATGATAACTTAACGCATGCCTTTTTATCATGCCGAAATTACAGTTTCTACATGTTAAACAATTTCTATAAAAAATTGCGTGGACTTTTTTAAGAATATCCCTAAAATTATTTGAAATGCAAAATTCTGCTAAAACTAGTTATGGAGTGCATACAACATGCCTGTTTAATAGATGTGCCAGATGACATAAAAAATATAAAAAAAAGATTATTCAGATGAATAATATTTTGTTTATATTTTAAAATTTACGTATTAGTATTGTTGCAGGTGACTAATGAAAGGTGGGTTAGAATGCCACTATACAACATTCCGCGCCAAACGATTTCTATGAAAAAGTAATGTGACAGGTGGACATACAGACAGACGCATAAATGATTCCATAAGTTCCGTTTTTTTTCTTTTGCAGTTCCATTTTCAAGGGTTTATCACCAATCCTAAAAATTAAAGTGGCTGCAGGCTAAGGTAACAGTTAAGTAACATGAAATACGATAATTCAAACTAAGTGTTAAATAAAGCATTTGAACACGCTGCCATTTAAACATAAACAAATAGAATAGGTTCACATGTGATATCGTTTATCACTCCCTTATCTACTCCATTCACCGACGCCACTCTAAATAAGTTAAATGAGATTCCCTCTCAGCCGTTTACACACGAGCCTAGTAGCGCCCGGTTTCCGTTCGAGATAAGTCGCCTCCTTTATGGCCTGCCGTACAGAGATGTTGAAAATTCAGGAGAGCGAAATCAACGTAACAATATAGGACTGAAACGCAAAGTTGATTCATTGAATAAATTTTCTTACAGGTAATGTAATTATTTTAATGAGTGTTAGTGCGTCGAATAGAAACAATATTGGCTTTAGTTACCGTTTTTACTTAAAGCAGGTGGCAAGCATAATTTTAAGGTACTAAAATAATTAGCTCATGAATGTTTAGATACATCAATTTTTAGAGAATTGAATATTTCAGAAAACATTTAAACGAGAGAATTAAAAATAAACCTACTCGATGCCCTGTCGAAGTGAGATTTTTAAAAAGGCGCGGGCAAACCAAAGAAGCACGTCAAATTTAGTTTACGAATGTATGATGCAGAACGTAATATAAAAAATTGGGCCGGGCTGTGTTAGTTTAGTTAGTTAAGTTAGTGAGCCTCTGCTAGATTTTAGGAATCTGTATCTCGGAATAAAAAAAATGGAAAACAATCACTTTGTTGTCGATAAAAGATAAGCATATTAAAACTTTTTTTCAAATACTAAGGTCTGCAAACTGATACCCAATAAATCCTAACTCAGTATCAGTAAAGTATCATCAAAGGATATCAGTAAAGAATCCTAACTCAGTGCAATTAAATGATACGGCATTTCAAATATCACTAATTTCGTCTAAGAATCACTGGCTCATTCTTGGTAATAAAGAGTTCTATATATTGACATGGAATCGTAAAATTTGACGCAAAGAAATTTATCATGGCATAGATAAAGGAAAAAAATTGTTAATTTCTAATTCTATATGGAATCATTGTCAAAAAATTTTTTTTTTCCTTTTGTTTTTCTTGACATAGAGTTTACGTAATTAGACCATTAAATTTGTCTGTTGTCAACCTGTACAAAGAAATTATCGAACTGTCGATAGCATCTTAACAATAATAATAAACGGCACGCGGTAACACAACCTTGACGTACGGCCGGGTTAAAAACGCGGCGTCATGCGGGCAGCATGGCCGGCTGGGGTTAGGAGCCGGGCATAAAATAATGGTTTAATAGAAACAAACAAATAGTTTAATAGAAGAAAAAAATAGTTCAATAGAGACGCTATTGACCCTTAAGTGTTTATGTATCTAAAACTGAACGGATTTCTCGCCGTGCGACCGCTGTTCTTAACACGTTTATTTAATTTTTATTCTTTAGCGAGGAAAGAAATAAACACCGTATTATTTTTCGAGTCGTTTATTGTTCTCGTTTGCCCAAAGATCGATCGTTATATCCAGCTGGTTGTAATGTCGCATTATTTTTTTTATAAGCTTTCGATCTTTAGATAGGTGGTAATGATACATTGTGCATGATTTTTCCAATTTTTTAAATATTTTTTCGGACATGAAATATCACAAACTTTGTATTTGTTCCACATAAATATTAAATAAAACTATTGTTCCACATAAATCTCAAATAAAACCAGCATTATGAGGATTCCGCATGTATTTGAATACATAGTCATTTAAAGTTACATAGTATTTCTATTAAACCACTTACAAATATTAATTTAATTTTTTACCGCAGACGATATTTTTAACACAATTTTTTTCAAAGAGTATGATTTAGAATTTTTGTAATTGTTTTTCGGTGAAACTTTAAGTAAATTTCTAACAACGATATTTTTTTCTATTTTTACTTTAGCAGTTTCTGAGACTCGGAGTCGTATTCTAACGACTTCAGATATATCGATCTTCAAATAAATCTCTGAAAGTATCTTATACATAATAAAGAAAAAATGGTTTTGGAATCTTTATGGCTCTTTTCCCAATTTATGCTCCAGGCGATATATACAAAATAAATAAAATATGAATGCTCTATTGGATTGCCCTAAAATTTCTGTGTAATATTTTTGAGAGCTAATTCTAGAATATATTGCGATCAACAATTTATAAGTCGACCGGTTTTTAAGATAAATGACGTTGTTATTTTAATAATGTTTTTAAAATTATTTTACAAGATATTCTGAAAAGAATATGTTGGGTTCTTAGTAACTATCCTTTTTAAATTGTAGCTACATAATGTATAAGATTCATAAAAAAATTAAGAAAATGTTTTTGAGTGATGATTATTGAAATATCTTTAGATAGATATGCTTTAAAATTATGTTTAAAACTTGAAGTTTATACGTCGAACGATTTCTGAAGAAAAGATTGGCTTTAATAAAAAACTGATAGACTTATGGGACTGTAGGGTCTTAATAATCACATGAGATCAAAAGCATAAACACATTATTAATTTGCATATTATATTTTACAGATTTTGCGTTATTCATATATACATTCTATATCTTATCAATATTTGCACGATCGAGCCATATGTTTTCACGCTATGATCGCTTTAAGCTCACCAGCGGCGAGACTTAGATATCAGGATGCTACACGAAACGCGGGAAGAGAAGGATAGAAAATTAAAGCGTGCGTAATACATTTTGTTGTTACTTTATCTAAGCATACAAAAGCGATGCGAAACGAATAATAACATAAAGTAAAATTTTCCAAATATTTTCCACCAATTTCCACAAAGTGATCGAATTTTCGAAGTGCTGTGTATCCAATACCCAAAGTAAAGACATGTTATCGTCACAAATATGATAACAAAAATAGATTAAAGTCGGTAAAAAAACATCATTTTATATTGATAGGTATTAGAGATAACTGCTTTGCATATAATTTGTGTTTTAGCAAATTTCATAAATAGTTTACTTTACCAAATAATTGCATTTAACTTTCCAGAAATTTAAAATTCGATTTGTATTCAGTACATATTCAAAAATTTATTTAACATGAAACATTTGTATCTTTTAATGTAATATACATTTTCAATCTATACATCACTATAATTAATATTACGTTTTAGTCCATTTGGGGTGAGTTTTAGATACTTAAAAGTTATTTCTCATTTTAATTCTCATTATCTCGTTATTTTCGTCAGTGAGTTTTCAACTGATTTCTATTTTCATTTCTTAACTTCATTTCTATGAAATGTTGAGTGGTTTATTTTAATAATAAATCAATATCCCAAATATCATGTGTTTATTAGATATAAAAGGAAAAATAAATGATAATTTGTGGCATGCGGATTCAGAGCTCCTACTATAATAGACTTGTGTATCTTTGTTGGTGAGGATACCTAACTAACAATTAATGGTAAAGTAACTTATTTGGTTATTAATAATTTGAAACAAAGCTTTGGCTAAACATTGCTAGTGAAAAACATCATATTATCAAAATATTTACTCTATTTCGTGTATATGTATCATTTTTATCATGCTTGGAAGTCTTAGATATTAGATTAGAAAAAAATCTTAATATCAATATTAATGGAAATTTTCATGAATAAATATTGCAATAGACTATTAGTCTACCGAAAATAAACAAACTCATATCTTCAAGAATGTTGTATTACAATATGTTTATAAGAAGATTTTTTTGAAATAGTTTGACATATGTACTCAATTCAATAATCAATATAAGTAATTTTGTGAAGTGAAAATAAATTATTAGGAACATAAGTATAAATACCTGAACCTTAACATGGTCGTTGAGTTGGTATAATTATATACTAGTTATAAAAAGTAACATTTATTCAATTGAAACCCAGAGCTGTGTATCAAAATATTAAAAATCCGCTTTCAATAAAAGTTTCAATCCCAAGTATGCCAGGCAAAGTTTTAAACGTAAGGACTGTTTTTTGATGATAAGTGAAAAAGTTTATATTACTTTAATAAAAAGAAAATTGGGTTGGAAATGAATCTGTTTTAAATTATGACAATTGTGAAATTAAAATAACTTTAAAGAGAACGTATATGTGGTGGATTAATTATAATAACATTGCAATATTTTCTAATTTTTAAGGATGAAGAGAAATTTGAAGTTATCATATTGTTAATAAGAATTTGTTTATTGTCATAACCTACATTAAATTAAACATTGAATTTGATTTAGTAACCACTACTATGTTAATAACCTATGATAACAAAAAGTTCTAAGAGAGATAGTTTTAGACACGAGGGGTGTATACGCTTAAGAAATTTTTTACCTTTTTCGATAAATATTTTAAAAATCTGAATTGCTCATGTCTCCCTAGCCCACGTTGAATTTGTTGAGGCATCTTTTTACTTAATGTGTTTTGCAATACCCTTCTTTATTTTTAATTTTTTTTAAACGTCTTCACCTGTCAATTATAAAATTAAACGTATGCATAATGTAGCCCTAAAAATATTACTAAATTTCCTTCATATAGCAGCCGTGCCAGTCTGTCCACTTGAGTCATATCAATATATATGAAGCTGTGAAGCACTTATGTATCCACTTTTGGGTGTTTATGTATTATTTTGGCTTAGACTGTATTGAAGTTTATTATCACATGTATTAATCGTATATTTACTCCAAATAAAAGATTTATTTCAAATATGCTTTTTGCCTGAAAATGTTTTGTTTACAATGGTTATCTAGCAATTAGCTTGTACTCAATTTTCTCATTGTTATCCTGTTGAGACAGGTCGTGTTCCTATTTTAAGACTTGAATTTATTTTCTTTTGCTACTAATGTCATTGTAATATTTCAATCAACTTTCTACAAATATTTCAAGAGCAAACACTTTTTAGGAGATTTAAATTTTAGAAATATAATTTTATGCAATGGAGCAAGGTCAGAAAGTGTCTGAAATAACTTGTAAGAAACTGAGTGTTATGCATTAAGTCTCATGTGAAACCTAGTGGATTACATTAAAAATTCCGTTTTCGAGAATATAAGAAATAAATTTAATATTTTTTAATATTTGGCGGACAAAAAAGGGTACTCCGGAATTGATTAAATATCCGAATATGTACATAAGTATATCATTAAGAGATAAAAGTTTAAAAAACTCATATTTATTAGCATTTCGACTACAATTTAAAACCTTTTAATTTTTTACTTATAATATAAAAGTTCAGATTTGGAATAGAATTAACTGTATAAATATATTGTGTGAAAAAGTACCCACGTCGTTAAATCCTAATGTTACGTAACTCAGAAACATATAGCAACTTAACCGCTATTTAACAAAATCACGTAAGAAATAGATGATATACGGAAGGAACGTACAAACTGCAGTGCCACACGTTTATTACGAATATTTACGTACACTGACAGTACATAGCGCCAAGTGGGAAGTAATATATTATTAGTAAGTAATGTATCCTATATATTATTTCGCTCAAGACGTTTGCTCCTCATTTCTACTATCAATGCTTGGCGGGTTTTGCCTCGAACGCGCCACGACGTTTGAAGATTATTTAGGAAAATTATGTCGTTATTTTAAATGGAATAGGACGAGGTCATAAATATGTGTGTATATATATATATATATGTATATATATATATATATATATATATATATATATATATACATATATATATATATATATATATATATATATATATATATATCGCCTTCTCAATTCTTTGAAAAAAAGTTTTCTCAAAAAGTTGACTTTTCATCCAGGCTGATTTATTGGCTTTATAGGTGACTGGCTTTAATTCTGGTAACTTTAATATCATTAAAACACCGCGGATTTTTTAATTTGCCTATTACCGCCAGCTTCTTTTTTCTGTACCTTTCATATTAGCAGCTAAAAGAACTGTAATAATATAGCTTTACTCCTTTCATTTCAAAATTTTATTGGGGGTCACTTGGAGCGTACCTTCCTTTCAATTTTAGCCTCACTCTATTATCAAGTCGTCAGTATCATTCTGATTAACACTTCGTGCTTCTCAATTAATTTTATTAATTAATATGGTGACGTTGCTTGAACTTTCCGAGCCATCCTTCTAATACTTTGAAGGCCGTTAAGCCAAATTCTTCATAAAACTTCTCTGCCTTAGCTTACACGATCGACTCTGAGTCAAGCATATTATTCTGGCGTTGTCTGTGAAACCATTATAACATAGCTTGACCTAAATCTTCGTATTTTGGTTTCTTTAATTTCTTAGATTTTCTATCCTCCTCTGCTTGTAGAATTTTCTATATTGTAGACACAGTAGAACGACTGAATCCAAAGCATCATCCAACATCACTTATATTTTCTCACGACTCTATTGCGCGTAAAAAAACTTTACGTTAACGTTAATAAAACTTTTTCATCAATACACAAATATTTTTTCTTACTCGCCATATTCACAGTTTGAAAGTTTATGAGCAACTAAGAATGAATATGATAACGTATAGATAATTCATAACAACCTAACGACAGTCTAGCTGCCGCCGAAATAAACACCACGTGCAAGGTAATCACAATATATAAACAAAAGAACGAATTTCTTAGAATCGTACATATGTATGTGATGCCGACGTACATATGATGCCGACAGTCGAAGTAAATACGAGCTAGATAATAAAAAAACTATTATTGTTTAATAATGACGTATTTTTGTCGTTATTTAGAGTGGCTGCGGTGTTAAATAAAGTGTTTCATTGTATGGAGAACAAGGTAAACCAAAGAGACAATAATTATATATGTATATATATATATACATATATATATATATATATATATATATATATATATATGCGTGTGTGTGTGTGTGTGTGTATGCGTGTGTGCGTGTGTGCGTGCGTGTATATGAAAGTTATTTATGTACGTCTAAAAATTTGGGGATACGGGATATTCATCCTTACAAATAATAATATTATTTTTCATCACAAAAATATATAGTCTGTAATATTTATCTTTCACCGGCGTAAAAACATAGTTTTTCTAAAAGTATACATACACTTTAACTATACTTTTCCAATAAACTTTAAGTAAATTAAGTAACGTATTATTTCATAATTTTCATTTTGAAGATAAAAGGTAAGGAATATAGCATATGTTTATAGAATTTTTCGATAAATATCTCTGCAGTCACCTTCCATAAAATTAACAAGAACATTTGATTTGTACCCCGCATTACACATGAAAAAAATACTGTGGATAATTTTCGGGTTTTTGGGGTTCAATTAAATTACGCAAACAAATAACTTTAGTGATTTGTTAGATCCTCTCATATTTGATATATCAGAGGATCTAAGAATATGTATACAGCTAAAAAGATAAGAATTTATCGTGGCCAAGTTCAATGTTGTGATAGATGTAATATTAAAACAATTTAGAGCTAAAGCTCTATTTCGTTCTTTTGTATTTCTCCAGCAAAGCTCTGCAAGAACTTGGCAGATTTTATCTTATCATTTCTTACGATTAACACTTTAGAGAGGAGCTTGGTCCTTTTTGAAGCTTTCTATAACATTTTAGGTCTTTTCGTCAAATATTATTCAGATCTGATAACTTTTGTTAGACACGTCAAGTTTTTATTCGTTTGATTTGATTTGATGAGCCAGTACTGATGTTGGATTTGGAAAGACTCGTTGAAACGGTTTTATTTATCTTCACTCTTGTGTAGAAATTGTCAAATCTTTGGGTCACATCTTGTCATCAATTTCCCACCTACTTCCCTTTATCTAATTCAGTTGGAAAAAATAAGAAGAATGTGTAGTTTAGATGCCAATACAAAATTGTATAATATTTTGACTTCGGATTGAGGAATTATACTGTTCCTAACTTCATAAGTTTGAAAGGTAAAAGGCAATGTAGTAACAAGACATTGACAGTAATAGATAGAATGCTAAGTAAAATAATAGTTTTGTACTTTAGCTGCCGAATAAGGAAACTATTGTGGATTTATTTTCCTACATTTTACATTAACACTAATAATAAAGAAATTACACTAATTAAAAAAAAATTAAGTCGCATAATAATTTCGCAATATGTCATCAAATTGGCATAAACAAAAACAATTTGGTGAAGTAAGAGCGTCTACGTTTTCCAGAGCCGAGATATGGAGGTATCAAAATAGCTACGAAGCACTTTTGGTAAAGGGCTGTAGAGTTCGTAGTGTCCGGTATGTGGCTAGGAACCTGGTGATACGAGTACACTATTAGGCCCCAGATATTTAAACGAAATTATGTCAACAGTACATCAATTTCAAAACGTTCAATTACTGTGACCTAGTACCTTACAATTTTTCCACATTCTTTAGAAAAATCAAAAACCATATGTCCCGCCACTTTATTTTTGTAACTGCTCAATCTGAATTTATGAAGAAAATGTAGAAGCCAACGCTAAGGCTGTAGGAAAAATATAGTTATGGTTACAGATATTATAATTTTTTAAACATACTTCATATTTTGACGCTCACGGTAATTATATTAAGCAACATAAGAACGTTTTTCTATGGCTACAACATTTTCTAGGAAGCCATGTGGCATAAAGAGTTGAAAAAAAACAGGGGTTAATAAGATGTAATACTGTGTCATAGTAATACATGTTATTTACCCATATTTTTAGCACCAAATAACTTTTAAAAATGTTGACGTTAAAGTTAAAGAAAGAATAAACAAACTCTTAAATTTTTTTACAATATTATATATTATGTCAGTTATCTCTTGAAAGAGGTTTTCCGAGAAAAACAAAAATACAGTACAACTATTGCAATTTTCTAGATTTTGTCATTTTTTATATATATATAGAAAGCAATACATGCATACATTGGGAAAAAATATATTTGTAAGTAATTTAATGGAAGCACTTAAACATTTATAATTATTTAAACGTGTACAAAACCGTCGCAGCGCAATTTTTTTTCATATCTACAAATGTTTTATTTTCTAATAAATATCTTGAAAATGACTATATATAAAAATAGAGAGTACATTGAAATTTTGGGTACAAGGTTATCTGATATTTCTTTCATGATTTACTAAAAATCAAATGTTGTTTAATAGTTCTCCAATTTTACCAAAAAATTCTCAAAAATCCGAAGCATATATCATAACGTATTAAATAAAATAATAAAAAAAATTATTTTGTCCAAAGTTCCATTCCGAATTTTTATTTTGGCTGATTGGCTAGCCAAAGGTAAAAAATGAGTGAATAATGCACTTTATATGGCAAGCGCAGAAGTGATACACATTTGGAAATATCTGATCAACAACCCCCATGCACTAATCCAAATCTACCTTTCCGACTTGAACCTACCGTCAAGGGTTTTTGCTGTGACCTTTACTTACATAACGTGTGTATATATATATATATATATATATATATATATATATATATATATATATCAAAAAATAACTATCGACGAAACTATTTTGCGTACTTTATTTATCTGCTCTAAAATTCCCAGTAAATATTTCTATATTTTGTATTGAGACACAACGGACGGACAAATGTGACCTTATGAAAGTTTCAGTTTCCTCTCGAGGTACGGGACCCAAAAAATAAACGGAATTAAAGACAAATGCAGGTAAATATTCCAAGTAAACGAAGGGACGAGCTTCACACAAATATAACATAGCATAGCACCAAAGTAAATCATCGGGACTCCGTAATCCACGCAATTCTATCTGTATATACTAGAGCGTTTGTTTTTCCTTGCTATAATTGATTTCATAAAAAACCCTCGTATTTAATTAAAAAATTGTGTTTACGTGCCGTGGTGTGTAGCAGATGAGCATTTAGCTTGCATCTTTGTGGTTTAACAATGTTCATCTTGTAACGAAATATTTAACAGACTAGATAATAACTTGAGATCAAGTTGTTTAACATTCCCGTAAAATCTTGTTTGAAGTTATTTTAGCCAATGTCACGTAAAACCATTTCTGATGGTAAGTACCACACCCGCCAACAGATTACTGCAAAATAATTAAAATTACACTTTCATTTATCCTTAAATATTTAAATGTGCCTAAGTGAAAACGGAATCCTCATAGTGCATGATCTTTGCCTACTTCACGATGTTTAATTTAAATTTTAGAAAGAATATTATTTAAAATAATACGAAACAAAAAGTCCTTTAGTTAAACATAGCGAAGTAAAACAAGGAAAAAATTACGTTTTTATAGAAGTTAGACCTTTGAGTAATCAAGAAATAAGTACATTATCATATCTGCAAAATTTTTCATGTTTCAATCGTTAATTATTCGGTGGAAGGAATCTTCCGTTTCTTTGAATTGTAGTTATTTATATTTTAATCTATATATAAAGCAATTTATTATTCAAATTGTATTTAAATGTATAATAACTAAGACTATTCAAATATAAGGTGTCGTTACGCTCAGTCATAAAACGGCAAAATATTTAAAATATTTTTAAAAATAACACTAAAATATGCCATTTAGATTTCTCGGAACCAAAAATGCATTTATCTTATGACAATATACAACAAATATTTCGAAAAATATACTAGATCTATTTAAATTGAACTCTAAATGGAATAAACCTTTAGACCTTTTCAAATATTTTCCGAGGGACCTTTTGTCTGTCTGCCTGTTTATATATATATAATTTTTTTTTTTTCAATTTTTTTTTATACTTTATGGGAAACTACTAGATCGTTTAGAATCAAACTTTCATTGACGTGAGCATGAGTACAGATTTACGTATATAAATATAAGTTCTTATAAATTACAGCACATCATCTTGCGATTATATACTCGAGGTGAATTACCTTATTTTTTTTGTATATCAAGAGATTTCTCACTATTTCAGAACATGTATTGTAAAATAATTAAATGTAAGAAGAAATCTTTAAATCCTATATTATATGTTGGTCATAATAGCATATGTCCGTTTTTTTAATACTGATCGTGCTTACAATAAATACTGGCTAATATTCATAAACGATTTGTTTTCGGTACTTTACATCGCACCGAACATAAATCATAATACGCAAATCTTTTTACGGAAACCCTACTATATACTAAAGAGATTATATAATGATTATTTTTCATTATACATAAATTAAATAAAGGAAAATATAGACACAATACTCAATCCAGTATCATTTTTATAACAAGGAACTGCGGAATAAATACGATAACTAGAAAACAATTATAAGAATGACTGACGCCCATAAATTAAAATACCTTCCATCATATAGAAAAGAAATCGCAATATGTTAGATATAGTAAAAACATTTAACAAAAATTTTTGAGCGGAAAGAACACAATACACTAACTAAAGGAAAACATATACAAAATACTCTATACGAACATCTTATGTATAACAAAGGAAAAATAGATCTGAAAGCAATAAAAATGAAATTGCCATTGTAATTTTTAAATTTTGTTGTTTATATTTAAATTTCATGGTACCTTCGTTGTCTTTTTGAATTGTTTTTAAATTATGAGAGCTTCGAACAACTCGTAATTTTGTAGGTAATTTGGAAGTTAACGAAATATAGTTAACGTAATAATATTTTCGCGTAATTATTTTTCACAATTTTATTTTTATTTATTACTTATTTTATCACAAATTATACTTTACAACCTTTACAATTAGGATATTATACGATAAATCTCTTTCAGTCAATAATAACTAAGGTATTAAAGTAAGCACTGCCAAAGTAGGTGACTGTAAAATATTAAATGTACAATAATTTCTTTAAAAACTATGTAAAAAAATTATGTCAAAATAAATATGAAAAGAAAACAGAAAAACAAGACGGAATTAACTGATGCACCAGAAATAAAACGAGATAGGAATGTAATATTTACAAAGCGAATAAAGTTAATAGATTTATCATTTTTCGGACGAAATGTGAAAACTTATATTGATGGTTAGTTTTTTATGCTAGTATCTGATGAATTCCATAACTAAATGCCGTAGCGAAGAAATATTTATAACAAATGTGAACAATGGTTTGAAAATTGAACCCACATATGTATTCTCAGACCTAGGCTATGAGTGTTCAAGTTCTTTAACACAGTACCGAAGTTAGAATATTTGTGTGTATTGTGTGAAATAATCACGTTTAAAAAATACGTAAGCACCGATCTAGATTCGAAAATGAAAGCGTATTTTTTCAGATCAAATGTATAGAGGATACATACATTTTTATAGTATTCTAACTTTTATAGGAACTTGTTGGTAAGATCCAGTTGGCAAATTTCATCACGATTAAATAAAGGTAATAAAATAGGTTAACAGAGGTAGTTTGCGTTCTTGCTGATTAGTATAATAAATAATAAAAAATCGAAATCTTGGTTATAATCGTTTTTTTGTGCCTTGAGTCCAAAAGAAACATATGTTAGACTTCGAAGAGCATTTGACTGTAACCATCTTACTTTACCATTTACTACTTATTTAATAATATCCAAAAAGACGGCCTTGCGTCATGCACTAAGGAAAGTAAAAAAAACTACGATGACGTAAGCATATTTTTGACACTGGTGCATCAATTGTTAAATATAAAGAAGTAAGTACACTTCTTGTGTTAGATCAAATATTGTGCGGCAGATGAATAAATCATTGGAAAAAAGTTCAAGTTTGAAATTGTGACCTTCATTTTGTAATGAAAAAAGGCAAGTCCTAACAGATCTTTACGATAAAAAGTATGGATGACTGAATTAGAGCTTTGCGTTAGTCATTTTTTTACAAATTATCTGTTTGATTACCTCTGATGCAATAAATAATCTAAAAAATTGTCGAAGAATTGTATACTGTCACCATTGCACGTCCACGTCGTCGAAAAATTAAAAAATTTTTTCTATTTGGACCGTTCGTAAAAAATATTAAAATAAAGGACTTTAAAGATAATAAATATCAATAGACAAATGAAACTAATAATTAAGTCGAATTGGCTTTGTTTTTTTTGTCATAATATTTTTGTGGCAAATTTCGCAACAAATTATGCAGATGCATCTACTTGAACTTATATATATATATATATATATATATATGTGTGTATATATATATATATATATATATATATATATATATATGTATATATATATATATATATATATATATATATATATATATATATATATAAATATATATAGTGTTTTCGCTGTGGTGTTTCGAGTTGATCACAAGGCAAGATATGCGGCCTTTCATTGCGCGGGGACCAGGTTTGATTCACGGTCGCTGGTCAAGCGGGGCTAGAATGGAGTTCGGGTTGGCTGTACGGAGTTCGGGCTCATAGCAATCAGTTCGGCATATGTATCAATTAGTTACATTAAAGTACATAAATAAATAAACTCTGTTTCAAAATACGCCCAATATTTTTACGATATCTCTATACAATATTATTTCATTTTGATGAATTTGCAAAAAAAACATTAATACCTTTGATCTTTGCTTGCAAATAACATCCGGCACTTCGGTACTTAGTTAATATGTATTTATATAGGCATAGATGGGTATGCTGTCTAAACGAGACACCCAGATAGTATAATAAAAAAAATTAACACCTTTTAAGTTTCTAAAATTAACACCTTTTTACAATAATATAATATTTTAATTTTATTCAATAAACTAATTTGATTTCTATTAGAAATCCGCTAGACGATGGCGCTGTATTATTTTGTAAAAATATGTCATCGTGTTTTTTTTCCAAACAAAATACCAAATCAAAGTTAGCTTTTCGATAATTTAGATGCAAAATATTTGTCCTTCGTACACTATTTCTCATTATTTTTTTCATTAACATTATACATAACGTATGTAAACAAAAATTAAACTAAATACCTTCCGACTAGTATTTGCTATCAGCATTATTGCCTTTGAAAGGCTAAATTTGGTTTCGTTGTATATAATACTGTGATTTATATCAATTTTTTTATTATAATAATTTGGCAATATCGAAGAAATAAAAAATTTTCATTTCGTGCATTCATAAAAAATATGAAAAAAGCCTTTTAACTTTAAAAGGAAATTAAAATATGTCATTAAGAAAAAATATTAAATTTTGACAAAGGAAGTTAATATTTTTGTCGAATTAACTTTCAATTATATATAGTGCAGTACTGCGTAAGAGCAGCTTGTAAATACCACGCATTTACGTTTTAGAAAAAAAAGAGAATATCTTGGCTATTTAAAGAGACTTTTTCATCTGAACTTGTTTGCCATTTTTGTTACTTTATTATATGAAAGTAACATGAAATCAACACTAGTTTCTTCAGATTCAGTTTAAAGTCATTTATGCAGCTTTGGAGCTACATAAGACATAAAATGTGGTTTATTTTTAGTAAATATCTAGATTCAAAATATAATATAATATTTCATTTATTTTGAGAAAAAACGAAAACATAGCTTCAGAAAAATAATTGACTTCATAGAAAAAATATTAAAAAATAATATCTACTACTTATGACCATTAATATAAAAAAAACATCTTGGTAAAGTGACAATAGAATCGCCAAAACATAAATTCACTATCAACACAACTTAAATAGTTAAACAGACATGTTTAAATGTAGTAAACTAAAAATTTAGAAATCAACAATTTAATAATATATTGCCAACGTGAACGTCTATTTCCGTATCAATAATTTGCAAATATAGGAACACGATAAAAAACTGATATCCAGAATCACATCTGTTATATTTGCCAAGTCTTATGTTTACAGTTTAATTATTTTACCTCCTTAACTAATACTTAACGATACGAGCATTTAAGATATCCTTTTAAAACAATTATATTTATAAAGTAAATTATCATTAAAATTATTGTAATCTCTTGGTATGATACCCTTAAACTCTTGTAAATAGTCATATTTGCTTTTTGATAGAGCTTGTTTTGATTCATAGATTACAGGTACACTGTCAATTACAGATGACATATTCTCTTGGATCTTCAAGGTAAAGGAATAAAGTCATCTGAAAAGTGAAGTTTAAAGTATCGCACTACTCGTATTACACTTCAAAGCTCTTAAATCAAAAACGCAGTTATCACCTGCCCCACAAACAGGTCTTATCCAATCATAGATCTCGTAATTTTTAATCCCATAATCATATAGAAACACATAATCAGTTATAATAACTTCGCAGGGAGCTAGTTTTCTTCTGATCCCCTTTGTGATAGCAGCGTATTTTGAAGGTTTCTTTCTCTTAGCAAGCAAGTGAACGGAATATATCATCTGCATATGGCCTTTCTCCAGTCTTCGTAGTTTATATTTTAGTTATGGGCAAATTGAATCATACATTACATTTCAATAATAGCATTTTTACTTAATGTAGCTTCTGTCATTATTTATTATTTGTACTCGGCTTCAATTTGTCGGAACACAATATGTTTTTGCAAGTATGTGTTAAATTACCAAATATTAAAAATGAATATGTACTGACAACTTCCTGAATTAAAGTAGTCACTCATATCATGTAATCCAAACTAATTGAACATACATTTTATCATTCTTTCTATAGGTAGAATTAATCATCCAGGGCAAACTAATTTTAATGCACATTTTAATATTCTAGCTGTAGGTAAATGGAATCATGTCGCTAGTCAAATTAAATTTCTGTAATAGCATTTCGAATTGTAATCATTAAATGTCTTTATGTGTGAATATTTGGTGTCTTTTATTTTTATTTTTTTATTATAAAAATTGTCATTTACATTTAATGATATTGATATTTATATTTATATACAGTGTTACGTATTTTATACATTCCAAGACAATCGTACTCAAGAAGAAAACTTCAGTCACGCATTAGAGCTGACACGCGCAATTTTTTTCAGCTCTAGAACCTTGTCTTTTAGTTCAATATGTTTCTTATACTCTTCATTCTCGACATATTGCCCACTTTGTGAGCGCAGCAGTGACCATATGTATCTTTTTTAGGATGAAATAATCCAATATAATCTTGAAGTAAAATGCTTTCAAATAAACTTCTCAAAGCCAAGCTTTGTTTCGTAACTCTTTTTTCGATTCTTTTACTTGGTTTTCTCTCATTTCAGAAGCGATATCATTCGTTTCATCCAGCTAATATCGTAGAGTTTACTCTTTCTAAAAATATTTTGAAAAAAAATGTTTCTTCTTACCATTAGCATTGAAATAATAAGTTTTGGTATAATTCTGTCTTTAATTTGAGCTCGTAGTTTCCCGTCTCGAATATTTCTGATCCATCAGTGATGGTACATACGTCTTATTTTATTATCATGTAATTTTCCAAAAGGCCCCAAAAAGTTCAGACCGTACTTCTATTGTTAATTTTGAGCAATGCATAGCTTTATCACTGTAACTTCGTCTTAACGTATATATTGAGCCCATTGTTCGTGTTTATGTTGATTATTTTTGGACAAATATTTATAATCTTCTTCCATCATCCTCTGTACTTTATTTTTTATTCTCTGCTAATTATTTCGGTTATTCTTCCACTTCCTTGTAGTAATTGATTATTGTTTTATTTGTCTTTCGTGAAACGATTAAATATTTTCTGGCGATAATGGTCTCAAGTTTGTTAATTCTGAGAGAAGACCAAAAGAAGGATCAGCTACGGAATCGTCGGACGAAAAGTCAGTGGCAGTGTTATGATGTTTGATTATACTCTCATTTATATCAATATGAGTAAGACGATCTTCATCTAGTGTTTTTTATGGGATTGAAAACTGTTGTCTTCTCAACCTCTGATGTGAAGTTTTCATATTAACGTTCTTCCTTCAATACCTCCAGCAAAATCGTGACACCAGGATGAGGATAATAATACTGATTGGTTAATAATAATATTACAGTGACACACACATAAACACAAAGACACACACATAGGCACATATACAGACACAACAGGCACACACATAGACGGACACATACGCAAACACGCACACACACACATACACACACACACACACATTTTACAGTTCTTACAATTAAGTTTATTTTATCTTACATATTTGCGCTGCAGATTGACATACTTTTCAATAATTATTTACTATTCTCGTCTATTTCGCAGCAATGGCCTTTCGCATAGTTCTCGCAGAGGTAAGACGTCACAAATAATATGTACTAGCGTGACCCGTGCGAAGTCTTCGCATTATATCAATTTGCGTGGTAGTTATAAATATTTACACATGAGAAAATGAACTCACAGCTGTCATATTAGTTACAACAGAGTGTTTAGAGATGGCGCCTTTTACATTCGTAATTAAATATATGATCAGATCCAAACGCCATCTCAAATGTATTTCATAAAAAAAAAAAATATATATGACTCATAATGATTTAGTAAAACAATTTTTTTATTAATTTTTTTTATAGAAAAAAAATTTTTTTTTTTCAATTTTTTCCATATTTTTTATTTTAGTTAGTTAAAAATGTTAATTAAATCAGACCCAATTATAGAAATATTCGTTTGTATTGTCAGTAAACGGCGCCATCTTGCGTGTTCCAAGTATACAATTTGGCTAAGATATTTGATGCGTCGCCCACAGATGGCGCTCATGCCAATTTTTTATAAAAATTAATTTATTTATTTACAAAAAGATTTTTTTCGAATTTTTTTATTATTTATTTTTTTTATAAAAAAATAAAAATATACCAATTGTTCTTCTGGTAAATGAACGGGTAAACGTTCAATCGTATGAGATCGGTTATACAGTGATCGTTCATGTAACCTCCATACAGCCTCCGGAGGGCTTACATAACGACAATTTAAAAAAAATTTAGTTTCATCAATACTCATAAGTTGATCGTTATCAGAAGATGATTGTAGTATTAATGATGAACAGTCGTACCCTTTATAAACGTATTTGTATAGATATTTAACAGATTTTATAGACGAACAGATTTCTACATTTATGTGTGCTTGATATTTGAGACTGAAGTAAGGATTATATGGAACCACGCAATGGTTATCAATTATTTTATTACCAATTTTAAAAAAGACACCATTATTGTTTCGGCGATATAATGGATATCCATTTACATTGGAATTGGTTTCTACAATAAAATCTTTCGGATATTTTTTACTGCAAATTCCATCTTTCATACATGGAGAGTTTAGATTAGTATCACCACATGGGCCATGAACCATGCATTTCTTAACGATATTGTAAAGTTTTGGATTTGTGTTTATGTCAGGTATTTCTGCCGAAACAATTGAATCAATTTCATCAATTTCACGAATTTTATTGTCTTCTCGTAAAATAAGCAGCATATGACAATGAGGTAATCCTCTTTTTTGAAACTCTATGACATCTACGTATGCATGCACAACACCTAAAACTTCTCCTCGGTGAATATCTTCAAGCAGCTGTTTTAATTTAAGATAAAAAACTCGTGATAGTAAATCTGGTCTATTTTCAACACTTTCATACGGCTGAATATTATTAGATATTTTTTCCCACTTAGGATTAGCGGTAAACGTTAAAAAAATATCTGGTTTTCCAAATCGAGAAACTATAGACATAGCGTCTTGGTATTTTTGTAACATATTTCGAGGGCTGCCAATATGTGAAGATGGAAGAATAACCGGGATTCCAGCTTTAAAGCCCCTTTCTCGAGCATCACTATGCAGAAAATCTATTAATCCTTTATAATTTTCAGCACGTAGTTCTTTTTGATGTGATTTTATATAAGCAATACGTGATCCTTCAACTTTAACGTAGCTGTCAACAACAAATTGTTGAAATAATTTTTCTGATGTATGTATTATATTAAATTCATCTCTCATTGCTATACGATAACAATAGTATTGTAACTGTGTCATTACATTTCTTACAGTAGTACTATAGATATTAACATGAGGCAAACCAGGTTTCCATCCAGCATCTCCACACGGAAAAAGAAGTGGATAACACATAGGATCACAATGAGGATTCAAATAATATATTCGATGGAGAATATTTGTACCTTTAGCATAAATAATAAAATCGTATTTTCCCGATGGAGCGCCGTCATTGGATACAAATACAGCCGAAATTTCTTCAGTTGATGGACGGTTATTCACTGAAATCGCTGATATATCTTTCATAGAAGTAAATAATTGAGCGTAAGGGTTTACACTATTTAACATTGCTTGTAACTCTTGCATAATCTCAACAGAACAATTTTTATTTCCTGGATGAGTCATACGAATATCTAAAGCAACATTGGAATCTAATAAAAATAATCCAGCATAGGATGGTGGGTCATTTAATGGCGTACTCAAACTACCAACCATGTGATAGGTTTGGCCATGGATTTTATAACAATGTGGTCCATGTCCAGGGATATTGACCATATCAACAATAACTGACGCGAAAGCCAATGCATTATTAAAATTACGAATATTATCAAGATAATTTTTAGTCTTAGTATCATTACGTATAATTAAATTCTTCAAAAATTCAGGTACTTCAATTGGATCTAATTTTATTTTACCTTGACGACAGGAAAGTTATGACGTGCCAGACGTCATTTCTGAAGTAAATAATTTCGCTCTACAATGTATGCAAAAATTATTTAATTTACCAATATTATTAGAAATAACTTCATGATCATGCTTAAATAATCGTGCTGCCTTATATGTATTGGATGAGATTATACGACTTCGTGATTGTTTTTGACATTGTCTTTTTGGTAAAGATTCTTGGAGTGGTTCTGTTACAGATGAGTTTTCTCTCGAAGTTGACGCTCGACGTTTTCTCATTCGTTCACGGTAATTAGCAAGTTTTATACTTCATTGCTCAGGTGTTTCACGCCTACGGGCTGACTTACTTCGACGTCTTTCTATTTGATTTTCCAGTGTTCGTCGCCTAGGCATTTTATATTATCGTTCTTGTAATTATCATGTAAATAAATTATTCAACTCAATTTAATAAATCAAAATTGATTGCAGGTATTCAATTCATTTCTAATTTTGCACACTGCTTATTACGTTTTTATTCCATTATGAAGCTCAGATGACAGATCAAACAAATATTTTACTAAAATTGACATATAGAGGCGCAAGTATCAAAAGCATTGAGCTAAAGCGCCACTTTATTTATACGTGAGTGGATTTGAAATTAAACAAAAATTTTACCGACCGTCAATCATATTGACGTTGAGCCGTTAGATGGCAGCATTGCTGTTTTGTGTATATAATTTTAATAATTAATTAATTTGCAAAAACAATAGCAATAATAATTTTTTTAGTTGTGGATGCCGGTAGAACAAACAATTATCTATAAAATGATATAAAATTTATGTGGATTAGTTGTGAGGTTTTTTCTAAAAAGGGAGTGTAACATCTTAACCTTAGCGTATTAATATATATGAGATGATGATGATGATATGATGATGATGATGATGATGATAATGACGATATTTCCTAAAAGAGATGGATCACATTCTTGGGCCTCTATGAATATTCTATTGTTTTGAAGGTACTTGATACTCTGATGTATTCATCTAAAATAATAAAACGTTCAATTTAATTATATTGCAATCATGCCCAAAAGGCTCTATTAATGAAACTTTCTAAAATCAAGACCACGTAACTACACTTTATAAATTAATGGGCTTGAATCAATAGATTTTTTAAAAAATACGTAAGACTTCACTACTTACGCACGAAGATAATCCTAAAGTTATAACATAAACATACATAATATTTATTCAATACAAAATTATTAATTTCGGTAGCACGCACTAACCATGTTATACTTACTTAATAGGGATCTACGCGAATTTACTATCAAGTACAGTCTGGTGAATGTTCGGCGGTATTGTTTTGATGACTAGTTAAGTTTCAGTGACCTTTAATATAAGCCAATTATTTTTCAAAATCCGTAGGCACGAAATCTCAAATTTGTCACTTTTGCAGATACGCGGTTACTTTTACAAACTGCTCATACGCGGTTTTGCACTATCGCCGACGAAATGTTAATTTTTCACAACTTATGTAAACATATTGCCTGCAATATATGTCACAGGTGTAAAAGCATGATGCATTCCTGTAATTTTCTAATTAGATTTTACCAACCCTGTTTTTTCAAAGTGTTTGGTTCATTATCTTCGAAAATAAGTGGTAAAGAGAATGATGTGTTGTCACTTACCCTTTAGAATATCTCATTAAATATGTGGTTTCATATTAAGAAAGTAACTCCTAATGTTGTATTTTATACAACAGGTTCTTTCAAAAGATAAAACCGACGAATTTTTTTTTCCTTGAGTACTTTATGTTTAAGTGTTTTAATTCTTATACGAATATTTTGAAAAAGTTAGCCCATGTACAATATGTGGATTAATAAAATGTATTATTATGCTAAATTTCGAGTTCCTACGTCGCAAATTTCTACGAAAATTGACGTATTTTTAAAAAAAAGGGGAAAAATAAGGTTTCAAAATTAATTAAACATTAACTTACCATGAACTAAAATAGCTTTACTTTATAACTTCCACTTTTGCCTTAACCTAATTGTTTAAAATTTTTTTGGATATGATTTTCAAGGAAGGATTATTTTAGGAGGAATATCTTTGCGAACCGAATTTTTAGATTGTTCATTAATCACAAAACTGTTCAAGGAAAAGAGATACATAATACTTGCATTGTAAGATCTACAATTATTTGTTTTTATTTCGCATATACACCATTTTAAAAAAATACAACTTTCCTTCAACTGTGATCCTGCTTTGTGCCACTAAATTTAGAAATCGCTTGTGGACTGTTCAAAAAGTACGACCTAATGCAGACAGATGGATAACGCATATCAAATAATTTTACATGGACGTTATCATTTATCGACTTTAATATACTTTAATATACGATACTTAGAAAAACTAACAAGTTGTATGTTTAAAGTCTTATGAGACACCATTATAAATATCCTAAATATTTTCTTTAACGCAATGTTAATTAATACATCATACACCTAACAAAATGTTTTATCATTTTTTTATCTAAATGTATTTGGTGAGAGTAGAATAACTGAAGACAAAATAAAAAAATCAAACATTTAGTTTCGCTTTAATGTCAAGGAATCCAAAAATAATAATTTAAACTAACTACATAAACTCCTAAAATTAAGGTAAAAGTGTATGACATGAAAATTATAATACCCTTTATTACCTATTTATTTAAACGTAAAGTTTTTTTGCGCTGATTCGAAGCATAATTAACCATTAATTAAATTAATACAATATAAATAAAAGCTATGATTATTTTCAAATAAGTATTGTTGGCTTTATTAGCTTCTGAAGTTTCAATGTTTT
The DNA here is from genome assembly GCA_039881145.1 of Druceiella hillmani. NCBI lineage: Eukaryota > Metazoa > Arthropoda > Insecta > Lepidoptera > Hepialidae > Druceiella > Druceiella hillmani. The sequence continues at coordinate 43,405,573 of JAYKKI010000010.1, read as the reverse complement.
TTATAGAAAGGCTTAATTAAGATAATAATGATAAGTGTGTGATGGCATCTAGTTCTGTTCCTTAAATATAATTAGAAAGATTTTAAAAAGCATTTTTTATTCCACATGTTGTCGGTAAATATGGCAATAAATAGTTTTATTTGGCCACTCTCTTTTATAACTGTTTCAGTAACACTGTCCACGGTACGCAAATAAAAGGTTTAGATATATTTTGGTATCATGTAAGAGGAATTGTAACAGAGGCGAATATGTGATTGGTTTCTAATTACCTGCTTAGAGTAGGACGTTGATATTTTATCCAGGATTGTTGTAAGGGGGCCACAAATACGGGTGGTTCCCTTGGGCCAATATTGATATTTATTTGATAGCGCTGTCACCAATTGGCACATATATACTATAGCAACAACATGTGTCTTAAATACATTGATGAGATGTCAAAAACTTAGAACTATGTTTCATAAAAATGCTCGTTAATAACATTTGGTATTTACGATTGTCGCATCGATTGTTTAACATAAACAGTCCAATTTTAATCGTCATTTACTTGTTGACAAAGATAAATTAAATTAATTATAATATCAAATTGCAATATCATTTAAGACTTATCAAATATTATGTAGTTTAATAATATATTGCATATTATTTACTATAAATATATTGAATGGAATATTTTTCACGAGTAAAAAATATCGTGTATCTTAAAAACCCAAATTTAAAAACATTGCTTTTTTTGTAACTTACAGCAACGCAGTTTTTTAAAACTTTCATTTGGGAAATAAAGTCGACATATTTTTCTTCTATTTTTAAAAATGTCTTATATTCAATTTTTTAAGAAATTTATATTCTAATAAGAAACATTTCCATCTGAATGTTAACAGCGCTAACTATTTAGATAAAGGCATATCAAAAGGTTTTACATTTACGAAAAATTTTGAGTCCTAAGTGTTGAGATAAATGCAGGGTAGTATGTTTTATTAATGCATTAATTTCAAGTGACTGTGTTAAACGATTCCTGATAGAAACACCTGGAACACACGGACAGATATGTAGACGATCGTATAAAACTTCCGTTCATTTTTTTTATACTGATAACAAATTTCTTATTTGTAACAGTGTGAAATAAATTAGGAAAATTGGTTATTTCACGGTAATTGATTTTAAAGGAGTACATTATATTGAGACGTAAATGAGAATATTTGAGAAGGTCATTTAACATTTATCGCACTAATATTATATGACCCAATTACTCATAGTCTAGTACTGGTCAAATTTAATCTACCTTTAAAACCCTTCTTTTTATGAAGAAAAAATAATAGAATGTTATAAAGAAACATTGTAAAATTATATTGCAAAGTAATATTAAATTACAAAAGTATTTTACAAAGTATCATTGCAGAAACATTATACAGTTTTTCTGGATATCAATGTCAAATCAAAAGGGGTAAAATACGGTTTCAAATTTTGTGCTGGTTATATATTTCAAAAGTTACATTAATTTGAAGATAACATTTTTAGTACCGATTAACTATTATTTAAAGTTATGTACAAGTACGAAGTAACGATTATTTAAAGTTATGTACATGTACCCAGAGCAAATAAAACCGGCATAGATATCAATGTAACATCTACCACTCGCGTTAACATTACAATATCCATACCTAGTCGTATTGTTTTTGCAGATAAATTCCTTTATTACATTCTTGTTTTACGATAAAAAATTTTTTTTTACATAACAAATCATTAAAGTTTACGATTTTTCCTACAAAACTTAGTAATATACATAGTATGTGAGCTACGTAATAAAGCCCCGGAGTTAGAAAACTATCAAATACGAGTTTAAATTTATTAATAAATGACAAGAATGTCTATTCATTCGTACCAGATATTACGTCATTAGAGCTATTTATATCTATGTTTATGTTTCACAATGTCTGTAAGTCTTTCATTCACGTAAGTAATTACAAACATCATTCTCATTGAAAGGAACTGTGAACTGAATAAGACTATTCAAGACAAACGACTAGGTAAACTATTAATAACAAGTAGACTATATAACTTTCTGTTTAATTGTCAATAAATTTATGACGTCATCAGACAACAAAAAAAAATAACATTGAATCCAATTATAGATAGATTACAAAATTATGAATATTTAATTTGAGTTGATAAAATAATAAGATGAGCTAGAAATTAGAAAATGATTATTAATATAATGATTTTTCCAAATAATGACTTAGCTTTTGAGCAAATTTATGGAGTATGAGATTTTGGTGTCATAATCCATTTGATTTGTTGTCTTAAAGAGAACACAAATTTTCATGAAATTCGACTTGATATGATATTTAATATTATCAAATATGTTAGTCTTTTAAGGCTTCTCAACAAATGCGCAAAATTTTAAAAATTATGAATATTTGGCTATATGTTTTTCCACGTATTTCTGAGAAACTACTGATCAGATCACAATTATTCTATTTTAATCGTCTTAAGTATCTTTCAACGCAGACAATAATCAAAATTTTATAATAATTTTGTACGATATTATGGTTTTAATATAAAATAAAAAGTCCGTTTTATCGTTATTAAATTACCACTTACTTGTATGTTGTTAACAGTATTGTTTATTTTTATATTTAACAAACAATACACACAATGTCTACCTAATTTACGCAAATAAACCAGAGAGGAAGTTAGAATTTAATACAGCAATTCCTTATGTACCACATTGGTGGTTAAACTCTGTGGTGCTGAAATCATATGAAAAGCAATCCTGCCCACTAAGTCAATGCCTACCACCTCTTATAACTGGACATAAGATTTATTAAACGACGTGCGAAACAGACTCTAAGGGGAAATTGTAATCGCTTGAATTCAAAAACATAATAATAGGGTATAAGCGGTAATAGCAGTATGAAAACTGACCTCTCCCCCCTCCCCAAATACAGCCAATGAACACAGTGACACGTAAAAATATTCAACAGAAATATTTTCCCATATAAACTTAGCTACAAATTTTCATCCCATCAGGGATTGAAACTCATAAAATTCTTAAATACTTGTTACATTATTTGTAATGAAAATGTTAATATTAATATTTAGGTAAAAATTACCTTAACAATTTTCTTCCCATCCAAATTTTACCCCACCACTTTTTACCCCCTGGGGCTGTATATCGAAATATGCTTAAACGCTTGTTAAATAATTTGTATTGCAAAGCACTAATACACATTTTTATTTAAAAATTATCATAACAATTTTTTTGACATACAAATTATCCACCCACTTAGAGGTTGAATACAGAAATATGCTTAAATACTGGTTTTATTATTTGTATTGAAAACTATTAATACAATTTTTTTACAATTAAATGAAACTACGTGATGTAGTATTATTTCTACTTTCTTTAATTTCTTTACCACTAACAGGTGGTAAAGAAATGAAAGAAAGTAGAAATAATACTACATCACGTAGTTTCATTTAATTGTGAATAATGAATTTCTACAAAATTAACGCCAAATATATTCAACAAATTTTTTAGTAAAAATTACCACAAAATTTTCTTTCCCATACAAATTTAGCAAGCACTTTTCACCCCTTAAGGTTGAATGTCGGAAAATGGTTAAATGCTTGTTTGATTATATCCACCGAAATGCATTAAAACAAATTTACAAATAAAAATTATTATAACAATTTTCCCACATACAAACTTAGCCATCCTTTTTCACTCCTTAGGGGTTGAATCTCGGACAATGCTTAATAGTTGTTTCACTATTTGTGTTGAAAACATTAACACTAATTTTTAAGGAAAAATTACCATAACAATATTTCCCGTACAAATTTAGCCACCCCTTTTAACCCCTTTAGGGGTTGAATCCCGGAAAATGATGGAAAAGTATTAATAATTGATATTAATACTTTTCCATCATTTTCCGGGATTAATGCATTTAAGTAAATATTACCATTACAACTTTTCGTTTGCAAATTTAGCAACCATTTTCCCACCCCCTTGGGGTTTAAATATTTTAAAATACTTAAATACTTGTTACATTATTTGTATTGAAAAGCAGTAAAACCAATTTTGAAAGGAAAATTTCCATAATTTTTACCCATAAAAAATTAACCATCCCTTTTCACCCTCTTAGAGGTTAAGTATTGGAAAATGCTTAAATACTTGTTTTAATATTTTTATTGAAAAGCATTAGTAATAATTTTTGAGTAAAAATTACTATAAAAATGTTTTTCCTATGTAAATTTAGTAACCCCTTGCCAATCTTTAGAGGTTGAACATCAAGTAAAAAATACTATTACAATTTTTTCCGATACAAATTTATCCACCACTTTTTACTCGGTTAAGATACTTGTTTCAAGATTTATATGGAAATAACAATTTCATTATCAAACAAATATAGCTACCCCTTTTTCTCCCTTAGGGGTTAAATATTGGAAAAATCTTAAATAATTGTTTTATTATTTGTATGGAAAGCATTAATGCAATTTTTTTAAGTAAAAATGACCATAATACTTTTTCCCATCATTGACCACCCTTTTCCACCCCCAGGGGTTGAATTTCGGAAAATCCTAAAGCATATGGTATATTATTTGAATTGAAGAGAATTAGTACCACGTTTCAAGTAAAAGTTATCATAAAATATTTTTTCCCATTCAGATTTATTATTTTTTCCCATTAGACTACCCTTTTTCATCCCTTTAGAGGTTGTATCTCGAGAAATTCTCAAATTATCATTATTTTTATTAAAGAGCATGTACACCCAGTTTTAAGTAAAAATTACCAAAAAAAATTTTTTTATCATACAAGTTAACCACCCCTTTTCAACATATTAGTGTTTGAATATCGGAAAATCCTGAAACACTAGTAACATTCTTTTTGTTAAAGAGCGTGAACGTCCAGTTTTAAGTAGAAATTATCATAAAAATATTTTTCCCCTTACAAACTCCATCACACCTTAGGGGATGAATTTCGAAAAATCCCTTCTTAAACGATGCCTCCATTGTAAAATAAACATTCCAAATTTTTATCATTAGCGCTTTGAGCTGGGCGTTTATACGTCAGTTGGGACATTGAGTTTTATAAATATAGTTTTTCTTTAAATTATTATCGTACGCTCAATATTTTCTCAGCTCGGCCTGCTAGAGATTAAGGTTAAATTTTGTGGATAAAAAAGCACAAATGGAATCTGCAACTATTACAATAATACACAATTTTGTATTTAAAAATAGAATAGCATGGAAACAATAAAAAAAATAACATATTATATTGCACATAATGTTTTAAAATTCTATTGCAAATTCCTTGAAACTACTTTCCACACAAAGTATTAAGTCATTGCCTGTGAATCATGCTGCGAGCAAACTGAACATCGATCAATTCTCTGACTTCCAATAATTAATCTGCGCGGTCGTAAATCGGCCCTATAGTTAATTTAGCTGTCAGCACTTTGGGTTTGAAACACAAATCATTGTCAAGAACAAGATCACTTTACTTTATACAAAGTTCAGTCGCGCCCGCACGATGAAAATCGGTGGACAAAAGCGATATGCAACGAGAAATGGTG